>CM019828.1:109766273-110420811 GCA_009763385.1 Coix lacryma-jobi var. lacryma-jobi | reverse complement strand
AGCCGAAGGCCGGGTCAGAGTAACAAATGAAGTGCAGCTCAGAAGAATACCACATCTTTTAGGATCAGGTGGCTATAAGACTGCCCTTCCAAAGTGGGAGAGACAAGAACACGAGATGCTTGCCAGGGGGGTAGTCCCAGAGAAAATAAGAAGAAATTGGAGTGAACGGTCCAGAAATTGGTTCTACGCTCATGGGGGAACCATAAACCCTAATGATGGGGAGCTTGATTGGGGCCCGCAAATTTCAAGAGCAGCACATAGGCTAGTTCAAGCACGAAATGCGGTGTTGGCTGGCGAGTTCAAGCCCAATAGAGAGAAGGATGAACTCACGTACGCGCTGGAGAATCCTGAGCACGGTGGGCGTACGAGAGGCTTTGGGGCCGTTTCGTGGCTACATTCCTTCGAAGCGGATCGAGAAAGTTATAGAAGCCTCCAAAGAAAGAAGGACGAGGAGGCAGAGCGACTCTTCAAGTTGGAGGAGTATGTTCTTCAAACACAAGAGCGTGAGAAATCTCGTGAAGAATGGATGCAGGAGGAAATCAAAAGGCAAGTGCAAGCGGCACTTAGTCAAATGACGAGTGGGCAAGGTACATCATCACAGCATCCTCAAGCGAACATTAGCCCCCCAGGTCAGATGAAAAGCAGCTGCGCCTCCACGGAAGTACCAACCATTCAAGATGACTCCAAGCTACGCTTTCCCGTGGATGACGTTAAAGAACCTTTTACTACTTGTGAGCTGCACATTCCAGATGGAAATGCCACGAAAAAGGTGGCTGTCGGTGTTGTAAACCCTATCGACCGCACCAGAACACCAAGAATCCATGGTCAACCAGTGCCAGCCGGATACGCTAGCGTTTCGGTGGATAGGGTTGAGACAGGTTGTGGCAGCGTGGCACTGGAAATCGAAGGGGGAGATGGGGAGAAGACTTTAGGTGAAGCAGAGAAGACATTTATTTGCTGGCGCAAGCGCTTCATTATTATTCCTGGAGTGTCACCGCGGCAACCTCCTCCTACTGATCAAGATCCTCACCATAGGTAGTGTGCGCGTGAATGAGAAACAATTTTTATTACACTAACTTCCTATATGTATATATTAGTTGGATGCTCACATCATTCGTTGTTTTGCGTAGCAGGAACTATAGTCCAGTTCGTCATTATTCCCCAGTGCATCATAGTGCTGCGGGCGGTGACGATGTGTTGGAGGACACGGCTTCAACCCCATCTCCTCCACCACGGGCTCCAACACCGCTACCGGCCTCACCATCTCCTCCACCGCGGGCTCCAACGCCGCCACCGGCCCCACCATCTCCTCCACCGCGGGCTCCAACGCCACAACCTCCACCGCGGGCTCCAACACCGCCACCGGCCCCACCGTCTCCTCCACCACGGGCTCCAACACCCCTGCCTCCACCGCGCGGCCCTAAGAAGCGGTCCGCTGCCACGGAACCGAAGGCCCCACCTCCAAAAAGAAGGCTCCTGCATCAGGAAAAAAAGCACACGAGAAATTAGCTTATGAAATGACTGATGAGGAGTTACAAATTTCGGTGAAAAAAGATGTGAAAAAATTTTTAGATGAATCAACGGCCGCGGCTAAAGCGAAGAGAAACCCAGAGAAGCCTTACCTCCTGTTAAACCCACAGGAGTTAAGGAAAAGGGTGGACCAGCATGGTATCAAGATGCGTGAAGCCCGAAAGGCTCCGCGAAAATCAGACTACGAACGCTCTCTAATCAAGTCTGCAAAAGAACAACAATCAAGCACGAAGAAAGTGGGAAAGAGTGTTCCACAGCTTGGGGAAACATCAAGACCTCTGTCCCCATTATTTGTGCAAAATCAGTATGGTTCAAACATGGGCAGAGTACAGAGAAAATCTGGAGAGACCACTTTGTCTGAGATGGACTCAATGGAAAAAAATTTCATTGACAGCGGTCTCCCATACGAGACGATTCAAAATATTGCTACTGGGCTGGAGTTTCCAAGAGCGGAAGTAGTTGATGAATGGAGGAGAAATTTTGCACCGGGCAGGAGTCTAATGAACCCCAATCACTTGCATGTACTTGGTACGCAGATGTTTGCAATCAACAAATGGTGCATGGAGGCTTCTAAAGACGGTGATATAAATTGGATTTCTGTCCGAATTCGGAACCATCACTACTTCCGTGGCGATGACCTAATCTTAGTCCAGATGGAGGAATTACACCAGCTATGCCATATGGACGCACTGGACAAATCGCTCCTTAGCTGCTATTGTTTGTAAGTGTTTCTTTTATAGTTTTCATTTAACTCTCTAGTATGTGTATATAGTATGTAGTATTCTTACACACGTACTTGTGGATCGACTCGATATTGCAGGTATCAGATGACTCAGCTCAGAGATAAACATGACAATTATGTTGGGTTTGTTGATCCATATGTGGTTTTCAAGGCTCCAAACCCTTCAGCGACTTGGAGCGATGAGTCATGTATGAATCTCATCAGGTTCTTCGTGAACCAAAAAGATAGAGAAAAAATACTCTTCCCATACAACTTTAAGTGCGTGAGACATATATAGTTAATAATAAGTATATGCACATTTTATTTTACTTAACCCTAATAATCTATATATATGAATCTTGTGTATCAACAGCTTTCACTGGATACTGATGGTCATTGATCTCAAACACAACAATGTGTTAATCTATGACTCGTTGAGCAAACCGCAAGAAGATTACCAAGATATGATAGACATCCTCCAAAGGTAATTTTTCGATCCCTAGCTTCCATGCTTAAAGTAGAGACTAAGCTTGTATATATATACTAATTAATAAATAATGATCCAACTATTAATGTTTCATTGGCCGGATTAGGGTTTGGGAAAAATTCATTGCTCGGGAACATATGAGTCAGTGTAAGGCCCCACTTACAATAAAGCCACGACTACCAGTAAGTTTACACCTTCGTCAATGTACGTGTATCTTTATTATATCATGCCATATATCATATCTTTATTACGAGATAAATCTTTTCATTCTACAGTGGATTTTGAGACAAAAACAGGGTACCAACTTATGTGGATTCTATGTTTGCGAGTACATGATGATAGAATCAAATAGAATTCCTGAAGAAATCATCAAAGTACGTAACATGTTTCTTTTCATTTTTTATAGACTTAATATTGATAATATAGATATAACTAATATCTTCTTTAATTCCAATTGAAGACTGACTGGTTGAAGCAAAAAGTGATGCTACAAGACCAATTGAAAGCAATACAAGAGTCAATAGCAGGATTTCTTCGGGAACAAGTCATAAGTCCAAACGGCGAGTTCTACTATAATACCGACGAGCCGTTGATTCCAAACAATGATGATCATTTGTATGCCCTGTAGATATTTAGATGGAGTACAACTTGTAATAGGTTTATAGTACTAACTTTAGAGTACAACTTTTGTAGATAGATATTTGGACAACTTCTACATGTATATATATTGCTTGTAATTTTATATGTACATATTTATATATATATATGTAGTTCTATAGTTCAATTATATATGCATGCAATAAGCTTATTGTGTTATGCTGCTAATATATATAAATTATATATATTAGTAGCAAAGAATACATATTAGAAAACCTATTAAATAAATAAACAAAACTAAAAACAGAACTAAAATGAAAATAAAAAGAAAAAACCAGGGACCCTTTAGTCCCGGTTGGTGATACCAGCCGGGACTAAAGGGTGCTGCTGCGGGCCACCGCTGGCAGCACCCTTTAGTCCCGGCTGGTATTACCAACCGGGACTAAAGGGTGGGCTTTAGCCCTGGTGGCCGGAGCCGGGACTAAAGGGGGGACCTTTAGTCCCGGAAGCGTAGTCCCGGCTCGGCAACCGGGGCTAAAGGCCCTTGCCGACCGGGGTTAAAGGCATGTTTCTGTAGTAGTGATGTATATAATCTTTAGAATGTAATTATGCTCTATTTAGTGTGCTCTGATGCTATATGCTGATGCTAGTAGCTTATGCTCTTTCTGATCACTAATACATGTTGTGAGCTGAGCTATTTTTGAATGGTGAATCTGCTTAACAAACATAAAACTTGAAAATGTTCACCATTGAGATATGCAACTAGCATGTGTAGGATGTGTTGAATTCATTCGTGCTTTTCATATATGCTAGGTTGCTATGTCTCTAGTTCTGAGTCTATCACTTGCTTGGTCTGTTCATATTCTGTCAATAAAATCTGAACCAAGTTTTACGTGAATTGAAAAGATAGAGATGGGATTGCTTGTCAACACATCACAGTTTTGAGACTGTTTCTCATTGCACCTTGAGTTAAACTTGAGTTGTGTAGTGTATGACCGAAACTGTTGCTTTAAGCTTCTGATTGCTTCTGCATAGGCTTCGCACAGTTGAAAAGTTAGGCAATGACAAGCTTTCAACCTCTCGCAATCACATGCTAAATTCTGAACTTGTGTAATTTCACCGCTGCAACTCTGATAGTTTTTTGTTGAATACACAAGTCTATGTTCCATTCTATAGCATGATGATTGAACTTTGCTAGGGGTAGTTCACCTTGTATACATGTTTAGCACTTGTCTGATTTCCTGTCTATACATGTTGTATGCTATTTTGATGGTGAATACCTTTGTGGCTAAAAAACTGCTCATTGTGCTCTCATGTACATATTTCGTATTTGATGATCAGTTTGAGCCTTTGCTAGCATGTGTGTTTCAGTTGTGTCATTGGAGTTATACTGTGTAGAGCATCTTCGCATTCTCTTGACTATATTCCTGAAGCTGCTAACTTGCATTTTGACTCATATGCATTTTGGAAGAGGGAGAACTTCTCTTGTTTGGCATTTTTGACGGTGCATTTTCTAAGGGGGAGAAAAATGCTTTTGGTTCCTTTTGCTTGATGGTGCATTTTCAACTAAGGGGGAGAATTTGGACAAATCATACCTCCCATACCTCCCATGTTCAAAGGGAAGAGGAATCAGTTGTGCAAGCGGGAGCTTGCTTATGATGAGTTGTTGAAATTTCCAATTGGTTCGGAGCGTTTTGGCTAGTTGTGTTGAGCCTTTGCCTCTTTCTTGAGGGACTAGCATTCGCCTCTCAGATTTTCAATTGGCGTCGAGCTTTCTTGCTAGTTGTGTTAAGCCTCTGTGCCTCTATCTTGAGGGACTAGCATTTTGCTTCGCTTTTACTCGCTAGCGGTGTTGAGCCCGTTTTGCCTCTTCTTGAGGGCTAGCTTTGCTTTGCTTGGTTGCGTCGAGCCGTTGCCCATGTCTTTGGGGACCAAGTTGTCTTGCTCTTTCCACTTGACCTTCTTCGGCTTTGCTATGCTTTTGGGTCATTTGGTCGAGTTCTCTCTCCTTCTTTCTTCCTTCTTCTATTTCCTTATGATTTGTGTTGGTAGTTGACAATGCACTCATCAAGGGGGCGATTGCGGATACATGGGTGTATGCCGAGTCTCTGAATGATTAGTGATTGTCAACTGGGATGATGCGCATGTTCTTTGGCTTGTGTTGTGCAGGTGTCGAGCACGGATACAGTGATCAGAGGCAAGGTGAAGGTCAAGTAGAGACGTGCCGTGCCGAGGGACCGAGAGTGGCGAAGGGCGGACGTGAGGCTTGGACTGAGGGACCGGTGGCCTGAGGATCAGCTGTGGTGGCTGACAGCCTGGGACAGCGACGAGCGAAGACTTGCAGTCATGTGTTGCCTGAGTCGTGGACTTGGGGACACGTGTCGGTGGACGGGGTGCACGGGCGGTGCATCCCTTCTACAGCTTCGGTTTGGTGGTAGAGCCAGAGAAAAACATCGGGTGGACGGTTTCCAGGTTTGGGCCTCAAAACCTGGGCGCTGATGGTTTCCGAGTTTGGCCACAAAACTCGGGCTCAGGACGGTTTCCAGGTTTGGGCCTCAAAACCTGGGTGTTGCGGGTTTGCTGAGTTTGGGCCACAAAACTCAGGCGCTGGTGGGCTGGTTTCCCGGTTTGGGCCTCAAAACCGGGGGTTGACTGTGAAGGCTGGTTTCCCGGTTTGGGCCACAAAACCGGGGGTGCGACGTCCAGGAAAAGGACGCAGAGCGGTGGCGGCACGTGGCGGCAATCGGGAGGTTGCGTCGAGGCAACGCTACGAGTTGTGCGGGCGTGGCCGTCGGATCACCACCTACCACGAGTTGGTCCAGAATAACCTTAGGGTTTAGCTGGTTCGCTCTGTATGTAGTTAGGGGTAGAGTGGGAATTAGGAATAGTTAGAATTAGGATAAGTAGGGGGAGACACCCACCTCCCCATCTGTCTCAGTCATTTTGCTCTTTGCTTCTAGGGTTTCCTGCTCTCCCAATCCCCTGCTGTAGCTAGCTGAGATCCGCAGAGACCCATACCTCTGTGTACTGGAGATTTTGAGGAAGTGAGGCCGTAACCTCACTGTTGTAGCGTGTGGTAGCCACACGGTTGCAGATCGATGTGTTGATTCGCGTTTTGGTTCGTGTTCTTCGCGTTCTTCGTTTCTCCGCGATTTTCCCGTCACTCGATCTCTCTCCCTATTGCGTCTTTTTGAAATCCACTTGAATCATCTTGCTCTTTGTAGTGAGGAGGTCATTTCGACCAAAGGAATTCATCTAACTCCTCACGAACAAGTAGATCGGGCCGATTTCATTTTCGTGGCGCTTTTTCGGTTCATACTCCTCCCCTTTCGATCTCCCGGTGTTTGAGTTGATTTGAGCGGATGATTTCTTGCGGATAGTCTCCTAACTACTCCGTGATCATCCTCTCCAAGTTTGGGAATGTGGGATTTTGATTTGAATTGATTTGGAGAAGATTTGAGTTGAGGGCGACCAAAATCGCCCTCTCTGTTCATCTGCGGACAGTCCGCGCGTCGGGCCTCGACCGAGTCAGTGGTCGCGTGGCTCGGCTGTGTTGTTTTGGTTTGACCGGCAGACAATCCGCCGCTGTCAGTCGCGGACAGTCCGGGAACTGTCCAGGGGAGTTCAGCAGCTTTGCTGTTTGGCGAGTTTTGCCGGCGGACAGTCCGCCACTCGCTAGCGGACAGTCCGGCAGTACCGCGGACAGTCCGGGACCCCAGGGCCAGACAGTCCGGGATTTGCCTGAAGGTTGCATTTTAGTGCGTTTGCTCTCCCGGCTTGCTCGCTTGGTTTCCGGACTTCTTGTTTGACCTTGTAGTTGACCAAGGAACCTCTCTAGGTATCTTTGCTACTTGTTAGCATCGATATTTGTGGATTTCTCGACGTAGTCATCTATCTATGTTCGAGACTTGGTTTTTGAGGATTGAACTTGAGTCGCTACCTTAGGCGTTTGGTTTGCTGTCGCTTTGTGGTGCCTCGCTGTGATCCAAGGGATCATCCACCCTCTTCAAAGGGTCGTGGGCATCACGTTCTCGGTCGTAGCTTTTGAGGGTTGATTTTGGGACAATCAGCCAAAGTTTCGAAAGAAATTTTTGAGCTCCCATTCACCCCCCCCCCTCTGGTCACCTTGCTAGTGCATTCTCGGTCCTTCAGGAACACCGTCAACATGATGTGGCAGTCATCTGCGTTGTAGCCAGTCAATGTGAGGTCTTTCAAGGAGACGAGGCTCTTGGTGTTTGAAGAGAAACCGGTCGGCACCTTGATACCCCTAAGAAGCTTGAGCATAGCAGTCTTCTTGCCATGCCTTAGGTTGTAGGCCGCACCTGGAAGATCGACTTTACCATTATGAGGTGACCCAGGGTCAAGCTCCTGCTTGATGCCCTCGTTGAGAAGATCCATCCGTGACTTCAGACCATCCTTCGTCTTTCTCGGGATGTCCAGCAGGACACCGATCATGCTATAAAGGACATTCTTCTCGAGACGCATACAGTCGATGGCATGGGGTGTTTTCAGTGTCTTCTAATATGAGAGGTACTCAAAGAAAATCGACCTCTTCTTGAAAGGAATAGAGGGGACCTGCGATGTTTCCTCTATCGTGTCTCACTTTTGCTTCCTCGTTTGTTTTGTCCCCTCCTCTGGTGGCTTCTTCTTCCCAAACTCGATCTGATCAATATCCTTCACCATCTCATGCACCTTTGGCCCCCAACTAATCTGCGCTGGTGGTTCAACCTGTGTCTCGCCCTGATCATCGAACAATTGATTCATGATACTTCTTCTATATCTGTGCCTTTTCGGAAGGAACCGCTTGTGCCTCATGTAGACCATCTTGTTTGATCCCTTGAGGTAAGTGTAGCATGTCTCGTCGATGCACATTACGCAGCCGATCTTCCCTTTGATCTGCTCTGACAGTGAGAAGAGGCCGGGGTAGTCGGTGATGGTGACAAAGATAATGGCTTTTAGGGTGAACTTCTCCTTGAGGGACGCAACTACCATCTCGACCCCAACATCAAATAGCTCCTTCATTTTCTCCATTACCAGCTCGAGGAAAACATCGATATCGTTGTCGGGCTGCTTCGGTCCCGAGATAAGCATGGTCAACAGAAGATACCTGCGCCTCTGACACAGATGGGGAGGTAGGTTGTAGATGGTCAGTACGACCAGCCAGGTGTTGTGGGAGCTGCTCAGCTCGCCGAACGGATTCATCCCATCGGTGCTCAGCGCGAACCGAATGTTCCTGGGATCTTTGCCAAATTGCGGGTAGGCCTTGTTGAAATCTTTCCACTACTGGCCATCGGAGGGGTGCCGCAGCATGCCATCGTCCTTCAAGCGGTCAGCTGATGCATGCCAGGACATGAGCTTCGCGTCCTCTGGGTTCCCAAATAGCGCACGCAGGCGGTCGATCACGGGCATGTACCACACCGACAGTGTTGGACTTCTCCTCAATGTGTAACCCTCTTCTTCCTCGTACTGCTGATGAGCCGAGATGAGATTGGCTGCAACACTGCTCTTCTTGACACCCTTCTTCTTCTTCCTCTGACCACCTCGCAAGGCCTCATCGTCGTCTGCATCCACGTGACAGCCAGCATTTCTCTTGTAGCGACTGGTGCCACAGTGCGGACAGCTCGTCAAATTCTCATACTTTGTGCCCCGATAGAGGATGCAGTGGTTAGGGCAGGCATCAAACTTTCTAGGCTTCATCGCCACTGGCCGGATAAGCTTCTTCGCTCGATACGTATTTGCTGGAATCTTGTTACTCATCGGGAATGTGATCTGTTTTTGACTAGCCTCGATGCCTCGATGGCTAACAAGGAAACCGAGTAACTGGCCTGAGGGTACTCCGAATACACACTTCGTGGGGTTAAGCCTCCATTGGTATGAGCGTAACCGGGTAAAGGTTTCCTCTAGGTCTGATATGAGGGTAGTCAGATCCTTCGTCTTTATGACCACATCATCAACATAAGCTTCCACGTTGCGGCCAATTTGGTCGCCCAAACAATCTTGGATAGCACGCTGATAAGTAGCCTCTGCGTTCTTCAACTCGAAGGACATGGTTTTATAACAGTAGGCACCGAAAGGACTTATAAATGATGTCTTAGGTAGGTCTTCTTCTTTGAGAGCAATCTGATGGTACCCGGAGTAACAATCCAGAAAGGATAATAGAGCAGAACCTGCGGTGGTGTCAACTATTTGATCTATCCTTGGTAATCCAAAAGGATCCTTTGGACAATGCTTGTTGAGGTCTGTGTAATCGACACACATGCGCCATTCTGCAGAGTTCTTTTTTACTAGTACTGAGTTAGCTAACCACTCGGGGTGGAGAATTTCTCTAGTAAACCCGTCCGCGAGTAGTTTAGCTATCTCCTTCTTGATTGCCTCTTTCTTCTCTGGTGAGAATCGTCATAGTCTTTGCTTGATGGGCCTGGAGCCCTCTTTTAGTTCCAATTTGTGCTCAGCCAAGTTCCTTGGAACTCCTGGCATATCAGCCAGTTTCCAAGCAAATATATCTTTGTTTTCTCTGAGGAACCTAGTGAGCGTGAGTTCCTATTCTTCAGATAGGTGAGCACTGATGACCGCCGTCTTTGATGGATCACCAGTTTCCAGGTCGATAGTTTTTCTGGTGACTTCTGCCGATGGTTGAATAGCGCCCGCCTTCTTGGTTGGGATTTCTGAATCTCCAGGCTTGGCGTTATGTACCATCTGTGCGAGTTCCTATACCTCTAGGGCGAGTTGAGCTTTTTCGGCGATTTGGACAGCCTCTGTGTCGTAATTGAATGATCGCTTCAAGTCACCCCTGAAGGTTAGAATACCTTTGGGACCCGACATCTTCAGCAGAAGGTATGGATAATGTGGTACTGCCATAAATTTGGCGATAGCTGGTCGTCCAAATATGGTGTGATATGATGATTCGAAATTGGCTACCTCGAAATTGATGTACTCAGTCCGATAATTGATCTGAGTTCCAAAAGTGACAGGTAGTATGATCCTTCCGAGTGGTACAGCCGCCTTTCCGGGTACTATGCTGTAAAAGGGGGTGCTTGATGGTGTGAGCTGAGTTGCAAGGTCCAAGTTCATCTTGCGTAGGGTGCTTGTGAAGATGACGTTGAGTCCTGCTCCTTCGTCTATGAGTACTCTTCCCAATTTGAACCCGACGACCGTAGGATCCTGGACTAGCGGGTAGTGCCCTGCATTAGAGATGTTGGTCCATTGGTCTGCTCGAGACAAATTGATCGGATGCTCAGACCAATCAAGGTATCTGGGGGTAGCCGGTTCGGTAGACATAATTCCCCGTAGGGAGAGTTTCTGCAGGCGCTTACTGTCACTGGTGGTTACTCCCCCAAATATGACATTGATGGTGCCTTTGGGGTGTTGGAAATCGCCTGCGTCCTGCTGAGGGTCTCCGGCTGCTTTCTTCCCCTTGTCTTTTCTGTTTTTGTTGAAGTCAGAGTTCAAACCTCTCTCTTTGAGTTGCCGACAGTGCCTAGCCTAGTGTCCTCCTTTTGGATGGAAGGGGCATGGGCTGTCGAGGAGGTCGTCAAAGCTGGAGGGCTTGTTCCCCTTTTTCTGAGGTTCCATGGCTGGAACAATATTGTCCCCTGTTCTCTTACGGGTGTTTTGCTGAGCGGTCTGGTTTCCTCTTTGATTATTTTCTCGATCACCTTGCGTGTTTCTTTCGGGAAAGGTCTCCTATGTGAGTTCTTCCGTTGCCATCATGGAGTTTACTGCTTGAAACTCGTCAGCGGTGGTAGGGTCATGCTTGATGAAATCCTTGTAATTGTACCTTTCGCAAATTCCATTGCCAAAGAGGTCGATTACTTCTCTATCTGTTATGTCGGAGACTATGGAGCGGATTTTGGAGAAGCGTCTGTAGTACTCCCGCATTGTCTCATTTTTCTGTTGCTTGTAGGTTCTAAGCTTGGTGCGAGGGTCCGATCGCTCCGGGACACCCGCAAAATTCTCTATGAAGATGCGGTGAAGCTGTTCCCAGGAGTCAATGGACTCGGGTTTAATTCTGTCGAACATGCAAGGGGCATCGTTTCTAGAGCCATGGGGAGAAATAGTGCCTTAACATCGTTGCTTCCTCCTGCTAACTCAACTGCTTGAGCATACAGCCTGAGCCACCGCTTATGTTCTGTCTTCCTGTCGTACTTCGAGTAGTTCCCGGGTTTGAACTTTCGAGGGAACGAGATTGCTCGGAGTCTCTGGGAAAAACAGGGAAAGCGATCGACGACGTCGGATGCTAGAATGTTGACTCCTCGATATGATGATTTGGCTCCTCCTTCAGCTTGATCAGGTACTCGGTTGCCCAGACGACTCCTTACTGGAGCCCGGCCGAGCCGCTCATAAACGGGTCGCCTTTGGCTGGGGTGAGATGAATCTTGTTCGTCGGCTAAGGACTCAAGGTTTTGACCTCTGAGCTGTAGTGCGGTAGTCTGAAGCATGATCAACTATCGTTCTTCATTAGGGGTGCGCTTGTCCTTGGCTCTCATCTCCGTGGCTAAAGCCAAGATGTTTTGGTAGGGTGTTTGGTACACTTTGTGACTGGCTACCCTTATGAATTCAGGTTCAAGGTTGCGCGAGCAGTCGGCTCGCCGTCGATTGCGATCGTCGTGGGACCGAATTTCCTGGTCCCTGTCTTGATGAGCTTGGCACTCGGCTTCCTCTTCCAAACGCCTTCGATTGTTATATTCTTCTAGCTGCACATGGTAGCGTTCCATGGCCTCCTTTCGATGAGTTGCCCGGCTTCTGCGAGCATCTTTGGCCTGATTCCTTCTTATTCTTTCTGCCTTTATAGACTCGGTTTCTCCGGGTCCTTCTAGGTCATTATCAGATATCATACTCAAGGTTTCATCATCTCGAAGGACATCTGGAGGGGTTGGATGTCGTAGAGATGACTGGTGTCCTGCCATGAAGACTTCACGAGTGTAGCCCTGGTTTGTTGATCCCGGTGTAACTGACTCCAAGGTAGAGGCACTGGAGTTTAGCTCTGTTGAGGTATCATGTTCCTCAAAGGGGAGCTGATGTCCGTGTTGGTTCGGGAGAATCTGTTCGATTGTGCCAACCAACCTAGCCGGGGCTGGTTGTATTGGCCAATGGACGATGTTACCTTCTTTGGTTGAGCTGAAAACGAGTCCTTGCTAAGCTCCTGTCAGCGGGATCTGTTGAAGCTTTTTAAATTTTGATCCAATCAGCTCTTGGAAGTTCTCTGCCAAATTGCGCAGTCCAAAGGGGATATGATGCGTAGAGTCCGAGTCCTTCCTGGATCGAGAAGTAGTATCAGAGTAGGAGTCAGATGACTCTGCCTGGTCCCCAGATTCTTGTGATCCTTGGATTGTGAGGTTTGCTAGGTCCCGGGTGAGATGATCCATCTTTGTTGTGGCTTGCGCCTCTGATTCAGTTTGAAGTCGTCGATGCAGTTTCCCTTGATCATCCGCGATGCAAGTCCACGAGCCAAAAACAAAAATTGATCCTGCCGAGAACATGTTGAAGTGGTTCATCGAGCTCTTGATTGCGGAATCGCCGAGAGCTCCTACCTGGCGCGCCAGCTGTCGGTGTTTGTTAACCGGCAACTCATCTTGAGGGATCTTAGACGATTTGTTCGGTGGGGATCGAGGTTCGTAGAACTCGGCGAGTACACAAGGACAACGATTTATACTGGTTCAGGCCGCTTAATAGCGTAATACCTTACGTCCAGTGTGGCGTATGCCTTGTGTTATGTTTCAAGATTCAATGATAGGGGTCGGCACCCGCTTCCCCTTATATATCCGGGTGAAGCACGACGTATACCAAGTCCTAGTCGGTTACAACAGAGGAGTCCTATTCTAATTACAAGACTTCCTTTAATAACTCGACTAAGTTACAATGAGAGTCCTAATCCATGTACACTTCGTGTCAAGTCTTTGGATCTCCCGTGTCACCCAGGGTTAGTCGGAGCAATCATCTTCTGATGATATCTCTGACATCCTGGTCCGTCATGGAGATGCTAGAAAATGACTTGAAAGCAAGGGACAATTGGGGAAGCAGCCAACAACCTGTAATAGTTGAGTTTGACATGAGTGGTGGTGGAGAAAGAAAGTTGTTGAATGATAAAGAATTGTCCCTTGCATTTTCTAAAAGGATGGGTGACAAGAAACTGTTCTTGTTTGTTGATATTGAGGACAAACCCACATAAGTGTTTTGTAGTTCTCTAATAGAGGCAACAAGCAATGTCGGGCATGATAATGTCATGGGACCAATAGATTCAAGCTAACAGGCATTTGTTTCTCATGCAATTGACTGGACATTCTGGAGATTACTCCACTTAGACAAGATCAAATTGGTGCTGCAATTCCTGTGATGGATGAAGATGCAATGTATGAGTTTATTGGCCTCGGGGCAGAGGATGAGAGGGTTGAGCAAGCTAAGAGGGCACTTACACTAAATCTGGATGATGTGGACCTACAAGAAGAGTTGTTAGTTGATGATCATATACCCGGTGAGTTTTCTGTGATATATGACAGAGAAGACCCTCCAATGAAAGTTGGAACCATATATGCTAGTATGAATGAATTCAGGGCTGCAGTGCGACAACATGCTATTAAGGGTCAATTTCATCTTGTAACACAAAAATCTTGCACGGATTTGTTTAGAGGGCATTGCAGAGCTGAGAGTTGTCCATGGTCTATTATAGCAAGGTTGATGCCTGATAAAGTTCAAGTCAAGGTATGGTAACTTAATGTAGTGCAGTACTATTTTTTTCATTTATGCAGTATACTAACTTAATATAGTATGCAATACTAGTCCTCATGCATGTACTACTCATCAATTACTAGTTCTCATTTATGCAGTACTAGTCCTCATCCATTACTAGTTCTCATTACTAATATTTTTCGTTCAACAGATTACAGTGAATACAAAAGAGAATGGAAAAGACCATTTTTGTTCATCTGCTGGGAGAGTGACAACCAAGATGGCATCATACCATTGGGTAGCAGAGAAGGCAGTCCCTTACTAATAAAGTATCCATACATGGGAGCAAAGAAATTACAAGCAGAGCTAGAGGACAAGTATCAAGTCAAGATTGGGTATGGTACTGTGCATAAGGGTTTTGCTCTGGCAGGTCAAAAAAATCATGGGACAAGGGAAGAAAGTTTTGGGTATTTGTTCAATTTCAAGGCAGAGATTGAGCTCAGGATGCCAGGAAGTATTATAGAGATAGATGTCGTGAATAAGGAGGAAGGTGTATTTTTTCACAGATTCTTTTGTTGTTTGAAATCAAGCATTGATGGTTTCCTAAATGGTTGTCAGCCATTTTTGAGTATTGACTCCACAACTCTCAATGGTAGATGGAATGGCCACCTACCTTCAGCTACGACAGTAGATGGGCACAACTGGATGTTTTTCCAGTTGCATTTGGGTTCTTTGATGGTGAGACTACAGATAACTGGACTTGGTTTATGCAGCAGCTGCAAAAGGCGATTGGGAATCCACCGCACTGTGAGCATCTAGGCCCCTAGTGGGTTTCGGTGATTGGATGACAACGGTAAATTACTATGACTAATGTGTGTTTTGCAGAAACAGCTGAGTGAGGTCATGGTAATGATGATCGTGAGGGCACTAGGGTATTCATGTCCCCTTATTGATGGAATTCGTTCGGTTTTGAAAGGATGGATGACGAAGACGGTGATAGGCTAGTTCTAAGTGTCATTTGGTGTTGAAGGACACTTAGAGTAGCACAAGTCTTTGTTTTATCTTTGGCCGTACTATTAAGGGGGATTTGAATGGGTAGCTTGACCTAGGTGAGTATTTTGAGTTCGGTGTGGTGCACACTTGTTAACCAAAGCCCTAGGTAGCTTAGAAAGGTCCCTAAGATCATAAGGAAGAAAGTTTGTGAAGGGAGCGTCGCAAACTGAAGTCGTTTTGGACTTCAAATGGCGACCGGATGCTAGAGTCCTTGGGACCGGACGCTAGGGTATGCGTCCGGTCAGTTGTGCTGGCTGAGGGGCCAGTCTGGCTGTGACCGGACGCACCCTCAGCAATGGACCGGACGCACCAGGGGGTGAGTTCGGTCCAACTCAGAGAGGTTCCAGAGAGTGAAATCCTTGACCGGACGCGTCCGGTCAGTGGTGATCGGACGCATGGGAGCGTTCGGTCAATGTTTCGTACGAGTGTCAGGGCTAACGTCATTTAGCCGTTAGGCACTGACCGGGTGCGTCCGGTCAGTGTGTAACTGGCTGGACTTACCCCTTCGTGCATGTTTTGAGTTGGGGGTATAAATATGCTTCCCCCTCATTCATGCTGACACTCTTGCTCATTTGAAAGGTTGTCAAACACATTGTGATTGCAAGTGAGTGCAAGAGGCCTAGTGAGGTTGAGAGATTTGACAATTGAGTGATCAAACACCTCATTAGTGAGGAGAGAGTAGCAAGTGTGCATCCACCCATCTCATTAGCCTTGCGTTGGTCAAGTGAGAGTTCTTGCTTGTTACTCTTGGTGATCGGCATCACCTAGACGGCTTGGTGGCGATCGAAGAGCTTGGTGATCATCCAGAGGCATTGTGGATGACCCAAGCCAAGTTGTGACCGGTAGCTAGCGATTCACTAGGCCGGAGTGGCAAAGAATCGGCTCATAGTGAGCACTTGATCCTTGCGCGGATCAAGGGGGAGCGATAACCTTGCGCGGGTGCTCCAACGAGGACTAGGGGGGTGTGCCGACACCTCGATACCTCGGGAAAAAGATCGTCGTGTCATCTCTACTCTCTTTACTTATACATTTACATTTGAGCAATTCGATACCGCAATTTACCTCTTGTTCATTCATATTTGAATTGCCATGGTAGAGTAGAAATGTCATAGTGTTGATCTTTGTGCGGTTGATTCTAGAGAAACACACTTCTAGGCACTAGGGGGTTAATTGGGCTTGTTAGGATTTAATTCTTGCAAAAGTTTTTAGAAAAGCCCAATTCACCCCCCCCCCCTCTTGGGAATCTTGATCCTTTCACGCACCTAGCTATATATTCAGATGCTTGCAAGGGTCTAGAGAATGCAGTGAAGAAGGTGTACCCTTGGGCAGAGCATAGAGAATGTTTTGTCCATCTCATAAAGAATTTCAGCAAGAGGTTTCAAGGTCCTGCATTTGGAAGAATGTATCCTGCAGCAAGGACTTTCCAACCAGATTACCATAAGTACTTGATGAACAAGATGTATGCAGTAAATAAAAAGGTTGAGCCATGGTTGAAAACCAGTCATAAGTTGTTGTGGTTGAGAAGCAAATTTTCAGAGGCAATAAAGTGTGATCATATCACTAATAATGTGGCAGAGGTTTGGAACAATTGGGTGAAAGAGATTAAAGACCTTCCCATAGCCGACCTTGCTTTATGCCAGGAGGAGGAGAATAGGTGAGAAATTTGAGGGACATGTAATGCTGCCAATAGTTGTTCGCCAACTATTTGCAATGAGTAGGCAGTTGGGTCATTTCAAAATAAAAGAAGGTGGACGGGATGAAGCAGAGGTCACAGATTCTCAAAAGATCATTAGACATGTAGTTAATATTCAGAATCACACATGTACATGTAGGGAGTGGCAAGTCTCAGGGAAACCATGTGCACATGCATTGCTTCTAATCACCACACATAGAAATCCTAACATGGAAGATTACCTTGATCCATACTACTCAGTGTACCATTTTAGACTAGCATATGGTGGTGTGATCAAGCCACTACCTGATAAGTCCCAATGGGTAAAGGTTGATCCTGGGTTCAAAGTGCTACCACCACTAGCAAAGAAGAAACGTGGAAGACAAAGGAAACTCAGAATCCCTAGCTGCACTGAGAACAAGGGAAATAAACCAAGGGGCAAAGGCATGTGGCAAGTGACATGTAAAAACTGCTTAGGTCTTGGACATATGACAACATCACCTAAGTGCCCTCTCAATGGAACAAAAAAGAGGTAATTGTATATGAATTTTTCACACGGACTTGTACTTGCTTCATATTTTGAACTAAATTTTGCATTTACAGAAAGAGTCGGGCCAACAGAGGAAAGCCAGGTAGGCCTGCTGGTTGTACCAAAGGTGAAGCAGGTTCTAGTTCATCCAAAAGGCAAAAGGTTAATGTGCAAGAAAATTTAGTGACTAATAGTCCTGGACCTGGACATGTGGAAGTAGGCACAAGTCAAATTAACACTAGTCCTAGGGCTGTTACAAGAAGGTGGATTTCTATACACTAAACATTGACTTAGAACTTGGAGCACTTTTCTATTTTTTACTCTAAACATTTGTCTCTTTTTAGCCGAATGCAATTAGCAATAGCTAGACTTGGAGGGACAAATCAGATTAGTACAAGCCCTGGAGCAGTGACAAGAAGGTAAAACGACTCACTCTATTAAACATGCATGTGGTTATCTTAGTTCATGTACTGAACCACTTTATTTTGGTATTGTATTCAGTCAAGCTGTAGAAGGAGCAAGTGATATTATGACCACTCCAAGGAAGAGGATAGGTCTGGAGAAAAAACTCACTCCAAAGAAAGCGAAGAAGATCGATGTTTAAATATTCCTATAAAATGTTATGAGACTTTTGTAATGCCCAGCCATCAGGATATTTCTTTTGCCAATGCAAACCTATAATCTTTAATTGGCTAGATGAATTTATTCTCTTTTGCCTATGCGAGCCTGTAGTGGCTGACTGGATGCGAACCGGGAACTTTATTTACTAAGATGTATGACTGAATGTATTGTCAGACTTGAACTTATTTACTAAGGTGTATGACTGGTTGTCATGTGCACTTAAATTTAATTGTAATTTATGTCTCCTGAGAAGAGATTAGTTTTTTGTGTCGCTTTTCATGTCTCTGGGCGTGTACAAAATAGAAAGGGAGCTGTCTGGATCTATTTTCTAGAGTGAAGGGCAGTATGGTCCTTTCCAGTGCCCCTAACAATGTCTTGTATTCCCTGGAATGAAGAAATAGGTGAAATGGAGAGAAATCCCTCGTATTGAAGCAATTGGTGTGCACAAGGTTAAATAATGAAAGGCTTACAAATTGGATATCAAATATTGAGAGGCTTGCGAATTCGGAGTTAGATATTGAAATTTCTCCAAATACAATTATTAGTTCACAAGGCAGCCAAACCTTTCTAGTTCACCCATTAAAAAAACTTTCAAAATTTTCAGTGGCCATCCTTTCCCCATTTCTTCTTGGTCATTTTGCCTTCCTCTCTCGAACTCTCCAGTCCACTTACTGTTGAGGGAGGCGGAAGGGGGCCCTCTGGTCGCCGCGGGCGAGGCAGGCGGTCTTCCTCGCCTCCGATGGCCCACGCGCCTTTGCGAGGTGGTGGAGACCGCTGAGTCAGTCAGTGGCGAAGGTCCCTGTAGTGTTAAGGTTAGGTTCCCGGCGTTGTGGTCGAGCCCCGATGTTTTTTACACAGGAGCGGAGGATCAGCAGGTCCACGACGACGATAGCGGCGATGTCGGCGTGAGAGAGGCCGGCGCTGGACAGCAGGGCGAGGATGGCGTCCAGGTTGGAGGCGGTGTTCAGACGGAAGCTCCTAAACTCCTCGAATGGTTTCCCAGCTTGTCTGGATGCCTCCTGGAACGCCTGCTTCGACGTCTTGCGGGCTTGCGCCGGGCTGAGGCCGTAGGCGGCCACGAGCAGTGACAGATGTAGAACAGGATCGAAGGAGGGATGGTCTCTTCTTCTTTCTCTATTTGTTCTTTTTTTATTTTTCTACCTATTTTTTTTGCCTCATCTTCTATATTCAGCTGTAGAGGGGGCTGGAGCCCACCCAACCCCATGTAAATCCGGTGGGAGAAGGGGGCGGCTGCGGAGGCAAACAGGACGCACGTGCGGTGGTGGTGGATGGGAGAGAGCAGCAGGGACGACGCGGCGTGGAGCGGAGGGAGGAGGAGGAGGTGGATTCGGAGGTGCAGCATCGCGGCGGCGCAGCGGTCTCAGGCGGCGGCGTCGTGAGTCAGCACTGGGTAGCTGAAGCCTTCGACGCTCGAGTGGGCTGGGCCGTGCCGTGCCTACTGTCTATTGGGCCAGAAGCTGCACTTGGCCCTGCTCTTACGACGAAGGTGGGAGGAAATGGGCCTCAAATGAATGAGAGCAGGAGGGGTTGCCCAGCGTGGCTGCCTTTCACTCTTCTCGCATTTCAATTCCCTGCAGGTTATTTTTTTTAAAAAAAAAACCTACAGGTTCAGATAGTGATCCTTCGATTGCGTCTTCAGGTCGCTTCGAGAGAAGAGAACAAGGGCAAGATGATCGTGACCGTGGTGGCGAGAACTACATGAACTCCGACCTCTTTGCAGATGTACGAGAGGACTGCATTGCCATGACATTTTGATCTCCTCTTTCTCTCGAAGATAGCAATGCACTTTGGACTGAAAAAACCTAGAAACCCATGAATTGGGACTTTTGGAGCCAGAGCATGATATTGTCATCAGTCTCGACACAAACATATTTTTGGGACTTGTACTCTCCTATCTTCGAGTAAATGACACTGGACTGTAGAGGCAAACATACTTTAAATCTTATCATACAATCAACATATATAGAAGTATTCTATAAACATAAATGTTGTAGTCTTTGTAGTTACACACATGCCGTAGAAATTAGGCACGAGCTTGGCCTATCTCTTTTCCAGTTTCTGCACATAAGCTATGAAAAACATATCGAAACCTGGACAGCAGCCGGACTTTAATCTCACACAAGCAAACTGTAGCACTTTCGTTTGTATTTGACAAATATTATCCAATCATATGCGAACTAGGTCCAAAAGATTCGTCTCATGATTTACAACTAATCTATGTAATTAGTTATTTATTTTACCAACATTTAATGCTCCATGCATGTGTCCAAACATTGATGTGATGATGATATGATGGAGAGAGAGTGAAAACAAGTTGATAATTTGAGGTATCTAAACAAGGCCGCAGGCCTGGAACTTCAGAAGCAGCTCAAAACATAAGGCACCCAGTGGTTACAACATGCTTTTGTGATCATGCTTAGAAAACGCATGCATAGCATGGCATATATTGTTAAGATGATAAGGCCGTCAATCAAGCTCTTGGCGTAGTTTGTTAGGAGTCTGTAACGCTAACAAACATAGCTTGTAGGTGAAGTTAGTTAATATCTTGTAGATTGGATCTGTTGTAACAAACTCTTGTATGGCCACGGCAGGGGCTCTTCCTGTCAATATATTAACACGCATCCGAGAGACCGAGAGGTCATCTCGTTAACCCTAATCTTTACATGGTATCGGAGCCACTTTCCTCACGGAATTCACCAATGGTGTTTCCATCATCCTCCGCGCAATCTGCTGCTGCTTTTCTCGGTCTCATGTTCATCCCAGTGACCGAGAAGCTCACACGCACCAACTTCCAACCGTGGAAGTCTCAGGTCCTCGCAGCGATCAAGGGGGCGCAAGCTGCGAAGTTCATCCAACCGGGAGTCAAACCGCCAACGGAGTTCCTGACCCCCAAGATCGACGATGACAAGGAACCACCGGTGCTCAATCCTGAGTACGAAGCTTGGGTGGCTAAAGATCAGCAGGTTCTGAGCTACCTGCTGAATTCCCTGTCCAAGGAGATCCTCGGACAGATCTCTACTGACTGACGGCCTTATCATCTTAACATATATTATCAAGAGAAGTCGTATAAACAATCCAAATATGTTAAGAGAAGTTCCTACTACTCAAAATCACAAGATTAATCAAATTGCTAATAAACAAGTTCAAGCCTTCAATTTTAAAACATTTTGTTTCCTTATTTAATGGATTTATTTCCCAAATAGAAATGTTCTCTATATTTGACAAACCAATCTAGGTGGCCAAGTCAAGATGCCAGCATAGAAGGGTGACTCTTTCTCTGTGTATATTCCGTGGGGAAAAAATGCAAGACAGCAAATTAGTACTCTGTAAATCCTTCTCCCTTAGAAATCATGGATATTTTGTTGTCATTTGAAAGTTGCAACACTGGCTTTTGGCCGCTAACTGAAAATTGTCTCATACTGTAGAAAGTTTCTTCTCATTCGAAATTTGGCCACTAACTGAAAGTACTAGTTAAGGTTCGGTGAAGTAATACACAATGCAAACATCAGTACAAGTAAAAGTAAAGAGCTCAGCTAAAAACGAAACAGGGAAGTGCCAAACAAGTATGAGTGACTAGTGTATAGGTAAAACAATGGTTGAAATAGACAATCCTCGGCAAGCACGTTAGAGAAAAGGGAAAGCTAATCCTGTCAAAGTTTAAGTCCCAATAATTAGGTAATTAATTACAAGGACTAGCAGAAGAACAACTAAGTTAAACACTTAACTTTGACCATGTGTGTGAGGCAGAAACGACTGACAAACATGTGCAGTGAAGGTTCAAAATAAGCCAAACCAGTTCCTTCATAGATAACCAAAACATAACTTAGCAATGCAAGTCAAACGTCACTAGTGGTTCAATTGCAGGAGCCAAGAACTGAGAAAGAGTGCACTGTGGACACTTGTTAATGAGTGTGATTTGCAGCTCTACCATCTGCCTACAAAATATAATGGATTTAGACATTTCTTTCAATATGTCATAATTAGACTTTAGAGGGCACAAGGCCAGCCTGAGTTGTGGCATAAGCATCTGCCAGCCCAGAAACAGAGTCCTTGTGACGGTCGACGAAGTTCAATCTGAATTCCTTCTCTCCCATAAAAGCTAATGAGCCAAAATTGCAATTCTTCAATCCCTTTGCCCGCAGGATCTTCATGACACGATGTCGGGGCGCTAGCCGCTTCTCCAGGCTGTATGTGAGCAGGGAAGGCCTTTGCAGAATGTACTGTGGCTCCAGTCCAACCTCATTGATCAAGAACTCAATCTTAGCGAGAAGGCACTCATCAGTCATTCCTAGAATGCTTGGCATCTTGGACACAGCAAAGGCAGCTTCGCTCTTAGAGCAACCAAGACTCCTCTTCAGAAGCTCGAGACTGGCAGCATTCTTCTCTTTGGTGGTACGGGACATTGCTGCTACCATATACTTGAACATGGGCGATCCGCGGGGCACACCAAGGTCTTCTGCGCGCAGCATGAAATCCTTGACGCGCTCTGGTTGGGACCCAATCAGCCACGGGCGAAGCGAGCACATCTGGGCAATATCTGGAGCGGTTAGACCCCACTGGTGAAACTGCTCGATATTAGGCTTGATCACCCCATCAAGGCTGGAGGATAGTATGCTCCTGCTCTTGCTCCCCTTCAGGACGGCTAGGACCAGCTCGGACGAGCCGAAGGAGGAGATCAAGAACTCGAGGTTGGGAAAGACGTCACCGTTCCGGAGCTTCCGGGAGCCGAACAAGAGGAAGCGTGCGATCTGCGGAGGGGAAAGCCCGATGCGGTCACGCAGAGCGAGGAGGCGGGGCCCGATGTTGTTTACACGGGAGCGGAGAATCAGCGGGTCCGCGGCGACGACGGCGGCGATGTCGGCGCGGGAGAGGCCGACGCTGGACAGCAGGGCGAGGATGGCGTCGGGGTTGGAGGCGGAGTTGAGGCGGGAGCTCCTAAGCTCCTCGAATGGTTTCCCGGCTTCTCTGGCTGACTCCTGGAATGCCTGCTTGGACGCCTTGCGGGCTTGCGCTAGGCTGAGGCCGCAGTCGGCCACGAGGTAGTCCTCGAGGGAGAAGGGGGCGGCCGCGGAGGCAGAGAGGAGGCACGCGCGGTGGTGGTGGGTGGGAGAGAGCAGCGGGGACGACGCGGCACGGAGCAGAGGGAGGTGGTGGTTTCGGAGGTGCAGCATCGCGGCGGCGGCACGGGCTCCGGCGGCGGCGCGGTCAGTGGCTCTGGTTAAGGGTGGGCTACATTTGCGCTTGGCGGAATGGAATGAGGCAGCGAGCATCTCAGCCCCGGTGGTGGATGGTGGTCTCGCAGAGTTCCGTAGACTCTTGCAGAAGAACGAACTAGTAGATTGTTCTTTTAAGCCTAGTTATTAATCTATGTCTCTACATAATAATAATAATAATAATAATAATAATAATAATAATAATAATAATAATAATAATAATAATAATAAAAAAAAATAATAATAATAAAAAATAATTTTTTTAATATTAAAGAGGTTAAATTTTTCTCTCTTTTTTTTGTTGGTCTGACCTATATATAAAGCGGTGGAGCAGTCTGTATCGATCTAAGAGAACGAAAGAAAAAACGGCCAAACATCTATCAAATCGAAATCGAAAAAGAACTCTAAATTAAATTAAAAAAATAACAGAGTTGAAGGTTAAATTGGTAATGCGTGCTTCCACCGGAGTAAGCGAAAGAAGAGAAGGAAAAGGTTGGTAAACTGCAATTCTAAATCAAAAAGAATCACAAATCGAAAAAGAAAGGGACTCACTCTTTTCTCCATCAAAAAACATCTCCCTTAGATCTCTGTTACTATACCGGCAAGCACTTACGACGAGCCGAAGTCTTGATCCGACCACAACATGACACAACATCTGGCGCTCAGCAAAAAAATCAAATACACAAGCATTTTGCCTAATCGGCCACCATGTAGAGTCCGCATCGATGTATCTGCATAGTCCTGATGTTAATCGCCCCGCTGCCCTCCACCATGTGGAATCCGCGTTGACACATCTGCAAAGTCATACATGAACCCCAACTTAATCGCCCCATTAGATCAGATTATTTAATTCTAAGAGCAGCTCCCAATCGGCGATGGCACCAGCAATACTTGCAGAGGGCATGAAGTTCGGTTTTCACAGAAGTTCGTACCTTGGTCATGGCACATCGTAAGAAGAGGACAGGAGAAGGCTGCTCGGGACCATGGCATAGACAGAGGAATAGAAGATAGGAGACGACGATATGCTGGCCGCTCGCACAACCACCATCCCAGCCTCGGTCGCTCGCATGGACGTCGTTGCCGCCCTGCTTGCACAGATGTCGTTGCAAGAGGCAATATGGGTTGCTGCGTTGCTGGCTAGGCCGCTCGCTCGGACGCCGCTGGACCTAGCCACTGCTGCGTTGTTGCCTCGTTGGCTGGTGGCTGCGCATTCTCGCCGCTACTACAACGTCATTCCGGTACGCGTTGCCTATCAAAGTGTCTCCCGTGTTTCCATCACCACCGACGACAGGGAGGAGATAAGGTTTGGGATAGCTGTGATGGATGGCCAATGGAATCACTTTTGTGGTGCGTTGGGCCGTATATTGGGCATGGTGTGTGGTTCCAAGTGGCGGCGTGTATCATCAGCGCCAACCACGTCGTCCTTCATCTGCTTGCTGGAAGCTTGTGAGTCGTTGCTGTGACTTGTGTAACGTGTGAACCGATCCTATGTCCTGGCGTCCCCTTTTATAGGCGAAGAGGAGGCACATGATTACATGAGCTATTGGGCTGACGTAGGTGATGACGTTGGCGAGGCGAGGCCGGTCATGTCGGTGTTGTTGTGGCGGCGTGCTCCGTCGCATCGTGGTCGTCCTGTATCGACGTGCGACGACGTGGTTGGCGCTGACGAAGGACGACGCTCATGTGCGAGATGTCGGAGATGTCATGTCGGGAGTTGTTGGAGTGCTGACCGGTCTTGGCGAAGACCCGCTCAAGGGGGTGGTCGAGGCAGTCGAGGCTCCCACGGGTAGGGTCGAGCTCCGGAAAACACGGGAATTGTGTTGACAATTGCACCTCGAGGGGGTGCCTGACGAGGCATAGTACACGACATGACGTAACAGTGCTGCACGACATGCTTGTTTCCCGGGTATGGGCGATAAAAGTTAGATTTAATCGGGGTACGACTCGCAGTGGTGCTCGTTGTAGCCATGCGACTTAGACGGGAGCAGGTGGAGCGCATTAAATGCTCCTGGAGCCGTACAGGAAGTAGGTGGTCGAGGCCTGTGCGGATGGGTCGAGCCCCGTAAATTGCAGGAAAGGCGTTGACGAACGTACCTCGAGGGGACGCCTGATGAGGCATAGTGCACGGTATGGCGTAGCAGTGTTGTACGAGCTGCTCGTTTCCCGAGTATGGGCGGTGAAAGTTGGATTTGACCTGGGTACGATTCACTGTGATGTACGCTATAGCCATACGATTTGGATGGGAGTAGGTGGGCGCATTTAATGCTCTTGGAAGTCATACATGATATAGGTATTCGAGGAGGCGCATGTCGAGGCGATAGAGGCCGTCGAGGCATGCTTCGTTCGCTCGGAATGTTTCCGTCACCGAGGGGTGTCCTGAGCGGGTGGGCACTCGAGGCCTGCTCCGTTCGCTCGGGAGGTTTCCGTATTCAGGGAGTGCCTCGAGCGAGTTGGCCGTATCTCAGGAGGGGTGCTCGAGGAGGTGTTCGGCGAGGCGGTCGAGGCCTACCCCATTCGCTCGGGAGAGTTCCGTAATCGAGGAGTGTCCCGAGCGGGTGGGCGCTCGAGGCCTGCTTCGTTCGCTCGGGAGGTTTCCGTATTCGGGGAGTGCCTCAAGCGAGTTGGCTGTATCTCAGGAGGGGTGCTTGAGGAGGTGTTCGGAGAGCGAAAGCCATAGTTTTGTTTTGGATAATTGATGAAACCTATTTGGACTAACCCTATGCTTAAGTGTATATGAGATAGGTTGGTCCAACACCAAGTGATGGAGCTAGATGGATGGTGATGTCCACATGATGTTGATCAAAGGCTCCAATGCTTGGAAAAGAAGAAAGAGAAAAACAAAATGGGCTAGAGGCAAAGGTATATGCATAGGGCCATTTTATTTTGGTGATCAAGACACTATAGAGAGTGTGATCACATTTAGGATTGATAGTCGTATGTGAAATGCGGTTATCAAAGTGCAACTAGATGATCTTACTTTGCATATGCATTTAGAATCTAGTGTGTGCTAACATTCCTTGGGTATGTGCTTGATAAATGTTAACTCACATACACTTTTGCACAAAGGATGAAGTGGAGATTGATTTCGTGCTCTCTGAGGAGCATCAGACGCTGGTCTGATGAGCATCGGACGCTGGGGGTAGCGTCCGATGGCAAACCCTAGTGAAGCTGAGCTGACTGAGTAGCATCGGACACAGGCAACGGATGCTAGGAAAACACTGTTGCTGAGTCCGATGTTGATGATGTGTCCTAGGTTTGTTCTCAGGGGACAACGTCTGATGTGGGTGCCTCGGACGCGTCCGATGTCCGCGGGAGCTTTTTGGATGCTCTCTGCATAAACATCGAACGCTAGTCCTATAGCGTTCGATGTGGCGCTGTGCGAGCGTCCTATGTGAGCGCGACTAGCCGTTGTGAAGTCTGACAAGACATCAGACACTGGGTCGGTGCGTTCGATGTAGCGTCCGATGCAACATTAACAGTGCGCGTTTGATTCTAGCCGTTGAGATCTAGCGGCTGCAGTTGAATGAAAGGGGACGCATGGCAGTCATCCAGGCATCGGACGTTGGCCATGCGTCCGATGTAAGACCATCGGCGCGTCCGATGGCCCCGCGGAATTTGAGTGAAAGGGGGTTTCGGCCCTCTCTTTTGTGGGGGCTCTATATAGGGCTTTTGGCCAGCTTGTGCTCACTCTCTTGGCCATTTGCATTGCCTAAACTCTTTAGTGAGCATAGCCAAACATCTCCCACTCCATTTGATTGATTGTTCATCGCATTGAGAGAGATTGGGAGAGCCAAGTGCATTGCATGAGTGTGTTCATCTAGAGGCACTTGGTGTTCGTGTTTCGCTGTGGATTTCTCTTGTTACTCTTGGTGTTTGTCGACACCTAGACGGCTTGGAGCAGCGAGGATCGTTGAGCGGAAGGTGGTGATTGTTTCTGGCTCCGATCGGTGATTTGTGAGAGGTTTCTTGTACCTTCCTTGCGGGAGATCGCGAAAGGTAACTCTAGTGGATTGCTCGTAGCTTGTGGATCCCCATCTTGTGGTGTGGTTGTGCAGTACCCTATTGAGGGTTTGGCGTGTGATGCCAATTAGCTCGTGGACCTCCAAGTGGGTGTATCACTACAACGGGAACGTAGCTTGCCGGCAAGCAAGTGAACCTCAGAGAAAAATCATTGTGTCATCTTGTCTCCACGGTATTCATCGATACATTGTTTATTGATCACTTGCCCGGCTCGGTATAATCACCTCACTCACTTGTACTTACTTTTGCTATACTCTTGCAAGTGATAATTGTATCTTCTTGTAGCTAGCTAACTTTCCTCATCTTGTGTAGTTATCATTGCTATTGTTCATTTGCTCTTTTAGTTGTAAAGTAGCAACATAGATAATCGGGTGACATAGAGATCATAGTTATCTAGAATTGTGAATAGGAGGCTTGCTTTCAACTTAGAGCTAGCGCAACCTTTGCTTTGCCATTTAGTTTACCAACAAGTTGTTTAGTGTTGTTCGGACGCTAAAGGACCCTGTGTTCGATGCCCATGCAGAGAGATTCCAGAGAGGCTCTGAAGACATCGGACGCGTCAGATGATTGAGCATCGGACGCTAGCATATCCATTGTGACTCAGTGCCAGGCTGGCAACTAGCCGTTAAAGGAGCATCAGACGCGTGTCCGATGCTACGCTGTGAAGTCCAAGACATTCTCCAACGGCTCTATTTGGTTGGGATTTAGGGTTTAGAGTTTAGACATTCTCCAACGACATTCTCCAAGACATTCTCCGGCGTCGTCAATGGTGAAAGCCCTAGTTTGATTTTGGTTAATTGATGAAACCCATTTTGGTCTAATCCTATTGCTAAGCATGTATGTAGCTAATGAGAGGATTATGACCAAGCCTTTGATGGAGCTAGCTAGATGGCCACCATGTTGGATGGTGACGGCCACAAGTTCTCAAGTGATCAAATGCTCTGTCTTCGGTGAAATGGGAAAAGGGAAAGATGTCATTGCTCAAGTTGAGACTTTAGTTTTATCTTTGATCTTGAGTGATAGGCAAGTCGAACTATCAAGAGGGATACATTTGAGGCTAGCTAGATGTGGAGAAAAGTGCTCATGACGTCTAACTTCTAGCACTTGAGAGACACCGTGCACTCACGAACACATAGAGGTTTTCTGGGTGTGGTCGGTAGTACTGCCCAAGGGTGTTGAGTGCAATGCTCTCTGGATTGGGTCTCAGGTCTCAGGTGACCTAGCGGTAGTACCGCTATAGAAGCCAGTACTACCGGGCTCAGTAGTACCGACCCCCAGGTCGGTAGTACCGAGGATCCAGGACGTTTTACACCCTCTTTGTGTTGGGACTGAGTTGGCCTGGTGGTTGTACCGCTATAAGGGTCGGTAGTACCGACCAACGGTAATACCGACACCCTGGTCGGTGGTACCATGGTCAGAAGGTGATTCGTGATGCTCTCTGTGTAGGTTCAAGTTTGGTCTATCGGTAGTACCGCCATAGGGTCGGTACTACTGACCACCGGTGGTACCGACCAGGGGTCGGTGGTTCCATCGGGTCAACGGTTGCTGTAATGGTTGTATTTGGTACAGTCGGTACTACCGACCGTGGCACAGATGTGACATGTATAAGTAGCCGCTCAGCCGGCTTCTAACCGTTACCTCTCCCATTCGCCTGACCTAAGAAAAGAAAAGAGAGCACCCAAGTGTTGACCAAGCTCCTCTCTCTCCCCCCTTTTGATTCTAGAGTGAATCTCTTGCAAGCTTTGAGCTAGGGAAGTGAGATTAGAGAGTGAGGCGCATCGATCTACGTCTAGAGCACTTGGATCCAACATCTCTTGCCTCACTGAAGCAACGACAAAGGCTAGTTGAGTTTCTTCACTAAGAATCAGAGGGTAATACAAACACTTCGGAGTGCCCTCACAAATGAGTCAATCACAGGCAACAACCGAAGAACACCTAACCGGCTAGGGTTCCAAGAACCCAAGAGTAAAGAACTCAAATCAAGCCAGATTGATGTAAGATCCAAGTGCTCAAGACGTAGATCGATGCTTCTCACTCTCTAATCTCACTTCCCTAGCTCAAAGCTTGCAAGAGATTCACTCTAGAATCAAAGGGGAGAGAGAGGAGCTTGGTCAACACTTGGGAGCTCTCTTTCTTTTCTTAGGCTAGGAGAATCGGAGAGGTGATGGTTAGAAGCCGACCGAGCGACTATTTATACGTGTCACGCCTGCGCCACGGTCGGTAGTACCGACTGCCTTAAAAACAGCCGTTACAAGAACCGTTGACCGGATGGAGCCATCGACCCTCTGGTCGGTACCACCGGTGGTCGGTCGGTACTACCGACAGGACAAACTCAAACCTACACAGAGAGCATGTCGAGCCACCTTCTGACCACGGTACTACCGACCAGGGGGTCGGTACTACCAAGGGTCGGTACTACTGACCCTATGGTGGTACAACCGCCAAGCCAACTCAGACCACACACAAAGAGGGTGTAAAAAGACCTGGACCCTTGGTACTACCGACCTGAGGGTCGGTACTACCGAGGCCGGTAGTACCGGCTCTACAGTGGTACTACCGCTCGGTCAACTGAGACCTAGTCCAGAGAGCATTGCACGCAGCACCCTTGGGCGGTACTACCGACCACACTCAGAAAACCTCTATGTGTTCGTGAGTGCGTGGTGTCTCTCAAACGCTAGAAGTTAGACGTCATGACCACTTTTCTCCTCATCTAGCTAGCCTCAAATGTATCCCTCTTGATAGTCCGGCTTGCCTATCACTCAAGATCAAAGATAAAATTAACATCTCAACTTGAGCAATGGCATCTTTTCCCTTCTCCATTTCACCAAAGATGGAGCATATGAACACTTGAGAACTTGTGGCCATCACTGTTGACACTCCTTAATGGATTCACTCTAAGATTGAGCCACATAAAATAATTAACAAGTGAAAGCACCAAAGAGTGTACGGGACACTACTAACTCCACTTAACGTCAAGTTGTCATCCCCAACATGAAGCTAGCAATGTAATTATATCAGGGCACTGGATTTAAGAGATAGATATTTACCCGCAAGCGCACAGATAAATATACCCGTTGTAGAAGCATTTCACCCAAGCTAGTCTCAGGTATCGTTATTTATATTTTAGCCTAGAGACTAAACAATTCAAGATATGATTGTATTGTAAGGATTTAACAACATTTAATAAGGCACACACTTAATACTGATAACACACTAATTACTTTGAACAGGAATCAGGTTACAGAGTAAATAATATGATAAATAAAGGATAGCAGAGATCAGATCAATCAAGGATAAACTTAGAACAGTACTGCCTAGCAAGTGATGATTAGAACAGGTATTAATAAGGAACATTCCTAAGTTATTCTAATTACAAGTCATAGCATACATTGATTAGTGCAATTATATTTGGCAATCATTGGCTAAGTCACATCATATTTATAGTCAAGAGACAACTCCATAGTTAAGGTAAACAAGGTAACCCTTAAACCATGAGTTAACTGAGCCATACTGAACACTATATTCGGGAGGTGGAATACAGAGGACTCAATAGGTCTGTCACACCCACGATCTACCACTCTATCCGAAACATAGGACGCATTCGCAGATAAATAATGTATAGGCACCATGCCTACATAGCATTCATCACCCACCCGTTGTACTTTAAGATGAGCGCTATACGAACATGAGTATAAATGCGGATACATGGGTGTATGCCGAGTCTCTGTGTGATGAGTGATTGTCAACGGAGATGATGCGCATGTTCTTTGGCTTGTGTTGTGCAGGTGTCGAGCACGGAGACAGTGATCGATGGCGGGTGAAGGTCAAGTTGCGACGTGCTGTGCCGACGGACCGGGCGCGATGAAGGATGGGCGTGCCGTGCGGCGGATGTGCCATGCCGATGTATCGGACGGTGAAGGGCGGACGTGGACTTGGACTGATGGACTGGAGGCCGGAGGATCAGCTGTGGTGGCTGGCAGCCTGCGACAGCGACAAGCAGAGAAGTGCGATCATGTCGGTGGAAGGGGTGCACAGGCGGTGCATCCCCTCTACGACGCCGGTTTGTTGGTAGAGCCCGGGAAAAACCAACGGTGGACGGTTTCCAGGTTTGGGCCTCAAAACCTGGGTGCTGGGTTTCCAGGTTGAGCCACAAAACCTGGGCGTGACGGTTTCCAGGTTGAGCCTCAAAACCTGGGCGTGGGCTGGTTTCCGAGTTTGGGCCTCAAAACTCGGGCGCTGTGGGTTTCCGAGTTTGGGCCACAAAACTCGGGCTGGAGGCTGGTTTCCCGGTTTGGGCCTCAAAACCGGGGGCTGATGGAAAAGGCTGGTTTCCCGGTTTGGGCCACAAAACCGAGGGTGCAGAGTGGTGGCGGCACGTGGCGGCGATCTGAAGGTTGCGTGGAGGCGACGCGGAAAACCGTGCGGGCGTGGCCGTCGGATCTACCTACCACCAGCGGGTGGACTAGAATAGCCTTAGGGTTAGGACTGGTCCGCTCTGTAAATACAGTAGTGAGGGGTAGAGTAGGAAATAGGCTTAGGCTAGGTTAGTATAAGTAGTCTAGGGGAGACACCCTCCTCCCTATCTCAGTTTTAGCTATTTCAGTTAGTGCCTTCATTTGCTAGGGTTTCCACTCTCCCATCCCTGCTTTAGCTAGTTGAGATCCGCAGAGAGACTCCACTCTGTGTACTGTTGATTTGAGGAAGTGAGGCCGTATCCTCACCTTGGATCCCATCTCTTGGTGTCAATTCGCGTTTTGATTTCATGTTCATCATGTTCTTCGCGGATTGCTTTGTGCCTTGAGTTTTCCCGTCGCTTGATCTTTGTGTTCGGTTCATCTTTTGCGATTCCGTTTGAACTGAGTTGTTCTAGATCGTGAGGCACTTCTTTCCACCGAAAGAAATCATCTCTAACCTCACGGTCTAGGAGATCGATCAAGTTTTAGTTTCGGGTCTCTTTTTCTTCCTTCCCCCGAATTCCTTCGATTCCCCGATTTGGAGTTAGGTTCGAGCCATGATCTCTTAGAGATAGCTCACTAACCTCCTTGTGACTCCTCAGATCGAATCCCAAGCCTAGAGCACTTGATTCGGAGGAGATCGGGTTGAATCGCCGGAGTTTCAGTGCAGTTTCGGGGTGACCGGACGCTGGTCACGACTTGACCGGACGCGTCCGGTCGTTGAACAGTTCGTCGCGTGGTTCACTGTAGACCGACCGGACGCTCGGCGTTTTGCGTGACCGGACTCGCCTCTATCACTGTTCATCGCGGTTGTTTTGACCTGATCGGACGCTCAGTAAACGACCGGACGCTTGAGCACCGTGCGTCCGGTCGCGAACAGAGAGCTCCCAGAGCCGATTTCTGACGACCGGACGCGTCCGGTCCCTGCTGACCGGACGCTGGCCAGAGTCCGGTCGATCCAGTTTTGCGCGTTTTCGTTCGCAGTTCGTTCGTTCGTTGACAGATTTGATTTCCGTCTTTTGCGTTGGCTTTCTAGGGTTGTCTAGTGTCCCGCTGTGCTTCTAGGAAGCATCCACCCTACATCTAGGGTCGTGGACATTAGCAAGCTCTAGGTTTCGCTTTTGGGGTTGAGTTTGGGACAGTGGCATCTAGTTTCCGAAAGGAAATTTTGAAGCTCCCATTCACCCCCCCTCTGGTCGCTTTCGGGTAGCTTCTCGGTCCTTCAATTGGTATCGGAGCGGGTTAAGGATCTTCCACCTTAGCCGGTTCCAGATCCACCGAAGGCGACATGGATCGCGGCGTGGGCAAACCGCCGTTTTTCGATGGGACGAACTATGCGTACTGGAAGATACGTATGTCGGCCTATCTGCAGAGTTTGGGCGCTACTATCTGGGATATTTGCAACTCCCCTGATTACGTGGTCTTGGCTGCTCGTGTGACTCAGCAGCAGATCGATGAGCACGATGCCAATAGCCGAGCCCGTAATGCTCTTTTCTCTTGTTTGAGCATGGGTGAGTTTGCTCGTGTTTCTCACCTCTCTACGGCTCGGGAGATCTGGGACACCCTCATGCGTTTTCATGAGGGCACCTCTCAAGTCAAAACCCGACTCTATGAGTCGTTCAAGAGAGAGTATGAGAACTTTAGACATCAACCTGGCGAGAGCATAGAAAGTTTATTCGCTCGCTTTCAGGTGATTGTCAACAGGATGAGGGCTAACAGAGAGCAGTTGCCATTTGACGATCATGAGCGTGCTTTGAAGCTTTTGCACACTCTTGACCGTTCGGTGTGGGATTCCAAGGTTCAGGCGATCATCGAATCGCCTAACTATGAGACCCTCACCTGCGACGAGCTCTTCAGTAAGCTCAAGTCCAGTGAGATCGATGCTATGGCGAGGGCTTCTTTTGAAAATCCTTCTCGCCCGTCCATGGCTTTGGTTTCCGGGTCTTCTTCTAACCCCTCACCCAGCTTTGCGCTTTCTTCTCTCTTTTCTGTGACAGAGGACCAGCTGGACTCTTTGGGAGACGACGAGTTGGCTTTGCTTGCCAACCGGTTCTCGCGGTTCCACAACAACCGCATGAACCGCCGTCGAGGAGGAGGACGCACGGGATGCTACGAGTGCGGCGACCCCGACCACTTCATCGCCAACTGCCCCAAGAAGAACAAGCACTTGGGCAAGGGCGAACATGGGCGCAAGCGCGACTCCAAGTACAAGGAGAAGCACGTTCCCCCAAGGCACAAGAAGCGGGGCGGCTTCGACAAAGAGTACATCAAGAAGAAGTACTTGGAGAAGCAGCAGGCTGAGCAGCGTGCGTTCTTCGCCATGCTCAGCGACGTCGACGGCTCGGATGACGACTCCGCTCGATCGAGTGATGACGAGTCCGAGAAGAAGAAGCTGGAGGACACGTTCAATGGCTTATGCTTCTTCGCCGGCGACGAAGGCCTGTGTACCATGGCGCTCGGAGATGAGGTCGGTGGCGAGCTGGAGCACACGCCTCGGAACGACAACAACGACGACGACGACGACACCTCCCAGGTATCTCTCACCTACGACGAGCTTTCCTCCGAGGTTGAGAAGTTGACTACTTCCCTCCTTAGCCAAGATAAGTTGCTTAGGCGCGCAGCTAGAGAGCGCAAGGAGTTCAGGCAGAAGTGGGAGGACACGGTGAAGGAGCTTGAGTTCGCTCGGTCCACCGTGGTAGTGTCGGAGGAGGCGGAGTGCGAGTCGTGCACCGCGCACATGACTGACCTTCTCACTCTGAGAGGTAAGTATGCTGCGTTGGTTGATGAGGTGGATGAGATCCGAGCTAGACCGCAGCTGTTGGGTGCATGCAAGACTTGTCCTGTCTTGCAATCTGAGTTGGCAGAGAAGAATGCCAAGATTGAGTCTTTAGTCAAGGTCAGCTTAGATAGCACTTGTGTCACGAGGTGTGCTTTGTGTGAGGGCCTGGAGATGGAGATTGCCAATGTGAAGCATGGCAAGATGCAAACCGAGGAAGAAAACACATACCTTCGGTCCATCTTGTCATGGGTCTCCAGTAGTGAGCCGCAGCTCGGGATGATGATCTCCCAATTCAAGCGAGCTGTTGGTACCCCTGGTGTAGGTTTTGCTCAGAGTGTTGATCTCTCAGCCTTTGGGAAGATTGGAGAGTCTAGTGGTCTGAACCCATGTGAGAAGCCCAATTCCACCACTACTCCCAAACTTGCCAAGCTTCCACTCAAAGAGCCAGCCAAGCCTATCACCCAAGATGGTGTGATTGAGGAACCCCCTAAAGCTCCTCCCAAGAACCCAGTTTGGGCACCCAAGCCAAACCACCTCAGAAACAAGCTTGATGCTATGCCACCCATTCGTGAGGAGTTGCCACAGAAGGGCAAAGGCAAAGTGAGCCACACCCACAGCCTTGGTCACCAACAACCCCCTGTGCGTGCGGTGAGGTACCAGTGTGATTTCTGTGGGAGGGATGGTCACTTGAGCGAGTTCTGCTTTAGGCGCAAGAGAGAGGCGCGCAGGGCTCGGGAGATGGAGAACCCGGACATGTACCATCCAGCTCATGGTGGACATGTACCGAAGGCCCAGGGGAGAGCTGCTAGGTCCGGACATCAGGGTCCCAGGCCTAGGCAGGAGATGAGAGCCCCGAGGAGGGAGACTAGGCCTAGAGGTCCAGCACCTCAGTTTGTTAGGCCTAGGCAGGAGAGAGCTCCGAGGAGAGACGCTAGAGCAGTTGAGCCCCAGGCTCCTAGGCGTAAACCTCGTAGAGAGCGTGCCCGACGGGGTCCTGCTTTTGCAGGTAACGGACCCCGTGGCGGAGGCTTAGTTGAGCGCTTTCCCCCACCGCAGTTTGGGTACCGCGGTGAGCGCTTCTTCCCCAGCGGACCACGTTTTTCTCAGCGTGGTGATCGCTTCCCTCGTAGACGTGCTAGGAATGGTTTTTCTGCTAACCGTTCTTTTGAGCAGGCGGCCCAACACTGGTATTATCCTTACTTCACTAACCCCAGTGTTGGACCGTATGCTCACCTTATGTCTTTTTATTGATGTAGGTGAGGCGGTTGGAGGACATTTGGTTGGTGGATTCCGGTTGTTCGAGGCACATGACCGGAAACGCCAAGTGGTTCTCCAGCCTTAGCCCGGTCGCCGGAAAGGAGTACATCACCTTCGGCGACAATAGTAAAGGTAAAGTATTGTCCCGTGGGACTGTGCGGGTTAATGAGCACTTTGTGTTGCGCGATGTTGCTCTTGTTTCTAACCTGCATTTTAACTTGCTTTTTGTTTCGCAACTTTTGGATGATGACTATGAGATTCGTTTCAAACCGAACCTTAGTCGCATCTTAGATCCTCAGGGCGATCTTGTATGTCTGATTTCGCCCTTTGGGAAAGTCTTTCGTGCGAATTTCTCGGAATCGTTTGGTTCTTCTCGCTGTCTTTTGGCTAGTCCTTCTTCCTCCGATCTTTGGAAGTGGCATAGTGAAAGGTCCTAGTTTGGTTTTGGTAATTGAGTGACAACTTAGGTGGACTAATATGTGTTTGAAGTAAAATTACACAGGTGATTAGTCCATAGGTGATCATGTGTGAGCAACATATGCCATAGAGGTGAAATGGCTTGGAAGATGTTGCAAGGCTCATACATGTGATGAAGGAGCTTATTGCATATGTGACATGACATGTGGTCATATGGCTAAGATGGAGAAGATCAAGGCAAGACTTGGCTTGATGGACCGGTTGCGAAGGTGAAGGGCAAGTTGAGGCTTTGAAGCCGTTGGTACCGAGTGTCGGGAGGCTTAAGCAAGACTTGGCGCCGAAGGACCGAAGTGATGGTGAAGAGCAAGTGATGTCAAGATCGATGGACCTTGGAGGCCATGTGATGATATGAAGTGGATCATATCATTTGAAGATAGGTTGGTGCATGTGTTGCATCAACACCGAAGGAGATGGAATGGAATGCGCAAGGCAAAGGTATATTTGTAGGGCATTTCATTTCACCGGTCATAGGTGTGTAGAGAAGATTATGACCGGGTTTAGGATAGATGGCCGTACTATTAAGAGGAGCAAACTTGTTTGCATATCGGTCATCTAGTGCCACTTGAGCGATCTAACTTTGCGATGTTACTAAGATCGAGTGGCGTGGTGAGAGCAAGTGAAAATCCTTTGAAAATTGTTTGTGAAAATGCTAACACACATGCACATGATGTTGTACACTTGTTGGTGTTAGCACATTTGCAAAGGAGAAGTTGTTGGAGTTGGTTTGGATCAACTCGGAGATGAAAATGAAGTTTTCTGTGTGTTGTCGGTGGTACCGACCCTGGGTTGTCGGTGGTACCGCCCAAGGATGCAGCGCGCAGACCTCTCTGGACCGAAGCGGTTTTGGCCTGGCGGTGGTACCGCCATTACCTCGGTACTACCGCCGGCGGTGGTACCGACCGGATGGTCGGTGGTACTGTGGCCCTGAGGAGTCTCGCGAGGCTCTCTGTTGTTTTCGAAAATAGCCTGCCGGTAGTACCGCCATAACCTCGGTACTACCGCCCGCGGTGGTACCGACCTATGGCCGGTAGTAACCAAGTTTGCGGAGCTCTCTGGTTTGAGTTGAAAATGGCCTGGCGGTAGTACCGCCATTACCTCGGTACTACCGCCCGCGGTGGTACCGACGTAAGGTCGGTAGTGTCTGGTTTTTCGCAGAGCTCTCTGGTCGCGGCGATTTTGGCCTGGCGGTAGTACCGCCATGACCTCGGTACTACCGACCTCGGAGGAACCGACCAGGGGTCGGTGGTTTGCCTAAATCTGCGCGATGTGAGGTAACGGCTAGTTTGACTAAGCCGGTAGTACCGCCCAGGAGGGGTCGGTACTACCGACCGGAGCGCAGAATGCCCAGTGAAGGGGCATAACGGCTAGTTGGCCATTGAGGCTATATATAGTCGTTGAGGCCGGCTTTGGGCCGGTGGCTGGAGCACTCCAAAGCCTAGGTGGCTTGTGTGGATGTGCTTGGGAGCCCTCTAACACACATATGCTTTAGTGCTCATCTGATTGTGTGAGAGAGTGATCCTAGTGCGTTGCTTTGAGAGATAGCATCGAGTGGCACTAGGTGTTCGAGTTGCAAGCCGGTGGTGCTTATTACTCTTGGAGGTTGCCACCTCCTAGACGGCTTGGTGATCGAGTCTCCGTCGTGAAGCCCGCGTGAAGATTGTGCGTGGCTCCGGAGAAGGATTGTGAGGGGCATTGTGCTCGCCCCGCGGGGATCGCGAAGAGCAACTCTAGTGGATTGCGCGTGTCATTGAGTTACCCTCACTTGTGGGTGAGTTCTTGCGGCGCTCGAGTGTCGAGCTAGGTGTGGTGCCTATTAGCCGCCGAACTACCAAAGTGTGTGGTCGACACAACGGGGACTAGCTTGGTGGCAACCAAGTGAACCTCGGGGAAAAATCACCGTGTCAACATTGTCTACTCTTCTCGGTGGTTTGCAATCTCCTTACACAAGCTTGTATTTACTTTCATACATATTGTGCTTGTGTAGCTATCTTGCTTGTGTAGCATAGAGTTGATCCCATGAGTGACTAGTTGACTTGTAGTCTTGCTAGTCACATTGCTTAGTTTGTGTAGCTAAGTTGAGCTCTCTAATTTGGCTTGTGTAGCCTTGTTATTGAGCATTGCTAGTGAGCTTAGGCTTCGCGCTTTTGCTTAGTGGCATGTGTAGGAGCTCCCCGGTTGTTTGAGTACTAGTTGCTTAGGTTTGTGTAACCTTGCAAGCTAGAATTGTTTAGGTGAGCTCTAGCTAGCCCGACACCTTATTTGCATTGTTTAGGATCTTTTGTAAGGTGTCATAGAGTATAAGTAGAGGGGTGTAGTCTTGGCTAGACCGATAGATTTAATTCCGCATTTGTTTCGGTTAGCCATTCCGCTGCAATTAAGTTTAAGTTTTTAGAAAAGACTATTCACCCCCCCCTCTAGTCCGCCATCTCGACCCTTCAATTGGTATCAGAGCGAGGTCTCTCATTTGTGGTCTTCACCGACCCGAGAGGATGGCGTCTAGTGGGCTAGATGATGTGTGTGATACACATATTTTTGATGGCACACACTTTGCACAATGGAAACACCATATGCTTGATCATTTTCGTGCAAAGGGGCCAAAGTTTTGGTGGATTATCACTAGTGGTCTCACTCATGTTTTGGACCATAGAAATCTCACCAAAGCTCAAAAGGATCTCTTTGAACTTGATGCAAATGCTTATTGTTATCTAATGGATGCATTGAGTTTTGAGTTGTTTTATAAGATCAACTCCAAAGGGACCGCCCATGAGATGTGGGATTCCATCAAGACCACCTTCGGTGATCCCTCCACGTTTGATGATGGCAAGTTCATAAAGGAGGATGAACCGGTGGTACATGAGGATGTTGAGCATGACCGCAACATAGTTGTTGTGGAAGATTGCTCCACCTCATGTTCAAGTGATGCAATCAATAAAGATACTTCAAGCACACTTGACAAGATGGAAGATGATGCCTCAAGTGATGCAAGTGATGATACAACCTCAAGCACACTTGATGGTAATGATGGTACATGCTCCAATGATGATGCTACCACAAGCTCTCCAACATCATCATATTGCTTCATGTCACAAGGTGACACTAAGGTATCAAATTGCAATGTGATTGATCATGATTCCTATGATGAGCTTGTTAGTAGACTTGCTAGCATGACCATTGCCTTAGAAAATGAGTTAGCTAAAAATGAAAAATTAGAAAAAGAAAACTCATTTCTAAAGAACACATGTGAACAAACAAAGCATCTACTTTATGTTAGTAGTTGTTCACATGAGGAGCTTAAATTGACTCATGAGGAACTATGTGTTGCTCATGATAACTTGGTGCAAGACCATGCTTTTCTCACTAGTAAACTTTCTAATGAACAAATTAAAACTAGTGAGAGCTCATCACATGGGTCATTTGATCAATCACATATTTGTGCTAACCCTTGTGATGTAGGCAAGAAGAATGTATCCACCTCTTGCAATGATTTAATATCTATGCCATGTTCCTCACAATTAGATGCTTGTTCTACTTCTATGTCTTGTGAGACTAACCTTTTGAAGGAGAACAATGAGCTCAAAAGTGAAGTGAAGAACTTGAGCAACAAGTTAGAGAGGTGGTGCAAATCAAAGGTCACCCATGAGCACATGATGAAGAATCAAAGAAGCTATGGTGACAAGAGTGGCATTGGCTTCAACAAAAGCAATGCCAAGGGCAAGAAAATGAGGAAGCAAGAAGAAAAGAAGCTATCTCATTTCATGTGCTATCAATGCCATGAGATGGGACATCTTGCAAAAGCTTGCCCCAACAAGAAGAAGCCCCAAGTTCAAATCAAGAACAACCATCATGATGGTGACTTGATGAAGAAGAAGAAAACAAGAAGGGGCGGAAGAGCAAGGCATCCAACTCATATCCAAGATGCCAAGATGATGAGCAAAAATCAAGATGAGAAGAAAGATTTGGCTCACATCAAGTGCTACAAGTGTGGTGATATGGGACACTTTGCCTCGAAGTGTCCTAACAAGCTTGAGAAGAAGGCTCAAGCAACTCATGAGAGGCAAGGCAATGAGAAGCAACAAATGGGCAAAGAAAAGAAGGCTCAATCAAAGAGAAGTTGCTACTCATGCCAGGAAAGGGGACACATGGCTCATTCATGTCCCCTAGGTATGACCCCTAAGCCTATTTCAATTGTTAATGATTCTATGCTTAGGAAGGATGAAAATGGTACCTCTAAGGCTACTATTGCAACTCATCCCGCTACTCATACTAAGGCTATGCCTAAGTATGTTGCTCCTAACTTGAGAGGACCCAAACTAGTTTGGGTACCATCAAAAAGTGGATGAATGTGTGTAGGTACCATGGCATTGGAGGCTTGATTCAATTTGTTCCATGTTGATCATTATATGATTGAGTCAAGTAATGAAGCTTAGTGCTATCCAAACCCAATGCCAAGACAAAAGAGTGAAGTCCAAGTGCTACAACGAACAAGTGCAAAAGATCAAGTTGTGGTGGTAGATTGGAATATTCGAAGGCTTGCAATCAAATTGAGTTGAAGCTTGCTTTTGGATGATCATGGGCTACTAAGGTATATCTTAGTTGATCATATTCATTTGGATGCATATGAGTTGATTGAATTGGATATATATATGCATATGTTGCTTGCTATAAGATGATTGAATGGATTTGATGCTTAGTGATCAAAATTGAGTTAGTTTGAATGGATATGTTCATAAGACTTCTTTTAGTGAGTGGTTTGAATGGATATATGTCTTGTGTTGATGTTCAAACAAGTTTAGCTCAAGTTTGATTCAAATTGGTAGAGTATAGCTCAATTGCTCAAAGTTGTCAAAAATCTGAAATCTGAGCTAGCTGTGATAATAGCCATGTTTGAATGATCAAATCTATTTGGATTGGCTTGAAATTTGGTACACATGCTCTACACTTGTGATATTAGTCGCTGTGCAAAATTCATGATTATTGGATAAGATGTACTTTGGTTTTGGAGTAGATCTTGTCAACTATTGTGCAGCAGTTTTCAGCATGTAGTACTATGGAAAGAATTGAAATCTGGTAGCAATCTAGAAAGCCAATGAAGCTCAAATTTTTATGGCTGCTAGAACACTTAGAGAGGCACATCTCCACCAAATTTCATAGTCATTAGACTTATATTTTGGGAGATATGCATGTTTCTTTGAGAAGGACAGAATCTGCCAGAAAAGTGACAAATATTGGATTGATTTAGAGTCACTTTGATTGAAAGGTCCTCAAGTTGGAATCATGTTTATAAGTGGTTGAGGAACCTATGTTTGGTTTTGAAATGAGCTAGAAGCATGACAAAGATGAGTACAAGTTCATTTGATTAAGAAGTGTATTTGGCACACATTTGGTACTCAAATTGAAGATCAAGACCAACATCAAGATGAAGAGAAAGATGAAGTCCTAGTATCAATTGAAGATCTTTTGGAAGAAAGAAAAGGACTCAAAAAGGAACTCAAAGAGGAATTCAAAGTCACATTTCAATAAGAGTTCAAATGGATCAATCAAGCAAAGTCAATTCAAGTGAGTATCAAGGATGATTCTTTGGAGAGAGATCACTTCTCCCTTTTGTAGGGGCTTGCCGCCTTTTGTAGGTTAACCGAGCATGATGCTTGGAAGGCTAACATGGAAGTGGTGATCTAAAGTGTCATTGGAGATGCTTAGTTGAAGAAATCAAAAGGGTTGATCTAGAGAGCAAGCAAAAGAGAGCAAATCATGTCAATTCAAGTGGTATTCATATGCAAGCTATGTGCAAATGAAGAAGCAAGCCAACCACAACAAGATAGTGCACTTGATCATATGGGTGAAGATTTGTTCTATCAACTGGTATATATTGATCTTCACCATGGACTTCACATTGCTATTTGGAGCTTAATTGGAATCAAATGACTATCCTCTACTCCAAGATAGCAAAGGTATCATTGTAATGTGCATGATCATATTCATCCCTTACTAGTATGCGGTTAGTGCATATAGTACATGCTAAATAGGATCATGCATAACAATTGAAAAGTTTAAATTCATAGCCTACCACTATTGCTTGATTTATTATATGATCTAGTGGTTAGTATGTGAATTTGTTCATGAGCTAGTGAACCCAAGTACTTGATCTAGAAGATGAACATTCAAGTGTCTAATTCAACATGAGTAAGATAACCATTGAAAGATGTGTGAAGAAGCTTACTCTAGAGCAAACCGAGTTAGATATCTTATGCAATATTGCCTAGTTCAAGTCACAAATGAGAAGCTCATGAAGACGACAAGAGTTCAAGAAGAAGACAATAATGCAAATGGATATCAAGTTTAAACTTTCATTCAAGTGGTATCCTACAAGACTTCAAGTGATCCTCAACTATAAGTGATCAAATCAAGCAAAGCATCCCTCTCCAACAAGAGCTCAAGTTTATCAATTGGATGACCCATGCTATGACATAAGGGAGGTGCCCCACCTAGTGGTATCAAGGTCAAAGATCCTTCAAGTGGGTTTCATTCCGACACATATAGTAGTGTCCATCAAAAATGAAGCCTAAAGTGTCAACCATCTACCCTAGTGTCACCCTTTGTGAGAAAAGAGCATACCTTCTATGGTCATTGATGACAAAGGGGGAGAAGTTATGGAAAGGATATGTCAATAATGATATGTCAAGGACAAAGAGGGAGAAAAGAAGATGGACATGGATCAAGAGGGAGCAAGATTGAAGGATCAAAATTCTTGGACAATGAGAGCACACAAGTAGGGGGAGCAAGCTCATGAACTTGGTTGTTGCATTTGATATGTGCATAATCATGTGCTTGCTTGCATTGCATAAGTTTTAAAATTTTATATGCATGCTTGTGTGGTGTATGCTAGTTATAGGATTTAATTGATGAATTGATAACTAGCATGCATAGGTTAATAGCTAGACTTGTGCTTTTAATGCAAAACTAGACCCTTGCTATTAATGTTGATCTCACGGGGTTTTCTAGTTTTTATGATGTCTAGCTACTCTTCGATGCTAAGGATGAATCAAATGTGGTATGCACGCTTCAAAGGTAAAATTTCATCATGTATACCTTAGCATCACTTAGTAGTGCTAACACTCCCACAAATTTCATATTTATGCATGTGTGCAAGCTTGAAACCAAACCATTTGAGCACACATGTAGGGGGAGTTAACACTACAAAGTCGGGTTGTATGGTGCTTATCCAAATTCTCTAATATGGTCTTAATATTGGATAAGTAACATAGAATCCAAAGAGCTTAATTTCCATATCTTTGTAGAGTTGTCATCAATTACCAAAAAGGGGGAGATTGAAAGGTCCTAGTTTGGTTTTGGTAATTGAGTGACAACTTAGGTGGACTAATATGTGTTTGAAGTAAAATTACACAGGTGATTAGTCCATAGGTGATCATGTGTGAGCAACATATGCCATAGAGGTGAAATGGCTTGGAAGATGTTGCAAGGCTCATACATGTGATGAAGGAGCTTATTGCATATGTGACATGACATGTGGTCATATGGCTAAGATGGAGAAGATCAAGGCAAGACTTGGCTTGATGGACCGGTTGCGAAGGTGAAGGGCAAGTTGAGGCTTTGAAGCCGTTGGTACCGAGTGTCGGGAGGCTTAAGCAAGACTTGGCGCCGAAGGACCGAAGTGATGGTGAAGAGCAAGTGATGTCAAGATCGATGGACCATGGAGGCCATGTGATGATATGAAGTGGATCATATCATTTGAAGATAGGTTGGTGCATGTGTTGCATCAACACCGAAGGAGATGGAATGGAATGCGCAAGGCAAAGGTATATTTGTAGGGCATTTCATTTCACCGGTCATAGGTGTGTAGAGAAGATTATGACCGGGTTTAGGATAGATGGCCGTACTATTAAGAGGAGCAAACTTGTTTGCATATCGGTCATCTAGTGCCACTTGAGCGATCTAACTTTGCGATGTTACTAAGATCGAGTGGCGTGGTGAGAGCAAGTGAAAATCCTTTGAAAATTGTTTGTGAAAATGCTAACACACATGCACATGATGTTGTACACTTGTTGGTGTTAGCACATTTGCAAAGGAGAAGATGTTGGAGTTGGTTTGGATCAACTCGGAGATGAAAATGAAGTTTTCTGTGTGTTGTCGGTGGTACCGACCCTGGGTTGTCGGTGGTACCGCCCAAGGATGCAGCGCGCAGACCTCTCTGGACCGAAGCGGTTTTGGCCTGGCGGTGGTACCGCCATTACCTCGGTACTACCGCCGGCGGTGGTACCGACCGGATGGTCGGTGGTACTGTGGCCCTGAGGAGTCTCGCGAGGCTCTCTGTTGTTTTCGAAAATAGCCTGCCGGTAGTACCGCCATAACCTCGGTACTACCGCCCGCGGTGGTACCGACCTATGGCCGGTAGTAACCAAGTTTGCGGAGCTCTCTGGTTTGAGTTGAAAATGGCCTGGCGGTAGTACCGCCATTACCTCGGTACTACCGCCCGCGGTGGTACCGACGTAAGGTCGGTAGTGTCTGGTTTTTCGCAGAGCTCTCTGGTCGCGGCGATTTTGGCCTGGCGGTAGTACCGCCATGACCTCGGTACTACCGACCTCGGAGGAACCGACCAGGGGTCGGTGGTTTGCCTAAATCTGCGCGATGTGAGGTAACGGCTAGTTTGACTAAGCCGGTAGTACCGCCCAGGAGGGGTCGGTACTACCGACCGGAGCGCAGAATGCCCAGTGAAGGGGCATAACGGCTAGTTGGCCATTGAGGCTATATATAGTCGTTGAGGCCGGCTTTGGGCCGGTGGCTGGAGCACTCCAAAGCCTAGGTGGCTTGTGTGGATGTGCTTGGGAGCCCTCTAACACACATATGCTTTAGTGCTCATCTGATTGTGTGAGAGAGTGATCCTAGTGCGTTGCTTTGAGAGATAGCATCGAGTGGCACTAGGTGTTCGAGTTGCAAGCCGGTGGTGCTTATTACTCTTGGAGGTTGCCACCTCCTAGACGGCTTGGTGATCGAGTCTCCGTCGTGAAGCCCGCGTGAAGATTGTGCGTGGCTCCGGAGAAGGATTGTGAGGGGCATTGTGCTCGCCCCGCGGGGATCGCGAAGAGCAACTCTAGTGGATTGCGCGTGTCATTGAGTTACCCTCACTTGTGGGTGAGTTCTTGCGGCGCTCGAGTGTCGAGCTAGGTGTGGTGCCTATTAGCCGCCGAACTACCAAAGTGTGTGGTCGACACAACGGGGACTAGCTTGGTGGCAACCAAGTGAACCTCGGGGAAAAATCACCGTGTCAACATTGTCTACTCTTCTCGGTGGTTTGCAATCTCCTTACACAAGCTTGTATTTACTTTCATACATATTGTGCTTGTGTAGCTATCTTGCTTGTGTAGCATAGAGTTGATCCCATGAGTGACTAGTTGACTTGTAGTCTTGCTAGTCACATTGCTTAGTTTGTGTAGCTAAGTTGAGCTCTCTAATTTGGCTTGTGTAGCCTTGTTATTGAGCATTGCTAGTGAGCTTAGGCTTCGCGCTTTTGCTTAGTGGCATGTGTAGGAGCTCCCCGGTTGTTTGAGTACTAGTTGCTTAGGTTTGTGTAACCTTGCAAGCTAGAATTGTTTAGGTGAGCTCTAGCTAGCCCGACACCTTATTTGCATTGTTTAGGATCTTTTGTAAGGTGTCATAGAGTATAAGTAGAGGGGTGTAGTCTTGGCTAGACCGATAGATTTAATTCTGCATTTGTTTCGGTTAGCCATTCCGCTGCAATTAAGTTTAAGTTTTTAGAAAAGACTATTCACCCCCCCTCTAGTCCGCCATCTCGACCCTTCACATAGGAGGCTTGGTCACTTAAGCTTCGACTTGCTTGCAAGACTTAGCTCACTTGGCCTAATCCGAGGATTGCCCAAGCTTTCGATGGAGAAGGATCTAGTTTGCCATTCTTGCAGACATGGGAAGATGGTTGCCGCTCCCCACCATCCCGTGACCAAGGTTATGACCTCGCACCCTGGAGAGCTTTTACACATGGACCTTGTTGGTCCGGCTCGGGTGAGCTCGGTTGGCGGCAAGTGGTATGTTTTGGTTGTTGTTGACGACTTTTCGAGGTATTCGTGGGTCTTCTTTTTAGCTGAGAAGACCGAGACTTTTTCCTTCGCTCGCAATCTGATTTTGCGTCTTCAGAACGAGTTCCCTTTGAACTCGATGCGAGCTATTAGAAGTGATAATGGTTCCGAATTCAAAAATTCGGACTTTGAGAAGTTTTGTAACCGCCTTGGTTTGGAGCATCAGTTTTCTTCCCCCTACACACCGCCCCAAAATGGTGTTGTAGAGAGGAAGAATCGGACCCTTGTTGAGATGGCCAGGACGATGCTCGATGAGCATAGGACTCCTAGGCGCTTTTGGGCCGAAGCTATGAACACTGCATGCTACATTTCGAATCGCATTTTTCTGAGAGCGTTTTTGAAGAAGACCTCTTATGAGTTGCGTTTTGGTCGCCAGCCCAAGGTGAGTTATTTTAGAGTCTTTGGTTGCCATTGTTTTATATTAAAAAAAGGCAACCTGGACAAGTTTGAGTCTCGTTCTTCTGACGGTGTGTTTTTGGGTTATGGCACTCACACTCGAGCTTATCGTGTACTTAACCTTGACACTAACCGAGTCATGGAGACATCAGATGTCACCTTCGACGAGACTCTTGTTTCTCCTTCTTGTTTTGAGCGTGTAGGTGATCATGAGGTTGGAGAGCCTCTTTTTGATGATGAGGAAGAGGGTGCTGAAAGTATAGATGATCCAGCACCCCCTCCACCTGCCGTGCCGCAAAGAGCGGCCTCGACGACGACTCACGGCCCCGACACCTCTTCCTCCTGGGGGCCGTGGGATCCTCCACCTCGCGCCTCCTGGGGGCTGTGGGATCCACCACCTCGCGCGGTACCTTTTGTACCCGGGGTGGAACCAGCTGCTGTTGAGGGGGAGGTCACTTCTTCCCGGGAGGCGCCACGACACATCCAGCGCCAGCACCCTCCTCAGCAGATGATCGGCGACATCGACGAGCGAGTTACTCGCTCCAGGTCACAGCACATCTCGCACTTTGCTCATTCTGCTTTTGTTGCGTCCTTTGAGCCCCGAGATGTTGGACACGCATTGACGGATCCGGATTGGGTCAATGCCATGCATGAGGAGCTAGAGAACTTTGAGCGAAATCGGTTTTGGGTTCTAGTGCCACCACCTCCTGACTGTAAACCTATTGGGACAAAATGGGTATTTAAAAACAAGCAAGGAGAGGATGGCCACATTGTGAGAAACAAGGCCCGGCTTGTAGCGAAGGGTTATAGTCAGAAGGAGGGGATAGATTATGAGGAGACCTTCGCTCCTGTAGCACGTTTGGAGGCTATTAGGATACTCTTAGCTTATGCTGCATCCAGGGGTTTCAAACTTTTTCAAATGGATGTCAAGAGTGCCTTTTTAAACGGCTACATAGAGGAGGAGGTTTATGTTGAGCAACCCCCCGGTTTTGAAAATCCCAAGTTTCCAAACCATGTCTTTAAACTCCACAAAGCTTTGTATGGTTTGAAACAAGCCCCTAGAGCCTGGTATGAGAGATTAAAAACCTTTTTGCTAGCTAAGGGTTTTAAAATGGGATGTGTTGATAAAACGCTCTTTCTCCTCAAGCAAGGCAAAGATACTCTCTTGGTCCAAATTTACGTGGATGATATCATTTTCGGTGGTTCTTCTCACGCTTTGGTTGCCAAGTTTGCAGATACTATGAGCAGGGAGTTCGAGATGAGCATGATGGGCGAGCTGACCTTCTTTCTCGGGTTGCAAATTAAGCAATCCCGAGAGGGGACGTTTGTGCACCAGGGCAAGTACACGAGGGACTTGCTGAAGCGGTTCGACATGGGTGAGGCCAAGCCTCTTCCGACGCCCATGTCGACGACGACTGCCCTGGATGCCGACACAGATGGAGAAGCAGTGGACCAGAAGGAGTACCGCAGTATGATCGGGTCGCTCCTCTACCTGACGGCGACACGCCCGGACGTTCAGTTCGCGGTGTGTCTGTGCGCGCGTTTTCAGGCGTCGCCGCGCACTTCTCACCGTCAGGCGGTGAAGCGCATCTTCAGGTACCTTCGTTTCATGCCTGAGCTCGGGATCTGGTATTCTGCTTCCTCCACTCTCTCGCTTTGCGGTTATTCCGATGCCGATTTTGCTGGTTGTCGCATTGAGCGCAAGTCCACTTCTGGGACTTGCCAGTTTATTGGATCTTCTCTTGTGTCGTGGTCTTCTCGCAAGCAGTCTAGTGTCGCTCAGTCTACCACGGAGGCTGAATATGTTGCTGCGGCTAGCTGCTGTTCTCAGTTACTCTGGATGATGGCCACTTTGCGTGATTTTGGTTTGAGCTTTACTCGAGTTCCTCTGCTTTGTGACAGCACGAGTGCCATTAGCGTTGCTAAGAACCCCGTGCTTCACTCGAAAACCAAACACATTGATGTGCGCTTTCATTTCTTGCGAGACCACCAGGAGAAGGGTGATATCGACCTTCGCCATGTCGATACTCATCACCAATTGGCTGATATTTTCACCAAGCCTTTAGACGAATCAACCTTTAATAGGTTGAGGGGTGAGCTTGGTGTGTGTTTCCCCTTTTAGATGGGGGAAGCATTTTGAGATGTACAGACTGACTCTTTTATTTTGAGGCTCTTTTCTTTTGAGTTTCTTGAGTCTTTCCAATTGGTATCCTCTTTCTTTCAGTTTTGTGTCGGGCATACGCATTTACATTCTGAGCTTCATGTCTATATTCACTAGAATGTAATTATGCTCTTGGTAGTATTGCTCCGATACTTATGATGATGCTTGTAGCTTATGCTCTTTCTGATCACTGTTACATGTTATGAGCGAGCTATTTTTGGAATGGTGAATTATGCCTAATGTATATAAATCTGAAAATGTTCACCATTGAGATATGCAACTAGCATGTGTAGGGTGTGTTGAGTCCTTTCCTGCTTTTCATATATGCTAGGTTGCTATGTCTCTAGTTCTGAGTCATTCACTTGCTTGGTTGTTCATAACTTGCTTAAAATCTGAACCAAGTATTGTTGAATTGAAAAGATCGAGATGAGATTGCTTGTCAACACCTCATGGTATTGAGACTGTTTCTCATTGCACTTTGAGTTAAACTTGAGCCATGTAGTGTATGACCGAAACCGTTGCTTTAAGCTTCTGATTGCTTCGGCATAGGCTTCGCACGGTTGAAAAGTTAGGCGATGACAAGCTTTCAACCTCTCGCAATCACATGCTAAAAATGAACTTGTGAATTCTTTTACCGCTGCAACTCCGATATGAATTTGAAATCACAAGTATATGCTTCATTCCTATGCATGATGATTGAACTTTGCTAGGGGTAGTTCACCTTGTATATATGCTTAGCACTTGTTTGGATTCCTTCTATACATGTCTAGTGCTATTTTGATGGTGACTATCCTTTTTGGCTTAAAACTGCTCACATGCTCATTTGCTTCATATTTCGTATAAGTGATCAGTTTGAGCCTTTGCTATTTGAGTGCTTAATTGAGATGTTGGAGCTATACTGATTAGAGCATCTTTGCACTCTTTTGACTATATACTTGAAGCTCCTAACTTGCATTTTGACTTCATATGCATTTTGGAAGGAGATCTTGTGTTCAGGGGGAGTTTATGTGAAGGGAGTTGCTTCTCCGATACCTTTTGGCCTTGATAAGTGCATTTTCAACTAGGGGGAGAAATTTATGCAAATCATATGCTCCTGTGTTGATCAACTAAGGGGAGAATCATTTGTCCTAGTTGCTTGCATTTGTCGAGGGGGAGTTTGCTAGTTGTGTTGAGCCGTTGCCTCTGTCTTGAGGGACTAGCAAACGTTCCTAGCTTTTCATGAGCTTTCATAAGCTTTTTCATTTGGCTTTCAATTGGTATCGTCTGGTGTGCTTTCCCATTTTGTTTGGGTTGATTTCCAATTAGTTCGGAGTGATTTTCTTGCTAGTTGTGTTGAGCCTCTGTGCCTCTATCTTGAGGGACTAGCATTTTGCTTCTGTTGTCCTCCAATCTTCAATTGGTATCTGCTAGCGGTGTTGAGCCTGTTCTACCTCTTCTTGAGGGCTAGCTTTGCTTTGCTTGGTTGCGTCGAGCCGTTGCCCATGTCTTTGGGGACCAAGTTTTTCGCTTCATCCACTTGACCTTCTTTGGCTTTTGTTAGGCTTTTGGGTCATTTGGTTGGGTTTTCTCTTCCCACTCCTTCCTACCTCTTTCTTCTTATTCATGATTTGTTGTGGAGTTGACAATGCACTCATCAAGGGGGAGATTGCCGATACATGGGTGTATGCCGAGTCTCTGTGTGATGAGTGATTGTCAACGGAGATGATGCGCATGTTCTTTGGCTTGTGTTGTGCAGGTGTCGAGCACGGAGACAGTGATCGATGGCGGGTGAAGGTCAAGTTGCGACGTGCCGTGCCGACGGACCGGGCGCGATGAAGGATGGGCGTGCCGTGCGGCGGACGTGCCATGCCGATGTATCGGACGGTGAAGGGCGGACGTGGACTTGGACTGATGGACTGGAGGCCGGAGGATCAGCTGTGGTGGCTGGCAGCCTGCGACAGCGACAAGCGGAGAAGTGCGATCATGTCGGTGGAAGGGGTGCACAGGCGGTGCATCCCCTCTACGACGCCGGTTTGTTGGTAGAGCCCGGGAAAAACCAACGGTGGACGGTTTCCAGGTTTGGGCCTCAAAACCTGGGTGCTGGGTTTCCAGGTTGAGCCACAAAACCTGGGCGTGACGGTTTCCAGGTTGAGCCTCAAAACCTGGGCGTGGGCTGGTTTCCGAGTTTGGGCCTCAAAACTCGGGCGCTGCGGGTTTCCGAGTTTGGGCCACAAAACTCGGGCTGGAGGCTGGTTTCCCGGTTTGGGCCTCAAAACCGGGGGCTGATGGAAAAGGCTGGTTTCCCGGTTTGGGCCACAAAACCGGGGGTGCAGAGTGGTGGCGGCACGTGGCGGCGATCTGAAGGTTGCGTGGAGGCGACGCGGAAGACCATGCGGGCGTGGCCGTCGGATCTACCTACCACCAGCGGGTGGACTAGAATAGCCTTAGGGTTAGGACTGGTCCGCTCTGTAAATACAGTAGTGAGGGGTAGAGTAGGAAATAGGCTTAGGCTAGGTTAGTATAAGTAGTCTAGGGGAGACACCCTCCTCCCTATCTCAGTTTTAGCTATTTCAGTTAGTGCCTTCATTTGCTAGGGTTTCCACTCTCCCATCCCTGCTTTAGCTAGTTGAGATCCGCAGAGAGACTCCACTCTGTGTACTGTTGATTTGAGGAAGTGAGGCCGTATCCTCACCTTGGATCCCATCTCTTGGTGTCAATTCGCGTTTTGATTTCATGTTCATCATGTTCTTCGCGGATTGCTTTGTGCCTTGAGTTTTCCCGTCGCTTGATCTTTGTGCTCGGTTCATCTTTTGCGATTCCGTTTGAACTGAGTTGTTCTAGATCGTGAGGCACTTCTTTCCACCGAAAGAAATCATCTCTAACCTCACGGTCTAGGAGATCGATCAAGTTTTAGTTTCGGGTCTCTTTTTCTTCCTTCCCCCGAATTCCTTCGATTCACCGATTTGGAGTTAGGTTCGAGCCATGATCTCTTAGAGATAGCTCACTAACCTCCTTGTGACTCCTCAGATCGAATCCCAAGCCTAGAGCACTTGATTCGGAGGAGATCGGGTTGAATCGCCGGAGTTTCAGTGCAGTTTCGGGGTGACCGGACGCTGGTCACGACTTGACCGGACGCGTCCGGTCGTTGAACAGTTCGTCGCGTGGTTCACTGTAGACCGACCGGACGCTCGGCGTTTTGCGTGACCGGACTCGCCTCTATCACTGTTCATCGCGGTTGTTTTGACCTGATCGGACGCTCAGTAAACGACCGGACGCTTGAGCACCGTGCGTCCGGTCGCGAACAGAGAGCTCCCAGAGCCGATTTCTGACGACCAGACGCGTCCGGTCCCTGCTGACCGGACGCTGGCCAGAGTCCGGTCGATCCAGTTTTGCGCGTTTTCGTTCGCGGTTCGTTCGTTCGTTGACGGATTTGATTTCCGTCTTTTGCGTTGGCTTTCTAGGGTTGTCTAGTGTCCCGCTGTGCTTCTAGGAAGCATCCACCCTACATCTAGGGTCGTGGACATTAGCAAGCTCTAGGTTTCGCTTTTGGGGTTGAGTTTGGGACAGTGGCATCTAGTTTCCGAAAGGAAATTTTGAAGCTCCCATTCTCCCCCCTCTGGTCGCTTTCGGGTAGCTTCTCGGTCCTTCAATAAACATGAAGATGAATTATCTATGCCAAATATATAATCAAAGTAGACTATAAGCATTATAACTAAGAATATAATCATTGATGTCTTAATCATATCAATTGTATTGCTATCTAGAACACTATAATGAACAATAAGGTGAATTAGGTCATCGAGAAGAACTAAAGTATGAACTGGAACATGAACTAGCATAAGATTATGAACTAGAAGATGAACTAGACGATGAACATGAACTAGACGATGAACTAGAACATAAACAATGAAGAACAAAGATGAACTAGAAGAGAAATTATGAAATAGATCCATAATGTTAATACAAGAGAGAAGATCTTGGGTTTACCGAGCCTTCTCGTGACTAGATCAGGAATCCAAGCGAAGCTTGCCTCCTCTAATCCTATTCTATCTACTAATCTAGGTGGATGTAGTCCTAAAGCCTCCGATTGATCTCCTTCTGATTGATCTAACCCTGATGAGTGAATTGTCTGATGCCTTGATTGCCTGAGAGGGGGGCCAGGGGGCTATTTATATAGCCCTGGGCGATGAACCGTGGCCCTTGGATCAAACCGACTTGAGGTACGGTCGAGATGCATCCTGGAGGTCGGTGGAAGTAGCTTGCAGAAGACGAAAGCGTGGGGCCTCCATGGCCGACCGACCGGTGGGCCCTGTGGGACCGGTCGGTCCCACAGGTAAGCCTCATGTGGTGCCCTTCCTTGTGGTGTCTTCTTACGTCCTCTGGAGTCTTCTAGAAGTATCCCGACTTGGCAGTTGCGTTATTTCCCGACGGTTTCCTTCTATGGGAAGCTATTGGTGCTGATTTCCTGGTTTAGTCCCTGCAGAATTATAACTCACCAAAACTCGTGGAATATTGTCAGTTAAAACCCTAAACCTTTGTTGGTGATCAAATTCTAGCCCTTTTCATATTTATTTATCTCTTAATTATGATAGTTAACTAGCGTCAACAATTCCCCCAAGCTTACCTTTTGCTAGTCCCTTAGCAAACTTTTATGATGAATCAGGAACTGCTACAAAGCCTTCACACTTTTAAGGGTTCATATGTTCAAACGAAAATCTTCCCTTGGTTCAGAGTTAACTATTCTGACTTTCTCATATTACCTTTAACTATGGAGCTTTATCCTTCACCTGGATCTTTTTAAACAATTGAAAGACAGAACAATCAAGTTAAGCACTGTATCTCTAACTCTTTGATCAACCTTCATTCTGGAGTTTTTATATTTTCAAATGAAAATCGAAGATTCCTTTGTATGACACTCTCAAATCGCTCTTTTATATTTTTATGATTCCTCACTGATGCAATTTTCCTTCCTTATATGGATATATATCTGGAGCTTTAAAAAGTGAAAAGCATATCTTACCGAGTCAAAGTTCAAAGTTAGGGAGAAAGATGTCATACTCATAGATCAAGATCTTAGAAAATTTGAAATTTGTCATCTCTTGCTGGCATATTGTAATTAGAGGAACCATGGGCTATCATTCCCTTTTTTCTCATATTTTTATCAGAACTCTCTTTGTTTTTCTTTGAGGTAGTCGGACACTTGTCCCTTTTTATTTCCTCCTCTTATACTTTTGCATAGCCCATGCCTCTAACACAATACTACTTCGGAAGAGTGAATCTTTTAATAAAACATTCTTGATCTCTAGAGCATGATAAATTTCTCAACCATAACTAAAAACTTAGAACAAAGCAAGTAGCCTTATCTTAAAGTCATATTAATGGCTCTGGGTAGGAATTCATATTATGTCATACAGGATCTCATCATATGTTTTTAATCTTTTCAAAGTGTAAATCTCCAGAACTCTAGTATCTCTAGGAATTAGATAAACAGCAGCTCAAACCTTTTTATATCATATCTCACAATTGTTTAGATCAAGCATTTGCCATCCACAGGTTTTAGGTTCAGAGTTTATTCAGAACAGCTTTGTCTAAAAGAAAATTTAAGCTTAAACACTAGTTACTTAAAAGGAATTACGGCAGAGCAATTGTTTATCACTTTTATTATGAGCAAAATTAATCTTTTATCCACCTAGACATTTATTCATTATATAATATCTTTATTTGGTTTTGTAATAGTTATTCATCTTTTTAGGGGTTTCTATATTTATTAACCTGATCTAACCAAATCGAACTAATAGTAAAAGAACCGTGATACTTATCGTGATAACTGAGGGTGCTCTCCCCCAAGCTGGATCTTGACTTATTCTTTTTCTCCAGAAGTCGAGTAGACCATCAGCAGTGGCTTAAGTCCCTCTCTTCTTCATCTTCCTGCTGAATTCAAAGATAGACAACACAACTAGTGGAACTTGATTAAGTGTTAGTGATAAATATTCCTCCATTTGTCTAGTTGTTTTAAAGCTCTTAAGATTATTTATGTTCTTCCTTTCTACTGAGCAGAGTTTCATAGTATCTCTTTTTAGGTTTAATGGTGAGCCTTCATGTGCTCATATATTTTTGTTGTTTTGAATTTATTTATAGAATGAAAAAACTTAAGAGGATAGAGATACTTACGTGGATACATGGGGGTGCCTTCCCCCAAGCTAAATGTTGACGTAGTTACTTTGCAATGTAGCAGACTGGCAGTGGATATGTCCTTCCTCTATTAGAATTTTGATTGATGTTGATGTTGTTGAGACAGTGCTCAAACAGTGGATGGAGCATTCACTTGTTCGTCAGCTTTTCTTGGTCTTTTAAATCATGTGAAACTCAAATAGACAACAAAACTTGTGGAACAGATTAAGCATTAGCGATTGGCCACTCAAGCCTTGGTTGTCTAGAATTTCAGTAAGATCTCTTTCTTAATATTTATATTTTAATATATATATATATTTAATGTAGATATAATTGCTTTAAGAAGTAAATATGATAGTAAAATGATCATGCTACATTTACTAATTATGCAATGATAAATTTAATGCTAATGATTATGGATAACTACCGAGTTACCTTCCGGCGAGGATTCGACGTTTATAGTCTATTGAACAAGACTCCTTGTACGCTCTTTATTCTTCCTTGGGTGCATCAGTGGATCCTGAGGAGGACCTCGATGATTGCCCGTCAATAGAACTCTCTTTCTTTTTCCATACTTGCTTGACTGGTGGACTTGCCTCCTTTACTTCTTCGTCCTTCGTTTCCTTTAATGAGACATCTTCACTTCTGGTAACCTCTTCTTTATAGTTAGCCCATCCATCCTTGATTTGTCGTCTCTTGTTGTGTTGGGATGTGAGGCGTCTCCTCCTTGAGTGATTCTTCTTTCCCTGTACATTAGTGGTATAACTATTGAAGTAACAGCGTACCTTCTCTCTGAAAAACTGGAAGTGGATCTCTCCAGATCTCATGTAGATGATGGCGCCAGTGGTGTTGAGGAAGGGTCTTCCTAGGATGATGTGAATGTCGTCTTCTTTTCCCATGTCTAGTACTAAGAAGTCGGTGGGAACATAGTGGTCTTTAATTTGGATCATCACATCCTTTACTATTCCCTCTGGAAATCAATAAGTTTGGTCTGCCATCTGCAGCTGCACATATGTCGAATACATAGGTCTATTTTTATATAAGTGCTCATATGTTACCTTAGACATTATATTGACACTTGAGCCGATGTCGCAGAACGTCTTGTGGAATGTACTACCTTCGATCTTGCAATCGATGGTGGGTACGCCTGGGTCATCTCTCTTGGCGAGGAATGGTGATACAAGAAGGTGGTCGTATTCTGTTTGGACAGAGTTGACCATCCATACTGTGTCTTGATGTGGTTGTGTAGCCTTGTTCTTCCTCCTTCTGTTCCTATTCTTCTTCCTTGATGATATGATGTTTGTGTCTTCATAGGGCATATGAGGGTGGACTTTAGTAGTGAGTGTACGGCTCTTGAAGCTGAATCTTTCTTTGTTGCCTATGATTGTGAAACAGATCTTGGCGCTATCCGTGTAGATAATGGCTTTGGTTGAGCTTAGGAACGGGCGTCCAAGAATGATGGGTGCTCTTTTGTCTCCACCTGTTTCAACGATCATAAAGTCTGCACACACATATGAGCGTCCCACTCGTACACAGATATCTTCTAGAATTCCCAATGGGTAGCACAGTGTCTGATCTGCAAGCTGCAAACACATAGTTGTATATAATAAAGGTGCACTGTGTATTTGTTCGTATATTACCCTTGGCATAATGTTGACGCTTGCTCCAAGGTCACAGACTGCTTCTTCAAAACTGTGAGATCCAATATGAATTGGAATCACAGGTCTTCCTGGATCTCCTTTCTTTGGGGCAATGGAGTCATCCATCCATTCCCTCGAAGGTCTAGGTATGAGGTGTCCTGCATCAAAGATGTCTACAAGATTTGCAGTTTCTAGCTCTTTTGGACTTCCTGGAATCTTACCGTTTTCAGCCATAGGGACTGAAGCTGCTAACTGAGATAACTGAGATTCTATCATTTTATTAAAGCTATGTTGATTCTTTATGGCAGAAGTAAAGCTATCCATTCTAGTATTAATATTTTCAAGTAGTTTATCATTGGAAGCTATCTTCTTAGACATATTATCAATAATTTTATTTTGATTAGATATCATCTCTCTCAAAGGTGGTTGATTAAATGTATTACCTTAGTAGTTACCTGAGTAATTAGGCCTTGATTGCTGGTTCCATCCTTGAGCTTGTTGAGGACGATAGTTGGTGTTGTTGTTGATGTACTTTGCATCCTCTTGAATATCAGGGCAGTTGCTCCCTGAATGACCAGTGCCTCCACACTCTTCACATGTTATGCGAGATTCGTAGATTTGCTTGACGTCTTCTCTCTTGGGAGTGTGTTCATCAAACTTCTTCATGAGTAGGTCAAGTTTAGCAGACAACATGTCTACTTCCTTTAGTTGATGTATTCCTCCTTTCTTGCGTGGCTGAGAGCGTTCCTCGTTCCATCCTTGGTTCGAGGCCATCTTCTCTATGAGTGTAGTTGTATTGTTGATTGTGAGTGATAAGAATGATCCTCCAACAGCGGCATCTACATTCTCATGGGTACTCGAAGTGAGCCCGTGGTAGAAGGTCTGCATAAGTAGCCAATTCTCCATCCCATGGTGAGGGCATTCTGATATGTAGTCTTGAAAGCGTTCCCAAGCTTCTGGGATTGATTCTTCATGTTGTTGCTGGAAAGTTGAAATCTTGGCACGGAGGGCATTCGTCTTGCCCACTGGAAAGAACTTTGCTCGAAAGGCAGTTGAACAAATTGCCCACGAGGTGTTTTTATCTTTGTTGGTGTAGAACCATTGTTTTGCTTTGCCCAAAAGTGAGAATGGGAATAAGCGAAGTAGAATGGCATCCCTTTCGACTCCTTTAATGGTGAAAGTGCTGCAAATCTCCAGAAAGTGTTGGAGATGAGCGCTTGCGTCTTCATGTGCCTTTCCGCAAAACTGATTAGCTTGCACCATGTTGATCAAAGCTGGCTTGAGTTCAAATCCGTTGTCCCCCACATTGACTGTTGGTCCAGTCCTGATGTTGGCAGTGGTTGGTGCAGAGAACTCGCGGAGTGTCTTGTCGGCCATGGTGTCCAACACTAGTGTTAGGCTTCTTCTTATCTGGCTAACTTCTGGTAGTGGTGCTGAGGGTTTCTTAAGTTTGCGTCTAGTTCTCCTTAGTAAAGCTTCGGGATCCTCAATGTAGTTGTTCGGAAGTTGGAAACCAGTCATACATCACCCTGCATAAGATATAAAAGATAAACAAAAGCCAGGGTAAGTCTGTAAAAGTAAATAATTAGTGCATTATCACATGTGTGTAAGTAAAATGATATGTTCTAGCTACCGTTTTAAATGCTGCTAATGCAATACCCTTATTAGTATTCATAAAGATTTTAATGATAAACCCTAGGTACCATCCTAATTGAATTGATGTGATTCCCCGGCAACAGCGCCAGAAATGCTTGTTGACACTCCTTAATGGATTCACTCTAAGATTGAGCCACATAAAATAATAAACTAGTGAAAGCACCAAAGAGTGTACGAGACACTACTAACTCCACTTAACGTCAAGTTGTCATCCCCAACATGAAGCTAGCAATGTAATTATATCAGGGCACTGGATTTAAGAGATAGATATTTACCCGCAAGCGCATAGATAAATATACCCGTTGTAGAAGCATTTCACCCAAGCTAGTCTCAGGTATCGTTATTTATATTTTAGCGTAGAGACTAATCAATTCAAGATATGATTGTATTGTAAGGACTTAACAACATTTAATAAGGCACACACTTAATACTGATAACACACTAATTACTTTGAACAGGAATCAGGTTACAAAGTAAATAATATGATAAATAAAGGATAGCAGAGATCAGATCAATCAAGGATAAACTTAGAACAGTACTGCCTAGCAAGTGATGATTAGAACAGGTATTAATAAGGAACATTCCTAAGATATTCTAATTACAAGTCATAGCATACATTGATTAGTGCAATTATATTTGGCAATCATTGGCTAAGTCACATCATATTTATAGTCAAGAGACAACTCCATAGTTAAGGTATTAAACAAGGTAACCCTTAAACCATGAGTTAACTGAGCCATACTGAACACTATATTCGGGAGGTGGAATATAGAGGACTCAACAGGTCTGTCACACCCACGATCTACCACTCTATCCGGAACATAGGACGCATTCGCAGATAAATAATGTATAGGCACCATGCCTACACAACATTCATCACCCACCCGTTGTACTTTAAGATGAGCGCTATACGAACATGAGTATAAACATAAAGATGAATTATCTATGCCAAATATATAATCAAAGTAGACTATAAGCATTATAACTAAGAATATAATCATTGATGTCTTAATCATATCAATTGTATTGCTATCTAGAACACTATAATGAACAATAAGGTGAATTAGGTCATCGAGAAGAACTAAAGTACGAACTAGAACATGAACTAGCATAAGATTATGAACTAGAAGATGAACTAGAGGATGAACATGAACTAGACGATGAACTAGAACATAAACAATGAAGAACAAAGATGAACTAGAAGAACAATTATGAAATAGATCCATAATGTTAATACAAGAGAGAAGATCTTGGGTTTACCGAGCCTTCTCGTGACTAGATCAGGAATCCAAGGGAAGCTTGCCTCCTCTAATCCTATTCTATCTACTAATCTAGGTGGATGTAGTCCTAAAGCCTCCGATTGATCTCCTTCTGATTGATCTAACCCTGATGAATGAATTGCCTGATGCCTTGATTACCTGAGAGGGGGGCCAGGGGGCTGTTTATATAGCCCTGGGCGATGAACCGTGGCCCTTGCATCAAACCGACTTGAGGTACGGTCGAGATGCATCCTGGAGGTTGGTGGAAGTAGCTTGCAGAAGACGAAAGCGCGGGGCCTCCGTGGCCGACCGACCGGTGGGCCCTGTGGGACCAGTCGGTCCCACAGGTAAGCCTCCTGTGGTGCCCTTCCTTGTGGTGTCTTCTTACGTTCTCTGGAGTCTTCTAGAAGTATCCCGACTTGGCGGTTGCGTTATTTCCCGACGGTTTCTTTCTATGGGAAGCTATTGGTGCTGATTTCCTGGTTTAGTCCCTGCAGAATCATAACTCACCAAAACTCATGGAATATTGTCAGTTAAAACCCTAAACCTTTGTTGGTGATCAAATTCTAGCCCTTTTCATATTTATTTATCTCTTAATTATGATAGTTAACTAGTGTCAACAATCACCATCCATCATGGTTGCCATTTAGCTAGCTAGCTCCATCAAAGGCTTGGTCATATCCTTTCTCATCAGCTACACACATGCTTAGCAATAGGATTAGACCAAATAGGTTTCATCAATTAACCAAAATCAAACTAGGGCTTTCAATCTCCCCCTTTTTGGTAATTGATGACAACCTATACAAAGATATATGATTTTAACATAGTAACCATATTGATTGTATTTGCTCCCCCTACATATGTGTTATAGAGTTTGGTTCTAAAATTTAGCACACATGTAGAATAGTTGAGCAATACTACCAATAATGATGCTAAGGCATAAGAATGGACCTTTGAAGCGTGATACCAATCAGAGTGCACATATTATACCATCCTTAGCACCATTTTACACTAGACATACATCAAAACTCAAGAACCTCATGAAATCAACATTATAGAAAAAGTTCTTGAAACACTTGAAACAAGAGTATGTCTAGTTGCCATGCTAGTTAGCAATTCATCACACATATCTTATCACTAACATTCATCACATAAGCATGGATATCAAAATAATAGCTTATGCAATGCAAACAAACATATGAATATGCACATTTAAAAAATGCAACATACATACTATGAGCTTGCTCCCCCTATTTGTATGCTCAAGTTTTAACCTTTTATCTTTGTATCCTCCCTTGTAACTTTTCAGCATTTTCTCCCCCTTTGTCAATAATTAACATAAAGGATTTCGTAAAGAGAGAGTAGATGTATATGAGGAGATGAAAACAAAGAACAAGTTATGGCTTAAACTAGCTCATGATCATAAGACATTTAACACGGTTTGCTCTAGAGTAAGTTTTTTCACACATTTTCCAATGGTTATCTTACTCACGTTTGTTAGACACTTACTTCTCACTTGCTAGATTAAACATTAGAGTTACAAGCTCACAAGCAAGTTATATGCTTCCACTAGATCAAGTTAAACATAGAAGCAATAGTGGAACCATATATACTTCAAATTCATTTGAGTTGCCATGAATGAACTTAAGACAAGTAAATGAATGGCTATATGAACTAGATCACAACCTAATGAGAATGAATGCACATGCCAAACAATTTCACCTTGTTTTGTCGGAGGAGAGGCACGTCATAAGTGGGGTTGCGTTCAACTCATGTTGGAGAAATCAAGGATGTTCAATTCATTTCTTAGCTTGCAAAATATTCTCTCATCAAGTGGCTTGGTGAAGATGTCGGCAAGTTGATCATCGGTGCCCACACTCTCAATAAATATGTCCTTCTTGGCTTGATGATCTCTAATGAAGTGATGCCTTATGTCAGTATGCTTTGTCCTTGAATGTTGAACTGGGTTGGTGGCTATTTTGACGGCGCTCTCATTATCACAAAGCAATGGGACTTGTTCAAACTTGACCCCATAATCTTGCATTGTTGCTTTCATCCATAGCAATTGTGCACAACAACTACCCACGGATATGTATTCGGCTTCGGTGGTAGTCTTTGATGATCATGAGACAAGTGATCTTCCAAGCAATTGACAAGTGCCCGAAGTGCTCTTCCTATCCACCTTGCATCCCGCATAATCGGAGTCCGAGTATCCAATCAATTCAAATTGAGAGTCCTTGGGATACCATAGACCAACAATTGGAGTGTGCTTCAAATATCTCAATATTCTTTTGGTTGCCTTCAAATGACTTTCTCTTGGTGAAGCTTGGAACCTTGCACACATACACACACTAAACGTGACATCCGGCCTTGATGCAGTCACATAAAGTAAGCTTCCAATCATTGACCGATATAACTTTTGATCCACCATGTCACCACTTGAGTCACTATCCAAATGTCCATTTGTGCCCATTGGAGTGGTTATTGCTTTAGCTTCATCTAACCCAAACTTCTTGAGCATGTCCTTGATGTACTTGCCTTGACTAATGAATGTGCCTTTCTTCATTTGATTGATTTGTAGACCAAGGAAGTAACTAAGTTCTCCAATCATAGACATCTCAAACTCTTTTGCCATCATCTCCCCAAACTCTTCACAAAAGTCTTGGTAGGTTGATCCAAAGATAATATCATCCACATAGATTTGCAACACAAACAAGCTACTCCCAATCTTCTTGGTGAAAAGGGTGGTGTCGACCTTCCCAATCTTGAACCCTTTTGCTAGCAAGAAGTCCCTCAATCTTTTATACCATGCTCTAGGTGCTTGCTTCAACCCATATAATGCCTTCTTGAGCTTGTACACGTGGTTGGGATTCTTCAAATCTTCAAACCCGGGAGGTTGGTCAACATATACTAGCTCATTGATGAATCCATTGAGAAAAGCACTCTTCACATCCATTTGATAGAGCTTGATGTTGTGAGCACAAGCATATGCAAGTAGGATTCTTATGGCCTCCAATCTAGCAACTGGTGCATAGGTTTCTCCAAGGTCAATGCCTTTCATTTGAGTGTACCCTTGTGCAACCAATCTTGCTTTGTTCCTTACAACTATGCCATCTTCATCTTGCTTGTTCCGAAAGACCCATCTTGTACCAATAACATTTGTGTTCTTTGGTCTTTCCACTGACTCCCAAACATCATTGCAGGTGAAGTTGTTCAACTCTTCATGCATTGCATTTACCCAATCAACATCCATCAAAGCTTCATCAATCTTGGTTGGCTCAATAGATGATACAAATGAGTAGTGTTCACAAAATGAAGCCAATCTTGATCTTGTTTGCACACCTCTTCTTATGTCACCAACAATTTGATCCAAAGGATGATCTCTTGTAATATGTGTTGGTTATCGCACTTGTTGCGGTTGAGCACTTGCACTTGTACTAGCATCTTGTTGATCTTGAGAACCACTAGAGCTTGCAACATCATTGCCATGATTGGTTGGAGGTGAGAGTACTTGATCTTTATCATCTTCAATGTCAATCACTTGTTTTGGCCTTATGTCACCAATATCCATGTTCTTCATAGCTTCCACCAATTGTGTTCCTATTGGCGATCCTTAACTCATACTTTATAACCGCCAAAGAATCACATAAAACCAACACCAAACATAGAATAGGGCTTACAACTAACTATTTCCACAAGTTTTGGTGTTTGGTCAATTGCAGGAGGGCATTCATGTAAATGACCACAAATGGGCTCCAACACATACAATATATGGCATGCAAATGCACCCTATATGAGCGCAAAGGGGATAGGCCCAATACCCAGCACTTCCGGCCCATCCAAATGGGAGAAATGGAGCCCAAAGTCCATCACAACAGCAAACTAGACGTGGAAACCTCGATGGACATGACCCACATCACCTCGGGGACCTACCAGAGCGAGTCGGGCACGAGAGGGGCCACCAGGGGTGCGCCCACACCCCTGGTGCGGCCGCACCACCAAGTGCACCGACCGGACCCAACTTTGGTCGGTTGCTAGATACCACCTCTCTCATATCGGTTATCAGGGTGTCTAGGTCCAATGCATCTCGGAAGGTCGGTTTGGAGGCGGTTTGCACTTTCCATGTTTGGAGCAGAGGTCCTCCACCCCTCCACCCTCCTCACAATTCATCCAAGAGCTCACCAACATACATATCTCAAGAGGGATCCATGGAAGAAGGAGTAGTGCCACACTTACCATAGCTCTAGTAGCTATCTAGAATAGGGAGCGAGCTAGGTCTGAGCGGGAGAAGTGCAAGAGTTGTCGGCTACCTCCACGAGTGTACTTGGCGCGCTTGTACACTTAGCAGGAGGAACACCGGAATCGCTGGTATAATCTTGCTTGTACCTTTATGATCTTGCATACTACTTAAAGTATAAGAGTTCGTTGTTCATCTTGGTTCTAAGTTCTTATCGTGTTTAAGATTTGTAACTGTTGACACCAGATTTTCGCACGCACAAGAATATGACAAGTGGACCCAGCAAGCAGTGGGGAATAAATTTTTGGTAAGCGATCAGGCGGCTGCTTTGGTCCTCGGAGTTTCGGCAAATGCCTGTGCGGTCGGCTATTCTACAAGGCGGTGGCTCCATTCGGAAGATGGATGTTGCAAGCAAAGCCGGCTTGCACGAGAAGACACGTGACAATGGAGGACGCCAACAGGATTAGGAAGTGGAATTTGTATCTTTCCATATTTTATTACGTAAATCGTAATCATTTAGAACTCGTATTTCGTCCAGGGTATAAATATAAACCCTCGACCATTGTAAAACTGTTCACAACCACATCAACACAAACCGGCCCCATGCCATCTTCGAGTCCTTAGTCATGTCGTCGAGTTCTTCGAGAGGAATCATCGATCCGTCGACCTCCGTAAGTCCCGGCAACCTTGCTATCATGTCTAGTATCATGCGGTGGATTTAGATATGATGCAAGTAGTCTCTTATGTTAAGCTTAGTATCGTGCGGCGGATTTAAGCTTATGACGAGAAGTTTTTGCTTGTGCCTTGTATCGTGAGACAGATTAAGTCATGAGTAAAAATAGTTATCGGCTCTATTAGATTTGGCAGATCTGATAGATTCATCAAGTTATCAAGCGTTATATGTTTTTATTTATTTAATTCTTGTAACACTCTTTTGTCCAATCTAGATTGATCTTTGTTCGGCCTTGTTCCACAAGTTTGTTTGTGCTTTTTGCTAGTCATAATATCATGATGGCCGGATCAACTTTCAATCCAGATTGTTACATGTTGCGGGTTCATGCACGTTATTTACGATTAGGCTTTGATAAAACTAGGTATCGTGCGGCAGATGCAGGTTTTAGATTAGTCTAATCGTGCTTGCTTGTTTGTTCCTTCTTCATGGACCCCAATTCGGCTGGTTTGCCGATTTTGGTTATGCTTACATGAGTAACGAGCTTTTATAGATCTGTTCAAATATATGCATGCTTTTAGCTTGTTATAATTAGATTGTATCATGCGGTGGATTAATCTAATTATAAGAAGTGGTGTAGACTTATAGCAAGTGGTATCATGCGGTGGATTAGCTTCGCTTGAGTTTATGTCTGACGGGTTTATGAAGACTAAACATGCGGCAGATTAGTTGGATTAGCCTATGCATGTGTTATTTGAATAGATCTATTTTTGCAAGTTACCTGTTTATAACATCTTTAATTCGTTCAAAGTATGTCTCTTTTTACATACGCATTCGGCAGTTAAATATGCTTTACGTACTCTGTTTTCATACTTGCCGAATGATTTTACAAACATGCTTTGACAGACAGCTTCTATAGCTGTGTGCCGTCGTGATTGGCTTTCAAAGCCGTACATATGGAACTGCCTGGTCTCACCCGGCACATTCTAGAGGTATTCTCACGTTTTTATCCCTTGTTGGTTTTCAGGTCAAACCGACTGGCATGTCTCCGGAATCAACATACTCCGGGCACCCGATTGAAGCCAGCTTTTCGGCTTGCTGTGTGCTTAGCGCGAGGTGCCACGTTTTGCGTTAACACACTTTTTGGCACGCCTGGTGGGACCACTTCGTTTCAAGATGCCTGAGATCAGCGATGATCAAATTCTGGATGTGATCATGGATGAGTTGCCGTCAGAGTTGAAAAGTTTAGTACGACAGGCCTGTGATGAATTCCAGCACAAATGCTTGGCGTCTTTCTCCAAGAACAAGAGCGGCAAAGTTTTCCAGAAGCAAGAATTCCCAAAGATCATTCCTCATCACCGATCCGAGCCATCTGACAATGATGAAGAAGAAGCTATTTGGAAGATGACCGAATTAGTGTACAAAGTTGTATCAGAAGCCATGACCAATCATCAGGCAGCTTTCTTGAATACTTTTTGTGCTGTCATGGTTAGCATTTTCGGTCCAGCGGCGGATAAACGCTTTGAAGAAGCTACTGGCCCAATTCAAGGACCACTATTGTTCCCGGTACCTCAACGTCGAAAGATCGCTGAAGAGGGCGGAGCTGGCCCAAGCATAGGTGGGGTGGTTCCTCATGAGACGCAACAACCTCCCCAGACTTATGGCCAGGTCACGTTCGGCATGACAGGGAACGTCCCGCAATCTGCTTCTAAAGTGTCTCCTGCAACAAACAGGATACAAAGGAATATGTTTGGAGATGGATATCAGGAGTTCATCGATTATAGCTCAATTAATGCTCTTCCAAATCCAGGCTACAAGAGTTCGGCAGGACTACATCCTGGGGGGCAAGCAAAAGCAGCTCCTGATTCGAATGTTGACCTCATCATGCATAGAATGGCTGATATGATGCAAAATCAATTCGGCCTAAAGCCAAAGAATCAGTCATATGCTTACAAATCCCCTTACCCGGAGTGGTACAATCGGGTAGCACTTCCTCCAAGGGTGAAGCCTCCCACTGATTTTACCAAGTTTTCAGGCTAGGATGACACTAGCACTATAGAGCACATCGGCCGCTATTTGATGCAACTTGGGGAGGCATCTACGGATGAAGCTTGGAGGATTCGGTACTTCCCATTGTCATTGATAGGACCAGCCTTCTCGTGGTTTGCTTCTCTGCCCGCAAATTCTATCAATACCTGGGCAGAGCTAGAACAGAAATTCCACTCATATTTCTTTATGGGTACCAGCGAAAAGAAGTTAGTCGATCTCATGAGCCTGAGGATGAAACCTGGCGAGACGCCACAAGAATATCTGCGCCGATTCAGGGAAACCAAGAATCTTTGCTATTCTCTGAATTTGCCGGATGACCAATTGTCGGGGATAACCATAGCTGGTATGTTGCCGAGTATCAAACAGAAACTATTCGGCATGGAGTTTGATGACCTCGGGCAATTATCACAGAGGTTGGCAACGATGAGTAGTCAAGCCCAGGGATTCAAGAGGAATAATCAATTCCAGAAGGGCGATGTGGCTGCCGAGATGTATCAGGCTTTCCTGGAAGAAGCAATTGAGTACAATGATGAAGATGAAATAGCTGCAACCGAGATAGTCTGGGCTAAAGAGCCGACTCAAGTCAACCAGCGATGGCTAAGGCAACAAAAAGGTACTTATGACTTTGATGTTTCCAAGTCAGATAAATTATTTGAGTACTTGTTGAAGGAAGGACGCATCAAGTTACCAGAAGGTCACCCTATGCTGCATCCCGAAGGAGTCAAGGACAAGAAGTATTGTGGTTTCCATAATACTAGATCCCACTCCATAAACGATTGTCGAGTTTTCAGAGTGCGGATCCAGAAAGCTATCCATGATGGGCATCTGAGGTTTGATGGAAAGATGAAGGTTGATGATAGCCCTTTTGGACAGAACACTGTGTCCTTCTCTGTTAATATGGTTAATGCAGCTGATCCCAGGGGTAAGAGCAAAATGAAAGTGTTAACCTCTGATAGAGCGAGGGAAGCTGGTGCTGTTGACCCTGATCGACAGATTACAAATAAAGAGCTTCAGCAAAGGGTTCGGTTCCAGAATAGCCGAGCTGAGACGGGTGAAACTTCCAGACCCAGGGTCACGACGCGTATTCTGTTGAATAAATGGGGTCGGGAACAGGAACGGTACCAGAAGCAGAGATTTTATGAAGAACAGAAGTTCCTGAGAGACAACGAAGGTACGGAGAAGAGATGTACCGAGAAGAACGAGAAGATGTGAGGGAGCAAGAACAATCTCATTCGGAATGCTCGTTTTCCAGTATTGTTGGAACGAAGGCTTGAAGCTGCCTGTTAAGAACAACTTCCCTAAGTGCAGTAATCAATACTCTGAGTATAGGCAGTCTCGAGTCAACCGCCATTCTGTTCATGAAAGGCTTGGGGCATGAGTCCCTGAGGACGATCGGCGTTTAAAAAATAAATAACTCTGAAGATTGGCAGGGAAGAGGATTTGCCAATCAAAGTTGGGCTCGCACTGGAGAAGAAGAATACCGCGAGTATGTCTGGCAGAGAGGACAGTGGTGTCCACCAGGATTGAGAAGAAGCCAGAAAAGAAGGGTACAACGCCTAAGAAACAGAGAGTTAGAGCAGACAAGTGCTAAGATAAAGCGAGTTTGGCGACCTAAAGAGAAGCTGAATGGAGGTGATCGTTCGGCTGATGCATGCATGGCTTTCTTTCTTCCATCAGAGTTTATAGCTCCCGAAGGTCAAGATGTCCAAAATGAGGTGTATTCAGATTTTGACTAAGATGAATTTCAGGAGTTATTGGCTCATCTCGTCTTGGCTCAACGTGCAGTATTTGATAAACCAGCTAAGCATAGACACTTGAAGCCATTGTATATGAGAGGCTATGTTAATGGCAAGCCATTGACTAAGATGTTCATTGATGGAGGGGCTGCCATAAATATCATGCCATATACCACATTCAGAAAGCTTGGGATGGCAAGTGAAGACTTATTGAAGACCAACATGGTGTTGAGAGACTTTGCTGGTAATTCCTCTGATACTCGGGGAGCAGTCCATGTTGAGTTAATGATCGGAACTAAAACCTTGATCACTACCTTCTTCGTCATTGATGGCAAGGGGGCATACAGTTTGCTATTAGGGAGAGATTGGATACATGCAAACTGATGTGTACCATCAACTATGCACCAATTTCTCATCCAGTGGATTGGAGACGACATCGAAATTGTCCATGCTGATGATTCGGTGAGTGTTGCTAATACAGAGCCCATTTACTGGGAATATTATGGTGTCGAGTGCTTCTCTGGAAAAGCTTGGGAAGTAGGTCCTGTGAATGTTTTCGACGAGGACCGACAGCCGATTCAGACAATCAGCTCTCAGAGCAATTTTTGAATAGATGATCAGACTGATGGTAATGGAGACTAAGTTTTATTGGCTGACGAGGAATAAAGTGTTGGTAATGAAGCCGAAATAGGACCAATGTGTGCAAGTTTGGGTCTCGAGCGTGTTTCGAAGTTGATGGATTTTTAAAGGACTCTGTTTATTTCTCCATTGCCAAGGCTCAAGAAAAGATCAGGAGGAATTTGTGCAAGGTGACGTACAACAAAAGCTTCTGATGAAATTGAAGAATATATGAAGGCGTTTCCTCAACTTGGTGATCGTTTCAAGTTGTACGTGGCGGCCGATAGCCTTATAGCAGGATCGGCCCTTATTTTAAGTTTAAAGAGAAAAGATAAGTAGCAGCTAGCTTTAGTCGAAAATGTTGAACCCAGAGAAGGGTATTCGGCTGTAGAGAAATTTTGTTCATATATGCGTCACTCATGGACTAAGCTTCGACACTACTTGTTGAAAGCCGAACGCGTGGTAGTCATATGTGGAATGAATTCAAGGATATTTATATACAGCCGATGTGAAAGAACATGGCCTTTAGCAGAAAAAATGTTCCAAGAAGTTTAAGTTATAGCCGATATTACTTATATCGCCTTTAGTACAAGAGTGTTCATGACCCGGTAATCCTATTGTTTTTCAAGTGGTAGGTTTGTTGGGGGAAGAGAAAGGTGAAGTGCAGTAAATAAGATGCCGAGTGACATGACACATCAAAAATGAGATCTAGTCGGCTAAGATGACGTCATGCGTTCGGGAAACATTTTCTCTGAAGAAATGCTGCAATCGGAAAAATCACTGAGATAGTCGAAGATGCAGATAGACATTATTCAGAGGGGAACAAGTCTCATATGTTACAAGCTTCACTCACAGATTTATCCTAATACAAACTACCCTTGAAATAATTTGTTCACAATGGATTGCGAGTCAGTAATCTCGGCAATAGCAGCGGCATGATTATCATAGATTTCAAGGTCTTCAAATTCATCCGGATCCCCGCCTGCGAAGCCAACTGGTAGGAAGGAGTAATCTTTTTTGGTCCAAGAACTCATTGCTGATAGCCCAAGGGAAACCCCGGCATGCACACCTTGGATGACTGCCTGATCTATGCGGCCATCCACGACGTCAAGACGAGCTTCAGCTGAATCCCCACGAGCATTCACCTTAAGGGCAACTCTGTTTGCTGCTGCTTTCAAGCGGTCATTCTCTGCAGACAAGGCTGACGAGAAAAAAGGGTATATTAGGTGGAAGCAAAATCGGGAGAAGGAGAAGAACCGAGATTCTGCTAACCTGTAATGATACTGCAGAACTGTTTCCGTTGGTCTGCCCATTCAGCTTCCTCAATGCCATGCTTCTTGAATACATCTTCCAGTTCCTTCTGGACTTTATCATCTTCCTCGCAACACCGAGGAGTGTCCAAACAGGTCTGCTGGAGTGAATCATCAAACTCAGAATCTGGTGGCTTGGGAAAATGTTGAAAGAAATCATTGGAGCTACCATTTCTGGAGGAAGAACCCAAGCTCGACTGGGGGAGGATTCCGCTCTGGAGAGGAAACGGACAGTGAATCAGAGATAGACAAGCAAGAAAGCTACCACAAGGGGGCAGGGAGTTCGTTTTTACCCATGACGCCGGTGAGTTGATGCTTGGCTTCCTCCTATTTCATCTCCAACGTAATGACTGTCGTGGTCGCCATTGCCTGCCATTGATGGAAACACAAGCGGAAGATTTTCTCTCTAGTATGAGCCGAAGCTGAGGGGTGGAAGTTTTCTGCAAGTCAAGCTGTTTGGCTGAAGTCAAGAGTGGCGGCTTGTGTAGGGTCATATTTATAGAACCATGGCTTGCATACTGAAGGACCAAGCATCGGAGTAGGGTTTTCACGGCTTATGGGCCGTTATTGGGCCAGGCCAGGTTTTTAATGATTGGAAGAGGTTATGACCCCAGAATCAGAAAGCCAATAGGATTTGGCTAAGAGTTTTTCAGCTGATTATTTGGGAACTCATATTACCGATTGACACCGAAAAAGGGAAGTTGAAAACGGGAGAGCCTTCTAAAATGCTATCCCGGTGCTGCCATGGTTTGGAAGATTGAGAGAAAGTTGAGAACTTTGGATCCTAAATAATCAATTACAGCAATTGCTTGCAGGACAAAGACAATCAGCATGATTTTCGGCGATAGCCGATGTAATGTACATTGCCGCTAAAGTAAAAAGAAAATCAGTGGCTGGTACACGAAACAGAACACACATTGATCTCGAAGGATCAATCACAAGTTGATTCCGGAAGGACGAACAAAGAAACTTCTTATTTACAAAAGGGAGAACAAGTTACAATGGAAAGTCACTTCGTCCATTTTATCCTGTTCCTAATCGGGAGATCGAAGTCAAAAGAATCAGCCAGATCTGTTCCAGCTTCTTTCATATCATCAACAGAGCGTACCACCCTATATTCTAACCCTCTCTCGCAAACATCAAAGTTGCGGTAATCGGCACCGGAATGGATCCAAACAGCTTTAAAGGCAAGTGCTGCGCCATAACCCATGCTAGCCCTGGAGATGTCGGGGAGGACTCGGTTGACCTCATTCACCCGCCTTAGAGCTGTCATGCCCGGTACATTATCCGTGACGGCAAGATCAGCAACAGCAGCTTCGAGGGAATGAAGCTTGGTCTCCAGAGCTAAAAGAAGGAAGAATCAGTGAAAGCAGGGAGAAAGAATTGGGAAAGAAATGATGAAAAATGCTTATCGGCGCCCGTTCCCGAGCAACGTCACGCTCTCGAGAGATTCAGATAATCTCTCGATCCTTTCCCTCCAGATCAAATTGAAGATCTGCAAGCTTCTGAGTCAGATCTTCGGGAAGGTCTTCATCAGTTCTCCTGAAGGAAACAATGATGTAAGAACTACTACTTCATTTTTGGAACAATCAAGAGAAGGAAGAAAGGAGCAACCCCCTCTTAGAAGTGCTGGAAGCTCCGAACTCGGAGCTATGGCGGCTCGCCTCGGAAGACATCTTCTGGTTGATTGGGGGATAACAGGAGCAAAGAGGGGTTTTCTGGTTTGAGGATGAAGCAGGGGAGTTTAGGATGCACAAGTCGGAGCAAAGTGAAGGAATATTTTAAAGGATCCCAAGAGGTGCATCGGGAGATGAATCGGTAGGTGAAGTAATTATGACATGCGAGATTTCTACAGAGGTGGATGCTTCCGGGGATTCCACGTATGTATATGGGAAAAGGAATTTTGGAACAAATATTTGTCCCAAAATTAGGGGGCATGTGTTGACACCAGATTTTTGCACGCACAAGAATATGACAAGTGGACCCAGCAAGCAGTGGGGAATAGATTTTCGGCAAGCGATTGGTCCTCGGAGTTTCGGCAAATGCCTATGCGGTCGGTTATTCTACAAGGCGGTGGCTCCATTCGGAAGATGGATGTTGCAAGCAAAGCCGGCTTGCACGAGAAGACACGTGACAATGGAGGACGACAAAAGGATTAGGAAGTAGAATTTGTATCTTTCCATATTTTATTATGTCAATCGTAATCGTTTAGGACTCTTATTTCGTCCAGGGTATAAATATAAACCCTTGATCATTGTAAAACTGTTCACAACCACATCAATACAAACTGGCCCCGTGCCATCTTCGAGTCCTTAGTCGTGTCGTCGAGTTCTTCGAGAGGAATCATCGATCCGTCGACCTCCGTAAGTCCTGGCAACCTTGCTATCATATCTAGTATTATGCGGTGGATTTAGATATGAGAACACAAGGTTGATATGTGCCCTTGTGGTTCCCTTCCTGAGTGATGAGTGATCGATCAACGGGCAACATGTCTCTTGGCTGTGTTGATGTGCAGGTGCGGAGCTTGGGCAGTGGTCGAAGGTGAGGTGAAGGTCAAGTAGGGACGTACCGTGCCGACGGACCGGGAACGGTGAAGGGCGGACGTGGAGCTTGGACCGACGGACCAGGAGACCTGAGGACCAGCTGTGGTAGCTGGCACGTGGCGTTGACAAGCAAGAGGACATGGGGATGTGCGGTGCATCGGCCGAGTCGGGAGGAAGGTGATGGCGTCGTGACACTTGGCGGGAGGCCGAGAAGGATGGCGAATGCACTGTGCCCGGCGTGGAGACTGCACATGCTCCAACATCGGTGCTGGGACTCGGGGTGTGCGAACCACATCCCGTCTACGGCGCGGGTTCGGTAGTTGAGCCTCTAAAAGCTACCCTCGACGGTTTCCGAGTTTGGGCCTCAAAACTCGGGGTGGCCGGTTTCTGAGTTTGGGCCTCAAAACTCGGCGTGGACGGTTTCCAGGTTTGGGCCTCAAAACCTGGGCGCGCGGGTTTCTGAGTTTGGGCCACAAAACTCAGCCTGAGGACAGGTTTCCCGGTTTCAGCCTCAAAACCGGGGGAAGGCCCAGGTTTCCCAGTTTCGGCCTTAAAACCGGGGGGAGGTCCGCAAAAAGGATGGTCGACGCGTGGCGGCGTGAAGAGGCTGGCGCGACGGCGCAGCTATTCGCGAAGTAGGCACGGCAGTCGACGGGGCGGCACGTGGCGGCATCCTGAGGCTTGCGTCGAGGCGAAGCTAAGGATGAGATGGGCGCGTGGCCGTCGGATCGGCTATCAGCAGAGTTGGACTGGGATACCCATAGGGTTGGCCGTTTTGCTCAAGTATCTAGGGGTAGTAAAGGGATTATTGTTTTCGGCTATAAATAAGAGAGGCACCCCTCCTCTGCCTCTATCCTTGCAGTCATTTGCTCCTGACCTCTTTCTCTCTAGCCCTCGCTTAGGTTCTAATCATACCTCGCTGCAAGCGATCCACAGAGACAGAAATCATACCTCTGTGTATTTGGATCTTTTGAGGAAACGAGACCGTATTCTCGTTGTCTCCTCGTGTGGAGGAATTTCGGCTGAAATCGAATCGTGTTCTGTGTTCTTCACATTTTGGTTTTTCATCTCTTGGAGATTTGCCTCATTCTCCCTCTCCACGAGATGATTTTCGATTCCACTTGAATCAATTCATTCTTGGTCGTAAGCTCCATCTTTCCACCGAAGGATTTCTCCTATAACCTCACGAGTCCATAGATCGGGTCGATTTCGTGTTTGTTCTTCCTCTTTCCCCGCTTCCCGGTGTTCCTCGAATTTCTCTCGATTGACTTGGATTGGTGCGATGATTTCTTAGGATTAGCACCCAAATACGTTGAGGAACACCTTGGAGGAGTTTGCTCGAAGTCCCTTTTGATTTGGTGAAGCTTCGATCGAATTTGCCTTTTGCCCCGAGCGTTTTTGGGTTCTCTGTTCATCCGCGGACAGTCCGCGCCCCCAGCGGCGAACTGTCCGGGACTCGGGGCTCGGCAAGGTCAGAACTGCGTAGCGCGACACTGTTCTCGGTCAAGTGACCAGCGAACAGTCTGCCAGTGACCCGCGGACAGTCCGGGGTCACATCGGACGCAACATAGGGTTGGCATCGGACGCTTGTGTGTTACTGTTCACGAGACCCGCGGACAGTCCGACGTTCAAACCGCGGACTGTACGGGACTCGAACAGGGCTGGTGCAGAACTGCCTGTTTTGGGAACTTTTGCCGACGGACAGTCCGCACCTCTAGTGGCGGACAGTCCGGTGTTCAGCGGACAGTCCGGGATCCTTACCCCGGACGGTCCGCGAAACGGCTGCTTGTGCTGTTTTGATCTGAGAACACAAGGTTGATATGTGCCCTTGTGGTTCCCTTCGTAAGTGATGAGTGATCGATCAACGGGCAACATGTCTCTTGGCTGTGTTGATGTGCAGGTGCGGAGCTCGGGCAGTGGTCGAAGGTGAGGTGAAGGTCAAGTAGGGACGTGCCGTGCCGACGGACCGGGAGCGGTGAAGGGCGGACGTGGAGCTTGGAGCGACGGACCAGGAGACCTAAGGACCAGCTGGGGTAGCTGGCACATGGCGTTGACAAGCAAGAGTACATGGGGATGTGCGGTGCATCGGCCGAGTCGGGAGGCTGCCCGACGTGGAGGCTGGACATGCTCCCGCATCGGTGCTGGAACTCGGGGTGTACGAACCACATCCCGTCTAAGGCACGGGTTCGGTAGATGAGCCTCGAAAAGCTACCCTTGACGGTTTCCGAGTTTGGGCCTCAAAACTAGGGGTGGCCGGTTTCCGAGTTTGGGCCTCAAAACTCGGCGAGGACGGTTTCCAGGTTTGGGCCTCAAAACCTGGGCGCGCGGGCTTCTGAGTTTGGGCCACAAAACTCAGCCTGAGGACAGGTTTCCCGGTTTCGGCCTCAAAACCGGGGGAAGGCCCAGGTTTCCCGGTTTCGGCCTCAAAACCGGGGGAGGTCCGCAAAAAGGACGGTCGACGCGTGGCGGCGTGGAGAGGCTGGTGCGGAGGCGAGGCTATCCACGAGGTAGGCGCGGCGGTCGATTGTGCGGCACGTGGCGGCATCCTGAGGCTTGCGTCGAGGCGAAGCTACGGATGAGGAAGGCGCGTGGCCGTCAGATCAACTATCAGCAGAGTTGGATCGGGATACCCCTAGGGTTGGCCGTTTTGCTCAAGTATCTAGGGGTAGTAAGGGGATTATTGTTTTAGGCTATAAATAAGAGAGGCACCCCTCCTCTGCCTCTATCCTTGCAGTCATTTGCTCCTGACCTCTTTCTCTCTAGCCCTCGCTTAGGTTCTAATCATACCTCGCTGCAAGCGATCCGCAGAGACGACAATCATACCTCTGTGTATTTGGATCTTTGAGGAAACGAGACCGTATTCTCGTTGTCTCCTCGTGTGGAGGAATTTAGGCTGAAATCGAATCGTGTTCTGTGTTCTTCACGTTTTGGTTTTTCATCTCCCAGAGATTTGCTTCGTTCTTCCTCTCCGCGAGATGATTTTCGATTCCACTTGAATCAATTTGTTCTTGGTCGTGAGGCCCTTATTTCTACCGAAGGGATTCTCTTCTAACCTCACGAATCCATAGATCGGGTTGATTTCGTGTTCGTTCTTCCTCTTTTCCCCTTTCCGGTGTTTCTCGGATTACTCTCGATTGACTTGGATTGGTGCGATGATTTCTTAGGATTAGCACCCCAATACGTTGAGGAACACCAAGGAGAAGTTTGATCAAAGCCTCTTTTGATTTGGTGAAGTTTTGGTTGATTTACCTTTTGACTCGAGCAGTTTTTTTGCTCTCTGCTCATCCGAGGACAGTCCGCGCCGCCAGCGGTGGACAGTCCGAGGATCGGGGTTGTACAGGTCAGTCAGGCGCAGTCCCCTGACTGTTCACTGCCAAGTGAACGGCGGAGAGTCCGCGGTACAAACCCGCGGACAGTCCGGGACCTGTCCAGCAGACTTGCAAAACAGTTCGGTTTCTGTGTTTCTGCCGACGGACAGTCCAGCGCCTAGTCGCGGACAGACCGGGACTTAACGGGGGACAGTCCGGGACTCTGACCGCGAACAGTCCGCGAATCTGCTGTTTGTTTAGTTTTGTTCCGAGGCTTTGGCAGTTGGTTTTGGGGTTTCTCCGGAGGTTCCGCTGTACCACTAGGACATCTCCTAGGGTATCCACCTACTCGTAGGTCGTGAACACTCTGGTCGTTTCGAGTCTTCGCTTTTGGGGTGACTTTCTGGGACAAGGGCTATACAATTCACGAGTTGAATTTGAAGGTCCCATTCACCCCCCCCTCTGGTCGCTAATCCGGTCCTTCAATTGGTATCGGAGCCGGTTAAGGATCTCACCTACCTTAATCGGTTTCGGATCCTAAGGGCGACATGGAACGAGGGAATAGCAAGGCTCCTTGGTTCGATGGAACGAACTATCCCTATTGGAAGATTCGGATGCGTGCTCATCTCAACAGCATCGGATCTTCTGTCTGGAAGATTTGTGAGAACGCTGAGTACGTAGTCCTTGCGGCTCGTGTGGGTCAGATCCAGATTGACCAACACGAGGCCAACTCCAAGGCTCGTAATGCTCTTCTGGCCAACCTCTCCCTTCCTGAGTTCGAACGTATCTCAGAGCTTGAGATGGCACGAGAGATCTGGGAGAAGCTTCAAAGCTATCATGAGGGAACCTCTCATGTTAAGACCAGACTCTTCGAGACCTACGAGCGAGAGTATGAGAACTTTGTTCAGTTGGAGGGAGAGACGATTGACGCCATGTTCGCACGTTTCCAAACGATTGTGAACAAGATGCGTGCCAATCGGGCCAACCTACCCTATGACGATCATGAGAGGGCTCTCAAGTTGCTATACGCCTTGGATCGGAGGGTATGGGAGGTGAAGGTGTCGACTATCATTGAGTCTCCTACTTACGACACCCTCACCGTGGATGAGCTGTTCAGCAAGCTCAAGTCCACTAAGATCGATCACCTGACTCAGGCCAAGCTGAAGAACCCTTCTTCACACACCATGGCTTTGGTCTCAGGCACAGGTGGATCGACTTTCTCTGCTGACGCTTCACCTCCTCTTGTCGCATTGTCTTCTTTGCATACAGTCACAGAGGAGCAGTTGGAGGCGCTGGGAGATGATGAGCTTGCCCTCGCCATCACCCGGTTCTCACGGTTTCACAACAACCGTCTGAATCGCCGGTGTGGTGGCGCACGCCAGGGCTGCTACAAGTGTGGTGATCTAGACCACTTCATGGCAAACTGCCCCAAGAACGTCAAGAACTTCCCCGGCAAGAACCGCAACTTCGGGCGCAAGGGCAAGCCGGAGAACAAGGCCGGGAAGAATAACAAGAACGGCTACTTCCGCCAGGAGGACATGGAGAAGGCTTTCGACGCCGGCAAGCGTGCTTTCCTCGCCACCATCGGCGATGGCGAGAAAACCTCCGATGGCGGCTCCAGCGACAACGAGTCCGAGCACAAGATGGAGGATCGCTTCAACGGACTCTGCTTCTTCGGCAACTCCTCCAAGGGCTTTTGCACCATGGCCTTGGATGAAGAGGACCGCAAGCACCAGGCAGAGGACACCGATGACGCTCACAACGACGACGATGATGACAACGCTTCTGAGGTACCAAATTCTTCTGAAATCAATTGTCTCACTGAGGAGCGGGATAGGTTTGTGGATTTGGTCGGTGTCTTGGAGAAGAGGCTTATCGAAGTGTTCCAAGAGCGCATTGAGTTTAAGGCTAAGTTGAAAGAGGCACGTAAGGAACTTGAGATTGCGAGGTCCGAGGTGAAGGTGGTCGATGTGGAGGAGTGTGAGGAGTGCACGATGCATATGACAAGCTTTGCCACCCTGCAAACCAAGTATGCCTCTTTGATTGAGGTGTATGATGAGCTGAAGAGTAGGCTAGACTTGGTGGGTGATTGCAAAGAGTGTCCCTCCCTAAAGATAGAGCTGGAGGAAGTGAAGGCTAGGCCTTCTTTGCTGGGTGCATGCAAGCTTTGTCCTAGCTTGCGAACTGAGTTGGCAGGGGTTAATGCCAAGCTTGCTGAAGCCTTGAAGGCCAGCTCAGTTAGCACTTTGTCCGCTCCATGTGAGCGATGCGTGGGGATGGAGCTAGAGATTGCCAACTGTCGGCATGACAGGATGCAAACCGAGGAGGAAAACACATACCTTCGGTCCATCCTGAGTTGGGTGTCATGCAGTGAGCCGCAGTTGGGCATGATGATCAGTCAGTTCAAGAGGGGAACTGATTGCTCGGGAGTAGGCTTTACCTTAGGTGGGAAGGGCGCTAGTACCTTTGGTAAGATCGGTGAGTTTAGCGGAGTGAACCCGAGTGAGAAACCATCCGCTATCCCTAAGCTTACCAAGATCACCCCACCTGAGCCTTCCAAGTCTATCACCAAGGATGGCATCCTTGATGAACCTCCCAAGGCTCCACCTCGCAAGCAAGTGTGGATTCCAAAACCTAACCATCTTAGGAACACACTTGACACCCTTCCTGACGTCTCTAGTGATCCCCTTCCGAAGGGCAAGCGGCCAGAGTGAACAACCCTCGCAACAATAGGAACCAACAACCCAAGAGAGTGGTGAGGTTTGAGTGCGAGTACTGTCACCGTGAGGGTCACCTAGCTGAGTTTTGCTTTCGGAGGAAGAGAGACGCTAGGAAGGAGTTGGAGCTGAACAACCAGGCCAGGCACCGCCCTTTCCATGGTGTGCAAGGTCGGGGAGTTCAGAGGCAGGGCGCTAGACCTGGAGGAGCACCCCCTCAGGTTGCTAGGCCCCAGGCAGCTAGACCACAGGGTGGTGGTCGTGCCCGTCGCGGTTCCGGTCGTCCTCTATACGATCGTGTGCCGAGCGTAAGAGGTTTTGATGCTCAGTCCCATAGCGGACCACCTTTTCAGTATGGTGGTGATCGCTTTGCTCAAACGGGACAGGTAGGTCAGTTTGGAGGTTTTCCGTTCCATAGCAGACCACCCTTTCAGGTTGGTGGTGATCGCTATCCACCCATGGGACGAGGACAGTTTGGTGTTGCTGCTAACACTTTTTCTGGGCCTATGACACAGCACTGGTATCCTTCTGAGTATACTAACCCCAGTGTTGTGCCATATGCTCACTTCCTGCCTTTCTATTGATGCAGGAACTTTGGTTGGAGAACATGTGGCTCATGGATTCCGGGTGTTCGTGCCACATGACCGGAAAGAAGGAATGGTTCTCCAGCCTTAGCCCCGTGATGCATAAGGAGTACATCACTTTCGAGGATAATAGTAGAGGTAAGGTTGTTTCTCAGGGAGCCATTCGGGTCAATGAGAATTTTGTCCTGAAGAATGTTGCCTTGGTTTCTAATTTGCATTTCAATTTGCTTTCTGTTTCGCAACTTCTTGAGGATGATTGTGAAGTGCGCTTTAAGAAGGGTTTGAGTCGCGTTTTAGACCCCCGGGGAGATCTTGTTTGTCGGATCGTCCCTTTTGGCCGTGTTTTCAGAGCCGACTTTTCTCAGTCTTTCGGCTCTGCTAGGTGTCTGATGGCTGGTCCTTCTTCTGATTTGTCGAAGTGGCATAGGAGGCTCGGTCACTTGAGTTTTGACTTGCTTACAAGGCTTAGCTCACTTGGCATAATCCAAGGATTGCCCAAGCTTAAGTTTCAGAAGGACCTTGTTTGCCATCCGTGTCGTCACGGGAAGATGGTTGCTGCTTCTCACCCACCTATTAATCAGGTGATGACAAAGCGACCCGGCGAGCTTTTTCACATGGACACAGTTGGTCCAGCTCGGGTCTGCTCAGCGGGTGGGAAGTGGTACGTTCTAGTGATCGTTGACGATTTCTCGAGGTACTCTTGGGTGTTCTTTATGGAGGGTAAGGATGAAGCATTTTCTTTTGCTCGTGACTTAATCTTGAAGTTGAAAACTGAGTTTCCCCCTGATACCATTAGAGCTATTCGTAGCGATAATGGTACTGAGTTTGATAACTCTCAGTTTGCCTCTTTCTGTTCTTCTAATGGAATCGAGCATCAGTTTTCTGCTCCTTATGTCCCTCAGCAGAACGGTGTTGTTGAGCGCAAGAACCGGACCCTTGTTGAGATGGCCAGGACGATGCTCGATGAGCATAGGACTCCTAGGCGTTTTTGGGCCGAGGCGATCAACACCGCTTGCCATGTTTCAAATCACATGTTTCTTCGTGCCTTGATTGAAAAGACTTCTTACGAGTTGCGTTTTGGACGAGTACCCAAGGCATCTCATTTTTGGGTGTTTGGGTGTAAGTGCTTTATCCTGGAGCAAGGTAATTTGGATAAATTTGAATCTCGCTCTGCCGATGGGGTGTTTCTTGGTTATGCCTCTTATTCTCGTGCTTATCGAGTTCTTAACCTTGAAACTAACCGGATAGTGGAGACCTGCGAGGTCACATTCGACGAAACTATGCCTTGTGTTTCTTTTGCTTTTGAGGTTGCAGGAGAACAGGAGATGGGAGAGACAATCTTTGTGGAGGAGGAGCAGGAGAATGCTGATTGGGGTGATCCCGAGCCACCACTGGCTGCCCCAGTCGACCCTGCGACATCTACTTCAGCTCGAGGAACAGATCCCACTACGTCTTCTTCTTGGGGTCCTCTAGAGCCACCTCTCCAGCGAGCACCCGCTGCACCTGAGGGAGCGACAGCATCTGGCGAGGGGGAGGCAACTTCGGCGAGGCAAGCGCCCCGAAGCGTTCAGCAAGTTCACCCCCCACGATAGATGATCGGCGGCATCGACCAGCGAGTCACGCGGTCGTGAGCGTATGAAATCTCCCACTTTGCTCATTCTGCATTCGTTGCGTCTTTTGAGCCCAAAGATGTTGGACACGCACTTTCTGATTCTAACTGGGTCAATGCCATGCATGAGGAGTTAGAAAACTTTGAGCGAAACCAAGTTTGGACCTTAGTTCCACCTCCACCACAATGCCACCCTATAGGTACCAAGTGGGTTTTCAAGAACAAAGAGGGTGAGGATGGGATGGTAGTGAGGAACAAGGCTAGACTAGTAGCCCAGGGTTTTTGCCAGAAAGAGGGTATAGACTATGAGGAAACCTTTGCCCCTGTAGCCCGTTTAGAAGCCATTAGAATCCTTCTAGCCTTTGCTGCTTCGAAGGGTTTTAAGCTTTACCAGATGGATGTCAAGAGTGCCTTCTTGAATGGGTATATAGAGGAAGAGGTATATGTTAGGCAACCCCCTGGCTTTGAGCATCCCAAGTTTCGAAACCATGTTTATAAACTGTCAAAAGCTTTGTATGGTTTGAAACAAGCCCCGAGAGCGTGGTATGATCGTTTGAAAAACTTTTTACTCTCCAAGGGTTTCAAAATGGGATGGGTTGATAGAACTTTGTTTCTCCTCAAGCAAGGCAACGATACCCTGTTAGTCCAGATTTACGTGGATGACATCATCTTTGGTGGCTCTTCTCATGCACTTGTTGCAAAGTTTTCAGATACTATGAGCAGGGAGTTCGAGATGAGTATGATGGGCGAGTTGACTTTCTTCCTCGGGTTGCAAATTAAGAAAACCCGAGACGGGACTTTTGTGCATCAAGGAAAGTACACGAAGGATATCCTGAAGAGATTCGACATGGGCGAGGCCAAGCCTCTTACGACGCCCATGCCGACGACTGCGGCGATGGACGCGGAGCAGGACGGAGAGCCGGTTGACCAGAAGGAGTACAGAAGCATGATTGGCTCGCTTCTGTACCTGACGGCAATGAGGCCAGATATACAGTTCTCTGTGTGTCTGTGCGCTCATTTTCAGGCGTCCCCTCGGACTTCCCACATGCAAGCAGTCAAACGCATCATGAGGTACCTCCGATACACTCCTGAGTTTGGACTTTGGTACTCTTCTTCTTCGACTCTTTCGCTCTATGGTTATTCCGATGCGGATTTTGCCAGCTGTTGGCTTGAGCACAAGTCTACTTCTGGGACTTGTCAGTTTCTTGGCTCTTCTTTGGTTTCGTGGTCTTCTCGCAAGCAGTCGAACGTAGCCCAGTCTACTACTGAAGCCGAATTTGTTGCCGCTGCTTCTTGTGCTTCGCAGCTTTTATGGATGGTTGCTACATTGCGTGGTTTTGGTCTAGATTTCAGTCGGGTCCCTTTGCTTTGCGACAGCTCTTCTGCCATTAGTGTAGCAAAGAACCCTGTTCTTCACTCCAAGACCAAGCACATCGATGTTCGCTTTCACTTTCTTCATGATCACTATGAGAAAGGCGACATTGATCTTAGGCATGTAGACACCCATAACCAGGTTGCGGATATTTTCACCAAGCCTTTGGATCTCTCAACCTTTGCTAGGTTGAGAGGTGAGCTTGGTGTGTGTTTCCCCTTTTAGATGGGGGAAACATTTTGCTTGTTGTACTATAATCTGACTTTCTGATCCCTTTTTGTTTTTGGGTCTTGAGTCTTTCTGTTTTTTCTTTGGCTTTGATTCTGACTTCTTCTCGCATACACCTTTTATTTCAAGCTTCATGTCTATATTCCTTAGAATGAACTTATGCTCTGATTAGTATATGCTTCGATGATATATGATGATGCTTGTAGCCTAGGCTCTCTTTGATCACTGATACATTTTGTGAGCTAAGCTATTTTTCAGAATGATGATCATGCTTAATGAACTTAAAATTTGATATATGTTCACCATTGAGTTTGGCAACTAGCATGTGTAGGATATGTTGAAGTCACTTGAGCTATTACATATATGCTAGGTTGCTATGTCTCTAGTTCTGAGTCATTCACTTGCTTGGACTGTTCATAATCTGCTTAAAATGAACCAAGTTTTAGTGAATTGGAAAGATCGAGATGGGATTGCTTTGTCAGCACATCACGGTATCGAGACTGTTTCTCATAGCACCTTGAGTTAAACTTGAGCCGTGTAGTGTAAGACTGAAACCAATGCTTTAAGCTCCTGATTGCATATGCATAGGCTTAGCACGGTTGGAAAGTTAGGCAATGATAAGCTTTCAACCTCTCGCAATCACATGCTGAATTTAAACTTGTGTAAAAACCGCTGCAAATATCTCCGATAAAATCTAATAGCACAAGTTTATGTTTCACTCTATAGCATGATGGTTGAACTTTGCTAGGGGTAGTTCACCTTACATACATGTTTAGCACTTGTTTGACTTCCTGTCTATATATGCTTAGTGCTAATTTGATGGTGAACCCCCTTTTCTGAATGGCTTTAAACTGCTCACTAGGCTTATGCATTCATATCTTGTATTCCGTGATCAGTTTGAGCCTTTGCTAGCATTTATGTATGATGCTTTGTAGACGGGTCAGCACTCATTAGAGCATTCTTTCACTCTTTCGAGTATATACTTGAAGCTGCTAACATGCATTTTTAACTCATGTGCATGTGCTTAACTCCGATAGGCATGACCTAGCTCCGTTTGTCTTTCTTGAGCTCCCTTCTCTCTCTTTTGTTTGCAAATTGCCCCCAAGGGGGAGAATGTTTTCGAAGATGAGATTTCGATTTTCTGTGGTGACAATTTGCAACTTATGCTTCACTTGTTGAGGGGGAGTTCTTTGAGTAAGGGGGAGTTTTTCTGCCTGTTTTGAGTTATAAGCTTCCAGCTAGTGGTGTTGAGCCCATTTTGCCTCTTCTTGAGGACTAGCTTGTTTCTGACTTGGTTGCATCGAGCCGTTGCCCATGTCTTTGGGAACCAAGTCTTGTGCTCTCATTTTGATCGAGTTTTGCTTCTGATGAGTTGTTGGTCTGATCTTTTGCTTGGTTGTGTCGAACCGTTGCCCATGTCTTTGGGGACCAAGCTTCGCTTATCTCGAATTGTTCTTTTTCGGCCTTGTCTCTGGCTTTTGGACATTTCGAGTGAGTTTTTCTCCTTCTATCTAATTCTGCTTTCTTCTATTCTGATTACGGATACTATGAGTTGACGATGCACTCATCAAGGGGGAGATTGAGAACACAAGGTTGATATGTGCCCTTGTGGTTCCCTTCCTGAGTGATGAGTGATCGATCAATGGGCAACATGTCTCTTGGCTCTGTTGATGTGCAGGTGCGGAGCTCGGGCAGTGGTCGAAGGTGAGGTGAAGGTCAAGTAGGGACGTGCCGTGCCGACGGACCGGGAGCGGTGAAGGGCGGACGTGGAGCTTGGACCGACGGACCAGGAGACCTGAGGACCAGCTGTGGTAGCTGGAACATGGTGTTGACAAGCAAGAGTACATGGGGATGTGCGGTGCATCGGCCGAGTCAAGAGGTTGCCCGGCGTGGAGGCTGGACATGCTCCGGCATTGGTGCTGGAACTCGGGGTGTGCGAACCACATCCCGTCTAAGGCACGGGTTCGGTAGCTGAGCCTCGAAAAGCTACCCTCGACGGTTTCCGAGTTTGGGCCTCAAAACTCGGGGTGGCCGGTTTCCGAGTTTGGGCCTCAAAACTCGACGAGGACGGTTTCCAGGTTTGGGCCTCAAAACCTGGGCGCGCGGGCTTCTGAGTTTGGGCCACAAAACTCAGCCTGAGGACAGGTTTCTCGGTTTCGGCCTCAAAACCGGGGAAAGGCCCAGGTTTCCCGGTTTTGGCCTCAAAACCGAGGGGAGGTCTGCAAAAAGGACGGTCGACGCGTGGCGGCGTGGAGAGGCTGGCGCGGAGGCAAGGCTATCCACGAGGTAGGCGCGGCGGTCGATTGGGCGGCACGTGGCAGCATCCTGTGGCTTGCGTCGAGGCGAAGCTACGGATGAGGAAGGCGCGTGGCCGTCAGATCAACTATCAGCAGAGTTGGATCGGGATACCCCTAGGGTTGGCCGTTTCGCTCAAGTATCTAGGGGTAGTAAGGGCATTATTGTTTCAGGCTATAAATAAGAGAGGCACCCCTCCTCTCCCTCTATCCTTGCAGTCATTTGCTCCTGAGCTCTCTCTCTAGCCCTCGCTTAGGTTCTAATCATACCTCGCTGCAAGCGATCCGCAGAGACGGCAATCATACCTCTATGTATTTGGATCTTTGAGGAAATGAGACCGTACTCTCGTTGTCTCCTCGTGTGGAGGAATTTAGGCTGAAATCGAATCGTGTTCTGTGTTCTTCACGTTTTGGTTTTTCATCTCCCGGAGATTTGCTTTGTTCTTCCTCTCCGCGAGATGATTTTCGATTCCACTTGAATCAATTTGTTCTTGGTCGTGAGGCCCTTCTTTCTACCGAAGGGATTCTCTTCTAACCTCATGAATCCATAGATCGGGTTGATTTCGTGTTCGTTCTTCCTCTTTTCCCCTTTCCGGTGTTTCTCGGATTACTCTCGATTGACTTGGATTGGTGCGATGATTTCTTAGGATTAGCACCCCAATACGGTGAGGAACACCAGGGAGAAGGTTGATCGAAGCCTCTTTTGATTTGGTGAAGTTTCGCCTTTTGACTCGAACAGTTTTTCTGCTCTCTGCTCATCCGCGGACAGTCCGCGCCGCCAACGGCGGACAGTCTGAGGATCGGGGTTGTACAGGTCAGTCAGGCGCAGTCCCCTGACTGTTCACTGCCAAGTGAACAGCGGACAGTCCGCGGTACAAACCCGCGGACTGTCCGGGACCTGTCCAACAGACTTGCAGAACAGTTCGGTTTCTGTGTTTCTGCCGGCGGACAGTCCGGCGCCTAGTCGCGGACAGTCCGGGACTTAACGGCGGACAGTCTAGGACTCTGACCGCGGACAGTCCGCGAATCTGATGTTTGTTCAGTATTGTTCCGAGGCTTTGGCAGTTGGTTTTGGGGTTTCTCCGGAGGTTCTGCTGTACCACTAGGACATCTCCTAGGGTATCCACCTACTCATAGGTCGTGAACACTCTGGTCATTTCGAGTCTTCGCTTTAGGGGTGACTTTCTGGGAGAAGGGCTATACAATTCACGAGTTGAATTTGAAGCTCCCATTCACCCCCCTAGTCGCTAATCCGGTCCTTCATGATCCTTGGCTTTGGCAGTTGGTTTTGGGGTTTCTCCGGAGGTTCCGTTGTACCACTAGGACATCTCCTAGGGTATCCACCTACTCGTAGGTCGTGAACTCTCTGGTCGTTTCGAGTCTTCGCTTTTGGGGTGACTTTCTGGGAGAAGGGCTATATAATTCACGAGTTGAATTTGAAGCTCCCATTCACCCCCCTAGTCGCTAATCCGGTCCTTCATGATCCTTGGCTTTGGCAGTTGGTTTTGGGGTTTCTCCGGAGGTTCCGTTGTACCACTAGGACATCTCCTAGGGTATCCACCTACTCGTAGGTCGTGAACTCTCCGGTCATTTCGAGTCTTTGTTTTTGGGGTGACCTTCTGGGACAAGGGCCATACTATTCACGAGTTGAATTTGAGGCTCCCATTCACCCCCCTCTGGTCGCTAATCCGGTCCTTCAATTGGTATCGGAGCCGGTTAAGGATCTTCTCTACCTTAATCGGTTTCGGGTCCTAAGGGCGACATGGAACGAGGGAACGGCAAGGCTCCGTGGTTCGATGGAATGAACTATCCCTATTGGAAGATTCGGATGCGTGCTTATCTCAACAGCATCGGATCTTCTGTCTGGGAGATATGTGAGAACGCTGAGTACATAGTCCTTGCAGCTCGTGTGGGTCAGATCCAGATTGACCAGCACGAGGCCAACTCCAAGGCTCGTAACGCTCTTTTGGCCAGCATCTCCCTTCCTGAGTTCGAGCGTGTCTCTGAGCTTGAGACGGCACGAGAGATCTGGGTGAAGCTTCAGAGCTATCACGAGGGGATCGCTCAGGTCAAGACTAGACTCTTCGAGACGTACAAGCGCGAGTACGAGAACTTTGTTCAGTTGGAGGGAGAGACGATTGATGCCATGTTCGCTCGTTTCCAAATGATTGTGAACAAAATGCGTGCCAATCGGGCTAACCTACCCTATGACAATCATGAGAGGGCTCTCAAGTTGCTATACGCCCTGGATCGGAGGGTGTGGGAGGTGAAGGTGTCGACCATCATAGAGTCTACATCTTATGACACCCTCACCGTGGACGAGCTGTTCAGCAAGCTCAAGTCCACCGAGATCGATCACCTGACTCAGGCCAAGCTGAAGAACCCATCGTCACATACCATGGCTTTGGTCTCTGGCACAGGTGGATCGACTTTCACTGCTGACCCCTCACCTCCTCTATTTTCGTTGTCATCTTTACTTACAGTCACGGAGGAGCAGCTGAAGGCGGTTGGAGACGACGAGCTCGCCCTCGTCATTACCCGGTTCTCGCGGTTTCACAACAACCGCCTGAATCACCGGCGTGGTGGCGCACGTGAGGGCTGCTACAAGTGTGGTGATGTAGACCACTTCATGGCGAACTGCCCCAAGAACGACAAGAACTTCCTCGGCAAGAACCGCAACTCCAGGCGCAAGGGCAAGCCGGAGAACAAGGCCGAGAAGAAGAAGAAGGGCAGCTATCGCCGAGAGGACATGGAGAAGGCTTTCGACGCCGGTCGGCGTGCCTTCCTCGCCCACATCAGTGACGGCGAGAAGACCTCCGATGGTGACTCCAGCGATGATGGGTCCGAGCACAAGACTGAAGAACGCTTCAACGAACTCTGCTTCTTCGGCCATTCCTCCAAGGGTCTCTGCACCATGGCCTTGGACGAAGAGGACGCCAAATGCCAGGCAAAGGACGCTGACACCGACGACGACGACGACGACGATGCTTCCGAGGTATCAACCTCTTCTCTTGTCGATCGTCTTACCGGTGAGCGCGATTGTCTTGTCGACATAGTTCTCGCTCAGGACAAGCAACTCAAGCGAGCTATCCGAGAGCGCAATGAGTTTAAGGCTAAGATGAATGAGGCGCTTAAGGAACTTGAGTTCGCTAAGTCTAAGGTGAAGATGGCTGATGTGGAGGAGTGTGAGGAGTGCACGATGCATATGACAAACTTTGCCACCTTGCAAACCAAGTATGCCTCTTTGATTGTGGTGTATGATGAGATAAAGAGAAGGCTAGACTTGGTAGGTGATTGCAAAGAGTGTCCCTCCCTGAAGAAGGAGCTCGAGGAAGTGAAGAAAATGTCCTTCCTGCTTGGTGCGTGCAAGCTTTGTCCTAGCTTGCGAACTGAGTTAGTAGAAGTTAATGCCAAGCTTGCTGAAGCCTTGAAGGCCAGCTCAGTTAGCACTTTGTCCACTCAATGTGAGCGATGCGTGGGGATGGAGCTTGAGATTGCCAACTGTCAGCATGACAGGATGCAAACCGAGGAGGAAAACACATACCTTCGGTCCATCCTGAGTTGGGTGTCATGCAGTGAGCCGCAGTTGGGCATGATGATCAGTCAGTTCAAGAGGGGAACTGATTGCTCGGGAGTAGGCTTTGCTTCAGGTGGGAAGGGCGCTAGTATCTTTGGCAAGATCGGTGAGTTTAGCGGAGTGAACCCGAGTGAGAAGCCATCCGCTATCCCTAAGCTTACCAAGATCACCCCACCTGAGCCTCCCAAGCCTATCACCAAGGATGGTATCCTTGATGAACCTCCCAAGGCTCCACCTCGCAAGCAAGTGTGGATTCCCAAACCTAACCATCTTAGGAACACACTTGACACCCTTCCTGACGTCTCTAGTGATCCCCTTCCGAGAGGCAAGTAGCCAGCTAGTGTGAACAACCCTCGCAACTTTAGGAACCAACAAGCCAAGAGAGTGGTGAGGTTTGAGTGCGAGTACTGTCACCGTGAGGGTCACCTAGCTGAGTTTTGCTTTCGGAGGAAGAGAGACGCTAGGAAGGAGTTGGAGCTGAACAACCAGGCCAGGCACCACCCTCTGCATGGTGTGCAAGGTCGGGAAGTTCAGATGCAGGGCGCTAGACCTAGAGGTGCACCTCCTCAAGTTGCTAGGCCCCAGGCAGCAAGACCACGGAGTGGTGGTCGTGCCCATCGCGGTTCCGGTCGTCCTCAATACGACTATGAGCCGGGTGTAAGAGGTTTTGCTGTTCAGTCCCATAGCGGACCACCTTTTCAGTATGGTGGTGATCGCTCTGCTCAGATGGGACAGGTTGGTCAGTTTGGAGGTTTTCCGTTCCATAGCGGACCACCCTTTTAGGTCGGTGGTGATCGCTATCCACCCATGGGACGAGGACAGCTTGGTGTTGCTGCTAACACTTTTTCTAGGCCTATGACACAACACTGCTATCCTTCTCAGTATACTAACCCCAGTGTTGTGCCATATGCTCACTTCCTGCCTTTCTATTGATGCAGGAACTTCGGTTGGAGAACATGTGGCTCATGGATTCCGGGTGTTCGCGCCACATGACCGGAAAGTAGGAATGGTTCTCCAGCCATAGCCCCATGATGCACAAGGAGTACATCACTTTCGGGGATAATAGTAGAGGTAAGGTTGTTTCTCAAGGACCTATTCGGCTCAATGAGAACTTTGTCCTTAAGGATGTTGCTTTGGTTTCGAACTTGCATTACAATTTGCTTTCCGTTTCGCAACTTCTTGAGGATGATTGTGAAGTGCACTTTAAGAAGGGTTTGAGTCGTGTTTTAGACCCTCGGGGAGATCTTGTTTGTTGGATCATCCCTTTTGGCCATGTTTTCAGAGCTGACTTTTCTCGTTCTTTCGGCTCTGCTAGATGTTTGTTGGCTGGTCCTTCTTCTGATTTGTGGAAGTGGCATAGGAGGCTCGGTCACTTGAGTTTTGACTTGCTTGCAAGACTTAGCTCACTTGGCCTAATCCAAGGATTGCCCAAGCTTAAGTTTCAGAAGGACCTTGTTTGCCATCCTTGTCGTCACGGGAAGATGGTTGCTACTTCTCACCCACCTGTTAATCAGGTGATGACAAAGCGACCCGGTGAGCTTTTTCACATGGACACAGTTGGTCCAGCTCGGGTTTGCTCAGCGGGTGGGAAGTGGTACGTTCTTGTGATCGTTGACGATTTTTCGAGGTACTCTTGGGTGTTCTTTATGGAGGGTAAGGATGAAGCTTTTCCTTTTGCTCATGATTTAATTCTGAGGTTAAAAACTGAGTTTCCTCCTGATACCATTAGAGCTATTCGTAGCGACAATGGTACTGAGTTTGATAACTCTCAGTTTGCCTCTTTCTGTTCTTCTAATGGAATCGAGCATCAGTTTTCCTCTCCTTATGTCCCTCAGCAGAACGGTGTTATTGAGCGCAAGAACCGGACCCTTGTTGAGATGGCCAGGACGATGCTCGATGAGCATAGGACTCCTAGGCGTTTTTGGGCCGAGGCGATCAACACCGCTTGCCATGTTTCAAATCGCATATTTCTTCGTGCGTTGATGAAAAAGACTTCTTATGAGTTGCGTTTTGGACGGGTACCCAAGGTGTCTCATTTTCGAGTGTTTGGGTGCAAGTGCTTCATCCTGAAGCAAGGCAATTTGGACAAATTTGAATCTCGCTCTGCTGATGGGGTGTTTCTTGGTTATGCTTCTTATTCACGTGCTTATCGAGTTCTTAACCTGGAGACTAACCGGATAGTGGAGACCTGCGAGGTCACATTCGACGAGACTATGCCTTGTGTTTCTTCTTCTTTTGATGTTGCAGGAGAACAGGAGATGGGAAAGACCATCTTTGTGGAGGAGGAGCAGGAGAATGCCGATTGGGGTGATCCCGAGCCAACTCCACTGGCTCCCCCGTCGACCCTGCGACGTCTACTTCAGCTCGAGGACCCGATCCCACGACATCTTCTTGGGGTCCTGTTGAGCCACCTCTCCAGCAAGCACCCGCTGCACCTGAGGGAGCGACTGCATCCGGCGAGGGGGAGGCGACTTCGGCGAGGCAAGCGCCTCGAAGTGTTTAGCAAGTTCACCCCCCGCGTCAGATGATCGGCGGCATCGACCAGCGAGTCACGCGGTCGCGAGCGTATGAAATCTCTCACTTTGCTCATTCTGCATTCGTTGCTTCTTTTGAGCCCAAAGATGTTGGACACGCACTTTCTGATCCTAACTGGGTCAATGCCATGCATGAGGAGCTAGAAAACTTTGAGCGAAACCAAGTTTGGACCCTAGTTCCACCTCCACCGGAATGCCATCCTATAGGTACCAAATGGGTTTTCAAAAACAAAGAGGGTGAGGATGGGATGGTAGTGAGGAACAAGGCTAGGCTAGTAGCCCAGGGTTTTTGCCAAAAAGAGGGGATAGACTATGAGGAAACCTTTGCCCCTATAGCTCGTTTAAAAGCCATTAGAATCCTTCTAGTCTTTGCTGCTTCGAAGGGTTTTAAGCTTTACCAGATGGTGTCAAGAGTGCTTTCTTGAATGGGTACATAGAGGAAGAGGTTTATGTTAGGCAACCCCCTGGTTTCGAGGATCCCAAGTTTCCAAACCATGTTTATAAACTTTCAAAAGCGTTGTATGGTTTGAAACAAGCCCCGAGAGCGTGGTATGATCATTTGAAAACCTTTTTACTCTCCAAGGGTTTTAAAATGGGATGGGTCGATAGAACGTTGTTTCTCCTCAAGCAAGGCAACGATACTCTGTTAGTTCAGATTTACGTGGATGACATCATCATTGGTGGCTCTTCTCATACGCTTGTTGCAAAGTTTTCAGATACTATGAGCAGGGAGTTCGAGATGAGTATGATGGGCGAGTTGACTTTCTTCCTCGGGTTGCAAATTAAGCAAACCCAAGACGGGACGTTCGTGCATCAAGGAAAATACACGAAGGACATCCTGAAGAAATTCGACATGGGCGAGGCCAAGCCTCTTACGACGCCCATGCCGACGACTGCCACGATGGATGCGGACCAGGACGGAGAGCCGGTTGATCAGAAGGAGTACAGGAGCATGATCGGCTCGCTCCTGTACCTGACGGCGACGAGGCCAGATATACCGTTTTCTGTGTGTCTGTGCACTCGTTTTCAGGTGTCCCCTCGGACTTCCCACAAGCAAGCAGTCAAGCGCATCATGAGGTACCTCCGATACACTCCTGAGTTCGGACTTTGGTACTCTTCTTCTTCGACTCTTTCGCTTTGTGGTTATTCCGATGCGGATTTTATCGGCTGTCGGCTTGAGCGCAAGTCTACTTCTGGGACTTATCAATTTCTTGGCTCTTCACTGGTTTCGTGGTCTTCTCGCAAACAGTCGAACGTAGCCCAGTCTACTACAGAAGCTGAGTATGTTGCCGCTGCTTCTTGTGCCTCGCAGCTTTTATGGATGGTTGCTACTTTGCGTGATTTTGGTCTAGATTTCAGTTGGGTTCCTTTACTGTATGATAGCACTTCTGCCATTAGTGTAGCAAAGAACCCTGTTCTTCACTCCAAGACCAAACACATCGATGTTCGCTTTCACTTTCTTCGTGATCACTATGAGAAAGACGACATTGATCTTAGGCATGTAGACACCCATAACCAGGTTGCGGATATTTTCACCAAGCCTTTGGATCTCTCAACTTTTGCTAGGTTGAGAGGTGAGCTTGGTGTGTGTTTCCCCTTTTAGATAGGGGAAGCATTGTGACTGTTGTACAATAGACTGACTTTCTGATCCTTTTTGTTTTTGGGTTTTTGAGTCTGTTTGATTTTGTATGGGCTTCGATTCTGACTTCATCATTTATGCATCTTGCATTTTTAAGCTTCATGTCTATATTCTTGAGAATGAACTTATGCTCTGATTAGTGTATGCTTCGATGATATATGATGTTGCTTGTAGCTTAGGCTCCTTTTGATCTCTGATACATGGTGTGAGCTAAGCTGTATTCTTCAGAATGATGAACATGCTTAAAGAACTTAAAATTTGATACATGTTCACCATTGAGATTGGCAACTAGCATGTGTAGGATGTGTTGAGGTCATTTGAGCTATTTCATATATGCTAGGTTGCTATGTCTCTAGTTCTGAGTCTTTCACTTGCTTGGACTATACATTTTCTGCTTAAAATGAACCAAGTGTTAGTGAAAAGATCGAGATGGGATTGCTTTGTCAGCACATCACGATATCGAGACTGTTTCTCATAACACTTTGAGTTAAACTTGAGCCGTGTAGTGTAAGACCGAAACCGATGTTTTAAGCTTCTGATTGCATATGCATAGGCTTAGCACGGTTGGAAAGTTAGGCAATGACAAGCTTTCAACCTCTCGCAATCACATGCTGAATTTGAACTTGTGTAATAACCGTTGCAAATTTCTCCGATAAAATCTGAAAACACAAGTCTATGCTTCACTCTATAGCATGATGATTGAATTTTGCTAGGGGTAGTTCACCTTGTATACATGTTTAGCACTTGTTTGACTTCCTATCTATACATGCTTAGTGCTATTTTTGATGGTGAAACCCTTTTCTAAATGGCTTAAAACTGCTCCCTAAGCTTCTGCATTCATATTCTGTATTCGGTGATCAGTTTGAGCCTTTGCTAGCACTTTTACATGTGGCTTAGTAGTCGGATCAGCACTCTTTAGAGCATTCTTTCACTCTTTCGAGTATAAACCTGAAGCTGCTAACTTGCACTTTTAACTCATGTGCATTTGCTTGACTCCGATAGGCATGACCTAGCTCCGTCTTCGTTACTTGAGTTTTTACCCCTCTCCTTTGATTGCAATTTGTCCCCAAGGGGGAGAATGTTTTTTGTGGTGTCAATTTGCAATTTTATGCTTCACTTGCTGAGGGGGAGTTCTTTGAGTGAGGGGGAGTTTTTCTGCCTGTTCCGAGTCAGTTTCTTAGTTGATATCGATCGTTTCAGCTAGTTGTGTCGAGCCTCTGTGCCTCTGTCTTGAGGGACTAGCTGTTTTGCATCATGTTTTGATGGTTCTTGATTGGTATCGGGCTTACTGCTGGTTGTGTTGAGCCTCTATGCCTCTATCTTGAGGGACTAGCAGTAGCTGCTTCTTATGCAGTCTTCATTCGGTTTCGAGCTTTCAGCTAGTGGTGTTGAGCCTTTTTTGCCTCTTCTTGAGGACTAGCTTGTTTCTGACTTGGTTGCGTCGAGCCGTTGCCCATGTCTTTGGGAACCAAGTCCTGTGCTCTGTTTTGATCGAGTTTTACTCCTTGATGAGTTGTTGCTCCGATCTCTTGCTTGGTTGTGTCGAACCATTGCCCATGTCTTTGGGGACCAAGCTTCGCTTATCTCGATTTGTCCTTCTTCGGCCTTTTCTCTGGCTTTTGGGCATTTTGAGTGAGTTTTTCTCCTTCTACCCAATTCTGCCGTCTTTCTATTTTGGTTACGGTTACTATGAGTTGACGATGCACTCATCAATGGGGAGATTGAGAACACAAGGTTGATATGTGCCCTTGTGGTTCCCTTCCTGAGTGATGAGTGATCAATCAACGGGCAACATGTCTCTTGGCTGTGTTGATGTGCAGGTGCGGAGCTCGGGCAGTGGTCGAAGGTGAGGTGAAGGTCAAGTAGGGACGTACCGTGCCGACGGACCGGGAATGGTGAAGGGCAGACGTGGAGCTTGGACCGACGGACCAGGAGACCTGAGGACCAGCTATGGTAGCTGGCACATGGCGTTGACAAGCAAGAGGACATGGAGATGTGCGGTGCATCGGCCGAGTCGGGAGGAAGGTGATGGCGTCGTGACACTTGGCGGGAAGCCGAGAAGGATGGCGAATGCACTGTGCCCGGCGTGGAGGCTGGACATGCTCCGGCATCGGTGCTGGGACTCGGGGTGTGGGAACCACATCCCGTCTACGGCGCGAGTTCGATAGCTGAGCCTCTAAAAGCTACCCTCGACGGTTTCCGAGTTTGGGCCTCTAAACTCGGGGTGGCCGGTTTCCGAGTTTGGGCCTCAAAACTCGGCGTGGACGGTTTCCAGGTTTGGGCCTCAAAACCTGGGCGCGTGGGTTTCTGAGTTTGGGCCACAAAACTCAGCCTGAAGATAGGTTTCCCGGTTTCAGCCTCAAAACCGGGGGAAGTCCCAGGTTTCCCGGTTTCGGCCTTAAAACCGGGGGAGGTCCGCAAAAAGGACGGTCGACGCGTGGCGGCGTGAAGAGGCTGGCACGGCGGTGCAGCTATTCGCGAAGTAGGCGCGGCGGTCGACGGGGCGGCATCCCGAGGCTTGCGTCGAGGCGAAGCTAAGGATGAGATGGGCGCGTGGCCGTCGGATCGGCTATCAGCAGAGTTGGACTGGGATACCCCTAGGGTTGGCCGCTTCGCTCTTGTATCTAGGGGTAGAAAGGGGATTATTGTTTTAGGCTATAAATAAGAGAGTGAAAGGACCGAATCAGCCTAGAGAGGGGGTGAATAGGTGATTTTTGACTATCTGAAACTTCATAAACTATAAGATGTAGTTAGATAGCAACCGGAGAGGCCGGTTTGTTTGGGTAGGTACTACCGGGTGTGAAACACCGGTACTACCAACACAAACAAATGGCACAACTGGGATCCTAAAAGAAACTACAAAACCTATGAATGTAAGCTATGAAGATAATACAAGTTTCTGACCCACTTTCCTAAGAATGATATACGGTAAATCTACTCTCACCAAACCTTGGTTGCTACCCTTGATGTAGATCGAGCCTTCCCAACCTAAGAAAGAGATAGGGATAGGAAGAACACGAAGAACACAATAACAAGTGAAGTAGAGACAATAGGGACAACAACAACAAGCACACGGGACACGCGATTTATCCCGAGGTTCAGCCAATCCACTAAGGAGTGCCTACTTCCTCGTTGTTGAGGTGACCACAAAGGTCGCAGTCTATTTCACCTCCTCGCCTCACTCAAGCAACCACAAAGGCTACGAGAGTATCTCTACTAGAAATCTCAAGGTAATACAAACGCTTCGGGGAGCCCTCACAAGTAAATCAATACGGGCTACCACGAAGAACACCTAACCGGCTAGAGCTCAAAGAGCTCAAGAGTAAAAGACACAAAGCAAGCCGACAAGATGGAAACCAAATGCTCAAGTCGAAGATTGATGCTTCCCACTCTCGAATCTCACTTCCCTAGCTCAAATCTCGCAAAGGAATGAATCTAGGAGCAAAGGAGGAGAGAGAGGGGTGAGTCAATGCTTGGAGAGTGTTTGTCTCGAGTTAGGTCAGCAATAAGTGTATCGAGTGAGTGGGTGACCGTGAAAAGTGAAGAGGGGAGGCATTTATACTCCCTCAGTCCCGAGGCTGGTCGGTACCACCGACCACCCCTGGCCGGTACCACCGACCAGTTCACAACGGTCGAAAGAATCCAGATCTGACCAAACAAGCAACCACCGTCCTCACGTCGGTACCACCGCGGGCGGTAGTACCGAGGTTATGGCGGTACTACCACCAGGCCAAATTGGCCGCGAACAGAGAGCATCTCACAAAGGGACTCGGTCCCTCGGAAACTGCCACCCAAAGGTCGGTACCTCCGAGGTCGGTGGTACCGAGGTTATGGCGGTACCACCGCCAGGCCATTTTCAACTCAACACAGAGAGCTTCGCGAAACCAAGATACTGCCGACCTCGGTCGGTACCACCGCGGGCGGTACTACCGAGGTTATGGTGGTACTACCGCCAGGCCATTTTCAATTCTACACAGGGAGCTTCGCAAACTTGGTTACCACTGGCCTTGGGTCGGTAGCACCGAGGGCGGTACTACCGAGGTAATGGCGGTACTACCTCCAGGCCAAAAACAAATCTACACAGAGAGGGTTGCAAACCAGGTTACTACCGACCTTGCGTCGGTACCACCGCGGGCGGTAGTACCGAGGTTATGGCGGTACTACCGCCAGGTCATTTTTTGACCAACACAGAGAGGGTTGCAAACCAGGTTACTACCGACCTTGCGTCGGTACCACCGTGGGCGGTAGTACCGAGGTTATGGCGATACTACCGCCAGGTCATTTTTTGACCAACACAGAGAGGGTGTTTGAGCGCTGCGCAGAGAAGCCGTGGTCGGTACCACCGACCACCCATTGTCGGTACCACCGACCATATGAAATTACCCTCTACGTGTTCGTGATTGTGCGGTGTCTCTCAAGCGAACTAAGGTTAGTCGATTTGAGCACTTTTCTCCACATCTAGCCAACTTACTTTGTGACCCTCTTCATAGTCCGGCTTACCTACAACTCAAGTTTAAAATTGAAAATTTAAACTACCACTTGAGCTAGGCATCTTTATGTCCAAAAGTATCCTACGTGCTTTGTTCACGAGATTTCAACGTTTCAAATCTTTCAAAGGACTAACACCTGCATACATGCTTATATAAACTGGTTAGTCCCTAATTTGATTGTCATTAATTAGCCAAAACCCACATTGGGGGCGAATGCACTTTCAGAGAGGCACCCGTCCTCTCCCTCTATCCTTGCAGTCATTTGTTCCTGAGCTCTCTCTCTCTCTAGCCCTCTGCTTAGGTTCTAATCATACCTCGCTGCAAGCGATCCGCAGAGACAGAAATCATACCTCTGTGTATTTGGATCTTTTGAGGAAACAAGACTGTATTCTCATTGTCTCCTCGTGTGGAGGAATTTCGGCTGAAATCGAATCATGTTCTGTGTTCTTCACGTTTTGTTTTTTCATCTCTTGGAGATTTGCCTCATTCTCCCTCTCCATGAGATGGTTTTCGATTCCACTTGAATCAATTCGTTCTTGGTCGTGAGCTCCATCTTTCCACCGAAGGATTTCTCCTATAACCTCACGAGTCCATAGATTGGGTCGATTTCGTGTTCGTTCTTCCTCTTTCCCCCCTTCCCGGTGTTCCTTAGATTTCTCTCGATTGACTTGGATTGGTGCGATGATTTCTTAGGATTAGCACCCCAATACGTTGAGGAACACCTGGGAGGAGTTTGATCGAAGTCCCTTTTGATTTGGTGAAGCTTCGATCGAATTTGCCTTTTGCCTCGAGCGTTTTTGTGCTCTTTGTTCATCCGCGGACAGTCCGCGCCCCTAGCGGCAGACTGTCCGGGACTCGGGGCTCGGCAAGGTCAGAACTGCGCAGCGCGACACTGTTCTCGGTCAAGTGACCGGCGGACAGTCCGCCAGTGACCTGCGGACAGTCCGGGGTCACATCGGACGCAGCACAGGGTTGGCATCGGATGCTTGTGTGTTACTGTTCACGAGACCTGCAGACAGTCCGACGTTCAAACCGCGGACTGTCCCGGACTCGAACAGGGCTGGTGCAGAACTGCCTGTTTTGGGAACTTTTGCCGGCGGACAGTCCGCACCTCTAGTGGCGGATAGTCTGGTGTTCAGCGGACAGTCCGGGATCCTTACCCCGGACAGTCCGCGAAACGGCTGTTTGTGCTGTTTTGATCCTTGGCTTTGGCAGTTGGTTTTGGGGTTTCTCCGGTGGTTCCGCTGTACCACTAGGACATCTCCTAGGGTATCCACCTACTCGTAGGTCGTGAACTCTCCGGTCGTTTTGAGTCTTTGTTTTTGGGGTGACCTTCTGGGACAAGGGCCATACTATTCATGAGTTGAATTTGAGGCTCCCATTCACCCCCCCTCTGGTCGCTAATCCGGTCCTTCAAGATATGATGCAAGTAGTCTCATATGTTAAGCTTAGTATCGTGCGGCGGATTTAAGCTTATGACGGGAAGTTTTTGCTTGTGCCTTGTATCGTGCGGCGGATTAAGTCATGAGTAAAAATAGTTATCGGCTCTATTAGATTTGGCAGATCTAATAGATTCATCAAGTTATCAAGTGTTATATGTTTTTATTTATTTAATTCTTGTAACACACTTTTGCCCAATCTAGATTGATCTTTGTTCGGCCTTGTTCCACAAGTTTGTTTGTGCTTTTTGCTAGTCATAATATCATGATGGCCGGATCAACTTTCAATCCAGATTGTTACATGTTGCGGGTTCATGCACGTTATTTATGATTAGGCTTTGATAAAACTAGGTATCGTGCGACAGATGCAGGTTTTAGATTAGTCTAATCGTGCTTGCTTGTTTGTTCCTTCTTCATGGACCCCAATTCGGCTGGTTTGCCGATTTTGGTTATGCTTACATGAGTAACGAGCTTTTATAGATTTTTTCAAATATATGCATGCTTTTAGCTTGTTATAATTAGATTGTATCATGCGGTGGATTAATCTAATTATAAGAAGTGGTGTAGACTTATAGCAAGTGGTATCATGCGGTGGATTAGCTTCGCTTGAGTTTATGCCTGACGGGTTTATGAAGACTAAACGTGAGGCAGATTTGTTGGATTAGCCTATGCATGTGTTATTTGAATAGATCTATTTTTGCAAGTTACTTGTTTATAACATCTTTAATTCGTTCAAAGTATGTCTCTTTTTACATACGCATTCGGCAGTTAAATATTTTTTTACGTACTCTGTTTTCATACTTGCCGAATGATTTTACAAACATGCTTTGACAGACAGCTTCTATAGCTGTGTGCCGTCGTGATTGGCTTTCAAAGCCGTACATATGGAACTGCCTGGTCTCACCCGGAACGTTCCAAAGGTATTCTCACGTTTTTATCCCTTGTTGGTTTTCAGGTCAAACCGACTGGCACGTCTCCGGAATCAACATACTCTAGGCACCCGATTGAAGCCAGCTTTTCGGCTTGCTATGTGCTTGGCACGAGGTGCCACGTTTTGTGTCAACAGTAACGTCCCATCTCCACGAGACCGGGCCCACTTACATCTGGCAGCTTTTCTAGGACATAGACTTCCCTCACAGACCAACACTAGTCTTTTCTGTACACTTTGTCCTCACTCATGCGCACCCGGGAAGAATTTCCCGGTCGATCACTCATCCCTAAATTTCTCCAGGCCAAGCACGCTTAACTTTAGAGTTGTTTGGAGATGGGCTTCCGGAAAAGAAGTTGCAACTTGTTGGTATGAGTATCCTATTATTCCTATTAAGCCCTGGGTCGGGATGTGACATCCTCACCCCCTTAAGAGACCGACGTCCTCGTCGATCAACCCCAAGCCAGGAACGTCCTCTCTTGGCCACGTCCATATGTCCAGTGCCAGCACATGTGCCATGATGTGTGACCACTCTGGGTCCACACCAGCCATGCGCACCATGCCTGAGCAACTGCGACACACGCGCCCGTGAAACCACGAGAGTCTGCTCCGATACCATTTTGTAATGTCCCGTCTCCACGAGACCGGGCCCACTTACATCTGGCAGCTTTTCTAGGACATAGACTTCCCTCACAGACCAACACCAGTCTTTTCTGCACACTTTGTCCTCACTCGTGCGCACCCGGGAAGAATTTCTCGGTCGGTCACCCATCCTAACTTTAGAGTTCTTTGGAGATGGGCTTTCGAAAAAGAAGTTACAACTTGTTGGTATGAGTATCCTATTGTTCCTATTAAGCCCTAGGCCGGGATGTCACAAGCTTTCGCTAACTTAGTCTGCGGGACCGACCGTTCACCTTCGGGTGGGTGCTCTAGTAAGAGGGTACAAGCCCTAGCTACCGCTAGAAGTAGTGGCATTTAGAGTAAACGCGGTGTTTAGGCTAAGTGATCACAGGTTGGTTGCCTGGGTCTCCATGGTTGAGGAGGTAGACGACAGGTGGTTTCAGCCCTGTCCGTCCTTTGTAATCCACCCACATTCGGGATTCCAGGTAGAGTTGTATCGACATAGGTTGGGAAACCAGCCTCACCCGTTGACCGAAGTAGGCTTTGCTGGCTGAGCTTATATCACATAAGGACCAGTTCCTTAGAAGAACCTTGCTACCCTCGTTACCCTTCTCTGTGTCTTATCTGGGAGAACTAGACCAAGAGACTATAGCACATCCTTCCCTGTGGAAAATACGATACCCTGATAATACTTTCGGGTGAAGTGCTACAATGGTACTTCTGTGCGATTGCGGACTTTTCTACTTACGCTAAGAAATACCAACAGTTCCTCGCATAATCTAGATTGTTGTTGACATTAATTAACTCTTATTATTAAAGGTCAAATAAACATGAAAATGGATGAATACATGAACTCCACCTTAGTATAGGGTTTCAAACTGATGAATTCCACAATTTTTGGTGAATTATGAATCTACAGGGATTAAACAGGAAAACACCCTTAATTGCTTCCCCTAGAAGGAAACCGATGGGAGATAACGCAACTGCCAAGTCAGGAATACGCCAGAAGATTCTAGAGAACACCTAAAGACTCCACGAGGAGGGGCACCCCGAGCCACCTCCAGGTGGGACCGACCGGTCTGGTGGGCCCACCGGTCGGTCGGCCCAGGGCGCCGCCGGCCTCCCCCTTCTGGAACCTTCCTCCACCGCCTTTGAGGATCAATCTCAGCCCTACGTGAAGTCGGTTTGAGTCGCGGTTGATCCCCCAGGGCTATATAAATAGGCCCCCAGGCCCCAGGGAAGACAGAAGGTCCCTCTTCAGAAAAGTCTACGCCTCATTCAGAAACCCTAGAAGAGACTTCAAGAGTCAGCTTTTAAGTAGAAGATTAGATACCCCTCTAGTTTAGGTTTAGAACCTAGTCTTATACTAGAACAAGAAGAGAGAGAGAGGAAGAGATCAAGAAGGAGCTCCGGCCTGTCAGATCAACTTCTTCATCTTGTACCTGTGGATTCAAGTTCTTCGTCAACTTGCTTCAATGATTGTTTCGGTAATCAACATCTATATTTAAGTTTGAGCCATTGTTCTTATTATTCTCAAGGTTTATGACTCTCTTTTGAGTACTTTAATTCTAGGTCGCTCTAGAGTTAGAGTAGTTGGATAGTGTAAGCGTGGTGCTTAGACTTGATAGCTCATAATTGCCTCCTATAACGCCGGTAGAACTGGTTGTTCGCAAGGGTGACACTTATAGCCTTGTTGATTCTTCTATAGTCCACTTACCCGTGTGTAGGCTCGGTAGTATTATACTTTTGCATAAAAGACTCATACTCTGTTTGTGACCTTTTATGGCAATTTCCCCACTAAGAATAATATAAACATATCACTCTTAAATTGGATTTAGACAACCTTAGTGATCCCCTCTATGCTTCTAGCTTCTCCGTCCTTATTAGCTTCTCAGGGGTTATACTTTTTAAGACTTAACACTATTCGTTCCTTTGGGTTCGATATTAAAACTGGGTTACTCCGGTGAAGGGCTACATCGGTAGATTTTATCTGTGCGTGTTGACACTGGTTATCTATCATAATTAAGGAATAAATAAATATGAAAAGGGCAAGAATTTGATCACCAACAAAGGTTTAGGGTTTCAACTGACAATATTCCATGAGTTTTGGTGAGTTATGATTCTGCAGGGACTAAACCAGGAAATCAGCACCTTCCCATAGAAGGAAATCGTCGGGAGATAACGCAACCGCCACGTCGGGATACTTCTAGAAGACTCCAGAGAACACATTGAGACACCACGAGGCAGGGCACCACAGGAGGCTGACCTGTGGGACTGACCGGTCCCACAGGGCCCACCGGTCGGTCGGCCACAGAGCCCCCACGCCTCCGTCTTCTGCAAGCTACTCCCACCGACCTATAGGATGCATCTCGACCGTACCCCGAGTCAGTTTGATCCAACGATCGCGGTTCATCGCCCAGGGCTATATAAACAGCCCCTGACCCCCCTCTTTAGAAATAAATCAAGGTTTGATCATTAGACATCGTCAATCAGAGCTTCAGAAGGAGATCAATCGGAAGTCCTAGAACTTCATCTACCTAGATTAGTAGATAGAATAGGATTAGAGGAGGCAAGCTTCGCTTGGATTCCTGATCTAGTCACGAGAAGGCTCGGTAAACCCAAGATCTTCTCTCTTGTATTAACATTATGGATCTATTTCATAATTGCTCTTCTAGTTCATCATTGTCTTCATTGTTTATGTTCTAGTTCATCGTCTAGTTCATGTTCATCGTCTAGTTCATCATCTAGTTCATAATCTTGTTCTAGTTCGTACTTTAGTTCTTCTCGATGATCTAATTCACCTTATTGTTCATCATCGTGTTCTAGATAGCAATACAATTGATATGATTAAGACATCAATGATTATATTCTTAGTTATAATGCTTATAGTCTACTTTGATTATATATTTGGCATAGATAGTTCATCTTTATGTTTATACTCATGTTTGTATAGCGCTCATCTTAAAGTACAACGGGTGGGTGATAGATGCTATGTAGGCGTGGTGCCTATATATTATTTATCTGCGAATGCGTCCTTTGTTCCGGATAGAGTGGTAGATCGCGGGTGTGACAGACCTGTTGAGTCCTCTGTATTCCACCTCCCGAATATAGTGTTCAGTATGGCTCAGTTAACTCATGGTTTAAGGGTTACTTTGTTTGACGCTTTTACTATGAGTTGCCTCTTGATTATAAATATGATGTGACCTAGCTAATGATTGCCCAATATAATTGCGCTAATCAATGTATGCTATGACTTGTAATTAGAATAACTTAGGAATGTTTCTCATTAATATCTGTTCTAATCATCACTTGATAGGTAGTACTGTTCTAAGTTTATCCTTGATTGATCTGATCTCTACTATCCTTTATCAATTATTTACCATATCATTTACTCTGTAACCTGATCCCTGTTCAAAGCAATTAGAGTATTATCAGTCTTATTATAGTGTGTGCCATATTAATGCTGTTAAGTCCTTACAATACCATCATATCTTGAATTGATTAGTCTCTAGGCTAAATATAAATAACGATACCTGAGACTAGCTTGGGTGAAATGCTTCTACAACGGGTATGTTTATCTGTGCGCTTGCGGGTAAATATTTATCTTTGATTCAGTGCTCTGATATAATTACATTGCTAGCTTCATGTTGGGGATGACAACTTGACGTTAAGTGAAGTTAGTAGTGTCCCGTACACTCTTTAGTGCCTTCGCTAGATTATTATTTTATGTGGCTCATTCTTAGAGTGATTCCATTAAGGAGTGTCAACAAGCATTTCTGGCGCCGTTGTTGGGGAGATCACATCAATTAGGGATGGTACCTAGGGTTTATCATTAAAATCTTTATGAACACTAATAAGGATATTGCATTAACAACATTTAAAATGGTAGCTAGAACATATCATTTTACTTACACACATGTGATAATGCACTAATTATTTACTTTTATAGACTTACCCTGGCTTTGTTTATCTCTTATATCTTATGCAGGGTGATGTATGACTGGTTTCCAACTTCCAAAAAACTACATTGAGGATCCTGAAGCTTTACTAAGGAAAACTAGACGCAAACTTAAGAGACCCTCAGCACCACTACCAGAAGTTAGCCAGATAAGAAGAAGCTTAACACCAGTGTTGGACACCATGGCCGACAAGACACTCCGCGAGTTCTCTGCACCAACCACTGCGCACATCAGGACTGGACCAACAGTCAATGTGGGAGAGAACGGATTTGAAATCAAGCCAGCTTTGATCAACATGGTGCAAGCTAATCAGTTTTGCGAAAAGGCACATGAAGACGCAAGCGCTCATCTCCAACACTTTCTGGAGATTTGCAGCACTTTCACCATCAAATGAGTTGAAAGGGACACCATTCTACTTCGCTTGTTCCCATTCTCACTTTTGGGAAAAGCAAAACAATGGTTCTACGCCAACAAAGACAAAAACACCTCGTGGATAATTTGTTCAACTGCCTTTCTAGCAAAGTTCTTTCCAGTGGGCAAGACGAATGCCCTCCGTGCCAAGATTTCAACTTTTCAGCAACAACATGAAGAATCAATCCCAGAAGCTTGGGAACGCTTTCAAGACTACATATCAGAATGCCCTCACCACGGAATGGAGAATTGGCTACTCATGCAGACCTTCTACCACGGGCTCACTTCAAGTACCCGTGAGAATGTGGATGCCGCTGCTGAAGGATCTTTCTTATCACTCACAATCAACAATGCAACTACACTCATAGAGAAGATGACCTCGAACCAACGATGGAATGAGGAACGCTCTCAGCCACGCAAGAGAGGAGGAATACATCAACTAAAGGAAGTAGACATGTTGTCTGCCAAACTTGACCTACTCATGAAAAAGTTCGATGAACACACTCCCAAGAGAGAAGACGTCAAACAAATCTACGAATCTCGCATGACATGTGAAGAGTGTGGAGGCACTGGTCATTCAGGGAACAACTGCCCTGAGATTCAAGAGGATGCAAAGTACATCAACAACAACACCAACTATCGTCCTCAATAAACTAAAGAATGGAGCCAGCAATCAAGGCCTAATTACTCAGGTAACTACCAAGGTAATACTTTTAATCAACCACCTTTGAGAGAGATGATATCCAATCAAAATAAAATTATTGATAATATGTCTAAAAAGATAGCTTCCAATGATAAACTGCTTGAAAATATTAATACTAGAATGGATAGCTTTACTTCTGCTATAAAGAATCAACATGGCTTTAATAAAATGATAGAATCTCAGTTATCTCAGTTAGCAGCTTCAGTCCCTATGACTGAAAAAGGTAAGATTCCAGGAAGTCCAAAAGAACTACAAACTGCAAATCTTGTAGACATCTTTGATGCAGGACACCTCATACCTAGACCTTCAAGGGAATGGATGGATGACTCCATCGCCCCAAAGAAAGGAGATCCAGGAAGACCTGTGATTCCAATTCATATTGGATCTCATAGTTTTGAAGAAGCAGTCTGTGACCTTGGAGCAAGCGTCAACATTATGCCAAAGGTAATATACGAACAAATACATGGTGCACCTCTATTATATACAACTATGTGTTTGCAGCTTGCAGATCAGACACTGTGCTACCCATTGGGAATTTTAGAAGACATCTGTATACGAGTGGGACGCTCGTATGTGTGTGCAGACTTTATGATCATTGAAACAGGTGGAGACAAAAGAGCACCCATCATTCTTGGACGCCCGTTCCTAAGCTCAACGAAAGCCATCATCTACACGGACAGCGCCAAGATCTGTTTCACAATCACAAGCAACAAAGAAAGATTCAATTTCAAGAGACATACACTCACTACCAAAGTCCACCCTCAGATGCCCTACGAAGATGCAAACATCATATCATCAAAGAAGAAGAATAGGAACAGAAGGAGGAAGAACAAGGCTACACAACCACATCAAGACACAGTATGGATGGTCAACTCTGTCCAAACAGAACACGACCACCTTCTTGCATCACCATACCTCGCCAAAAGGGATGACCCAGGCGTACCCACCATCGATTGCAAGATCGAAGGAAGTACATTCCACAAGACGTTCTGCGACATTGGCTTGTGTCAACATACTGTCTAAGGTAACATATGAGCACTTATATAAAAATAGACCTATGTATTCGACATATGTGCAGCTGCAGATGGCGGACCAAACTTATCGATTTCTAGAGGGAATAGTGAAGGACGTAATGATCCAAATTAAAGACCACTATGTTCCCACCGACTTCTTAGTACTAGACATGGGAAGGGAAAACGACATTCACATCATCCTAGGAAGACCCTTCCTCAACACAACTGGCGCCATCATCTACATGAGATCTGGAGAGATCCACTTCCAGTTCTTCAGAGAGAAGGTACGTTGTTACTTCAATAGTTATGCCACTAATGCACAGGAAAAGAAGAACCACTCAAGGAGGAGACGCCGCACATCCCAACGCAACAAGAATCGACAAATCAAGGATGGATGGGCTGACTATGAAGGAGAAGTTACCAGGAGTGAAGATATCCTATTAAAGAAAATGAAGGACGAAGAAGTAAAGGAGACAAGATCACCAGTTAAACAAATATGGAAAAAGAAAGAGAATTCTACTGACGTGCAATCATCGGGGTCCTCCTCAGGATCTGCTGATGCACCCAAGGAAGAATAAAGAGCGTACAAGGAGTCTTGTTCGATAGACTATAAACATCGAATCCTCGCCGGAAGGTAACTCGGTAGTTATCCATAATCATCAGCATTAAATTCATCATTGCATAATTAGGCATGAGCATTTTACTATTAGTATCATATTTACTTCTTAGCAATTATATCTGCATTATAAAAAATAAAAAATTGAAAACTCTAAGCCCCATGAGAGTATACACTTTCCGTGGAGGCACAAAAATAAACTATACATTTGCATTGCATACATATATAAATCCAAAAAAAAGATACTATATAACCCTGCTGAAACTCTGCTTAGTGGAAAGGGAGAATATAAATAATCTTAAGAGCTTTAAGACAACTATAGACAAATGGAGGAATACTTATCACTAACGCTTAATCAAGTTCCACTAGTTGTGTTGTCTATCATTGAATTCAGCATGAAGAGAAGAAGAGAAGGACTCAAGAAACCACTAACGGTCTACTCGTCTTCTGGAGAAAAAGACCACGTCAAGATCCAGCTTGGGGGAGAGCACCCTCAATTATCACGATAAGTATCACGGCTTTTTATCTATTACTATTAGTTCGGTTTAGTTAGATCAGGTCAATAAATATAGAAACCCCTAAAAAGATGAATAACTATTACAAAACTAAATGAAGATTTTATATAATAAATGTCTAGGTGGATACAAACTTAATTTTGCTCATGATGAACAATTGCTCTGCTTTTTTCTAAATACCTACTATTCAAATTTTCTTGAGTTTTAGACAAAGCTGTTCTGAATAAACTCTGAACCTAAAACCTGTGGATGACAATTGCTTGATCTAAAGTCTGGATAATTGTGAGATATGATATAAAAAGGTTTGAGCTGTTGTTTATCTAATTCCTAGAGATACTAGAGTTCTGGAGATTTACACTTTAAAAAAATTAAACACATGATGAGATCCTGTATGACATAACATGAATTCCTACCCAGAGCCATTAATATGATATTAAGATAAGGCTACTTGCTTTGTTATAAGTTTTTAGTTATGGTTGAGAAATTTATCATGCTCTAGAGATCAAGATTGTTTTATTAAAAGATTCACTCTTCCGAAGCAGTATTGTGTTAGAGGCATGGGCTATGCAAAAATATGATAAGGAGGAAATAAAAAGGGACAAGTGTCTGACTACCTCAAAGAAAAAAAATAAAGAGTTATGACAAAAGTATGAGAAAAAAAGAATGATAGCCCATGGTCCCTCTAATTACAATATGCCAGCAAGAGATGACAGATTTCAAATGTTCTAAAGTATTGATCTATGAGTATGACATCTTTCTTCCTAAACTTTGAACTTTGACTTGGTAAGATATGCTTTTCACTTCTTAAAGCTCCGGATATTTATTCATAGAAGGAAGGAAAATGCACCAGTGAAAAATCATAAAATATAAAAGAGAGATTTGAGAGTGTCATACAGTGAAATCTCTGATCTTTATTTTGAATGTATATTCAAACTCCAGAATGAAGGCTGATCAAAGAGTTAGAGATACAGTGCTTAACTTGATTGTTCTATCTTTCAATTGTTTAAAGACCCAAGTAAAGGCAAAAGCTCCATAGTTAAGGGTAATATGAGAAAGTCAGAATAGTTAACTCTATCCAAAGGAAGATTTTTACCATTGAGGTTTGAAAGCATAGTAGCAATTCCTGATTCATCATGAATATTTGCTAAGGGACTAGCAAAAGGTAAGCTTGGGGGAGTTGTTGACACTGGTTATCTATCATAATTAAGGAATAAATAAATATGAAAAGGGCAAGAATTTGATCACCAACAAAGGTTTAGGGTTTCAACTGACAATATTCTACGAGTTTTGGTGAGTTATGATTCTGCAGGGACTAAACCAGGAAATCAGCACCGATACCTTCCCATAGAAGGAAATCGTCGGGAGATAACGCAACTGCCATGTCGGGATACTTCTAGAAGACTCCAGAGAACACATTGAGACACCACGAGGCAGGGCACCACAGGACGCTGACCTGTGGGACCGACCGGTCCCACAGGGCCCACCGGTCGATCGGCCACCGAGCCCCCACGCCTCCGTCTTCTGCAAGCTACTCCCACCGACCTCTAGGATGCATCTCGACCGTACCCCGAGTCGGTTTGATCCAACGATCGCGGTTCATCGCCCAGGGCTATATAAACAGCCCCTGACCCCCCTCTTCAGAAATAAATCAGGGTTTGATCATTAGACATCATTAATCAGAGCTTCAGAAGGAGATCAATCGGAAGTCCTAGAACTTCATCTACCTAGATTAGTAGATAGAATAGGATTAGAGGAGGCAAGCTTCGCTTGGATTCCTGATCTAGTCACGAGAAGGCTCGGTAAACCCAAGATCTTCTCTCTTGTATTAACATTATGGATCTATTTCATAATTGCTCTTCTAGTTCATCATTGTTCTTCATTGTTTATGTTCTAGTTCATCGTCTAGTTCATGTTCATCGTCTAGTTCATCGTCTAGTTCATAATCTTGTTCTAGTTCATGTTCTAGTTCGTACTTTAGTTCTTCTTGATGATCTAATTCACCTTATTGTTCATCAACGTGTTCTAGATAGCAATACAATTGATATGATTAAGACATCAATGATTATATTCTTAGTTATAATGCTTATAGTCTGCTTTGATTATATATTTGGCCTAGATAGTTCATCTTCATGTTTATACTCATGTTCGTATAGCGCTCATCTTAAAGTACAATGGGGGGTGATAGATGCTGTGTAGGCGTGGTGCCTATACATTATTTATCTGCGAATGCGTCCTATGTTCCGGATAGAGTGGTAGATCGCGGGTGTGACAGACCTATTGAGTCCTCTGTATTCCACCTCCCGAATATAGTGTTCAGTATGGCTCAGTTAACTCATGGTTTAAGGGTTACTTTGTTTGACGCTTTTACTATGGAGTTGCCTCTTGATTATAAATATGATGTGACCTAGCTAATGATTGCCCAATATAATTGCACTAATCAATGTATGCTATGACTTGTAATTAGAATAACTTAGGAATGTTTCTCATTAATATCTGTTCTTATCATCACTTGATAGGTAGTACTGTTCTAAGTTTATCCTTGATTGATCTGATCTCTGCTATCCTTTATCAATTATTTACCATATCATTTACTCTGTAACCTGATCCCTGTTCAAAGCAATTAGAGTATTATCAGTCTTATTATAGTGTGTGCCATATTAATGCTGTTAAGTCCTTACAATACCATCATATCTTGAATTGATTAGTCTCTAGGCTAAATATAAATAACGATACCTGAGACTAGCTTGGGTGAAATGCTTCTACATTGGGTATGTTTATCTGTGCGCTTGCGGGTAATATTTATCTTTGATTCAGTGCTCTGATATAATTACATTGCTAGCTTCATGTTGGGGATGACAACTTGACGTTAAGTGAAGTTAGTAGTGTCCCGTACACTCTTTAGTGCCTTCGCTAGATTATTATTTTATGTGGCTCATTCTTAGAGTGATTCCATTAAGGAGTGTCAACAGTGCGCTTGTGGATAAAGTAGAGTGTGCGTTAATTTATACCAACAAGCATTTCTGGCACCGTTGCCGGGGAACGGTAGTTCATTTTAAGTCTTAAGTTTAACCTTGTATTATACTTTTATCTTCTATCTCTTATCTTTTATCTTTTATCTTTCTTTCCACCATGGATTTCTCAGAGCCAATCACTAGCTCCACAGATTCCATTCCACTGAACCAGTATACCTATCACACTATCGTAGACTTAGAGTTGCCCAAATCTGCTAAGCCTATCCTTATAGACAACTACGAGCTACGTCCATGTTTGATAGAAATGGTTAAGAATCAAATTTTTTCTGGCCTAGAAGACGAAAATCCACATATTCACTTAAATGAGTTTGAACAAACCTGTGTGTTTACACATTGCAGGCATGTCTGACGAAACCCTTAGATGGAAACTTTTTCCATTCTCTTTAGAGGGAAAAGCCAAAACATGGTACCTTCAAACTGCACCAAGTAAAAATGGGGATTGGAAAGAACTCTGCTCTAGCTTTTGCTTAGAATACTTCCCTGTCTCCAAAATTATTTGTCTCCACTTAGAGATTTTGTCCTTCATCCAAGAAGATGATGAGTCTCTAATTGCATCCTGGGAAAGATTGGATAATCTTGTCCGCTCTGGTCCAGCCTTATCTATTCCAGATCCTGTCCTACTTCAACACTTTTATAATGGTCTAAATAGAAAAACTTCTAATTACCTTAACTTAGCTTCAAACGGATCATTCCTACATACCCCAGCCTCCAAGGCAAGGGAAATGTTGCAAAACTTATCTCAAATTACTCCCACTCCTGAAGCTAAATCACAAGAATCACTAGAAGTAAATCAAGAAGCTTAGCCTATATTCATTCTTAATCATGAACAAAACTCAGCCATAATTCCTAGTAAGAGGGAAACCTCAATCTTAGGAGACACCTTTGATTTCGAGGATGAATATTTTACCGAATTTGGTAATACCTCGAAATATCACACAATTAGGAAGCCACAAAATCAAAAATCATCACTCGAAAAACTCACTGATAAGGCCTTCCTAAAAAAGACTACGAATGGACTAGCCTCTATAATAAGTCATGAATGGTTAGGAGAATTAGAGCTTTCCTCTGATATAATCCGCTTAAATTCACCTTCTACACACATTCAATGCCAAATCCATCAACAAGCCTTCGAAGCTCTCTATAATCCTGTTATGGGAACCAACATTATGTCTGAAACCTTTGCTCAAGATTTATTAAGACAAATGCCACTCACCCAAATAGCAAAATTGTTGAAAAGCCCTTTAGGACATGTTATTCCTAGTTCAGGGATCATGTATGTCTTGCTTGTCTCTATAGATAACACTCCACTAAACTTAAGCTTTTATATCTTTGATATTAAAGAGTTTAATCTACTGATAGGCCAACCACTTAAACAACTCATTCATGAAGGTCAAACAGGGAATTTAAACTTTTGTCTTGGGAAAAATCTTAAAGGAATCTTACCCATCACTCACTCTCTAAATGTTGAAAATGAATCATGTCCCGAGCCAGATCCTATGGAAGAAATTAAGGAAGCATCTCTTGAAATAATAAATGAAACTGAATGTGAGGAAGATGCACAGTTTTTCACTTAGGAAGAGGATGACACACTAGATCTAGATCCTCTAGACTCCTTAGAAGAACCTCCTAAACCTCCCATAGAGTTAAAACCCTTACCCTCTGGGCTTCGATATGCTTTCCTGAATAATGATCCTGAGTCTCCCATAATCATAAATGATAAACTCACTTAGGAACAAACTTCTAGTTTGATCACTGTCTTAGAAAAGCATAAATCAGCCTTTGGCTATTCACTCCACGACCTAAAGGGAATCAACCCTGCTTTCTGCACTCATCGCATTCCTACTGATCCTGACATATCACCATCTAGAGAGCCACAACGTAGGCTTAACAATGCAATGAGAGAGGTAGTAAAGAAGGAGGTTTTGAAACTCTTGCATGCCGGGATCATTTATCCTGTGCCACATAGTGAGTGGGTGAGCCCTGTCCAAGTTGTGCCTAAGAAGGGAGGCATGACTGTGGTAAAGAATGAGAAGAACGAATTAATTCCACGAAGAACTGTCACTGGTTGGAGAATGTGTATTGATTACAGAAAATTAAACAAGGCAACTAAGAAAGATCACTTCCCGCTACCTTTCATAGATGAAATGCTAGAACGGTTAGCAAATCACTCTTTCTTTTGTTTCCTTGATGGATATTCTGGATATCACCAAATCCCAATCCACCCAGATGATCAAAGCAAAACCACCTTTACATGTTCATATGGAACTTATGCTTATCACCGAATGTCTTTTGGATTATGTAATGCACCTGCTTCTTTTCAAAGATGTATGATGTCTATATTTTCTGATATGATTGAAGAAATCATGAAAGTTTTCATGGATGATTTTTCTGTTTACTGAAAAACTTTTGATGATTGTCTTGAAAATTTAGACATGGTTTTGCCAAGATGTGAAGAAAAGCACTTAGTCCTTAATTGGGAAAAATGTCACTTTAGGGTTAAAGAGGGCATAGTGCTAGGTCACTTAGTGTCTGAACATGGAATTGAGGTAGACAAAGCTAAAATTGAAGTAATTGAACGTTTGCCTCCACCGATTAATGTCAAAGGAATTTGAAGTTTTCTTGGCCATGCTGGTTTTTACCGTAGGTTTATAAAAGATTGTTCTCACATTGCTAGACCACTTACAAATCTTTTGGCCAAGGATGTTCCTTTTGATTTTGATGATGTATGCTTAGAATCTTTTAACACTCTTAAGAAAGCGCTCACTTCTGCACCTATCATTCAACCTCCTGATTGGTCTCTACCTTTTGACATCATGTGTGATGCAAGTGATTTTGCTGTAGGAGCAGTGCTAGGACAATATAAAGATAAAAAGCATCAGACAGTTGCTTATGCCAGTAAAACTTTAACAGGACCTCAACTTAATTATGCTACTACCGAAAAAGAACTGTTGGCTGTTGTTTTTGCTATAGACAAGTTTAGATCTTATTTAGTGGGATCAAAGGTGATTGTTTATACTAATCATGTCGCACTAAAATACCTGCTCACTAAGAAAGATGCTAAGCCACGCTTGATAAGATGGGTTTTTCTACTCCAAGAATTTGACTTAGAAATAAAAGACAAGTGTAACACCTGGATTTAAGAATAAAACCAGGATAGCCATATGTGTGCCCAGGAAGTCCACACATACAACAACAGAATATAGAATATCAGAAACAATGTTATTACATAACGTAACATAGCTATATAAACACTTACAACTTCGGAGTAAAGCGGAACATAAACTAATCTTCACTTGAGGCTCTAATCTTCACAGGGACGGTTGACTGGGGGCACCGTACGCCAAGCACAACTGATAGTCTTCTGGTGAACTCCAAGACATCTCCACTAATCTCCAGGGTAACTTTGGCTACCGTATGGGATTGTGGGGAATAGCAAGGGTGAGCACATATCGTACTCAACAAGTACAGGCAGAAATAAAATGACATGCAGGGCTTGAACAAAGGTAGACTGACACTGTTTCACTGCAGTAAGCATTTTAGTTGGTCAAGTTTTATTAGCACCTGATTACTATAAGTGAGTATAGGATAACCCATTCCATTAGTTAAGAAGAATACCACCACTAATATAACCATCAACCGAGATGAACACCTCCATCTGAGAAACCATCATCTTATGTCCATAAATCCAACAGTCCAAAACTAATCATGTGAGGGTCTAGGTCGCTCATAACCGTGAGCACGGCTGATATATCAGTTTTACACTCTGCAGAGGTTGCACACTTTTCCCAATGAACAGTGATTCCCATATGCTAGGGTCATGACTCCCATACTACACTTCCAAGGTGCATGGCAGGGTTTCACCACGGGCCTTTACAGAGATTCATCTAGCGAGCGATAACCACCTAAAGTTCCAACTGGAAACCGCAGCAACTAGAGGTCCCCTAGGTCCATACCACATTCTTGGGCCATCCCTCAGTAGCGCCGCCCGGTTAACACAACACTAGAATCCTCTAATTAGTTAGCCCGGTTAGAGCCATATAACATCTCATGGTTGCACTGTTATCCTGGGTGGTCGCTCCATGAGTCAGTCCTAAAAGGTGGACCCGAGCACAAAACACAAACCACAAGCCAAACTTACCATAACCACCGTACCATACCATGTGCCCGAGTCACTAAGTTTCACGTTAAAACATAGTTCCATACCCATTAAGTCATCATTAATATATCATCATCATGTGGTATTTATAGAACATGTAAAGTTGTTTAGCATAGCATTGCTACCCAAAACACAACCCAGGTAACAAGGAAGATATGGAAAACTAGGATAAACCTGAAGGTTCACATAATTAGACACATGCATGCATATAGTGATTAATGGTGAATAGGTAAAGAACATGATCAAAGGGTGCCTGCACTTGCCTTCTTTAAGTTGTTGTTGATCACAGTCTTCAAAGTCAAGCTCTTGTAGGTTCACTTGCAACTCTTCGTCTATACGCAACAAACATCGGCACACAGGAGCAAACATACAAGCAAAACATGCATTAAATTAGAAAATAGTACACCGATACATAAAACAGATATAACAGGCTTATAAAACTATTCTCCTCGTCGAGACGAACGCGTGAACACAAAAACCACTAAAAACAGAGCTATAACGCAGAAGTTATGATTTAAACAAGATTTTCTTTAATAAAATATTAGATTAAAACTAAACTCGAAATTTAAAAGTTGTAAACATTATTAACAGTTGTAAAAACATGTAGGTTATGTAATTACGAACCTAACGCAACTTGAACGGGTCAAAACAGAGTTAAAACGGAGATTTTATAGCGAAAACAGTTTCAGTGGCAAACTTGTGATTATTGGAAAACGTATTTTGGATACAACAGACCAAGTTTACGCTTTCTATGGACAAAAACGTACTCTGAGACGACGCTTTCGACTGCGGGTTTTAATTCAAAGAAACCGAGGGTCTCTTTAGAAAAAAGGCAGGGGCGAAGGGGTGGCCGTCGGATCTGCAATAGACGGATGAGATTAGAAGAACAGAGGGGGAGGTAGCGCTTCCGGCCGGAAAGAGAAGAGAACGCGGCGGCCGCCATTGCTGGCCGAGCCCGAGCTCGCCGGAGATGGCGTTTTGGTGTTTCAGGCCACGGAAAAACACAGTGAAGGCACCGGGAGGAAGGGGAGAACAAGGGGAACTCATCAGAGTCCTCGTAAAGATCGGAGAAGGGGTGAGGACGGCTGACAACGAGGCGAGGCGAAGGCCGAGTTTCAGTGAGATCCAAACTGTGCGGCGCGAGGGATTTAGGGCACAAGAGCAACTCGATTTCACAAAAAGAGAGGAGCGGCGGATGCGGGCAACTTTATAGAGGGGCTCAGTCGTGCGGAAGGGGCAAGGGTGAGACGCGCGATGGGAAGGAATAGACTCGGTCGAGTCCGGCTTGGATCCGAATCAGGGAAGGGGAAGAACCTGACTAGCGGGCCCCGAGTGTCAGCGACACACAGCGCGGGACCGGACCATTAGTGAGAGAGGGGGGGGAGGGAGGCGTCCACGCAGGCTTTTGCTCGCGACTGGGCCGATTCACCGGGCATGGCCCAAGGCGGGAAGAGAGGGAGGGCGATGTCAAGCGGGCCGCCCGCGGTGAGGAGAAGACGAGGCGCTGGGCCGGCCTGGTGAGAAAAGGGGAAAGGGGCGCGAGCAGGCTGGGCCCTCGGGCCAGATTGGGGAGAGGGGTGAGGGAGGGAGAAGAAAAGCCTTTTCTTTTTGTTTTCAACCATTTCAAAAGCTTTTTCAAAATGAATTTGTAATCTTTTCAAACTTCAAAGCAAACCACTCAGCTCAAAATTAAATATGCATCAGCATGTATGCTCAAACATGTTATTACCCTAAGATAAATTTTAATTTAAAGAAAAGTTTTATTTCTCCTATATTCTCATGAGCACCAAACATACATAATAAAACATTTTCCCTCTATTTCCAAGATTACAAATTTTAGGGTGTTACAAATCTACCCCCTTAAGATCAATCTCGTCCTCGAGATTCGGAAGGATCTTTGAAGAGATAGGGAAACTCTGCACGTAGCTCATCTTCACGTTCCCATGTTGCATCATCCACTGAGTGATGACTCCACTGGACTTTGCACATTCTGACAACCTTGCTTCTGGTAACTCTTTCAGCGACTTCCAAAATCTTCATAGGATGCTCTGTATAAGTAAGATCATCCTTCAAGTTAACTTCCTCTAATGGTAGCTGTTCCTCTGGCACTCTCAAACACTTCTTCAACTGTGATACATGAAACACATTGTGTACATCTGACAACTGAGCAGGTAACTCAAGCTGATATGCTACTTCACCTCTTCTTTCCAAAACCTTGAATGGACCAATATATCTGGGTGCCAACTTTCCTTTTTACCTTAAACCTTTTGAGTCCTCTGACAGGTGACACTTTGAGATAGACATAATCACCCACTTCAAAAACTAACCGTCTACGACGTGTGTCGGCATAGCTTTTCTATCTGGACTGAGCTGCTCTCAAGTTCTCACGAATGATTCGAACTTGTCTCTCTGCTTCCTTCAAAACTTTTGGTCCAAACACCTGACTTTCTCCTGTTTGATTCCAAAACAAAGGAGTTCTACATTTTCTGCCATACAAAGCTTCAAATGGGGCCATTTTGAGACTAGCTTGGTAACTATTGTTATGAAAGAATTCTGCATACAGTAAACTCTTATCCCATCTAGTACCATATTGTACAGCACAAGCTCTCAACATGTCTTCTAGAACCTGATTCGTCCTTTCTGTCTGTCCATCTGTTTGAGGATGATAGGCCGAACTAAAATTCAACTTTGTACCCATAGACTCATGAATCTTTTCCCAAAAACGAGATGTAAACTGAGTACCTCTATCTGACACAATCTTCCTCGGCACTCCATGCAAACACACAATCCTCGACATGTATAGCTCTGCAAGTTTTGCACTAGAGTACGTAGTCTTCATAGGAATGAAATGAGATACTTTAGTTAAGTGATCCACAATTACCCAAATTGAATCATAACCACCTTGAGTACGAGGTAAACCCACTATGAAATCCATACTAATCTCATCCCATTTCCATTCAGGTATCTTTAGTGGTTGCAACAATCCTGCTGGTCTTTGATGCTCTGCCTTCACTCTTTGACACGTATCACACAAAGCCACATATTCTGCTATGTCTCTCTTCATACCATACCACCAATATCGGTTCTTTAGATCTTGGTACATCTTAGTGCTACCAGGATGAATAGAATAAGCTGACTCATGAGCTTCTCTCAATATCAAATCACAGACATGTTTCAAGTCTGGCACACAAATTCTCTTCTTGAACCAAACAGTTCCATGTTCATCTACATGGAATCCAGGTGCTTTGTCTTTCTTAACGAGCTCAGCAATATCCTTTATCTTCTCATCATCTAGTTGACCTTTGCGAATATCCTACTCTAAGGTCGAATCAACTTCCATCGCCACTGCTTGAGTACTAGCGACCAAACCAAGGTTGAGCTTTTCAAATTCCTTGCATAAACCTGCTGGAAGCTAATGTTCTAGGATCATATTAGCATAACTTTTTCGACTCAAAGCATCTGCTACAACATTGGCTTTTCCGGGATGATAGTGAATACCAAGATCATAATCTTTAATCACTTCCAACCATCTACGTTGTCTGGAGTTAAGATCTGACTGAGTGAATATGTACTTTAGACTCTTATGATGAGTGTAAATCTCACATCTATTACCCAGAATATAATGTCTCCAGATTTTCAAAGCATGAACCACAGCTGCCAATTCTAGATCATGAGTAGGATAATTCTTTTCATGTCTCTTTAACTGCCTCGAAGCATAAGCTATAACTTGACCTTCTTGCATAAGCACACATCCCAAACCATGGCAAGAAGCATCACAATACACATCCAAATTCTTACTAACATCAGGCATTGCTAGCACAGGCGCAGTGGTTTGTTTGTTCTTCAGCATTCTAAAAATTTCCTCACAAGTTGTTGTCCATTCAAACTTCTTTCCTTTTTCCAATAAAGCTGTTAAAGGCCTTGCTATCTTGGAAAATCCTTCAATAAATCTTCTGTAATAGCCTGCCAAACCAAGGAAATTTCGGACCTCACTCACAGTCTGAGGTGGTTGCCAATTCAGCACATCTCTTACCTTGCTCGGATCTACTACAACACCTCCATTAGAAACAACATGGCTAAGGAGAGAAACTTCATTCAACCAGAATTCACATTTACTCAGCTTAGCATACAACTGGTTTTCTCTGAGTCTCTGCAAAACAAGCCTTAAGTGTTCTTCATGCTCTTCTTCACTCTTAGAGTATATGAGAATGTCATCAACGAGAACCACAACAAACTTATCCAGATATTCCATGAAAACCTTATTCATGAGATGCATGAAATATGTTGGCACATTAGTCAACCCATAGGACACCACTGTGTATTCATAAAGCTCATATCTTGTAGTGAATGCAGTCTTAGGAATATCAGCTGATCGGATCTTCAATTGGTGATAGCCGGATCTCAAATTGATCTTAGAGAAAACACAAGCTCCTTTCAACTGGCCAAAAAGATCTTCAAACTTAGGCAAAGGACATTTGTTCTTGATCGTAACTTCATTGAGTGATCTATAATCCACACACATTCTCTGAGTTCCATCCTTCTTGTTCACAAGTATAACTGGAGCTCCCCATGGTGATGAACTTGGATGAATAAAACCTTTATCTTGTAGTTCTCTTAATTGCTTCTTGAGTTCTTCTAACTCATTATCTGCCATCCTACAAGGTCTCTTAGATATAGGGGAAGTTCCAGGTAGAAGATCAATAAGAAACTCAATTTCTCGATCTGGTGGCATACCGGGTAGAGTCATAGGAAATACATCAGGGAATTCACATACCACTCTGATCTCTTCAATAAGAGTGTCTTTCATCTGATTGAGCAAACCTTCTTCAACTGATGGAAAAGAGGCCACATATTCCACTTCCTCACCTGAGGAATTAATCAAAGACACAACTTTTCTAGCATAATCTATGGTACCATCATGCATAGGTAACCAATCCATTCCAAGGATCACATCAATACCTTCAGTCTCCAAGATTACTAGATTAGCTAGGAATTCTACCCCCCTTTATGTCAAGACTAACTTTTGGACAGATAAGGGTGGCTTTCATCTCTCCACTAGGTGAACTAACTAGCAGGGGGTGCTTCATAGTAACAGCACGAAAATGATGTCTTGTGGCATATTGCTTACTGATGCAGGAATGTGTAGCTTTTGAATCAAAAAGAACTGATGCTGGAATAGAGTTGACGAGGAACATACCGAGTATCACATCGGGATCACTTCTGACATCATCCATGGTCATATTGTTCACTGTGCCTTGCATATAGGTCTACTGCATTCCACTCCTCTGGTTTTGAGCTTGAACATGGTTCTGATTCTTGTTACCATACACATATGGATACTTCTTTGGGCATTGTCGCATGAGATGTCCCTCTTGCTTGCAATGGTAGCAACCCATTTTTTATAGACTGCTGGAGGTTCTAGTCTTCTTAGGAGTCTTAGACGTTGTGGCCAACACGCGAGTATCAGAGATCATAAACGCTTCAGGAGTGACAACTCCTGTAACATGATGAAGTTCTTGCAAGTTCGCGTGTTGCTCTTGCGACTGCTAACGGCACTCATTATCGTTGATCTAAGGTACCGGCTGAATCTGACTCACTTGCTGAGAGGCACTACAAGGACGAGTATGTCTACGAGATTGCTCCTGAAGATTTCTCTTCTTTGCATCCATTTCCTTGCGCTTATTATCAACTATGATGGCACGATTCACAAGTGCTTGGAAGTTGGGATAGCTGTTGGACATGAGCTGGAGTTGAAGTCCATCATACAATCCTCTGAGAAAGCGATACTGTTTCTTGTCATCATCATCTACATCCATTGGAGCATAGCGCGACAGTTGAGCAAACTTATCACGATACTCAACCACAGACATTGATCCTTGCTTCAAGGCTCTGAATTCTTCCTGTTTAAGCTCTACTAATCCTGCGGGAATATGATAGGACCTAAAATTCTTGGTGAATTCCTCCCAAGTGATAGCAGGAGCATTGTTAGGACATCCATACTAGAATGACTCCCACCAATCTTGAGCTGCTCCCTGAAGTTGTCCTGATGCATACAATACCTTCTGAAGATCATTGCACTATGCTAGGTTGAGTTGCCTTTCTACTGCACGTAGCCAATCATCTGCGTCTAATGGATCAACAGCATGAGCAAACACTGGAGGATTGCGGATACATGGGTGTATGCCGAGTCTCTGAGTGATGAGTGATTGTCAACTGGGATAATGCGCATGTTCTTTGGCTTGTGTTGTGCAGGTGTCGAGCATGGATACAGTGATCAAAGGCAAGGTGAAGGTCAAGTAGAGACGTGCCATGCTGATGGACCGAGAGTGGCGAAGGGCGGACGTGAGGCTTGGACTGAGGGACCGGTGGCCCGAGGATTAGCTATGGTGGCTGACAGCCTGGGACAGCGACGAGCGGAGACTTGCGGGCATGGTGTTGCTCGAGTCGAGGACTTGGGGACACATGTCGGTGGATGGGGTGCACGGGCGGTGCATCCCCTCTACGGCTCGGTTTGGTGGTTGAGCCACAGAAAAACCGCCGAGTGGACGGTTTCCAGGTTTGGGCCTCAAAACCTGGGTGCTGATGGTTTCCGAGTTTGGGCCACAAAACTCGGGCTGAGGACGGTTTCCAGGTTTGGGCCTCAAAACCTGGGTGTTGCGGGTTTGCTGAGTTTGAGCCACAAAACTCAGGCGATGGACGGCTGGTTTCCCGGTTTGGGCCTCAAAACCGGGGGTTGGTCATGAGGGCTGGTTTCCCGATTTGGGCCTCAAAACCGGGGGCGAAGTCCGGGAAAAGGACAAGCGAGCGGTGGCGGCACGTGGCGACAATCGATGAGGTTGCGTCGAGGCAACGCTACCAGTTGTGCGGGCGTGGCCGTCGGATCACCAGCATCTTCGTGTTGGTCCAGAATAACCCTAGGGTTTAGCTGGTTCGCTCTGTAATTAGTGAGGGGTAGAGTAGGAATTAGAATTAGGATAAGTAGAGGGAGACACCCTCCTCCCATTTTATCTCAGCCATTTGCTCTTTGCCTTCTAGGTTTTCCTACTCTCCCAATCCCCTGCTGTAGCAACTGAGATAGTGAGGAAGTGAGACCGCAATCTCACTGTTGTAGCGTGTGGTAGCCACACGCTTGCAGATCGATGTGTTGATTCGCGTTTTGTTCGTGTTCTTTGCATTCTCCATTTCTCCGCAATTTTTCCGTCACTCGATCTCCCTCTCTACTGCGTCTTTGCGAAATCCGTTTGAATCAACTTGTTCTTTACAGTGAGGAGATCATTTCCACCGAAGGAATTTATCTAACTCCTCACGAACAAGTAGATCGGGTTGATTTCGTTTTCGTGGCGCTTTTTCGTTCATACACCTTCCCTTTTGATTTCTCGGTGATTGAGTTGATTTGAGCAGATGATTTCTTGGGGATAGTCTTCCAACTACCTCGTGATCATCTTCTCCAAGTTTGGGAACAAGGGATTTTGGTTTGATTTGAATTTGGGAGGATTTGAGTTGAGGGCGACCGAAATCGTCCTCTCTGGTCGACCATGGACAGTCCGCCATCTGACCAGCGGAAAGTCCGGTTGTCGGGGATCAGCCGGAGCAGTGGCTGTGTTCTTCGGCCGATTTGGTTTTGAGTGACCGGCGGACAGTCCGCAGTACACACTCGCGGACAGTCCGGGAACGTCCAGGGGACTTGCAGCATCCTTGCTATTTTGTCCATTTGGCCGGCGGACAGTCCGAGACCCCCTAGCGGACAGTCCGCAGTAGGGGCGGACAGTCCGGGACCCCAGGGGCGGACAGTCTGCGATTCGGCTGTAGGCTGAGCTTTGGTGCGTTTGCTCTCCCGGCTTCTCTGCTTGATTTCTGGACTTCTCGTTTGGCCCTATTGTTCACCTAGGAACTTCTCTAGGTATCTTTGCTACTTGTTAGCAGCGGTATTCAGGGATTTCTCGACGTAGGCTTCAATCTACGTTCGGGACTAGGTTTTAGGGATTGAACTTGTTCTGGTGCTTTTGCCGATTGGCTTGCTATCGCTTTGTGGTGCTCCGCTGTGATCCTAGGGATCATCCACCCTCTTCCAAGGGTCGAGGGCATCACGGTTTCTATCGAAGCTTTTGGGGATTGATTTGTGGGACAAAAGCCAAAGTTTTGAGAGAAATTTTTGAGCTCCCAAACACCCCCCCCCCCCCCGTCTGGTCGCCTTGCTATTGCATACTCGGTCCTTCAATTGGTATCAGAGCGAGTGAAAGGTCGAGATGGCGGACTAGAGGGGGGGGTGAATAGTCCTTTTTAAAATTAAACGCAGCGGCTAACCGAAATAAATGCGGAATTAAAACTATCGGTCTAGCCAAGACTACACCCCTCTGCCTATACTCTATGACACCTTACAAAAGATCCTAATCAATGCAAATAAGGTGTCGGGCTAGCTAGAGCTCACCTAACCAATTCTAGAAGCAAGGTCACACAAGCCTATGCAACTAGTACTTCAAGCACGGGGGAGCTCCTATGCAATCTAGCAAGCAAAGCACAAAGCCTAAGCTCACTAGCAATGCTCAATAACAAGGCTACACAAGCCAAATTAGAGAGCTCAACTTAGTTACACAAACTAAGCAACTAAACACTAGCACAAGAATAAGTATTGCAATACAAGCTAGTGTAAACAACAGGTAGTCGGTACTACAGGGCTGCTAGGCCGGTACTACCGACATCGGTACTACCAGGCTGTTAGGCCGGTACTACCGAGCACCTGCAGGGAGCTACGAAATCTAAGGGAATGAGATGCAATCTCAGATCTAGCAATTACCCCACTTCCCTAAATGATGTAGATGACAAATGTAGCTTCCCCACGTCTTGATTCATTGCCAAAAGGTAGATCGAGTCTTCCCAACCTAAAATAGAGTGAAGGAGGGAGGAAGAACACGAAGAACACAAACAAGCGTAATATGCAAGGAACAAAGAACAATAAGAGCAACAAGAGACGGGGACACAAGATTTTATCCCGAGGTTCACTTGGTTGCCACCAAGCTAGTCCCCATTGAAGAAAGCCCAAGGTTGTCGCCGATCCTCTTGCTAGTGGTGACCCTAAGTCACTCTCTCCACGATGGAGTGCTCACCAAGAGCTCTAGCTTTCGATCCGGCCAGACCACTTGGCGCTCTTCACGCCTCTTCTCCACTAGAGTTGCTCTTCGCGAACTCCCGCGGGGCGAGCACAATGCCGCTCACAAATCTTCTCCGGAGCCACGCACAATCTTCACGCGGGCTTCACGACGGAGACACGCACCAAGCCGTCTAGGAGGTGGCAACCTCCAAGAGTAATAAGCACCACCGGCTTGCAACTCGAACACCTAGTGCCACTCGATGCTATATCTCAAAGCAACGCACTAGGATCTCTCTCACACACAATCGGATAAGCACTAAAGCATATGTGTGTTAGAGGGCTCACAAGCACAACCCAACTATGGACACCAAGTCCCTAGGGTGCTCAGCAGCCGACTCACAGCCGGCCTCCATCCCTATTTATAGAGGGGAGCGGCCAACTAGCCGTTTCCCCTTTTCTGCGCTTCGGTCGGTAGTACCGACCCCCCTGGGCGGTAGTACCGACAATGTCAGATCTAGCCGTTACACACGGCGTGTTGACCAGAGGAACAACCAACCCCTGGTCGGTACCACCGACGGTCGGTAGTACCGGCCCTATGGCGGTACTACCGACAGGTCATCCTGGGACTGCCCAGAGAGCTCCCAGACATCCTCCTAACCTCGGTACCACCGATGGTCGGTAGTACCGGCCCTATGGCGGTACTACCGACAGGCCAAAACTGGCCACTTCCAGAGAGCCTCCAAACTCCTCACTCCTCGAAACCTCCAACGGTCAGTAGTACCGACCCTATGGCGGTACTACCGGCACACCAAATCTGGCCACTTCCAGAGAGCCTGCAAACTCCTTCAGGACCACGGTACCACCGACCCTCTGGTCGGTACTACCGAGGGTCGGTACAACCGACCCTATGGCGGTTCAACCGCCAGGTCACTTCAGACCCAACACAGAGAAGGTTGCACGCAGCACCCTTGGGCAGTACTACCGACCCCCCTGGGTGGTACTACCGACCACGCTCAGAAAACTTCCTTTTCTTCTCTGTGTTGATCCAAATCAACTCCAACAACTTCTCCTTTGCAAATGTGCCAACACCACCAAGTGTACATCACCATGTGCATGTGTGTTAGCATTTTCACAATCATTTTCAAAGGATTTTCTCTTTCACCACGCCACTCGATCCTAGTAACATTGCAAAGTTAGATCGCTCAAGTGGCACTAGATGACCGATATGCAAACAAGTTTGCTCCTCTTAATAGTACGGCCATCTATCCTAAACCCGGTCATAATCTTCTCTACACACCTATGACCGGTGAAATGAAATGCCCTACAAGTATACCTTTGCCTTGCGCATTCCATTTCATCTCCTCCGGTGTTGATGCAACATATGCACCAACCTCTTCACCAAATGATATGATCCACTTCATATCATCACATGGCCTCCATGGTCCATCGATCTTGACATCACTTGCTCTTCACCATTGCTTCAGTCCTTCGGCGCCAAATCTTGCTTAAGCCTCCCGACACTCGGTACCAACGGCTTCAAAGCCTCCAACTTGCCCTTCACCTTCGCAACCGGTCCATCAAGCCAAGTCTTGCCATGATCTTCACCATCTTAGCCACATGACTCCATGTCATGTTTCATGTGCATTAAGCTCCTTCATCACATGTGTGAGCCTTGCAACATCTTCTGAGCCATTTCACCTCTTATGGCATATGTTGCTCACACATGATCACCTATGGACTAATCACCTGTGTAATTCACTTCAAACACATATTAGTCCACCTAAGTTGTCACTCAATTACCAAAACCAAACTAGGACCTTTCAGCGAGTTAAGGATCTTCCACCTTAGCCGGTTCCAGATCCACAAAAGGCGACATGGATCGCGGCGTGGGCAAATTGCCGTTTTTCGTTGGGACAAACTATGCGTATTGGAAGATACGCATGTCAGCCTATCTTCAGAGTTTGGGTGCTTCCATCTGGGATATTTGCAACTTTGCCCATTACGTGGTCTTGGCTGCTCGTGTCTCTCAGCATTAGATCGATGAGCACGATGCCAATAGCCGAGCCCGTAATGCTCTTTTCTCATGCCTGAGCATGAGTGAGTTTGATCGTGTTTCTCACCTCCCTACGGCTCGAGAGATTTGGGCTACCCTCATGCGTTTCCATGAGGGAACCACTCATGTCAAAACCCATCTCTATGAGTCGTTCAAGCGAGAGTATGAGAACTTTCGACACATGCCTGGCGAGAGCATAGAAAGTTTATTCGCTCACTTTCAGGTGATTGTCAACAGGATGAGGGCTAACAAGGAGTTGTTGCCTTTCGACGATCATGAGAGAGCTCTCAAGCTACTCCATACTCTTGATCGGTCGGTGTGGGATTCCAAGGTTCAGGCGATCATTGAATCGCCTAACTATGAGACCCTCACATGCGACGAGCTCTTCAGTAAGCTCAAGTCCAGTGAGATTGATGCCATGGCGAGGGCTTCTTATGAGAATCCTTCTGGCCCGTCGATGGCTTTGCTTTCTGGTTCTTCTGCTAACCCCTCTAGAGGCTTTGCTCTTTCCTCTCTTCTTTCTGTCACAAAGGAGCAGCTGGAGTTCATGGGGGATGATGAGTTGGCTTTGCTCGCCAACCGGTTCTCGCGGTTCCACAACAACCGCATGAACCGTCGCCGCGGAGGAGGACACTCAGGATGCTTTGAGTGTGGCAACCCCAACCACTTCATCGCCAATTGCCTGAAGAAGAACAAGCAAGTCTTCGGCAAGGCGGATCATGAGCACAAGTATGACTCCGCAAGCGCAAGGAGAAGTACGTCCCCGCGAAGCACAAGCGGAAGGGCGGCTTCAACAAGGAGTACATCAAGATGAAGTACTTGGAGAAGGCCTAGGCTGAGCAGCGTGCATTCTTTGCCACGCTCAGCGACGTCGACGACTCAGATGATGACTCCGCTTCCTCAAGCGACGACGAGTCCGAGAAGAAGAAGAGGATCGAGGACAAGCTCAACAGCCTCTGCTTCTTCGCCGATGACGAGGGCTTCTGCACCATGGCCCTCGGTAAGGAGGTCGATGGCGAGCTGGAGGAGATCCCTCGGAACGACGACGACGACGACAACACCTCCCAGGTATCTCTGACCCCCGATGAGCTTTCTGCTGAGGTCGAGAAACTTACTGCCGCTCTCCTTAGTCAAGATAAGCTGCTTAGGCGCGCTGCTAGAGAGCGTAAGGAGTTTAGGCAGAAGTGGGAGGATACGGTGAAGGAGCTTGAGTTTGCCAAGTCCACCGTGGTCGTTTCTGAGGAGGGTGAGTGTGAGATGTGCACCATGCACATGACTGACCTTCTCACTTTGAGAGGTAAGTATGTTGCGTTGGTAGGAGAGGTGGATGTGCTGAAGGCTAGATCTTCGCTGTTGGGTGCGTGCAAGCCCTATGCGGGCTTGCAATCTGAGTTGGCAGAGAAGAATGCCAAGATTGTGTCTCTTGAGAAGGCCAGCTCAGATAGCACGTGTGTGACTAGGCGCGTTCTGTGTGAGGGTTTGGAGATGGAGATTGCAAACGTGAAGCATGACAAGATGCAAACCGAGGAGGAAAACACATACCTTCGGACCATCTTGTCATGGGTGTCTTGTGGTGAGCCGCAGCTTGGGATGATGATCTCCCAGTTCAAGCGTGCTGCTGGAGGTCCTGATATAGGTTTTGCTCAGGGTGTTGATGTTTCATCTTTTGGCAAGATTGGAGAGTCGAGTGGTCTGAACCCGTGTGAGAAGCCCAACAACCACCACTACTCCCAAACTTACAAAGATTCCACCCAAAGAGCCTCTCAAGCTTAACACCAAGGATGGAGTGTTTGTTGAACCTCCGAGAGCTCCACCCAAGAAACAACAGTGGGCTCCCAAACCAAACCACCTCAAGAACAAGCTAGACACAATGCCACCCATCCAAGAGGAGCTTGTGCCACAGAAGGGCAAAGTGATCCATACCCACTACCGTGAGTACCAACAACCCCCTATGAGAGCGGTGAGGTACCATTGTGAGCACTGTGGGAGAGATGGACACTTGAGTGAGTTTTGCTTTTGGCGCAAGAGAGAGGCACGCCGTGCAAAGGAGATGAACAACCCGGACATGTACCATCTTTTCCATGATGTACATGTGCCGAACGTTCAGAGGCATTCTGCTAGGCCTAGAGGTCCAAAACCTCAAGTTCCTAGACCTAGGCCGCGTGGAGGTCGTGCCCGGCGGGAGCTTGCTTTTGTGGGCTTTGGACCCCGTGGTGGTGACTTTGTAGTTGAGCATTTTCCCCCACCGCGTTTTGACTATCGCGGTGAGCGCTCTTTCCCTAGCGGACCACGTTTTCCTCAGCGTTGTGATCGCTCCTCCCGTAGGCGTGCTAGGAATGGTTTTTCTGCTAACCGTTCTTTTGAGCAGCCGGCCCAACACTGGTTTTCTCCCTACTTCACTAACCCCAGTGTTGGACCGTATGCTCACCCTATGTCTTTTTATTGATGTAGGTAAAACGATTGGAGAACGTTTGGTTGGTGGATTCCGGGTGTTTGAGGCACATGACCGGAAACGCCAAGTGGTTCTCCAGTCTTAGTCCGTTCGCTAGAAAGGAGTTTATCACCTTCAGCAACAATAGTAAAGGTAAGGTGTTGTCTCGTGGGTCGGTGCGAGTTAATGAGCACTTAGTGTTGCGCGATGTTGCTCTTGTTTCTAACTTGCATTTTAACCTTCTTTCTGTTTCGCAACTCTTTGATGATGACTATGAGATTCGTTTTAAGCCGAATCTCAGTCGAATTTTGGATCCTCAGGGCAATCTTGTTTGTGTGATTTTGCCCTTTCGGAAAGTCTTTCGTGCGGATTTCTCAGAGTCATTTGGAGTTTCTCATTGTCTTTTGGCTGGACCCTCCTCCTCTGATCTTTGGAAGTGGCATAAGAGACTATGACATTTGAGCTTCGACTTGCTTGCAAGACTTAGTTCACTTGGACTAATCCGAGGATTGCCCAAGTTATCCATGGAGAAGGATCTTGTTTGCCATTCTTGTAGACATGGGAAGATGGTTGCCGCTCCCCACCATCCAGTGACTCAGGTCATGACCAAGCGCCCTGGAGAGCTTTTGCACATGGACCTTGTTGGTCCGGCTCGGGTGAGCTCGGTTGGGGGAAGTGGTATGTGCTTGTTGTTGTTGATGACTTTTCGAGATATTCGTGGGTTTTCTTTTTAGCTGAGAAAACTGAGACTTTCTCTTTTGCTCGCAATCTGATTTTGCGTCTTCAGAACGAGTTCTATTTGAACTCGATCCGAGCTATTAGGAGTGATAATGATTCCGAGTTCAAAAACTCGGATTTTGAGAAGTTTTGTAACTCTCTGGGTTTAGAGCATCAGTTTTCTTCTCCTTACACACCGCCTCAAAATGGTGTTGTAGAAAGGAAGGATTAGACCCTTGTAGAAAAGGCCAGGACGATGCTCGATGAGCATAGGACTCCTAGGCGATATTGGGCCAAAGCTATGAGCACTGCATGCTACATTTCCAATCGCATTTTTCTCCGAGCTTTCTTGAAAAAGACTTCTTATGAGTTGCGTTTTGGAAGACAACCCAAGGTGAGTTATTTTAGAGTCTTCGGTTGCCATTGTTTTATACTCAAAAAGGACAACTTGGACAAGTTTGAGTCTCGTTCTTCTGACGGTGTATTTTTGGGTTATGGCACTAATACTCATGCATATCGTGTACTTAACCTTGATACTAACCGAGTCATGGAGACATCCGATGTCACCTTCGACGAGACCATGGTTTGTCCTTCTTCTCATTTTGAGCGTGCAGGTGATCATGAGGTTGGCGAGCCTCTTTTTGATGATGAGGAAGAAGGTGCTGAAGGGATGGATGACCCAGCACCTCCTCCACCTGCTGTGCCGCAAAGAGCGGCTTCTACTATGACTCACGGCGATCCTTCTTCTTCAACTTGGGGGGCCGTGGGATCCGCCACCCCGAGCGGTACCTTTTGTACCCAGGGAGGCACCAGCTGCGGTTGAGGGAGAGATCACTTCTGCTCGGGAGGCGCCACGACATATCCAGCGCCAACACCCGCCTCAACAGATGATCGGTAGCATCAGCGAACGTGTCACTCGGTCAAGGTCACAACAAATCTCTCACTTTGCTCATTCTGCATTTGTTGCTGATTTTGAACCCCGAGATGTTGGACACGCTTTATCTGATCCAGATTGGGTCAATGTCATGCATGAGGAGTTAGAAAATTTTGAAAGAAATCGGGTTTGGGTTCTTGTTCCTCCTCCTCCTGAGTGTCATCCTATTGGGACAAAATGGGTTTTCAAAAACAAACAAGGAGAGGATGGCCATGTTGTAAGAAACAAGGCCAGACTAGTAGCCTAGGGGTATAGTCAGAAGGAGGGGAGAGACTATGAGGAGACTTTTGCTCCTGTAGCTCATTTGGAGGCAATTAGGATACTCTTGGCTTTTGCTGCATCCAAGGGGTTTAAAATTTTTCAAATGGATGTCAAGAGTGCCTTCTTAAACGGCTACATAGAAGAGAAAGTGTATGTGAGACAACCCCCCGATTTCAAAAATCCCAAGTTTTCAAACCATGTTTTTAAACTTCACAAAGCTTTATATGGTTTGAAACAAGCCCCTAGAGCTTGGTATGATAGGTTGAAAACCTTTTTGCTTGCTAAGGGTTTTAAAATGGGATGTGTGGATAAAACGCTCTTTCTCCTCAAGCAAGGCAATGATACTCTCTTGGTCCAGATTTACGTGGATGATATCATTTTCGGTGGTTCTTCTCACGCTTTGGTTGCCAAGTTTGCAGACACTATGAGCAGGGAGTTTGAGATGAGCATGATGGGCGAGTTGACGTTTTTCCTCGGGTTGCAAATCAAGCAATCCCGAGAAGGGACGTTCGTGCACCAGGGCAAGTACACCAAGGACATCCTGAAGAAGTTCGACATGGGTGAGGCCAAGCCTCTTTCAACACCCATGCCGACCACGGCGGCCCTAGATGCGGATGTGGATGGAGAAGCTATGGACCAGAAGGTGTACCGGAGTATGATCGGGTCGCTGCTGTACGTGACGGCGACACGCCCAGACATCCAGTTCGTGGTGTGTCTGTGCGCATGATTTCAGTCGTCGCTGCGCACTTGTCACCGTCAGGCAGTTAAGCGCATTATGAGGTACTTATGCTTCACTCCAGAATTTGGGATTTGGTATTCTGCTTCCTCCACCCTCTCCCTTTGCGGTTATTCTGATGCCTATTTTGTTGGTTGCCGTATTGATCGCAAGTCCACGTCTGGGACTTGTCAGTTTATTGGTTCTTCTCTTGTGTCGTGGTCTTCTCGCAAGCAGTCTAGTGTCGCCCAGTCTACCACGGAGGCTGAGTATGTTGCTGCGGCTAGCTGTTGTTCCCAGTTGCTTTGGATGATGGCGACTTTGCGTTATTTTGGTCTGAGCTTTTCTCGCGTTCTTTTGCTTTGTGACAGCACGAGTGCGATTAGCGTTGCTAAGAACCCCGTGCTGCACTCTAAGACCAAACACATTGATGTGCGCTTTCATTTTCTGCGAGACCACTATGAGAAGGGTGATATCGACCTTCGCCATGTCGATACTCATCATCAGTTGGCTGATATTTTCACCAAGCCTTTGGACCAATCAACTTTTGCTAGGTTGAGAGGTGAGTTTGGTGTGTGTTTCCCCTTTTAGATGGGGGAAACATTTTGGTTCTTGTATTATAGACTGACTCCTTTTCCCTCTTTTGGTTTCTTCATGCATCATTGCATTTCATCTTGCATATTTCCTTTCAGAGCTTCATTAATATAATCCTTAGAATGTGACTATGCTCTGCTTAGTGTATGCTCCGATGCTATCTAATGATGCTTGTAGCTTATGCTCTTTCTGATCACTGATACATGCTGTGAACTGAGCTATTTTTGAATGGTGAACCTGCTTAATGAACATAAAACTTGAATATGTTCACCATTGAGATATGCAACTAGTATGTGTAGAATGTGTTGAAATCACTTGTGCTTCTCATATATGCTAGGTTGCTATATCTCTAGTTCTGAGTCATTCACTTGCTTGGTATGTTCATATTCTGCTTTAAAACTGAACCAAGTTGAGTGAATTGAAAAGATCGAGATGGGATTGTTTGTCAGCACATCAAAGTTTCGAGACTGTTTCTCATTGCACTTTGAGTTAAACTTGAGTTGTGTAGTGTATGACCGAAACTGTTGCTTTAAGCTACTGATTGCTTCTGCATAGGCTTCGCACAGTTGGAAAGTTAGGCAATGACAAGCTTTCAACCTCTCGCAATCACATGCTGAATTTCGCACTAGTGTAATTTAACCACTGCAACTTCGATAAAATTTGAATACACAAGTCTATGTTTCACTCTATAGCATGATGATTGAACCTTGCTAGGGGTAGTTCACTTCGTATACATGTTTAGCATATGTTTGACTTCCTGTCTATACATGTCAGTGCTATTTTTATGGTGAACATACTTTTCTGAATGGCTAAAACTGCTCATTTTGCTTCCATGTTCATATGTCGTATTTGGTGATCAGTTTGAGCCTCTGCTAGCATTCTGTGCATATTGTTGAATCATCGGAACAACATTTTGTCAAGCATCTTCTTTTTCTATCGACTATATTCCTGAAGCTGCTAACTTGCATTCTGACTCATATGCATTTTAGAGGGAAGATCCTTGATGGTGCATTTTCAACTAAGGGGGAGAAAATCTTGCAAATCATGTGCTTTCCGAGTTGTACTACGGGGAGATTTCCTGGTTGTATGCACTATTGGAGGGGGAGCTTGAGCTGACTCGGATTTTTCGGATTTTGAATTTTTCCAATTGGTTCGGAGCACTTTTGGCATCTTTTGATAGCTAGTTGTGTTGAGCCTTTGCCTCTTTCCTGAGGGACTAGCGTCTTTGCTTTTGTGCTTGTTCAGTTGGTATTGAGCTTTCTCGCTAGCGGTGTTGAGCCCGTTCTGCCTCTTCTTGAGGGCTAGCTCTATCTTTGCTTGGATTGCAATTGATTTTTTGATTGGTTTCAAGCTTTCCTGCTAGCGGTGTTGAGCCTGTTCTACCTCTTCTTGAGGGCTAGCTTTGCTTTGCTTGGTTGCGTTGAGCCGTTGCCCATGTCTTTGGGGACCAAGTTGTCTTGCTCTTTCCACTTGAACTTCTTCGGCTTTTGCTATGCTTTTGGGTCATTTGGTCGAGTTCTCTCTCCTTCTTCATTCCTTCTTCTATTCCATTATGTTTTGTGTGAGTAGTTGACAATGCACTCATCAAGGGGGAGATTGCGGATACATGGGTGTATGCCAAGTGTTGACGGTCCTTAAACACCTGCTTTATCGTCAACATTTGACCCTAAAGTTCACCAAAAAGGCATGAAATGTAGTCAAATAGGTTTCAAACTAACCGAATTCCACATGTCCATAGAATTTTATTTGAATGCAGGATTTGAACCAAATTTGGACATTTGGACACACCAGGAGACAAGCCCACTCAGCAGGGCCCAAATGGGCCTAAGGGGGGTGGCGCCCGCCACCCCAAGTTGGCGCCCGCCAGCTCTAAGTGGCGCCCGCCACTTGGGTTGGCCCAAGTTGCAACCCCTGCCACGTCACCGATCCGTGTGACCTCCCCAGGGCCAAATCTTGGCCCTTGGTCACTAGGTCAGTGGCATCGGATGGCTCAGGATGAAGTGGCATGGATCAAGGCTGAATGTCTGTTGCTAGGACATGCAACCGACCTCCAAACCGCCTCGGACAACCACCTGGATGCCGTTGAAGCCAAGGCGGTGCATCCAACGGTGAGGGAGGTGGCGTCCGCCACCTAGGGCTGGCGCCCGCCACTAGGGTTAGCCCTAGGTCGGCTGGTTGCCCCCTATAAGAACCCCCCTCACTCCACAAGGCTATAAATACCCCCCTGAGGCACCTCTTCATTGATATCCCAAACACCATCCCTCATATCCCACACTTCCAAGAGAAGCAAAGCAAGAGAAGCAAGTGAGAGTTAGGTTAGAAGCTTAGAGAGCTTAGGCAAGTAGGTAGCTAGTAGAGCAAGGCATCTTCGCCCTCGCGGTAGCGCTGCTCAGGGGTTAGCTCAAGAGTAGAGGCGTGCGAGTGATCGGCTCTCGAGCTGGGAAGAGTCTTCCTTCATCTCCAGTTCAGATTTTGCTCTTGTTACTCAAGCACTTACTATATTCTAGTTCATCATTTCAAGTATTACTTTATTCTACTTATCAGTATTGAGTGGTATACTTGATTGATTGCTTGAGTGCCTAGCTATCCTACAGATCAATTCACTTAGCCATAGTAGTTAATCTCTAGTGAGCTTAGTGTTTGATCTTTGCCAATAGGTTGCTTAGTTTGTTTAGTGTTTATCTTATTAAGTCAAGTGTTTGCTCTGACGTTCGCAAGGGTGTCTCTATTCAAAGCTAGGGTAGAGATAGTTAGAATATAGTTAAGCGTGGTGCTTAGTTATAGACTTACCTTCAGATACGGTTGGACCCCTGGATAGCTGTGGTAGCAAGCAGGTGGTGATAGCCCTGTGTGCCTTGAATTCCACCACGTAGTTGGCCCAGTTTTAAAGTAAGGCTCGTTGTGCTAGCGTTCAACCTAAGTAAGTGGTAAAGGCTAGTACGCCTCGATACTTGACAAGATAGGAATAAAACTTTACTCAACTTAGTTGTTTTATTGTCTTTTGCCTGCCCTGCTTCGTAACTATCTCGCTTCGTAGTTATCTTGCTTTGTAGTTATCTAGGAGTAGTTAGTAGTTAGTAGTTAGTAGTTAGTTAGTTATCCTTAGTTACCCTCTATCTACCTATCCATTCCACCTTACCTTAGCCATCCAGTTCATCCTTACCTAGCCATCCATATATTCTTTCTAGCCTCTCTTCTCCCCTTTTCCCTTTTCTCTTTTCTTCGACTCTCATCCCCTCCTTGACTCAACTCATACACCACCCTAGCCTTCCCTTGGGATCAAATAAATCGACACCTGGTACTCCTAGGCGAACTGCTACTACGATAGTTCTGTGCGCTTGCAGAATCTCCTCCTGGTAGATTGCATTCTCGCTAGCTAGCTCCTACTAGTGTCAGGATTGACAACCCCACTTGGCATTAGTAGATAGCTACATTAGTTACCCTATCCTAGGTGTAGCTAAGAACTACCAACAAGCATTTCTGGCGCCGTTGCCGGGGAAGGCAATCGGTGTATCGGTTGAGTCCGTGTCGAATTTATCTTCGCTTAAGCTCCCGCTTAGCGAATCCTATCTTACCCCACTCTTTCTTTCTTTAACTCTTCTTATCTTTTTCCTTCATCTTCTTCAACTTCTTTCTTTCTTATCTCGTTCTATCTTCACGATGGCCAACAAAGCCATTCGTGAATTTTCTACACCTTCTGCCGCTAATATAGCGATAGGACCAGACGTGATCGATGCCAACCTCAATTTTGAGTTAAAATCGGCTCTTATCACGATGGTCCAAGCTAGCCCATTCGGTGGCAAAACTCATGAGGATGCCAATGCTCACCTCCAACAATTCTTGGAGATTTGCGGCACCTTCACCATTAAGGGGATAACCCAAGAAGCCATCTGCCTTCGTCTCTTTCCTTTCTCTTTGCTAGGAAAAGCGAAGCAATGGTTCTATACCGATCGCAACACTGTAGACACATGGGATAAGTGTTCCAATGCTTTTCTCGCCAAATTCTTTCCGATGGGCAAGACGAATCTCTGCGCAACAAAATCTCTAGCTTTACGCAACAAGCCGAGGAATCTATTCCCGAGGCTTGGGAGAGGTTGCAAGAGTATGTCGCTGCTTGTCCACACCACGGTATGGAGGACTGGCTATTGATCCAGAACTTCTACCATGGCCTAACCCCTCTCTCTAGAAGCCATTTGGATGCCGCCTCCGGCGGTGCATTCTTTTCTCTAAATGTTGCAGATGCTTAGGCTCTCATAGAGAAGATGGTGTCAAACCAAGGATGGAGTGACGAAAGACTACAGCCCCGTAAGCGAGGTATGCATTCCCTTAAGGAAGCCGACATGATCGTGGCCAAGATGGACCTGCTGGCAAAAAAGCTGGACAGCTGTGAGAAGATGAACCAACAGGAGAGTGTCCAATCTCTGGAATCCTACATGACTTGTGAAGTCTGTGGAGAAACCGGACATTCTGGGAGCCACTGCCTCGAGCTACATGAAGATTTGAACTTCATCAACAACAGTAACGTTTTCCGTCAACAGAATCAAGGATAGAATCAACACTCCAATTCTCAAGGTAACAATTCATTCCCTCGCTCTAATTTTCATAATTCTGATGATTTCTCGTTCTTAAAGAATTTAGTTTACTCACAAGGTAGAACTACTGAATTTTTGAATAAGAAATTAATGGCGAATGATAAAGCCCTTGAGAATATAAATGCTAAATTGGAAGATTTCCCATCTGCTCTGAAAAATCAACTTAGCTTTAATAAGATGTTAGAAACCCAATTAGCTCAACTTGCTGCTATCATACCATCTTTTGAATCTGGCAAAATTCATGCTAAACGTGACATGGAAACTGCTAATATGGTTGAAATAAAGTATTTTAACTAATATGAAGATCAAACCATGATTGTTAAAAAGGGTGATCCTGGTAGTCCCATAATTAGATGCTCAATCTTTGGTGAAGTCTTTAAAAATGCCATGTGTGATTTAGGATCGAGTGTGAACATTTTATCTAAAGATTTTTATGAAAACTCATCCTTTCCACCCATGTCATCCACATCTGCCTATGTTGTGCTAGCTGATCAGTCCACTTGCTATGTAGAAGGAATAGTTAATGATTTACCTGTTCATATTAGAGGTTCCTATGTTCCTGCTGATTTCATAATACTAGATATGGGAAATAGGAAAGATGTGCCTCTAATCTTAGGTAGACCCTTCTTGAATACTGTTAATGCTTGCATATATGTGGGAAGTGGTAAAATTCAAATGACATTAGGAGGGACGAAGGAAATATTCTCCTTCTCCCAAGGCCCCGCATATGCCGCTAACATGCAGGAAGCAAAACCCATTCGTACCAAGAAGAGGCGCCCAAGAACAAGGTGGAACAGAAAGAAAGAACCACCTCCTGAGTTGTGTGATTCACATAACAAGGGAGAGGTGTCAAAAGAAGAAGAACCAGATGGAGTACTAAGAGAAGAAGTGCCCAAGGAAGAAGATCCACCCGATAAGGATGAAACTCCATGGACCTAAGGTATGGTTTTATTTTTTTTATTTCCCTTCAATTTTCCCTTTTTCGAATAAATAACATATGTCATGCATGCAACTAAAAAAAATCAGTTATCATTAGTTATATGCATAGATATATGTTAACTTAGTTAGAACAGTAAAATATCAAAATAGGATAGTTTCCCTTTTCACAACATTAGATAGTTTCCCTTTTAATAAAATGAGAACAAGAGCTCCGACTGAGACGAAGAAGATCTTTCACCAAGCAAGAAGCCAGCTTGGGGGAGACTCCCACTCTAATAAGGTATGTCTCAAGCCTACACTTTACATTCAGTTCTTAAATTCTATATCTTTTGAATGTCACATGCTTGCCTAAATAACCACTCCATGAATAAAACTGATAACATCTGCTTAAACAAGTTGAAACCTGAATAAGATTTGAATTATGTCATGCAAATGCTATTTTTATGGTTTGAATGACTAGTCTTATCTAAGTTGTAGCTTTTGTGGGTTGCACATGCTTTAACTGAAATCATGCTTAGTGAATAAAGTTAGTAAGAAATGGAGTAATTCTTTGAACTTGCTAAGGTGAAATTAGGACCTAATCTGGAGGATTTCTTTTAAAAATTATGAAAACCTTGCTAAAAGTTCCTCCTAGATTTTTATCCCATCCCACCACCAGCCAAATATTTGTTAGTCATTAGTCAAAACCACAAAGAGCTTTGTTTGTGTTGAGCTTTGTTAGACCTCATAGATCTTAGTAGAGAAGCTTATCATATCTTTTGAATCAAGATTCACGTACACCCACCATAATTTGCCTACTTTCCACTTTGGAAGTTTGCAACCACCAAATAAATTGCTTATTCTCTACACCGGAGATATGCAATACCCTGCCAAACATCCCATTGCTAGCCTTATGCTTATTCCTACACTGGGAATAAGCATTTCTCCCTCTTCCCCTCTTTTTCATTTCAAAAATCCTTTCCTATAGATATCTGGGGAAATCTAGAGCTAAAAGAGAGAGAGAGAAAATGAGCAAAGTAGCTCAAGAAAGGACTATGTCCTGAAGAAATAAAAAGTGAGCAAAGTAGCTCAAAAGAGGACTATGTCCTAAGAAAATGTGAGGACACATCTTTTGTCTACTCACTATGTATCCAAAAAAAAGAGAGAGAAGTATCATTAGCTCTAGACCCCAGAAATTAACTAGGAAGGATTATGAAATACCTCTCTATACACTTCCACATAACCACACATGCACTTCTTGATCAATTTTTATGATTTGCTGCTCCTTATGATCTGAGTGTCTAGCTTAGCAATAAACATCAGGCAATTTGCTCATGGTTCTTAGCCTACCTATAACTCCACATATCATTCTTTAGAAATAGGAGAGGCTACATTTTGGCCTAAGTGAGGATTTAAACACCATTGAGTGATTGAGTGAATCTTGGAGGACTTAAGCAAGTTGTTATCTTTTGAAAACCTTGAAAAACCTCCAGACAGAATCCTAGTCAAACCTAAGCAAGATAAAAGTTTCCTATCTACTACTTTATTTCACTCTTGCATGTTTAAAGTGAAAAGCTATAAGCTCCACATTGCTATGATTTATGATACATGCTAAGTTATTTCTCACTATACATTCTGCACTTGCAGACATCTTAAGTTGCTATCCATTTCATGCTCAATGCTTAAACCACATTGTTGCTCGAGGACGAGCAACAGGTTAGCTTGGGGGAGCTTGTTGACGGTCCTTAAACACCTGTTTTACCATCAACATTTGACCCTAAAGTTCACCAAAAAGGCATGAAATGTAGTCAAATAGGTTTCAAACTAACCGAATTTCACATGTCCATAGAATTTTATTTGAATGCAGGATTTGAACCAAATTTGGACATTTGGACACACCAGGAGACAAGCCCACTCAGCAGGGCCCATATGGGCCTAAGGGGGGTGGCGCCCGCCAGCTCTAAGTGGCGCCCGCCACTTGGGTTGGCCCAAGTTGCAACCCCTGCCACGTCACTGATCCGTGTGACCTCCCCAGGGCCAAATCTTGGCCCTTGGTCACTAGGTCAGTGGCATCGGACGGCTCAGGATGAAGTGGCGTGGATCAAGGCTGAATGTCGGTTGCTAGGACATGCAACCGACCTCCAAACCGCCTCGGACAACCACCTAGATGCCGTTGAAGCCAAGGCGGTGCATCCAACGGTGAGGGAGGTGGCGGCCGCCACCTAGGGCTGGCGCCCGCCACTAGGGTTAGCCCTAGGTCGGCTGGCTGCCCCCTATAAGAACCCCCCTCACTCCACAAGGCTATAAATACCCCCCCTGAGGCACCTCTTCATTGATATCCCAAACACCATCCCTCATGTCCCACACTTCCAAGAGAAGCAAAGCAAGAGAAGCAAGAGAGAGTTAGGTTAGAAGCTTAGAGAGCTTAGGCTAGTAGGTAGCTAGTAGAGCAAGGCATCTTCGCCCTCGCGGTAGCGCTGCTCAAGGGTTAGCTTAAGAGTAGAGGCGTGCGAGTGATCGGCTCTGGAGCTGGGAAGAGTCTTCCTTCATCTCCAGTTCAGGTTTTGCTCTTGTTACTCAAGCACTTACTATATTCTAGTTCATCATTTCAAGTATTACTTTATTCTACTTATCAGTATTGAGTGGTATACTTGATTGATTGCTTGAGTGCCTAGCTATCCTACAGATCAATTCACTTAGCCATAGTAGTTAATCTCTACCGAGCTTAGTGTTTGATCTTTGCCAATACGTTGCTTAGTTAGTTTAGTGTTTATCTTATTAAGTCAAGTGTTTGCTCTGACGTCCGCAATTGTGTCTCTATTCAAAGCTATGGTAGAGATAGTTAGAATATAGTTAAGCGTGGTGCTTAGTTATAGACTTACCTTCAGATACGGCTGGACCCCCGGATAGCCGTGGTAGCAAGCAGGTGGTGACAGCCCTGTGCGCCTTGAATTCCACCACGTAGTTGGCCCAGTTTAACAGTAAGGCTCGTTGTGCTAGCGTTCAACCTAAGTAAGTGGTAAAGGCAAGTACGCCTCGATACTTGACAAGATAGGAATAAAACTTTACTCAACTTAGTTGCTTTATTGTCTTTTGCCTGCCCTGCTTCATAACTATCTCGCTTTGTAGTTATCTTGCTTTGTAGTTATCTAGGAGTAGTTAGTAGTTCGTAGTTAGTAGTTAGTAGTTAGTTAGTTATCCTTAGTTACCCTCTATCTACCTATCCATTCCACCTTACCTTAACCATCCAGTTCATCCTTACGTAACCATCCATATATTCTTTCTAGCCTCTCTTCTCCCCTTTTCCCTTTTCTCTTTTCTTCGACTCTCATCCCCTCCTTGACTCAACTCATACACCACCCTAGCCTTCCCTTGGGATCAAATAAATCGACACCTAGTACTCCCAGGTGAAGTGCTACTACGATAGTTCTGTGCGCTTGCAAAATCTCCTCCTGGTAGATTGCATTCTCGCTAGATAGCTCCTACTAGTGTCGGGATTGACAACCCCGCTTGGCATTAGTAGATAGCTACTTTAGTTACCCTATCCTAGGTGTAGCTAAGAACTACCAACACCGAGTCTCTGAGTGATGAGTGATTGTCAACTGGGATAATGCGCATGTTCTTTGGCTTGTGTTGTGCAGGTGTCGAGCACGGATATAGTGATCAAAGGCAAGGTGAAGGTCAAGTAGAGACGTGCCGTGCCGATGGACCGAGAGTGGCAAAGGGCGGACGTGAGGCTTGGACTGAGGGACCGGAGGCCCGAGGATCAGCTGTGGTGGCTGACAACCTGGGACAGCGACGAGCGGAGACTTGTGGGCATGGTGTTGCTCGAGTCGAGGACTTGGGGACACATGTCGATGGACGGGGTGCACGGGCGGTGCATCCCCTCCACGGCTCGGTTTGGTGGTTGAGCCACAGAAAAACCACCGAGTGGACGGTTTCCAGGTTTGGGCCTCAAAACATGGGTGCTGATGGTTTCCGAGTTTGGGCCACAAAACTCAGGCTGAGGACGGTTTCCAGGTTTGGGCCTCAAAACCTGGGTGCTGCGGGTTTGCTGAGTTTGGGCCACAAAACTCAGGCGATGGACGGCTGGTTTCTCGGTTTGGGCCTCAAAACCAGGGGTTGGTCGTGAAGGCTGGTTTCCCGGTTTGGGCCTCAAAACTGGGGGTGAAGTCCGGGAAAAGGACAAGATGAGCGGTGGTGGCACGTGGAGGCAATCGGTGAGGTTGCATCGAGGCAACGCTACCAGTTGTGCGGGCATGGCCGTCGGATCACCAGCATCTTCGAGTTGGTCCAGAATAACCCTAGGGTTTAGCTGGTTCGCTCTGTAATTAGTGAGGGGTAGTGTAGGAATTAGAATTAGGATAAGTAGAGGGAGACACCCTCCTCCCATTTTATCTCAGCCATTTGCTCTTTGCCTTCTAGGTTTTCCTGCTCTCCCAATCCCCTACTGTAGCAACTGAGATCCGCAGAGAATCATACCTCTGTGTACTGGAGATTTTGAGGAAGTGAGACCGTAATCTCACTGTTGTAGCGTGTGGTAGCCACACGGTTGCAGATCGATGTGTTGATTTGCATTTTGTTCGTGTTCATCGCGTTCTTCGTTTCTCCACGATTTTCCCGTCACTCGATCTCCCTCTCTACTGCGTCTTTGCGAAATCCATTTGAATCAACTTGTTCTTTACAGTGAGGAGATCATTTCCACCGAAGGAATTCATCTAACTCCTCACGAACAAGTAGATCGGGTTGATTTCGTTTTCGTGGCGCTTTTTCGTTCATACACCTTCCCTTTCGATTTCCCGGTGATTGAGTTGATTTGAGCGGATGATTTCTTGGGGATAGTCTTCCAACTACCTCGTGATCATCTTCTCCAAGTTTGGGAACAAGGGATTTTGGTTTGCTTTGAATTTGGCAGGATTTGAGTTGAGGGCGACCGAAATCGCCCTCTCTGGTCGACCGCGAACAGTCCGCCATCTGACCGGCGGACAGTCCGGGTGTCGGGGATCAGCCGGAGCAGTGTCTGTGTTCTTCGGCCGATTTGGTTTTGAGTGACCGGCGGACAGTCCGCAGTACACACTCGCGGACAGTCCGGGAACGTCCAGGGGACTTGCAGCATCCTTGCTGTTTTGTCCATTTGGCCGGCGGACAGTCCGAGACCCCCTAGCGGACAGTCCGCAGTAGGGACGGACAGTCCGGGACGCCAGGGGCGGACAGTCCGCGATTCGGCTGTAGGCTGAGCTTTGGTGCGTTTGCTCTCCCGGCTTCTCCGCTTGATTTCCGGACTTCTCGTTTGGCCCTATTGTTCATCTAGGAACTTCTCTAGGTATCTTTGCTACTTGTTAGCATCGGTATTCAGGGATTTCTCGACGTAGGCTTCAATCTACGTTCGGGACTAGGTTTTAGGGATTGAACTTGTTCTGGTGCTTTTGCCGATTGGCTTGCTATCGCTTTGTGGTGGTCCGCTGTGATCCTAGGGATCATCCACCGTCTTCCAAGGGTCGAGGGCATCACGGTTTCTATCGAAGCTTTTTGGGATTGATTTGTGGGACAAAGGCCAAAGTTTCGAGAGAAATTTTTGAGCTCCCATTCACCCCCCCCTCTGGTCGCCTTGCTATTGCATTCTCGGTCCTTCAAGGATGTCCTTTCTTAAATGCAGCACGACTATCCCTTGGTGGCACACTACTTTGCTGGAGGTTGGTCACCACTTGAACCATTGACTGCATGAGTTGAGTCTGCATCGTCATCCACTATTCCATGTTGCCTTGAGGAGGAGGTGGTTGTGAGCTCTGGTTGGTAGCATTCTGCATGCTTGCCTTCCTTCTTGTGTTCACCATCTGATTTAACCAAGAACTTGTAAGCATAGGTGGAAAGATAAACATGAGCATGAAAGATTAAGAAGATGAGGGGAACAACATAAGAGGCTTAAAGACAGATTTTGGAACAAGGAACAAGATAAGATCCCCAAAACTAACTAACAACTCACTAAACTAACAACTTGATGTAGTTGTGAACATTGCCCACAACACATCACACTCATTACAAAAAAAACAAATCATCCAATGGCATAAAAACAAACAAACTTGCACACCCAAACATGCTTCAACGCAACTAACGTTCTTGATGTTATGGTGGACAGTCTAAAGGGGTCAGTTGCTCTAGACATCCTAAGGTCACGTAGCAGCAAAGGTGAGAACCAGATCTAATAGCAAGAAGCATAAGATAGATAGAGTAGGCGCAAGAACTTGAAGATAAATAGACAAGGGGGAGGACAAATGGTCAAGGAAAGGAATATTAGCAAGAGCAGAAACAAAGGATATCAAGAACAAGGGTTGTATAACAAATTAGAATCCTATAAACGACCATTTTCTAGTTGGCATACGTCCTACAGTCAACACGGCTCTGATACCATTCTGTAACACCCAGATTTAAGAATAAAACCAGGATAGCCATATGTGTGCCTAGGAAGTCCACACATACAACAACAGAATATAGAATATCAGAAACAATGTTATTACATAACGTAACATAGCTATATAAACACTTACAACTTCGAAGTAAAGCGGAACATAAACTAATCTTCACTTGAGGTTCTAATCTTCATAGGGACGGTTGACTGGGGGCACCGTACGCCAAGCACAACTGATAGTCTTCTGGTGAACTCCAAGACATCTCCACTAATCTCCAGGGTAACTTTGGCTACCGTCTGGGATTGTGGGGAATAGCAAGGGTGAGCACATATCGTACTCAACAAGTACAGGCAGAAATAAAATGACATGCAGGGCTTGAACAAAGGTAGGCTGACACTGTTTCACTGCGGTAAGCATTTTAGTTGGTCAAGTTTTATTAGCACCTGATTACTATAAGTGAGTATAGGACAACCCATCCCATTAGTTAAGAAGAATACCACCACTAATATAACCATCAACCGAGGTGAACACCTCCATCTGAGAAACCATCATCTTATGTCCATAAATCCAACAGTCCAAAACTAATCATGTGAGGGTCCAGGTCACTCGTAACCGTGAGCACGGCTGATATATCAGTTTTACACTCTGCAGAGGTTGCACACTTTTCCCAATGAACAGTGATTCCCATATGCCAGGGTCATGACTCCCATACTACACTTCCAAGGTGCAAGGCAGGGTTTCACCACGGGCCTTTATAGAGATTCATCTAGCGAGCGATAACCACCTAAAGTTCCAACTGGAAACCGCAGCAACCAGAGGTCCCCTAGGTCCATACCACATTCTTGGGCCATCCCTCAGTAGCGTCGCCCGGTTAACACAACACTAGAATCCTCTAATTAGTTAGCCCGGTTAGAGCCATATAACATCTCATGGTTGCACTGTTATCCTGGGTGGTTGCTCCATGAGTCAGTCCTAAAAGGTGGACCCGAGCACAAAACACAAACCACAAGCCAAACTTACCATAACCACCGTACCATACCATGTGCCCGAGTCACTGAGTTTCACGTTAAAACATAGTTCCATATCCATTAAGTCATCATTAATATATCATCATCATGTGGTATTTATAGAACATGTAAAGTTGTTTAGCATAGCATTGCTACCCAAAACACAACCCAGGTAACAAGGAAGATATGGAAAACTAGGATAAACCTGAAGGTTCACATAATTAGACACATGCATGCATATAGTGATTAATGGTGAATAGGTAAAGAACATGATCAAAGGGTGCCTGCACTTGCCTTCTTTAAGTTGTTGTTGATCACAGTCTTCAAAGTCAAGGTCTTGTAGGTTCACTTGCAACTCTTCGTCTATACGCAACAAACATTGGCACACAGGAGCAAACATAAAAGCAAAACATGCATTAAATTAGAAAACAGTACACCAATACATAAAACAGATATAATAGGCTTATAAAACTGTTCTCCTCGTCGAGACGAACGCGTGAACACAAAAACCACTAAAAACAGAGCTATAACAGAGAAGTTATGATTTAAACAAGATTTTCTTTAATAAAATATTAGATTAAAACTAAACTCGAAATTTAAAAGTTTTAAACATTATTAACAGTTGTAAAAACATGTAGGTTATGTAATTACGAACCTAACGCAACTTGAACGGGTCAAAACGGAGTTAAAACGGAGATTTTATAGCGAAAATAGTTTCAGTGGCAAACTTGTGATTATTGGAAAACGTATTTTGGATACAACAGACCAAGCGAAAACAGTTTCAGTGGCAAACTTGTGATTATTGGAAAACATATTTTGGATACAACAGACCAAGTTTACGCTTTCTATGGACGAAAACGTACTCTGAGACGGTGCTTTGGACTGCGGGTTTTAATTCAAAGAAACCGAGGGTCTCTTTAGGAAAAGGCAGGGCGAAGGGGTATCCGTCGATGGTGGCCGTCGGATCTGCAATAGGCGGATGAGATTAGAAGAACAGAGGGGGAGGCGGCGCTTCCGGCCGGAAAGAGAAGAGAACGCGGTGGCCACCATTGCTGGCCGAGCCCGAGCTCGCCGGAGATGGCGTTTTGGTGTTTCAGGCCACAGAAAAACACGGGGAAGGCACCGGGAGGAAGGGGAGAAAAAGGGGAACTCACCGGAGTCCTCGTTCAGATGGGAGAAGGGGTGAGGACGGCTGACAACGAGGTGAGGCGAAGGCCGAGTTTCGGTGAGATCCAAACTGTGCGGCGCGAGGGATTTAGGGCACAAGAGCAACTCGATTCCGCAAAAAGAGAGGAGCGGCGGATGCGGGCAACTTTATAGAGGGGCTCAGTCGTGCGGAAGGGGCAAGGGTGAGACAGAAGGAATGGACTCGGTCGAGTCCGGCTTGGATCCGAATCAGGGAAGGGGAAGAACCTGACTAGCGGGCCCCGAGTGTCCGCGACACACAGCACAGGACCGGACCATCAGTGAGAGAGGGGGGGAGGGAGGCGTCCACGCGGGCTTTTGCTCGCGACTGGGCCGATTCGCCGGGCACGGCCCAAGGCGGGAAGAGAGGGAGGGCGATGTCGAGCGGGCCGCCCGCGGTGAGGAGAAGAGGAGGCGCTGGGCCGACCTGGTGAGAGAAGGGGAAAGGGGCGCGAGGCTGGGCCCTCGGGCCAGATTGGGGAGAGGGGTGAGGGAGGGAGAAGAAAAGCCTTTTCTTTTTGTTTTCAACCATTTCAAAAGCTTTTTTCAAAATGAATTTGAAATCTTTTCAAACTTCGGAGCAAACCACTCAGCACAAAATTAAATATGCATCAGCATGTATGCTCAAACATGTTATTACCCTAAGATAAATTTTAATTTAAAGAAAAGTTTTATTTCTCCTATATTCTCATGAGAACCAAACATACATAATAAAACATTTTCCCTCTATTTCCAAGATTACAAATTTTAGGGTGTTACAATAAGAAAGGGGTAGAAAACTCTGTAGCTGATCACTTGTCTAGAATGCACTTTAAAAATCCTCAGGAATTGCCTATAAATGACTCACTCAGGGATGACATGCTTTTTCAAGTCTCTAGATCTGACCCCTGGTATGCAGACATTGTCAATTTTATAGTTGCAGGTTATGTACCACTAGGAGAAAATAAGAAGCTGATCTATGAGAGTCGGGTTCACATATGAGATGATCCATATCTATTCAGAGTATGCTCTGATGGATTACTCAGAACATGTGTGCCAGCTGAAGAAGGAATTAAGATCATTGAACATTGTCACTCTTCACCATATGGAGGACATTATGAGGCATTCCGAACACATGTGAAGATCTGGCAAAGTGGATTTTTTTGGCCAACCATGTACCAAGACATAAAAGACTTTGTCCGAAGGTGTGGACCATGTCAGAGGCGCGATAGCATCAACACCAGAGATGCCATGCCACTCACTAACAACCTTCAGATTGAGCTCTTTGATGTCTGGAGAATTGATTACATGGGACCATTCCCTAAATCAAGGAACCATGAGTACATTCTGGTTGTTGTCGACTACATCTCAAAATGGGTCGAAGCGATGCCATGCAAATCTGCTAATGCAAGAAACTCTCAGAGGATGTTCAAGGAGGTAATATTTCCAAGATTTGGAGTACCGAGGATGGTAATTAGTGACGGGGGAACACACTTTATTGACAAAGGTTTTCACAAGTATCTTATAAGTCATGGGATCCGTCACAATGTTGCCACTCCCTATCACCCTCAGACAAGTGGCCAAGCAGAAACATCGAACAAACAAATCAAGAATATTCTGCAGAAAACGGTCGACGAGATGGGAACACAATGGAAAGATAGACTACCCGAAGCACTATGGGCATATCGTACTGCCTGCAAAACACCACTGGGAATGTCTCCATATCAACTCGTCTACGGGAAGACTTGTCACTTACCAGTGGAGCTAGAATTCAAAGCTCACTAGGCAATCAAGAGGTGGATAGCTGCAGGAGTCAGGAAGAAAATGCAACTCTCTGGACTAGATGAATGGCGCGAAAAGACATATCACAACGCAAAGATTTACAAAGAGAGAACAAAGATGTGGCATGACAAGAGAATCAAGAAGAAGAGCTTCACTCCGTGAGACAAGGTACTACTCTTTAATTCCAGGGTAAAGTTGTTCGGGCATGGACAACTACGAAGCAAATGGGAAGGACCTTTTACGGTGATAGCTACTTCATCACATGGAGCCATTACACTTCAAAATGACAAAGGTACACTATTTAAGTTAAATGGGCAACGTCTTGAGATTTTTCTAGAACCTGAAAAGAGTCCTGAAGAGTTGGATGTCATCCAATTCTTCATTATCCCATAGATTTACACCATCATCATTTTTTTGATAAGTTCGCGCATCGGGGGAATGTTTTCTGGGATTAGGATCAAGTTTAAAGACACCACGAGCGACGGACCCATGAGGGGCCGCTAGGTGGGACCGACCGGTCCCCTAAGGAGACTGACCGGTCTGCCCTAGCCTCCCCTCGCCGTCTGTCTTCTTTCGTTATGTGTCCAGACTCTTACTCGTATCCTTTCTGGTACCCTGATCCGCAGAATTGATAGCTTTCGTAAGGAACCTATCATGCCTATCATTCAGCCTCCTCTCCAAGCCGCCTCAGCTATAAAACCAGCCCCAGGCCTGTCTCTAGATTCATTGTAGCCTCCTCGCAAAACTCCAGCAGCAACAGAGCTCTCTTCCCACCAGTGCGAATGGCCTCCTACCCAAGGATTGACCTCAATGAGCCCGCCGACGACTCGATGGCTCTCGTCGTCATCCCGACAAAGGAGCTTGCTGTAACACCGCCAAAGGATATCGCCCCTATCGTCTCGCCGACATCCGTTGATGTGATCCAACCGGGAGGGATTTTGCCGCGACGTCAACAAGCTCTCTATGCTCAAGCAGTACCGGCAAGAGAACTCTCGGCATTTTCCATCTCCAAGCTGCTCCAGCTTCTTCCTCCTAAGCCCAATGAGACACTCGTCGGGCTGAAGATGAACAAGTTTGGGGATCCCACGGTCATAAAGTACATGACTACATCTCCGCGTCCTCGCATTGATGGAGTTCGTGGTCACCCTGAGCAGATCAAGGTTGCTCCACCTGCGAAGAGGGCGCCCGCCACTCCTAATCCCGAGGCTAAGCATCAGAGGACTACCCAGTTAGATCGCCACAAGGATAGGATTGAGGACCTTGAGAAGGATAATTTAGAGCTTAAGAACAGATACGCTTCTCTAGCTAAGACTACAAAACAGATGACCGAAGTGCTGAATAAGTATGTTACAAAACACATTAGCTTGAAGGCTAAGGTCGTTAGTGTAGCCTCCACGCTAGGCAAGCTACTCGAGGGAGAGGATTGAGAGATAAGTCGTCAGTAGATTGATAAGGCACTCGTGTTTGTAGAGTCTTACTTTATTAGAAGTTTTGATTAATTAGTTTATTGTGTAATAAAGGTGCCTTAAGTGATATCAATAAAGTTTTTGTTAGAGTTATTCTTTATCTTGTTATTTTGTATATGAGTCTTGTCTCCACATGTTGTGATTAGCAGAAAACAGAAAATAAGTGTGGGGGAGAAGACGACGACAGAATTACCGAAAACCGATCACAAAAATTGCAGAAAACAAAAGACATCGTCGCCGAGATCACGCACCGCGAAGCGGGCCATGGTTGGGCCCTGTGCCCTACCGACCGGTTGGTGGGCCCCACCGGTCGGTTAGGGGTCGGCACCTCTGGCCTCCTCCTTCGTCCACGGATCGGTACACAATCGCTACACTCTATTTTTCGATGTTTAAGCTTCTGTTCGAATTAAATATATATTCTCGTCAATAACATACAATCTACAAACTCTGACTAAAAAGGAAAGATTATTTTGACATGTTCATGGTATAGAGTCACACAACACTTTCTGGAAGACTTGCTTTGATAAAAAACTTGAAGAAACCTATATTGCTTAGAGTTGTTGTGGAACATGATAGAAGAATAATGAGAACTTAATTCTTGAAGTACGAGCTTTGGAGAATTTCATTTGCAAAGTTAAAAGCGATTAGCAACACTTCTCCTTTGTAGTAAATAAATTGCCCACCAAAGTTGTTCATAGAATCAATCATCACATTAATTACTTATTTTAATACTGAGTTCTATTAAACAATCTTTGTTGAGAAATTTATTATGCTCTAAAGATCGAGATCCTTATAAATAAAGAAAGATTCACTCTTCCGAAGTAGTATTGTATTAGAGGCATGGGACTATGCAAAAGTATGAAAAGTGAGGAAAGAAAAATGGACAAGTGTCCGACACACCTCAAGAAAGAAAGAAAAAAAAGTATTATGATAAAAATATGATGAAGAGAAAAAGAAGATAGCCAATGGTCCCTCTAATTACAATATGCCAGCAAGAGTGACAAAGTTTAAAAAGATTAATGTCTTGATCTAAGAGTATATGCGGATACATGGGTGTATGCCGAGTGTCTGAGTGATGAGTGATTGTCAACTGGGATAATGCGCATATTCTTTGGCTTGTGTTGTGCAGGTGTCGAGCACGGATACAGTGATCAGAGGCAAGGTGAAGGTCAAGTAGAGACGTGCCGTGCCGATGGACCGAGAGTGACGAAGGGCGGACGTGAGGCTTGGACTGAGGGACCGGTGGCCCGAGGATCAGCTGTGGTGGCTGGCAGCCTGGGACAGCGACGAGCGAAGACTTGCGGGCACGGTGTTGCTCAGGTCGAGGACCTGGGGACACGTGTTGGTGGACGGGGTGCACGGGCGGTGCATCCCCTCTACGGCTCGGTTTGGTGGTTGAGCCACAGAAAAACCACCGAGTGGACGGTTTCCAGGTTTGGGCCTCAAAACCTGGGTGCTGATGGTTTCCGAGTTTGGCCACAAAACTCGGGCTGAGGACGGTTTCTAGGTTTGGGCCTCAAAACCTGGGTGCTGCGGGTTTGCTGAGTTTGGGCCACAAAACTCAGGCTACGGTCGGCTGGTTTCCCGGTTTGGGCCTCAAAACCGGGGGTTGGCTGTGAAGGCTGGTTTCCCGGTTTGGGCCACAAAACCGGAGGTGCGACGTCCGGGAAAAGGACAAGCAGAGCGGTGGCGGCACGTGGCGGCGATCGGTGAGGTTGCGTCGAGGCAACGCTACCAGTTGTGCGGGCGTGGCCGTCGGATCACCACCTACCATGAGTTGGTCCAGAATAACCCTAGGGTTTAGCTGGTTCGCTCTGTAATTAGAGAGGGGTAGAGTAGGAATTAGAATTAGGATAAGTAGAGGGAGACACCCTCCTCCCCTTGAATCTCAGTCATTTGCTCTTTGCTTCTAGGGTTTCCTGCTCTCCCAATCCCCTGCTGTAGCTAGCTGAGATCCGCAGAGAACCATACCTCTGTGTACTGGAGATTTTGAGGAAGTGAGGCCATAACCTCACTGTTGTAGCGTGTGGTAGCCGCACGGTTGCAGATCGATGTCTTGATTCACGTTTTGTTTGTGTTCTTCGCGTTCTTTATTTCTCCGTGATTTTCCCGTCACTCGATCTCCCTCTCTACTGCGTCTTTGCGAAATCCGTTTGAATCAACTTGTTCTTTATAGTGAGGAGATCATTTCCACCGAAGGAATTCATCTAACTACTCACGAACAAGTAGATCGGGTCAATTTCGTTTTCGTGGCGCTTTTTGGTTCATACACCTTCCCTTTCGATTTCCCGTTGATTGAGTTGATTTGAGCGGATGATTTCTTGGGAATAGTCTCCTAACTACCTCGTGATCATTCTCTCCAAGTTTGGGATCAAGGGATTTTGGTTTGAATCGATTTGGAGAAGATTTGGGTGAAGGGCGACCGAAATCGCCCTCACTGGGAGTTGGCGGACAGTCTGCCATCCCAGCCGCGGACAGTCCGCGCGTCGGGGGCTGGCCAGATCAGTGGCTGTGTTCTTCGGCTGTTTTACTGTTCAGTGACCGGCGAATAGTCTGCCGTTGGTTTTTGCGGATAGTCCGGGACTTGAGCAGGGGACTTCAGCAGCTTTGCTGTTTTGGTCATTTGACCGGCGGACAGTCCGCCCCTTGCTTGCGGACAGTCCGGGTGTACCGCGGACAGTCCGGGACCCCAGGGCCGGACAGTCCGTGAATTGGCTGTGTACTCCGGTTTTGTGCGTTCGCTCTCCCGGCTTCTTAGCTTGGTTTCCAGACTTCTCGTTTGGCCCTAGAGTTGACCAATGAACCTCTCTAGGTATCTTTGCTACTTGTTAGCATAGGTATTTGGGGATCTCTTGACGTAGCCGTCTATCTACGTTTAGGACTTGGTCTTTGGGGGTCGAACTCGCTCCGGTGTTTTTGCCGTTTGGTTTGCTATCGTTTTGTGGTGCTCCGTTGTGATCCTAGGGATCATCCACCCTCTTCCAAGGGTCGTGAGCATCACAGTTTCGATCGAAGCTCTTGGGGTTGATTTTGGGACAAAAGGCCAAAGTTTCGAGAGAAATTTTTGAGCTCCCATTCACCACCCTCTGGTCGCCTTGCTATTGCATTCTCGGTCCTTTAATTGGTATCAGAGCGGGTTAAGGATCTTCCACCTTAGCCGGTTCCAGATCCACCGAAGGCGACATGGATCGCGGCGTGGGCAAACCGCCATTTTTTGATGGGACGAACTATGCGTATTGGAAGATACGCATGTCTGCCTATCTGCAGAGTATGGGTGCTTCCATCTGGGATATTTGCAACTCTGCTGATTATGTGGTCTTGGCTGCACATGTGACTCAGCGTTAGATCGATGATCACGATGCCAATAGCCAAGCCCGTAATGCTCTTTTCTCATTCTTGAGCATGACGGAGTTTGATCGTGTTTCTCACCTCGCTACGGCTCGGGAGATTTCGGCATCCCTCATGCGTTTCCATGAGGGAACCTCTCAAGTCAAAACCCGTCTCTACGAGTCGCACAAGAGAGAGTACGAGAACTTTCGACATATGCCTGGCGAGAGCATAGAGAGTTTATTCGCTCGCTTTCAGGTGATTGTCAACAGGATGAGGGCTAACAAAGAGCTATTGCCTTTCGACGATCATGAGAGAGCTTTGAAGCTTTTGCATAATCTCGATCGGTCGGTGTGGGATTCCAAGGTTCAGGCGATCATCAAATCACCTAACTATGAGACCCTCACGTGCAACGAGCTCTTCAGTAAGCTCAAGTCCAGTGAGATCGATACCATGGCGAGGGCTTCTTATGAAAATCCTTCTGGCCCGTCGATGGCTTTTCTTTCTGGCTCTTCTGCTAACCCCTCTGGAGGTTTTGCACTCTCTTCTCTCTTTTCTGTCACAGAGGAGCAGCTGGAGTCTTTGGGGGATGGCGAGTTGGCTATGCCCGCCAACCGGTTCTCGCGGTTCCACAACAACCGCATGAACCGTCGCCACGGAGGAGGACGCTCAGGATGCTTTGAGTGCGGTGACCCCAACCATTTCATCGCCAATTGCCCGAAGAAGAACAAGCAGACCTTCGGCAAGGCGGATCATGGGCACAAGTACGACTCCGGCAAGCGCAAGGAGAAGTACGTCCCCGTGAAGCACAAGCGGAAGGGCGGCTTCAACAAGGAGTACATCAAGAGGAAGTACTTGGAGAAGGCCCAGGCTGAGCAGCGTGCGTTCTTCGCCACGCTCAGTGACGTTGACGACTCGGATGACGAGTCCGAGAAGAAGAAGAAGATCGAGCACAAGCTCAACGGCCTCTGCTTCTTCGCCGACGACGAGGGCTTCTGCACCATGGCTCTCGGCAAGGAGGTCGACGGCGAGCTGGAGGACACTCCTCGTAACGACGATGATGACGACACCTCCCAGGTATCTCAGACCCCCGATGTGCTTTCTGTTGAGGTCGAGAAGCTTACTGCCACGCTCCTTAGTCAGGATAAGTTGCTTAGGCATGCTGCTAGAGAGCGCAAGGAGTTTAGGCAGAAGTGGGAGGATACGGTGAAGGAACTTGAATCTGTCAAGTCCACCATAGTTGTTACCGATGAGGAGTGTGAGATGTGCACCACACACATGACTGACCTTCTCACTTTGACAGGTAAGTATGTTGCATTGGTAGGAGAGGTGGATGAGCTGAAGGCTAGATCCTCGTTGTTGGGTGCGTGCAAGTCCTGTGCGGGCTTGCAATCTGAGTTGGCAGAGAAGAATGCCAAGATTGTGTCTCTTGAAGAGGCCAACTCAGGTAGCACATGTGTGGCTAGGTGTGTTCTTTGTGAGGGTTTGGAGATGGAGATAACCAATGTGAAGCATGACAAGATGCAAACCGAGGAGGAAAACACATACCTTCGGACCATCTTGTCATGGGTGTCCAGTGGTGAGCCACAGCTCGGGATGATGATCTCCCAATTCAAGCGAGCTGCTGGAGGTCCTGGTGTAGGTTTTGCTCCGGGTGTTGATGTTTCATCTTTCGGCAAGATTGGAGAGTCGAGTGGTTTGAACCCATGTGAGAAGCCCAACTCCACCACTACTCCCAAGCTTACCAAGATTCCACCCAAAGAGCCTCTCAAGCCTAACACCAAGGATGGGGGTCTTTGTTGAACCTCCGAGAGCTCCACTCAAGAAACAATCATGGGCTCCCAAACCAAACCACCTCGAGAACAAGCTGGACACCATGCCACCCATCCAGGAGGAGTTTATGCCACAGAAGGGCAAATTGATCCATACCCACTACCGTGAGTACCAACAACCCCCTTTGAGAGCGGTGAGGTACCATTGTGAGCACTGTGGGCGAGATGGACACTTGAGCGAGTTTTGCTTTCGACGCAAGAGAGAGGCGCGCCGCGCAAAGGAGATGAACAATCCGGACATGTACCATCCTTTCCATGATGTACATGTGTCGAACATTCAGAGGCGTGCTGCTAGGCCTAGAGGTCCAGAACCTCAAGTTTCTAGGCCTAGGAAGCGGAGGGGACGTGCCCGGCGGGAGCCTGCAGTTGTAGGCTATGGACCCCGTGGCGGTGGCGTTGTAGTTGAGCGTTTTCCCCCACCGCGTTTTGAGTATCGCGGTGAGTGCTCCTTCCCCAGCGGACCATGTCTGTCTAAACGTGGTGATCGCTTCCTTCGTAGGTGTGCTAGGAATGGTTTTTACACTAACCGTTCTTTTGAGCAGCCGGCCCAACACTGGTATTCTTCCCACTTCACTAACCCCAGTGTTGGCCCGTATGCTCACCCTATGTCTTTTTATTGATGTAGGTAAAACGATTGGAGAACGTTTGGTTGGTGGATTCCGGTTGCTCGAGGCACATGACCGGAAACACCAAGTGGTTCTCCAGTCTTAGTCCGGTCGCCGAAAAGGAGTATATCACCTTCGGCGACAATAGCAAAGGTAAGGTATTGTCTCGTGGGTCGGTGCGAGTTAATGAGCACTTTGTGTTGCGCAATGTTGCTCTTGTTTCTAACTTGCATTTTAACATTCTTTCTGTTTCGCAACTTTTCGATGATGACTATGAGATTCATTTTAAGCCGAATCTCAGTTGCATTTTGGACCCTCAGGGCAATCTTGTTTGTGTGATTTCGCCCTTTGGTAAAGTCTTTCATGCGGATTTCTCGGAATCATTTGGCATTTCTTGTTGTCTTTTGGCTGCACCTTCCTCCTCTGATCTTTGGAAGTGGCATAGGAGACTTGGTCACCTGAGCTTCGACTTGCTTGCAAGACTTAGTTCACTTGGCCTAATCCGAGGATTCCCCAAGTTGTCCATGGAGAAGGATCTTGTTTGCCATTCTTGTAGACATGGAAGATGGTTGCCGCTCCTCACCATCCAGTGACTCAGGTCATGACCAAGCGCCCTGGAGAGCTTTTGCACATGGACCTTGTTGGTCCGGCTCGGGTGAGGTCGGTTGGGGGGAAGTGGTATGTGCTTGCTGTTGTTGACGATTTTTCGAGATATTCGTGGGTCTTCTTTTTAGCTGAGAAGACCGAGACTTTCTCCTTTGCTCGCAATCTGATTTTGCGTCTTCAGAACGAGTTCCCTTTGAACTCGATGCGAGCTATTAGGAGTGATAATGGTTCCGAATTCAAGAATTCGGATTTTGAGAAGTTTTGTAACTCTTTGGGTTTAGAGCATCAGTTTTCTTCCCCCTACACACCGCCTCAGAATGGTGTTGTAGAAAGGAAGAATCAGACCCTTGTAGAGATGGCCAGGACGATGCTCGATGAGCATAGGACTCCTAGGCGATATTGGGCCGAAGCGATGAGCACTGCATGCTACATTTCCAATCGCATTTTTCTCCGAGCTTTCTTGAAAAAGACTTCTTATGAGTTGCGTTTTGGAAAACTGCCCAAGGTGAGTTATTTTAGAGTCTTTGGCTGCCACTGTTTTATACTTAAGAAAGGCAACCTGGACAAATTTGAGTCTCGTTCTTCTGACGGTGTGTTTTTGGGTTATGGCACTCACACTCGAGCTTATCGTGTACTTAACCTTGACACTAACCGAGTCATGGAGACATCCGATGTCACCTTCGACGAGACCATGTTTTGTCCTTCTTCTCGTTTTGAGCGTGCAGGTGATCATGAGGTTGGTGAGCCTCTTTTTGATGACGAGGATGAGGGTGCTGAAGGTATGGATGATCCAGCACCCCCTCCACCTGCTGTGCCGCAAGGAGCGGCTTCTACTACTACTCACGGCCCCGGCACTTCTTCATCTTGGGGGCCGTGGGATCTGCCACCTCGAGCGGTACCCTTTGTACCCGAGGAGGCGCCAGCTACTGTTGAGGGGGAGATCACTTCTGCTCGGGAGGCGCCACGACACATCCAGCGCCAGCACCCGCCTCAACAGATGATCGGCAGCATCGGCGAACGTGTCACTCGGTCAAGGTCACAACAAATCTCTCACTTTGCTCATTCTGCATTTGTTGCTGATTTTGAACCCCGAGATGTTGGACACGCTTTATCTGATCCAGATTGGGTCAATGCCATGCATGAGGAGTTAGAGAATTTTGAAAGAAATCGGGTTTGGGTTCTTGTTCCTCCTCCTCCTGAGTATCACCCTATTGGGACAAAATGGGTTTTCAAAAACAAACAAGGATAGGATGGCCATGTTGTGAGAAACAAGGCCAGACTTGTAGCCCAGGGATATAGTTAGAAGGAGGGGATAGACTATGAGGAGACTTTTGCTCCCGTAGCTCATTTGGAGGCTATTAGGATACTCTTGTCTTTTGTTGCATCCAAAGGTTTCAAACTTTTTCAAATGGATGTCAAGAGTGCCTTCTTAAACGGCTACATAGAAGAGGAGGTGTATGTTAGACAACCCCCCGGTTTCGAAAATCCCAAGTTTCCAAACCACGTTTTTAAACTTCACAAAGCGTTGTATGGTTTGAAACAAGCCCCTAGAGCCTGGTATGATAGGTTGAAAACCTTTTTGCTTGCTAAGGGCTTTAAAATGGGATGTGTGGATAAAACGCTCTTTCTCCTCAAGCAAGGCACTGATACTCTCTTGGTCCAGATTTACGTGAATGATATCATTTTCGGTGGTTCTTCTCACGCTTTGGTTGCTAAGTTTGCAGACACTATGAGCAGAGAATTTGAGATGAGCATGATGGGCGAGTTGATGTTTTTCCTCGGGTTGCAAATCAAGCAATCTCGGGAAGGGACGTTCGTGCACCAGGGTAAGTATACCAAGTACATCTTGAAGAAATTCGATATGGGTGAGGCCAAGCCTCTTCCAACACCCATGTCGACCACGATGGCCCTAGATGCGGATGTGGATGGAGAAGCTGTGGACTAGAAGGAGTACCAGAGTATGATCGGGTCGCTGCTGTACCTGACGGCGACACGCCCGGACATTCAATTCACGGTGTGTATTTGCGCACGTTTTCAGTCGTCACCGCGCACTTCTCACCGTCAGGCGGTCAAGCGCAATATGAGGTACTTATCCTTCACTCTAGAATTTGGGATTTGGTATTCTGCTTCCTCCACCCTTTCCCTTTGTGGTTATTCCGATGCCGATTTTGCTGGTTGCCGCATTGATCGCAAGTCCACTTCCGAGACTTGCCAGTTTATTGGATCTTCTCTTGTTTCGTGGTCCTCTCGCAAGCAGTCTAGTGTCGCCCAGTCTACCACGGAGGCTGAGTATGTTGCGGCGGCTAGCTGCTGTTCCCAGTTGCTTTGGATGATGGCCACTTTGCATGATTTTGGTCTGAGCTTTTCTCGTGTTCCTTTGCTTTGTGACAGTACGAGTGCGATTAGCGTTGCTAAGAACCCTGTGCTGCACTCCAAGACCAAACACATTGATGTGCGCTTCCATTTTCTGCGAGACCACTATGAGAAGGGTGATATCGACCTTCGCCATGTCGATACTCATCATTAGTTGGCTGATATTTTCACCAAGCCTTTGGACCAATTGACTTTTGCTAGGTTGAGAGGTGAGCTTGGTGTGTGTTTTCCCTTTTAGATGGGGGAAACATTTTGGTTCTTGTACCATAAACTAACTATTTTTCGTTAGTCTTGTTCTCTTTTGCATTTCAGCATACGCTTTTACATTCAGAGCTTCATGTATATAATCTAAAGAATGTAACTATGCTCTGTATAGGATTTGCTCCGATGCTTTATGATGATGCTATAGCTTATGCTCTTTCTGATCACTAATACATGTTGTGAGCAGAGCTATTTTATGAATGGTGAATCTGATTAATATAAAACTTGAAAATGTTCACCATTGAGATATGCAACTAGTATTGTAGAATGTGTTGAAGTCACTTGTGCTTTTCATATATGCTAGGTTGCTATGTCTCTAGTGTTGAGTCTTTCACTTGCTTGGTATGTTCATTTTCTGTTCTAATAATCTGAACCAAGTTTAGTGAATTGGAAAAGATCGAGATGGGATTGCTTGTCAACACATCACAGTTTCGAGACTGTTTCTCATTGCACTTTGAGTTAAACTTGAGCTGTGTAGTGTATGACCGAAAATGTTGTGTTAAGCTTCTGATTGCTTCTGCATAGGCTTCGCACAGTTGAAAAGTTATGCAATGACAAGCTTTCAACCTCTCGCAATCACATGCTAAAATTTTAACTTGTGTAATTTAACCGCTGCAAACTCCGATAAAATTTGATACACAAGTCTATGTTTCATTCTATAGCATGATGATTGAACTGTGCTAGGGGTAGTTCACCTTGTATACATGTTTAGCATTTGTCGTATATCCTGTCTATACATGTTTTGTGATATTTTGATGGTGAACTCTTTTTGGCTGAAAACTGCTCTTTTGCTCTCATATTCATATTTCGTATCTGGTGATCAGTTTGAGCCTTTGCTAGCTTCTTATGAATGTTGTTGAGTCATCGGATCAGAACTGTGTAGAGCATCCTTGCACTCTCTTGATTATATTCCTGAAGCTGCTAACTTGCATTTTTACTCATATGCATTTTTGGAGGGAGATATTCTGTCGAGGGGAAGACATTTGAGTGCGTATGCACATTTGCTTGCTGGTGCATTTTCAACTAAGGGGGGAGAAAATATTGACAAATCATGTGTTCCCTGGGTTGTGTGCACTAGTTGAGGGGGAGTTTGCTAGTTGTGTTGAGCCTTTGCCTCTTTCTTGAGGAACTAGCAAACGTTTTCAGCTCATTTTCAGCTCTTCAATTGGTATCGAACTCTTTTGGTTTTGAGTTGGTAACAGTTGGTATTGAGTTGCTTCGCTAGCGGTGTTGAGCCCGTTCTGCCTCTTCTTGAGGGCTAGCTCTGTTTTTCTTGAATTTCAGTTGATCTTTCAATTGGTATCAAGTTTTCTCGCTAGCGGTGTTGAGCCTGTTCTACCTCTTCTTGAGGGCTAGCTTTGCTTTGCTTGGTTGCGCCGAGCCGTTGCCCATGTCTTTGGGAACCAAGTTGTGTTGCTCTTTTCCACTTGACCTTCTTCGGCTTTGACATGCTTTTGGGTCATATGGTTGAGTTCTCTCTCTTCCTTCCTCCCTTTCTTCCGTTTCCATTATGATTTGTGTTGGTAGTTGACAATGCACTCATCAAGGGGGAGATTGCGGATACATGGGTGTATGCCGAGTCTCTGAGTGATGAGTGATTGTCAACTAGGATAATGCGCATGTTCTTTGGCTTGTGTTGTGCAGGTGTCGGGCACGGATACAGTGATCAGAGGCAAGGTGAAGGTCAAGTAGAGACATGTCGTGCCGATGGACCGAGAGTGGCGAAGGGCGGACGTGAGGCTTGGACTGAGGGATCGGTGGCCCGAGGATCAGCTGTGGTGGCTGGCACCCTGGGACAGCGACGAGCGAAGACTTGCGGGCACGGTGTTGCTCGGGTCGAGGACCTAGGGACACGTGTTGGTGGACGGGGTGCACGGGCGGTGCATCCCCTCTATGGCTCGGTTTGGTGGTTGAGCTACAGAAAAACCACCGAGTGGACGGTTTCCAGGTTTGGGCCTCAAAACCTGGGTGCTGATGGTTTCCGAGTTTGGCCACAAAACTCGGGCTGAGGACAGTTTCTAGGTTTGGGCCTCAAAACCTAGGTGCTGCGGGTTTGCTGAGTTTGGGCCACAAAACTCAGGCTACGGTCGGCTGGTTTCCCGGTTTGGGCCTCAAAACCGGGGGTTGGCTGTGAAGGCTGGTTTCCCGGTTTGGGCCACAAAACCGGGGGTGCGACGTCCGGCAAAAGGACAAGCAGAGCGGTGGCGACACGTGGTGGCGATCGGTGAGGTTGCGTCGAGGCAACGCTACCAGTTGTCCGAGCGTGGCCGTCGGATCACCACCTACCATGAGTTGGTCCAGAATAACCCTAGGGTTTATCTGGTTCGCTCTGTAATTAGAGAGGGGTAGAGTAGGAATTAGAATTAGGATAAGTAGAGGGAGACACCCTCCTCCCCTTGAATCTCAGTCATTTGCTCTTTGCTTCTAGGGTTTCCTGCTCTCCCAATCCCCTGCTGTAGCTAGCTGAGATGCGCAGAGAACCATACCTTTGTGTACTGGAGATTTTGAGAAAGTGAGGTTGTAACCTCACTGTTGTAGCGTGTGGTAGCCGCACGGTTGCAGATCGATGTCTTGATTCACGTTTTGTTCGTGTTCTTCGCATTCTTCATTTCTCCGCGATTTTCCCGTCACTCGATCTCCCTCTCTATGCGTCTTTGCGAAATCCGTTTGAATCAACTTGTTCTTTATAGTGAGGAGATCATTTCCACCGAAGGAATTCATCTAACTCCTCATGAACAAGTAGATCGGGTCGATTTCGTTTTTTGGCGCTTTTTGGTTCATACACCTTCCCCTTCAATTTCCCTGTTGATTGAGTTGATTTGAGCGGATGATTTCTTGGGGATAGTCTCCTAACTACCTCGTGATCATTCTCTCCAAGTTTGGGATCAAGGGATTTTGGTTTGAATCGATTTGGAGAAGATTTGGGTGAAGGGCGACCAAAATCGCCCTCACAGGGAGTTGGCGGACAGTCCGCCATCCCAGCCGCGGATAGTCCGCGCGTCGGGGGCTGGCCAGATCAGTGGCTGTGTTCTTCGGCTGTTTTACTGTTCAGTGACCAGCGGACAGTCCGCCGTTGGTTTTTGCGGACAGTCCGAGACTTCAGCAGGGGACTTCAGCAGCTTTGCTGTTTTGGTCATTTGACCGACGGACAGTCCGCCCCTTGCTTGCGGACAGTCCGGGTGTAGCGCGGACAGTCCGGGACCCCAGGGCCGGAGAGTCTGCGAATTGGCTGTGTACTCCGGTTTTGTGCGTTCGCTCTCCCGGCTTCTTAGCTTGGTTTCCAGACTTCTCGTTTGGCCCTAGAGTTGACCAAGGAACCTCTCTAGGTATCTTTGCTACTTGTTAGCAAAGGTATTTGGGGATCTCTCGACGTAGCCGTCTATCTATGTTCGGGATTTGGTCTTTGGGGGTCGAACTCGCTCTGGTGTTTTTGCCGTTTGGTTTGCTATCATTTTGTGGTGCTCCGCTGTGATCCTAGGGATCATCCACCCTCTTCCAAGGGTCGTGAGCATCACAGTTTCGATCGAAGCTCTTGGGGTTGATTTTGGGACAAAAGGCCAAAGTTTCGAGAGAAAGTTTTGAGCTCCCATTCACCCCCCTCTGGTCGCCTTGCTATTGCATTCTCGGTCCTTCAGTATAATATTTTTCTCCTTTGACTTGGTAAGATGAACTGCTCCACATAAATAAAATGCTTTGGTAAGGAATTGAAGTACTACAAAAGGAAAAGGAAAGCTATGACTTCTTTTGAAAAATTCAAAAAACTCCAATGTCTTGTGCTAAAAGAAAAAGGTGAACTGTTTCAACTATTCTGTTCTCCAGCTACTCAAGGTTTTATGGTAAACATACTGAATTCTTCAAATGCAGGTATGAATAGAAAGGTTTAGTGTTTGATATCTTATCCTACAGTTATGATCCAACCTTTTATCGAGGACGAGTAAAAGCCTAAGTGTGGGGGAGTTTGTTGACATTAATTAACACTTCTTATTAAAGGTCAAATAAACATGAAAATGGATGAATACATGAACTCCACCTTAGTATAGGGTTTCAAACTGATGAATTCCATGAATTTTGGTGAATTATGAATCTGCAGGGATTAAACAGGAAAACACCCTTAATTGCTTCCCCTAGAAGGAAACTGACGGGAGATAACGCAACGGCCAAGTCAGGAATACGCCAGAAGATTCTAGAGAACACCTGAAGACTCCACGAGGCGGGGCACCCCGAGCCACCTCCAGGTGGGACCGACTGGTCTGGTGGGCCCACTGGTCGGTCGACCCAGGGCGCCGCCAGCCTCCCCCTTCTGGAACCTTCCTCCACTGCCTTTGAGGATCAATCTCAGCCCTACGTGAAGTCGGTTTGATCCAACGGTCGCGGTTGATCCCCCAGGGCTATATAAACAGGCCCCTAGGCCCCAGGGAAGACAGAAGGTCCCTCTTCAGAAAAGTCTACGCCTCATTCAGAAACCCTAGAAGAGAATTCAAGAGTCAGCTTTCAAGTAGAAGATTAGATACCCCTCTAGTTTAGGTTTAGAACCTAGTCTTATACTAGAACTAGAAGAGAGAGAGAGGAAGAGATCAAGAAGGAGCTCCGGCCTGTCAGATCAACTTCTTCATCTTGTACCTGTGGATTCAAGTTCTTCGTCAACTTGCTTCAACGATTGTTTCGGTAATCAACGTCTATATTTAAGTTTGAGCCATTGTTCTTATTATTCTCAAGGTTTATGACTCTCTTTTGAGTACTTTAATTCTAGGTCGCTCTAGAGTTAGAGTAGTTGGATAGTGTAAGCGTGGTGCTTAGACTTGATAGCTCATAATTGCCTCCTATAACGCCGGTAGAACTGGTTGTTCGCAAGGGTGACACTTATAGCCTTGTTGATTCTTCTATAGTCCACTTACCCGTGTGTAGGCTCGGTAGTATTATACTTTTGCATAAAAGACTCATACTCTGTTTGTGACCTTTTTTGGCAATTTCCCCACTAAGAATAATATAAACATATCACTCTTAAATTGGATTTAGACAGCCTTAGTGATCCCCTCTATGCTTCTAGCTTCTCCGTCCTTGTTAGCTACTCAGGGGTTATACTTTTTAAGACTTAACACTATCTGTTCCTCTGGGTTCGATATTAAAACTGGGTTACTCCGATGAAGTGCTACATCGATATGTGCGTTAATTTATACCATTAATTGTCTTGTTCTTCATGGGAACCATTGGTTTCATCAAACTCAACATCATGGACTTCTTCAACTATTCTTGTTGTGTTGTTCCATACTCGATAGGCTTTGCTTGTAGTGGAGTAACCAAGAAGTAACCCTTCATCACATTTCTTCTCAAACTTTCCAAGTCTTGTGCCCTTCTTCAATATGTAACATTTGCACCCAAAGACCCGAAAGTAAGCAATGTTGGGTTTTCTATCATTGAGGAGCTCATATGGTGTCTTTTTCAATAGAGGGTGACAATAGAGTCGATTGCTATAGTAGCAAGTCATGTTGATTGCTTCGGCCCAAAAGGAATCACTCACATTGTATTCACTAAGCATAGATCTTGACATATCAATGAGTGTCCTATTCTTCCTTTCAACTATCCCATTGGATTGAGGTGTATACTTGGCCGAGAATTGATGTTTGATTCCAAACTCATCACATAGCTCATCAACTCTTGTGTTTCTAAACTTGCTTCCATTGTCACTTCTCACATTCTTTATTCTTCTGTCAAACTCATTTTGGCTTCTCTTGACAAAGGTTTTGAATACGCCAAACACTTCACTCGTGTCAACAAGAGAGAAGACCCATGTGTATCTTGTATAGTCATCCACTATCACAAATCCATACTTGTTTCCCCTAATACTTGCATAAGTCCAAACAAGTCCATGTGCAACAACTCAAGTGCATGTGTAGTGCTCATTATTCCTTTGTTGGGATGAGTGTTTCCAACTTGCTTTCCCATTTAGCATGCACTTGCAAATACATGGGTGTATGCCGGATCTTGAGTGATGAGTGATTGTCAACTGGTTTGATGCGCATGTTCTTTGGCTGGTGTTGTGCAAGTGTCGAGCACGGATGAAGGACCGAGAAAGCAACCAGAAAGCGACCAGAGAGGGGGGGGTGAATGGGAGCTTCAAAATTTCCAACCGGAAACTAGTAGCCACTGTCCCGAGAATCACCCTGAAAGCAAACACTAGAGCTCGCTAGTGTCCATGACCCTAGATGTAGGGTGGATGCTTCCAAGAAGCACAGCGAGACACTACACGACTCTAGAAACCCAACGCAAAAGTCCAAAACCAAATCCGAGATCGCACGAACGAACGGCGAATGAAACTGCGCGAAACAGCTTGGACCGGACTCTGACTGCGTCCGGTCAGTCACCACCGGACGCGTCCGGTCACAAGAAAACCTCTCTGGAACCTTACTGTTTCTGACCGGACTCACAAGTGAGGAGCGTCCGGTCGAAAGCAGTGCGTCCGGTCAGAAGACAGAACCGTGAACAGTGCAAGTGTTGAGTCCGGTCGCACGGCAGAAGGAGCGTCCGGTCAACATCAGAAAATCACCGCGCGACATTCAAACACCAGACGCGTCCAGTCAACGCGAGGACAGCGTCCGGTCACCCCGACAGCACCCTATTTGTCCACCGATTCGACTCGATCTCACCCAAAACAAGTCCTCTAGGGATCAAACTTGGTGAGAAGAGTCACAAGGAGGATAGTGAGCTATCTCTAAGAGATCATGGCTCGAACCTATCTCCAAATCGATGAATCAAAGAAATTCGGGGGAAGGGAGAAAAACTTGACCCGAAACCAAAATCGATCGATCTCCTAGACCGTGAGGTTAGAGGTGAATTCCTTCGGTAGAAAGAAGTGCCTCACGATCTAGAACAACTTGGTTCAAACGGATTTGCCAAAGATGAACCGAGCAAAGAGATCAAACGACGGGAAAACGTGGAGAAAAGTAATCCGCGAAGAACACAATCAAAACACGAATCACAACCACAAAATTGCAACCGTGTGGCTACCACATGCTACAACAGTGAGATTACGGTCTCACTTCCTCAAAATCTCACGGGCACAGAGGTATTGTTCTCTTCTCTGTGGATCTCAGGTTCGCTACAGCAGGGATGTGGGAAAGCAGGAAACCCTAGAAGCAAAAGAGCAAATGACTAAGATGGATGGGGAGGTGGGTGTCTCCCCCTACTTATCCTAATTCTAACTATTCCTAATTCCCACTCTACCCCTAACTACTTACAGAGCGAACCAGCTAAACCCTAAGGTTATTCTGGACCAACTCGAAGGTAGGTGGATCCGACGGCCACGCCCGCACAACTCGTAGCGTTGCCTCGACGCAACCTCCCGATTGCCGCCACGTGCCGCCACCGCTCTGCCGTCCTTTCCCGGACGTCGCACCCCCGGTTTTGTGGCCCAAACCGGGAAACCAGCCTTCATAGCCAAACCCCGGTTTTGATGCCCAAACCGGGAAAACAGCCCACCAGCGCCTGAGTTTTGTGGCCCAAACTTAGCAAACCCGCAGCACCCAGGTTTTGAGGCCCAAACCTGGAAACCGTCCTCAGCCCGAGTTTTGTGGCCAAACTCGGAAACCATCAGCGCCCAGGTTTTGAGGCCCAAACCTGGAAACCGTCCACCCGATGGTTTTTCTCTGGCTCTACCACCAAACCGAAGCTGTAGAGGGGATGCACCGCCCGTGCACCCTGTCCACCGACACGTGTCCCCAAGTCCTCGACTCAGGCAACACATGACCACAAGTCTTCGCTCGTCGCTGTCCTAGGCTGTCAGCCACCACAGCTGATCCTCGGTCCACCAGTCCCTCAGTCCAAGCCTCACGTCCGCCCTTCGCCACTCTCGGTCCATCGGCACGGCACGTCTCTACTTGACCTTCACCTTGCCTCTGATCACTGTATCCGTGCTCGACACCTGCACAACATAAGCCAAAGAACATGCGCATCATCCCAGTTGACAATCACTCATCACTCAGAGACTCGGCATATACCCATGTATCCGCAATCTCCCCCTTGATGAGTGCATTGTCAACTACTCACACAAATCATAAAGGAAATAGAAGAAGGAAGAAGGAGAAGAGAGAACTCGACCAAATGACCCAAAAGCATAGCAAAGCCAAAGAAGGTCAAGTGGAAAGAGCGAAACAACTTGGTTGCCAAAGACATGGGCAACGGCTCGACGCAACCAAGCAAAACAAAGCTAGCCCTCAAGAAGAGGTAGAACAGGCTCAACACCGCTAGCAAATACCAAAGTGAAAAATCAAAGCAGGATGCTAGTCCCTCAAGATAGAGGCACAGAGGCTCAACACAACTAGCAAGAAAGCTCGACACCAATTGAAAATCTGAAAGGAGAATGCTAGTCCCTCAAGAAAGAGGCAAAGGCTCAACACAACTAGCAAAAATGCTCCGAACCAATTGGAAATTTCAAAAACTCATCATGAGCAAGCTCCCCCTTGCATGGTGCACACAACAGATTCCTCTCCCCTTTGAACATGGGAGGTATGATTTGTCCTAATTCTCCCCCTTAGTTGAAAATGCACCATCAAGAAAAAAGAATCGAAAGCAATTTTCTCCCCCTCATAAAATGCACCATCAAAAGTGTCAACAAGAGAATTGCTCACCCTTCCAAAATGCATATGAGTCACGATGCAAGTTAGCAGCTTCAGGAATATAGTCAAGAAAATGCAAAGATGCTCTAAACAGTATAGCTCTAAAGACTCACTAGAAAGCATACAAGCTAGCGAATGCTCAAACTGATCACTAAATATGAAATATGAACATGAGAGCATAGTGAGCAGTTTTTGGCCAAAAAGGTATTCACCATCAAAATAGCACAAACATGTATAGACAAGAAATCCGACAAGTGCTAAACATGTATGCAAGGTGAACTACCCCTAGCAAAGTTCAGTCATCATGCTACAGAATGAAACATAGACTTGTGTTTTCAAATTTTAATCGGAGTTGCAGCGGTTAAGATTACACAAGTTCAAATTTCAGCATGTGATTGCGAGAGGTTGAAAGCTTGTCATTGCCTAACTTTTCAACTGTGCGAAGCCTATGCAGAAGCAAGCAGAAGCTTAAAGCAACAGTTTCGGTCATACACTACACAGCTCAAGTTTAACTCAAAGTGCAATGAGAAACAGTCTCGAAACCGTGATGTGTTGACAAGCAATCCCATCTCGATCTTTCCAATTCACTTAACTTGGTTCAGATTTTAAACAGAATATGAACATACCAAGCAAGTGAATGACTTAGAACTAGAGACATAGCAACCTAGCATATATGAAAAGCACGAGTGAACTCAACACATCCTACACATGCTAGTTGCATATCTCAATGGTGAACATTTTCAATTTTAAGTTCATTAAGCAGGTTCACCATTCAAAAATAGCTCAGCTCACAACATGTATCAGTGATCAGAAAGAGCATAAGCTACAAGTATCAACATATAGCATCAAAGCATACTACATAGAGCATAATCACATTCTAAAGATTATATACATGAAGCTCAGAGTGTAAACGTGTATGCTGAAATGCAAAAGAAAAACAAAGCTAACGAGAAAATAGTCAGTCTATGATACAAGAACCAAAATGTTTCCCCCATCTAAAAGGGGAAACACACACCAAGCTCACCCCTCAACCGATTAAAGGTTGATTCGTCCAAAGGCTTGGTGAAAATATCAGCCAACTGATGATGAGTATCGACATGGCGAAGGTCGATATCACCCTTCTCATAGTGGTCTCGCAAAAAGTGAAAGCGCACATCAATGTGTTTGGTCTTCGAGTGAAGCACGGGGTTCTTAGCAATGCTAATCGCACTCGTGCTGTCATAAAGCAGAGGAACACGAGAAAAGCTCAGACCAAAATCACGCAAAGTGGCCATCATCCAGAGTAACTGGGAACAGCAGCTAGCCGCAGCAACATACTCAGCCTCCGTGGTAGACTGGGTGACACTAGACTGCTTGCGAGAAGACCACGATACAAGAGAAGAACCAATAAACTGGCAAGTCCCAGAAGTGGACTTGCGCTCAATGCGACAACCAGCAAAATCGGCATCGGAATAACCGCAAAGGGAGAGGGTGGAGGAAGCTGAATACCAAATCCCGAACTCAGGCGTGAAGCGAAGGTACCTGAAAATGCGCTTGACCGCCTGACAGTGAGAGGTGCGCGGCGACGCCTGAAAGCGCGCACACAGACACACCGCGAATTGGATGTCTGGGCGTGTCGCCGTCAGGTAGAGCAGCGACCCGATAATGCTTCGGTACTCCATCTGGCTTACAGCTTCTCCATCCTTGTCCACATCCAGGTCCGTCGTGGTCGACATGGGTGTTGGAAGAGGCTTGGCCTCACCCATATCGAACCTCTTCAGCAAGACTTTGGTATACTTGCCCTGGTGCACAAACGTCCCTTCTCGGGATTGCTTGATTTGCAACCCGAGGAAAAACGTCAACTCGCCCATCATGCTCATCTCAAATTCCCTGCTCACTGTATCTGCAAACTTGGCAACCAAAGCGTGAGAAGAACCACCGAAAATGATATCATCCACGTAAATTTGGACCAAGAGACTATCAATGCCTTGCTTGAGGAGAAAGAGCGTTTTATCTACACATCCCATTTTAAAACCCTTAGCAAGCAAAAAGGTTTTCAACCTATCATACCAGGCTCTAGGGGCTTGTTTCAAACCATACAAAGCTTTGTGGAGTTTAAAGACATGGTTTGGAAACTTGGGATTTTCAAAACCGGGGGTTGTCTAACATACACCTCCTCTTCTATGTAGCCGTTTAAGAAGGCACTCTTGACATCCATTTGAAAAAGTTTGAAACCTTTGGATGTAGCAAAAGCCAAGAGTATACTAATAGCCTCCAAACGAGCTACAGGAGCAAAAGTCTCCTCATAGTCTATCCCCTCCTTCTGACTATATCCCTGGGCTACGAGTCTGGCCTTGTTTCTCACAACATGGCCATCTTCTTCCTGTTTGTTTTTGAAAACCCATTTTGTCCCAATTGGGTGACACTTAGAAGGTGGATGTAACACCCCAGGTGTTCGACGCCAGTTGAGCAGTCAGTTTAAACACAAACATGGTCTGTCAGGTGATGATCGAAAGATGATTTCTAGTATGGTCAGCGATGACTGAAGATTTGGAATCAACCCCGGAAATAGAGCTTCTATTTAAATTATTCCAGAAATAATTAACAGCACAAGTAATAATGATTGCCCAATTTTGGAATATTCAAGATTTCTGCTAAACATGACTTTTTCATGTTCCCTGCTTCAGTTCCTATTTATAGTGACTGGTAGAAGAGTTTCGTAAAGTTTGGAATCAAAAAGTCACATGAAATGACGAGTCACAGCTTTGCCTGTACTGGCTGATTAACTGAAGAAAATTATTCGGGGTCAACCAAGTGTTGCAGCTATGCCCAATCAACTCTATATGGACTCACGAATAAAAAGTATCCCAGTTCCGTGTTGAGCAGATGAACAGAAAATATCCCGACCGACGAGAGACCGTAATGTGGATCCTACCGGGTGACCGCTTTGACCGGAGTTGAACGATATTTTTGGATGTTCGCATGTCAGTGCGCCTTAAACGAAAGTTGTAGTACAGATTGAGAGGAACAAATCTCGTTTTATGGCCAAGACCTGGATCGATGCCGAAAATGGTGAAAACGAGCTCGCAAGATGAGATACAACGCAGTTTTCATGTTCCGGAAATCGGCTAAGTCTGGACTGCGAAAATTGGAATTTCAGTCACCGCGAAGCTGCCGTCGACGATCGTTATCGGGCAAACCATTGGGAATCTGACCAAGTGCCTTTAACGAAAGTCGGAGTACTCGGCGAGACGACGACAACAAAATTAGTTTCGTCGGAATCAAAGTCCGTTTGATCAGTATTCGCAATTTTTGAAATTTTTGAAAGTGACCGACAGTTCCCGGAAACCTGTCAGATTGGGAAAGAAATTCTAGAGAAAATTTCTCAGGGATTTTTTCAGAGACCTCTCCGTGCCCCGAGGTCGCGCCCGCGCCCCGAGGCCTCGCCTGCTGCGCCCTCTCTCCCATTGGTCAAAAGGGACGGCCTTCTTGCCTTCCCTGGCAAGAAATCAGGCACTCCTTTCCCCTCGCGCAAGAAGAGCCGAGCTTCTTTCCCCTCACACAAGAAACAACCTGGCTTCTTCTCCTTTCCCCTCGCGCAAGAAGAGCACCCGAGCAGCACGGCTGCTCCCTCTCTTCCCTTCCTCCTGCTCGCAGAAACCAGCAGCTCCTCCATCCCCTTCTCCCTTCCTGCTCCCTTCATTGCCGAGCAGCAGAGCAGCACCTCTGGCCACCCCTCCCTCTCCTTCTGCCTTGGTCGCGAGTAGCAGGGCAGCAGCCATGGCGCTCCCTGTTGTTCCTCCTCTCCTCGAGTGCAGCACCAGAGCAGCAGATCGGCGAGCAGCAACAGCAACAAGTGGCAGCAGCCTCCGCGACGAGCGGTTCCTCCGAAGGTCGACCTCTTTCTTTTCCCCTCTCTATTCTTTGTCTTTTGATGAAGATGGTATGAATGTTGTGTGTGAATGATTGTATATTTTGTGTTCTTGGTGGTTAAGAATGTTCAAATGATTTATTTGTGTGCTCTCATATTGATCAAATAGTTGATAAAGTGATGCATTGCTTTTCTGAAATTGCTGCAGGAGCATGTTCTGTTCGCATGTTAATTTCATGATTGAAATCTTGTTTGCTGTAGGTTTCGTCAATACAAAAGTTGTAGAGGATTGCATGATATAGCTGCTGTTAAAATTTCGTGATTTTTGGCTTAGTAGTTTAGGAGATACAACTGTTTAAAGTTGGGTTCAGGAATAGTTGCTGTCTGTGATGCCTAGATCAGATTCTGCAAATATGTATGTTTGACTCTTTTAATTTATGAATCATGTTGTGGTGATTAAAGATGAAAGGAAAATAATTTCATAAGCTTTCCAAAATGTCTTGTTGCATGTCTGTTGGAGTTGTGTAGCTCTAGTTATGATTTAATTACTGAGCTGCTGTGTGTATGTCCAGTCTTGCTGAATGGCTGCAGAGACAGTTTCTAGTGTGGTAATGACTTACTGTTGTAGATATTGTTTTCTGTAGATGTGCTCTACACAAAAGTTGTATATAACTGCCGTATATTTCTTGTCCAAAAATTTCATGATTTTAGGCCAAGTGGTTGGGGAGTTATGGTTTTTAGAAGTTCACTATCAGGATTTGCAGGTTTTCAGTGCAGGTCTAATAAAGTGAACTGTTTGGCTAATTTAAGTTGTGAATCATGTCTTCGTGTTAATAGAAGAGTTGTAGTGATTTTAATTGGCTTTCGAAATTGTCTTGGATCACTATTTTTGGTGGTCTAGAACTTGAGTTATATGTGTTTAAAATTAGAAGTCAGAATCTGTCCAAGTCTGGACAGATTTAATTGTTTGAGTTAGTTAGCCTTGTTAACTGCTTAATCATCTTGAGATGATTATAAATAAGTTGTATACAACTTAATAAGCTTTCTAAAAAGTCTTATTTCAAGTCCTTGGGTGCTTTAGATCTCCAGTTATGCCTGTAGGAAGATGAATGTAATATTCTGTCCAAAGTTTGGACAGAAGTGCTTACTTGTTATGTTTGGTCTTTTTAATTGTTGAATCATGCTTAAGTGATAATAACAAAGTTATAGATAATTTTATTATATTTCCAGAAAGTCTAGGATCACTTCGTTTGGAGGTGTGTAGCTCCAGTTTTAGTTAAATGAAGTACTGGCTGTTTGCTGTCCAAACTATGTAAATGAACCAAAATTGATTTCTATAGCTTAATGTTGATTATGTGATCTTTGATGCTATGTCATGACTTGGTAATGTTCAGATTGTGCATTTCATGTTATTAAACTAATTAACCTTATGTATTATATAACTATGTTAGATAATGATGGTTGACTTGCTTAACTAAAGTAGAAGCTATATGTGCATACATGTGTTCCATTTGTGATGTCTAATATAGTCTTGATTGGTTGTTATAGCTAGCCTCTCGGAGTGCCAAATGAACCGTGTCACACCTTTCTTTAATATTAACCTGCTGAAGTGATCATGCCATGTTGTGAGTTAGAGCTATGTCCTCTTTTAATAGTTATCCTGATTGCTTATGTGAAGTAATTAGAAATGCTTATATATGTGCACATGTTTGCTTCGTAAGTGTTTCTCTTGCATTCATACACTAGCATTTCACACCTCATTTAGGTAACGGTAGATATATCGTGAAGGACGTGACGATGAGGTTAAACCCGAAGACGGTGTTTGGTGGTTTAACCCGAAGATGCGGAGTTAAGCAAGTGCTACAGCGGAGATGCTCGCCAAGCGAGTATCACTTAACAAACACTAACCTAGTGTTGGTTCCCAGGCAAGCCCCGGAGCATATTAAGCCTCCTATCTTTTACAATTAAAATTACTTGAGTCCTTTTATATTGTGATGCATTAGGTTTAGGAGTTGGAATGAATCCTACTTGTTGCATTACCATTCCTTGGTTATTGATTAATATCTACCTTGTTATCCTGTTATTTATTTACAATGTAGAATTGCTTAGCCTGCTTAATAAAAGTAGTAGTTAAGGATGTTTCCGTAATACCCCTGGTGGGTATTTACCGGATCACGGTTGGCTATATTTGCTATCGTGGAAAAGAACCTGAGTAGTAATGAAATACGGTCAACTGGAAGGCGAGGCACAAGTTTGGAAACTTGGGGCAGTCCGTCCGTTGGATCGTGTAGGTTTGTATCGATGTTGGCTCTCGTTCATTTTTGAACGCGCCCTTTTACTTAGGGATATGTCGGTGCTGTAATCATCGACCCCAAAGCCGGTTAGAAGCTGTTCGTGCCGGTCTCAACCCGTGTCGTGCCCTCTATTATGGAAATGCGATCTGCCGTGTGAGGCCATCGACAGGTTCCAATTGGGCGGTCCGTGCTGTGAGCCGCGACGATTACCACCACGAACAAGCATCGAGCGGTTGCCGAATGCATGGACCCGACGGGGAAAGTGTGGGCTGGTATTAAAGGTCTTTCACCAGCTGGTTTGGAATTCGATTCGAGTCACCGTCTCCCCCGGTTAGTGGGAAACTATGGCGAGCTTCACCACGATACAACTCCATGTGACATTTGTTGGTTCAACTAAAATATTGATAAGCAAACCTGATATGGTATTATGTATTTGTTTGCTAGATTCAAGTGTGTGCTCTAGTGTAGGTGCAAAACCTAGAGTTAAAGAATAGGATAAAAGATGACTGCTCATACAATTAAATGATGAACTCTTTAACTTAAGCTCCTTTTGCAAATAAAGTTAGCCAGCTCCACTATTTATATCAGCCTTGCATACTCCTTGGTGTATCTTTATTTTTGGTTTACGACGGGTAAGTCTAGCTGAGTACATTCGAGTACTCAGGGTTTATCCCACCTTGTTGCAGGTGAAGGTTAGGTCTGCCGAAAGGTGATGGCCAGTGCTGGTGGGCTCGGCAGTTCCATACTTCTTCTCTTTATGCTGTTGTTGGAGGGTGTCACTCAAGCTAGCAAAGTATTTCAACTTATATTATGGTATGCATTTCAAAGCTATGTTGTTTCTTCTAAAATTAAGTGGAGCTCCACTTGTATTATTATTTGTGAACGCTTTTGTAATTTTATTTCTGCTGCAAAGCTCTGTGAACATGATTTGTATTTGCTTGACCATGCGATCTTGGCTGAGATGTTGGAAAAGTTTGAAATCCCTCAGGATTTCACGGACTACCGGGTTTATATGGGCTCAAGTGTGCTAATTCAGCTACTCTGGCAGAGGTTTTCGCACTTGTGCTCTTATAAATTGGTCGGTTCTGTCACAGCTGGTATCAAAGCAAGGTTAAGCATAATACTGTCATGTGCATGGTTTCAAAACAAAATTTTGGTTTTTGCAAAGCTTATTTTATCTAAAAATCTTTAGCTAGTAGGCAAGTTTGTTAAAACCTAATTTATAAACTATATGCTAGCGACAACCTCCAGTTATGCCCAATTAGGACCTTCAGGTGGCTTAGTTAAGTAATACTAACTTTGGGGGTTTTACTTTCTTGCAACGACACGTCGACTCAAAAGGTACGTATAGATGACCGCACTATGCTACCCTGTGGTCTAATGTTGGAGGTAACCCTCACATATGATGTACTCATATATGTGGGGTAGTTGAATTAATTTTATGCAACGTCGCACCTACGCTCAGGTAAGTGTGAGTTGTGAGAGCATGACCAAACAACCGTTGGTCTAGGGAAGAGCTAGTTTGGTACTGGAACCTGTACTCGTAAGCACACGAATGCGGGTGAAGGTATTTAATTGTGGGAGTAATACTTTTCTGATGGGTGCATATACTACTTACGTGTATACTAGGTATGCACCTAAGATAGTATCTAGATTTAAATTCCTGCAATGTATTTATATCTGTTGTGGGAACGGGCTGAAATGAGATTTTCTGCAGGTACACTAACCTCGAATGCGTATGCATAGTTGACGACTAGTTATACCGAGAGTGCGTGTTATGCCACCGACCTAGAACATGGTTGTCGCCTCAGGCTGGCAATTTGTGAGGACGTATAGGACGAGCATCCATCTTGTTGTGCTTTGATCATGAACATGCTTTTCTCGCCCTTATTCCAATAATGAACAACTTGTTGTCAAGTGTGACTAATGTATTTAAAACATATTGGTTGTTGTAAATGAGTGCTATGCCCCCCTAAACATTATTCCTGTAATAGTGAGTTTGTTGTGATGCTAGTGTTTCCAAACATGATGTGCTGGATGGCTTGTAAAGTTAGAAATAAATGTTTTGTTTTGATGTCGTGTGTTCCTCTGAACTAGAATTAATGTGGTCTTATTCTTGATGTTTGCTAGTATGCAATGTTTATAGGGATGTTTCCATGTTAGTTAAATAAGTGATTGCTTGTTATAGGCTAGAAGTAACTATCTTACAAGGTTGTTTGGATAACCCTGCTAGTTCATCAGGTTGTGTGGTTGCCTTGCTCGGTTTAATGTTTGCTAGAAGAGTGGTTAAACAATAAGTTTTGATGCGTAGGAGTTCCCCCTATGTTGTAATGTCTTGTAGTAAATAAAATACTTGTGTGGCGTTGTTCTACTTATGTGGTAAAAACTATGCTAAAGTTTTAATTTATTTTTTTAGGTTAGTTTTGTCTGAACTGCTCCACCAAAGAAATAATAAAACTTGCTGTTGAAGCTATTTTGTATATAGTTTTTGTCTAGATTTATTAAATGCTTTCTAAACTTGTTGAATGTGGTAATGAAGTTTAGAGTGACCAAAGGTTACAATTCTAGTTTTGATTACCTTTGTGTTAACATACTTTAGCAAGAAAATGTACTAAACATGTTGTTTAATTGCTTTCCCATGCTAAAAAAAATGAAATCCTGTTCATGCTTACTTTTCTTGCAAATGATGAGAACTAGAGTTATAAGAATAAAAGTTTGTAAAAAATAATTCTTCATAGCTCTCTAATATCATGTTTACTGCCAGAAAAATGTAAAAACTTGTTGTAGACAACCTTAAATAGCTTAAACCTGTTTAAGTTGTTTTAAGCATGATTACTTGCTAGATGTGTGTAGGCTGCTTTACTTACTTCAAAATACTAAAATGCTTGTAGTAGCCTACTAAAAGCAGTAGTGAGCTGCTCTAATCTTCCAGAGTCTCTGGGTATAGATTGGATCGCTCTCTAATTCACTTTGCTAAGTTAAGGAAATTAATAAGTGGATGTAAGGAATTTAATTTGGGTTAATCATGAACTTCTCTAGCATGTTTAAGATGTAATATAAAACTATTCTTATACATGGTTATGCCTAGAGTTATGTTGTTATGCGCACCATGTTTCATAATTGCTCTCTAATCTAGTTTTAATCCTCACTAATGATATGCTTGTAAGAACTAAATATTTGCAAGCAATTAAAGTGGGCTGCAATCTTAGCAGTTGTAGCATGTTTAGAATATTCTCAAACTGTTGTTATGATTGATTGTACCCTAGATTAAGTTGTTGTATGTTGCTTGTTAGTTGTTGTTACCTAGTGTCTCCTTAATCCTTCTTGGAATGTAGACTAGCATGAGCTTGTTGCTTGTTGTCAGTTTATTAGACTAAATAAGTGAGTTGTTAGCTTTATGCTGTGAACTGCTTATAGTTAGCGAACCTTTATGCCTTAATTTGTTTGGTATCTTTGCTTTTACATAAAGAGTTATGCTCCAACTTAGTAAATAGGAAATAATATAATGGCAATATATGTTTACCAAGTTTTGCATGTCTATGTTTGCTTATGTGCTATAGATAGACGTTTGTCTGGCATGAGCTTGGTGATTAGTGTTGGTTGCTTAAGTTGTTTGTTAGTGTCTTCAAATGTTTGATTAAGATTGTGTGTGTAGATGTGTCGTAACCGAAGTGGTACCCTGGTTCAGTCAACTGTTATCCTCGGTGAGTACATGAGTGGTTTGTTAAGCCTGGTCGACCAAGCCCTCTTGACCTTCCGAGATGTCTTTAGTAGGACCCTTGTTGCTTAAAGACCTGTGTTTGTTTGTCTAGTTCTGATGATGAAGATGCTTGTGCCAAAGACCCGTACCTATGTCTGTCCATACCTTTTTGTTTGACCGGTTAGCCCAAGTTAAGTTTTTCAGAATCTTGGATCCGAGCCGTGGTACGCCTATGCTTTTTGTGTAGCCATGTATCTGACTAACCTGAAGACCCATGTTTGGCCCCCTTTTACGTGTTGCCTAAGCCATGGATGTTTTGTACCCCTTGCTGTGAAGGCCCTTGTTAGTTTGACCAGCCAAGTTAAGTTCCTGTCAATACCAGTTCTTGACCATAGTTTGCCTTGCCAAGTGCTGGAGACCATGCCCCATATCTTTGTTGTACCCCTTGGTTGCCCTTTTGTTTTTGTTTGGCCAAATCAAGTACATCTAATCTTTTGCTTGTCATGACCTTGGTGTGCACAAGGCGTATCCTTGTTGTTTTGTGCCATGTTTTGTCCTGGAAATCACATCCTCGTTGATTTCCCAAACCTTGTGATCATCCTTGTTTTGCTAGCTTATGCCTTGCATGTGATTCTTATCCATGCAAGATCTATCTGCGTCATGTAGGATTTCTCATTGATTGTGAATTCAATAATGATGTCATGATTACTAACTAATGGTGCCGTGACGAAACAGAGAGCCTCCTGTGGGTGCACACACATGGTTGTGCTGCTCGGCACGCGCTGGTACCGTGGGTTATGATCAAGATCTATCATGGAAACTACGCCAATGTGTTATCTTTCGTGAAGCTTTCTCCTTGTTATCTTCTATATTCCTTCAAAGAAATCCCTATGGCAGATCAGATGTGGCAGTGTTTCTTTCGATGATGCAAAGAGGATGACCTTTCCAGAATCAGTTAGTAATGAAAGCAGTAAGAGATTGTAAGAGGTGGTAGACCAAGGACTCTGTTTGATCGATAGCAAAGATTGAGCAACATATATGGTCATAGTGAAGTAAAGTGGCACAGAATACTTAAGATGGGTAAGTACTAGCTACGGGATAAGTAACAGCGATGGTGTGTTATTGGATAAGATACTAGAGATCCAAAATGTTTTCTATCTGAACTCAATTTAGATATCTGCATGGCGATATTGTAGCCAACTCAATCCTCTCAGATGTGCCTGATTCCTTACTGGCTTGGGTGGTAACTGCACGCCTGGATATTCAGCATTGCTTGTAGTAAAAGCTGAAACCTTAGAGCTTTTTAGTGTTGAGAGACAGATGATTGGTTTCAGCCATGGAAAGGCTAATATCTAGTCCAGAAATGACTCTTTTGTAGCTATGAAGGCTATATCCCGCAGAACAGTGTTATATCAGAAGTCTGTAAACCAACTGAGGTTGTTTGTGCTACTCGTACATCCCAGTTTTTGTCGTGTTCAGGACAACGTTATCTTGGAAAAATTTGAATGGTACTACAAGGCAGTACACCGGTCTAGCAACTCCGAAAGAAATATACCTCGAGTAAGAACTATCTGGTAATACATCGGAGTACTATGAGACAATTTATTTTGGATTCTATTAGATGAAGAACAAAAAGGTCAGTCAGAATCAGTCCCTTATTCTTGAGAAGTCAAGGTATTCGACCAAAATCAACTCCAAGAAGTGCAAATTGATAACAAATGGAAGTGTTATGCAACAGATTTCAAATTATGCTCCTGCGCTGCTAGTGATTTGAAGGAGAAGGTTACTTTGTAACCAAGATAGTTGAACAAGTGGTTCTGTTAAATGGTAGCTACCTCATGAAGAAAGATGGTATATATGGATCGACTAGGTGGTATACGGAAATTCGGTAGTTTGTTGTTTTTACCCAAGAGGTTGCATCAAATTCAATCTTGGTGATTGTCACTGCTTAAGAAATGAGAATCCCTATAAAGAAAGATCGGCGGAAGAGCGGAGAGTGAATTGATCGAGTCACCTATTACATTTACCGCTCTCTCAATAGACTCAGATAATATAGTGTTATCATCAGAGAAAGAGAACTGCACACATGGAACCTTTTGTAGCTTTCCATCGATTGCTATCTGATAGAACAGATGGTATATATACAAAGTGGTTGTGGTCAGCCAGTTCCTCCCAATCTCGAAGGAAGTTGCTTTGTAATAATGTCAACCAGATGAAGATCCAATATCTCTTTGGCAATATTATCTTGGATTTCTCCCAAAGTAACAGTACAATTATGGTTTTCCCTGGCAACCTAACAGTGGTGTCTTGAGTGCACCTCAATGTTCGATTGAATCAGTGAACGAAATTCTTCAGACAAGAGTAACTAGAAAACGACTTGAAAGATCGGAAAGTTGTTCTTTTGCTGACAGTTTCTTTTCTGCTAAGAAGTCAGTATGTCTTGAGTTGTTAGTAGCCATTAAGGATAAGTGATATGCTTCTCTTTCCTTGAAAAGTCTTTCGTCCGGAATCTCGGGACGAGATTCTTTCAAGGGGGGAGGGGTTGTAACACCCCAGGTATTCGACGCCAGTTGAGCAGTCAGTTTAAACACAAACATGGTCTGTCAGGTGATGATCGAAAGATGATTTGTAGTATGGTCAGCGATGACTGAAGATTTGGAATCAACCCCAGAAATAGAGCTTCTATTTAAATTATTCCAGAAATAATTAACAGCACAAGTAATAATGATTGCCCAATTTTGGAATATTCAAGATTTTCTGCTAAACATGACTTTTTCATGTTCCCTGCTTCAGTTCCTATTTATAGTGACTGGTAGAAGAGTTTCGTAAAGTTTAAAATCAAAAAGTCACATGAAATGACGAGTCACAGCTTTGCCTGTACTGGCTGATTAACTGAAGAAAATTATTCGGGGTCAACCAAGTGTTTGCAGCTATGCCCAATCAACTCTATATGGACTCACGAATAAAAAGTATCCAAGTTCCGTGTTGAGCAGATGAACAGAAAATATCCCGACCGACGAGAGACCGTAATCTGGATCCTACCGGATGACCGCTTTGACCGGAGTTGAACGATATTTTTGGGTGTTCGCATGTCAGTGCGCCTTAAACGAATGTTGTAGTACAGATCGAGAGGAACAAATCTCGTTTTATGGCCAAGACCGGGATCGATGCCGAAAATGGTGAAAACGAGCTCGCAAGATGAGATACAACGCAGTTTTCAGGTTCCGGAAATCGGCTAAGTCTGGACTGCGAAAATTGGAATTTCAGTCACCGCGAAGCTGCCGTCGACGATCGTTATCGGGCAACCATTGGGAATCTGACCAAGTGCCTTTAACGAAAGTCGGAGTACTCGGCGAGACGACGACAACAAAATTAGTTTCGTCGGAATCAAAGTCCGTTTGATCAGTATTCGCAATTTTTGAAATTTTTGAAAGTGACCGACAGTTCCCGAAAACCTGCCAGATTGGGAAAGAAATTCTAGAGAAAATTTCTCACGGATTTTTTCAGAGACCTCTCCGTGCCCCGAGGTCGCGCCCGCGCCCCGAGGCCTCGCCTGCCGCGCCCTCTCTCCCATTGGTCAAAAGGGACGGCCTTCTTGCCTTCCCTGGCAAGAAATCAGGCACTCCTTTCGCCTCGCGCAAGAAGAGCCGAGCTTCTTTCCCCTCACGCAAGAAACAACCTGGCTTCTACTCCTTTCCCCTCGCGCAAGAAGAGCCGAGCTTCTTTTCCCTCACACAAGAAACAACCTGGCTTCTTCTCCTTTCCCCTCGCGTAAGAAGAGCACCCGAGCAGCACGGCTGCTCCCTCTCTTCCCTTCCTCCTGCTCGCAGAAACCAGCAGCTCCTCCATCCCCTTCTCCCTTCCTGCTCCCTTCATTGCCGAGCAGCAGAGCAGCACCTCTGGCCACCCCTCCCTCTCCTTCTGCCTTGGTCGCGAGCAGCAAGGCAGCAGCCATGGCGCTCCCTGTTGTTCCTCCTCTCCTCGAGTGCAGCACCAGAGCAGCAGATCGGCGAGCAGCAACAGCAACAAGTGGCAGCAGCCTCCGCGACGAGCGGTTCCTCCGAAGGTCGACCTCTTTCTTTTCCCTCTCTATTCTTTGTCTTTTGATGAAGATGGTATGAATGTGTTGTGTGAATGATTGTATATTTTTGTGTTCTTGGTGGTTAAGAATGTTCAAATGATTTATTTGTGTGCTCTCATATTGATCAAATAGTTGATAAAGTGATGCATTGCTTTTCTGAAATTGCTGCAGGAGCATGTTCTGTTCGCATGTTAATTTCGTGATTGAAATCTGTTTGCTGTAGGTTTCGTCAATACAAAAGTTGTAGAGGATTGCATGATATAGCTGCTGTTAAAATTTCGTGATTTTTGGCTTAGTAGTTTAGGAGATACAACTGTTTAAAGTTGGGTTCAGGAATAGTTGCTCTCTGTGATGCCTAGATCAGATTCTGCAAATATGTATGTTTGACTCTTTTAATTTATTGAATCATGTTGTGGTAATTAAAGATGAAAGGAATATAATTTCATAAGATTTCCAAAATGTCTTGTTGCATGTCTGTTGGAGTTGTGTAGCTCTAGTTATGATTTAATTACTGAGCTGCTGTGTGTATGTCCAGTCTTGCTGAATGGTTGCAGAGACAGTTTCTAGTGTGGTAATGACTTACTGTTGTATATATTGTTTTCTGTAGATGTTCTCTACACAAAAGTTGTGTATAACTGCCGTATATTTCTTGTCCTCAAATTTCATGATTTTAGGCCAAGTGGTTGGGGAGAGTTATGTTTTTTTAGAAGTTCACTGTCAGGATTTGCAGGTTTTCAGTGCAGGTCTAATAAAGTGAACTGTTTGGCTAATTTAAGTTGTGAATCATGTCTTCGTGTTAGTAGTAGAGTTGTAGTGATTTTCATTGGCTTTCTAAATTTTCTTGGATCACTATTTTGGTGGTCTAGAACTTGAGTTATATGTGTTTAAAGGTAGAAGTCAGAATCTGTCCAAGTCTGGACAGATTTAATTGTTTGAGTTAGTTAGCCTTGTTAACTGCTTAATCATCTTGATATGATTATAAATAAGTTGTATACAACTTAATAAGCTTTCTAAAAAGTCTTATTTCAAGTCCTTGGGTGCTTTAGATCTCCAGTTATGCCTGTAGGAAGATGAATGTAATATTCTGTCCAAAGTTTGGACAGAAGTGCTTACCTGTTATGTTTGGTCTTTTTAATTGTTGAATCATGCTTAAGTGATAATAACAAAGTTGTAGATAATTTTATTATATTTCCAGAAAGTCTAGGATCACTTCGTTTGGAGGTGTGTAGCTCCAGTTTTAGTTAAATGAAGTACTGGCTGTTTGCTGTCCAAACTATGTAAATGAACCAAAATTGATTTCTATAGCTTAATTGATTATGTGATCTTTTATGCTATGTCATGACTTGGTAATGTTCAGATTGTGCATTTCATGTTATTAAACTAATTAACCTTATGTATTATATAACTATGTTAGATAATGATGGTTGACTTGCTTAACTAAAGTAGAAGCTATATGTGCATACATGTGTTCCATTTGTGATGTCTGATATAGTCTTGATTGGTGTTATAGCTAGCCTCTCGGAGTGCCAAATGAACCGTGTCACACCTTTCTTTAATATTAACCTGCTGAAGTGATCATGCCATGTTGTGAGTTAGAGCTATGTCCTCTTTTAATAGTTATCCTGATTGCTTATGTGAAGTAATAGAAATGCTTATATATGTGCACATGTTTGCTTCGTAAGTGTTTTCTTGCATTCATACACTAGCATTTCACACCTCATTTAGGTAACGGTAGATATATCGTGAAGGACGTGACGATGAGGTTAAACCCGAAGACGGTGTTTGGTGGTTTAACCCGAAGATGCGGAGAGTTAAGCAAGTGCTACAGCGGAGATGCTCGCCAAGCGAGTATCACCTAACAAACACTAACCTAGTGTTGGTTCCCAGGCAAGCCCCGGAGCATATTAAGCCTCCTATCTTTTACAATTAAAATTACTTGAGTCCTTTTATATTGTGATGCATTAGGTTTAGGAGTTGGAATGAATCCTACTTGTTGCATTACCATTCCTTGGTTATTGATTAATATCTACCTTGTTATCCTGTTATTTATTTACAATGTAGAATTGCTTAGGCTGCTTAATAAAAGTAGTAGTTAAGGATGTTTCCGTATACCCCTGGTGGGTATTTACCAGATCACGGTTGGCTATATTTGCTATCGTGGAAAAGAAACCTGAGTAGTAATGAAATACGGTCAACTGGAAGGCGAGGCACAAGTTTGGAAACTTGGGGCAGTCCGTCCGTTGGATCGTGTAGGTTTGTATCGATGTTGGCTCTCGTTCATTTTTGAACGCGCCCTTTTACTTAGGATATGTCGGTGTTGTAATCATCGACCCCAAAGCCGGTTAGAAGCTGTTCGGGCCAGTCTCAACCCGTGTCGTGCCCTCTAGTATGGAAATGCGATCTGCCGCGAGTGAGGCCATCGCCAGGTTCCAATTGGGCGGTCCGTGCTGTGAGCCACGACGATTACCACCACGAACAAGCATCGAGCGGTTGCCCAATGCATGGACCCGACGGGGAAAGTGTGGGCTGGTATTAAAGGTCTTTCACCAGCTGGTTTGGAATTCGATTCGAGTCGCCGTCTCCCCCGGTTAGTGGGAAAACTATGGCGAGCTTCACCACGATACAACTCCATGTGACATTTGTTGGTTCAACTAAAATATTGATAAGCAAACCTGATATGGTATTATGTATTTGTTTGCTAGATTCAAGTGCTGTGTGTAGTGGGCAAAACCTAGAGTTAAAGAATAGGATAAAAGATGACTGCTCATACAATTAAATGATGAACTCTTTAACTTAAGCTCCTTTTGCAAATAAAGTTAGCCAGCTCCACTATTTATATCAGCCTTGCATACTCCTTGGTGTATCTTTATTTTTGGTTTACGACGGGTAAGTCTAGCTGAGTACATTCGAGTACTCAGGGTTTATCCCACCTTGTTGCAGGTGAAGGTTAGGTCTGCCGAAAGGTGATGGCCAGTGCTGGTGGGCTCGACAGTTCCATACTTCTTCTCTTTATGCTGTTGTTGGAGGGTGTCACTCAAGCTAGCAAAGTATTTCAACTTATATTATGGTATGCATTTCAAAGCTATGTTGTTTCTTCTAAATTAAGTGGAGCTCACTTGTATTATTATTTGTGAATGCTTTTGTAATTTTATTTCCGTTGCAAAGCTCTGTGAACATGATTTGTATTTGCTTGACCATGCGATCTTGGCTGAGATGTTGGAAAAGTTTGAAATCCCTCAGGATTTCACGGACTACCGGGTTTATATGGGCTCAAGTGTGCTAATTCAGCTGCTCTGGCAGAGGTTTTCGCACTTGTGCTCTTATAAATTGGTCGGTTCTGTCACAGTGGAGACACTAGAACCCAAACCCGATTTCTCTCAAAGTTCTCAAGCTCCTCATGCATGGCATTGACCCAATCCGGATCCGTCAAAGCGTGTCCAACATCCTGGGGTTCAAAATCAGCAACAAATGCAGAATGAGCAAAGTGAGAGATTTGCCTTGATCGGGTGACGCGTTCGTCGATGCTGCCGATCATCTGTTGAGGCGGGTGCTGGCGCTGAATGTGTCGCGGGCGCCTCCCTTGCCGAAGTGGCCTCCCCCTCAACAGCAGCTGGTGCCTCCCGGGTACAAAAGGTACCGCTCGGGGTGGCGGATCCACGGCCCCCAGAGAAGAAGACGTGTCGGGGCCGTGAGTCGTCGTAGAAGCCGCTCCTTGCGGCACAGCAGGTGGAGGGGGTGCTGGATCATCTATACCTTCAGCACCCTCGTCCTCGCGTCATCAAAAAAGAGGCTCACCAACCTCATGATCACCTGCACGCTCAAAACGAGAAGAAGGACAAGCCATGGTCTCGTCGAAGGTGACATCGGATGTCTCCCTGACTCGGTTAGTGTCAAGGTTAAGTACACGATAAGCTCGAGTGTGGGTTCCATAACCCAAAAACACACAGTCAGAAGAACGAGACTCAAACTTGTCCAGGTTGCCCTTTTTGAGTATAAAACAATGGCAACCAAAAACTCTAAAATAACTCACCTTGGGGAGTTTTCCAAAACGCAACTCATAAGAGGTCTTTTTCAAGAAAGCTCAAAGAAAAATGCGATTGGAAATATAGCATGCAGTGCTCATAGCTTCGGCCCAATATCACCTAGGAGTCCTATGCTCATCGAGCATCGTCCTGGCCATCTCTACAAGGGTCGGATTGTTCCTCTCTACAATACCATTTTGTGGCGGTGTGTAGGGAGAAGAAAACTGATAATCTAAGCCAAAAGAGTTACAAAACTTCTCAAAATCCGAATTCTTGAATTCGGAACCATTATCACTCCTAATAGCTCGCATTGAGTTCAAAGGGAACTCGTTCTGAAGACGCAAAATTAGATTGCGAGCAAAAGAGAAAGTCTCGGTCTTCTCAGCTAAAAAGAAGACCCACGAATATCTCGAAAAGTCATCAACAACAACAAGCACATACCACTTCCCCCCAACCGAGCTCACCCGAGCCGGACCAACAAGGTCCATGTGCAAAAGCTCTCCAGGGCGCTTGGTCATGACCTGAGTCACTGGATGGTGGGGAGCGGCAATCATCTTCCCATGTCTACAAGAGTGGCAAAAAAGATCCTTCTCCATGACAACTTGGGCAATCCTCGGATTAGGCCAAGTGAGCTAAGTCTTGCAAGCAAGTCGAAGCTCAAATGTTCTAGTCTCCTATGCCCTTCCAAAGATCAGAGGAGGAAGGTCCAGCCACCAGACAACGAGAAATGCCAAAGACTCTGAGAAATCCGCATGAAAGACTTTCCCAAAGGGCGAAATCACACAAACAAGATTGCCCTGAGGGTCCAAAATACGACTGAGATTCGGCTTAAAACGAATCTCATAGTCGTCATCAAAGAGTTGCGAAACAGAAAGAAGGTTAAAATCCAAGTTAGAAACAAGAGCAACATCGCGCAACACAAAGTGCTCATTAACTCACACAGACCCACGAGACAAGACCTTACCTTTGCTATTGTCGCCGAAGGTGATATACTCCTTTTCGGCGACCGGACTAAGACTGGAGAACCACTTGGTGTTTCCGGTCATGTGCCTCGAGCAACCGGAATGCACCAACCAAACGTTCTCCAATCGTTTTACCTACATCAATAAAAAGACATAGGGTGAGCATACGGTCCAACATTAGGGTTAGTGAAGTAAGGTGAATACCAGTGTTGGGCCGGCTGCTCAAAAGAACGGTTTGCAGAAAAACCATTCCTAGCACGCCTATGAAGGGAGCAATCACCACGTTGAGGAAAACGTGGTCCGCTAAGGGAAGAGCGTCCACCGCGATACTCAAAACACGGTGGGGGAAAACGCTCTACAACAAAGCCACCGCCACGGGGTCCATAGCCTACAACAGCAGGCTCCCGCCGGGCACGCTCTCTATGAGGCCTAGGCCTAGGAACTTGAGGCACTGCACCTCTAGTCCTAGCAGCTCTCTTCGGAGCTCTCCTCTGAACATTCGGCACATGTACATCATGGAAAGGATGGTACATGTCCGGGTTGTTCATCTCCCTAGCACGGCGCGCCTCTCTCTTGCGCCGAAAGCAGAACTCACTCAAGTGTCCATCTCTCCCACAGTGCTCACAATGGTACCTCACCGCTCTCAAATGGGGTTGTTGGTACACACGGTTGTGGGTGTGGATCACTTTGCCCTTCTGTGGCATAAGCTCCTCCTGGATAGGTGGCATTGTATCCAGCTTGTTTTTCAGGTGGTTGGTTTGGGATGCCACACTTGGTCTTGGGTGGAGGAGCTCTCAGAGGTTCTTCAAACACTCCGTCCTTGGTGTTGGGCTTGAGCGGCTCTTTGGGTGGAAGCTTGGTAAGTTTGGGAGTAGTTTGTGGAGTTGGGCTTCTCACTCGGGTTCAGACCACTCGACTCTCCAATCTTTCCAAAAGCAGAAACATCAACACCCGGAGCAAAACCTACACCAGGACCTCCAGCAGCTCGCTTAAATTGGGAGATCATCATCCCGAGTTGTGGCTCACCACAAACACCCATGACAAGATGGTCCGAAGGTATGTGTTTTCCTCCTCGGTTTGCATCTTGTCATGCTTCACATTCGCAATCTCCATCTCCAAACCCTCGCACAAAGCACACCTAGTCACACAAGTGCTACCCGAGCTGGCCTTCTCAAGAGACACAATCTTGGCATTCTTCTCTGCCAACTCGGATTGCAAGACAGGACAAGTCTTGCACACACCCAACAGCATGGGTCTAGCCCGGAGCTCATCCACCTCTCCTACCAATGCCACATACTTACCCCTCAAAGTGAGAAGATCAGTCATGTGCGTGGTGCACATCTCACACTCCTCCTCATCGGTAACAACCACGGTGGACTTGACAGACTCAAGTTCCTTCACCGTATCCTCCCACTTCTGCCTAAACTCCTTGCGCTCTCTAGCGGCACGCTTAAGCAACTTATCCTGACTAAGGAGCGCGACAGTAAGTTTCTCGACTTCAGCAGAAAGCTCGTCGTGGGTTAGAGATACCTGGGAGGTGTCGTCATTGTCGTCGTCGTTCCGAGGGGTGTCCACTAGCTCGCCATCGACCTCCTTGCCGAGGGCCATGGTGCAGAAGCCGTCGTCGTCGGCGAAGAAACAGAGGCCGTTCAGCTTGTCCTCGATCCTCTTCTTCTTCTCGGACTCATCGTTGCTTGAGGAAGCGGAGTCGTCGTCCGAGTCGTCGACGTCGTTGAGCGTGGAGAAGAAAGCACGCTGCTCAGCCTGGGCCGTTTCCAAGTACTTCCTCTTGATGTACTCCTTTTTGAAGCCGCCCTTCCGCTTGTGCCTTGCGGGGACGTACTTCTCCTTGCGCTTGTCGGAGTCGTACTTGTGCCCATGATCGCCCTTCCCAGATGAGTGCTTCTTCTTGGGACAGTTGGCGATGAAGTGGTTGGGGTCGCCGCACTCGTAGCATCCCCGAGCGTCCTCCTCCGCTGCGACGGTTCATGCGGTTGTTGTGGGAACTGCGAGAAACCGGTTGGCGAGCATAGCCAGCTCGTCATCCCCAAAGACTCCAGCTCTCCTCTGAGACAGGAAAGAGAGAAGAGAGTGCAAAACTTCTAGAGGGGTTAGCAGAAGAACCAGAAAGCAAAGCCATAGTCAGGCCAGAAGGATTCTCATAAGAAGCCCTCGCCATGGCATCAATCTCACTGGGCTTGAGCTTACTGAAGAGCTCGTCGCACGTGAGGGTCTCATAGTTAGGCGATTCGATGATCGCCTGAACCTTGGAATCCCACACCGACCGATCAAGGGTATGCAAAAGCTTGAGAGCCCTCTCATGATCGTCGAAAGGCAACAGCTCCTTGTTAGCCCTCATCCTGTTGACAATCACTGAAAGCGAGCAAATAACTTTCTATGCTCTCGCCAGGCATATTTGAAGTTCTCATACTCTCGCTTGAACGACTCGTAGAGACGGGTTTTGACTTGAGAGGTCCCTCATGGAAACACATGAGGGTAGCCCAAATCTCCCGAGCCGTAGCGAGGTGAGAAACGCGATCAAACTCACTCATGCTCAAGCATGAGAAAAGAGCATTACGGGCTCGACTATTGGCATCGTGCTCATCGATCTGAAGCTGAGAGACACGAGCAGCCAAGACCACGTAATCAGCAGAATTGCAAATATCCCAGATGGAAGCACCCAAACTCTGCAAATAGGCCAACATGCGTATCTTCCAATACGCATAGTTCGTCCCATCGAAAAACGGCGGTTTGCCCACGCCGGGATCCATGTCGCCTTCTGTGGATCTGGAACCGGCTAAGGTGGAAGATCCTTAACCCGCTCCGATACCAATTGAAGGACCGAGAAAGCAGCCAGAATGCGACCAGAGGGGGGGTGAATGGGAGCTTCAAAATTTCCTACCGGAAACTAGTAGCCACTGTCCCGAGAATCACCCTAAAAGCAAACCCTAGAGCTCGCTAGTGTCCACGACCATAGATGTAGGGTGGATGCTTCCAAGAAGCACAGCGACCACTACACGACTCTAGAAACCCAACGCAAAAGTCCAAAACCAAATCCGAGATCGCACGAGAACGAACGGCGAACGAAACGCGCGAAACAACTTGGACTCCGACTGACGTCCGGATCACTCCGGTCCATTCACACAGGACCGGACGCGTCCGGTCACAAGAAAACCTCTCTGGAAACCTTACTGTTCTGACTGGACTCACAAGCGAGGAGCGTCGGTCGAAAGCAGTGCGTCCGGTCAGTGAAAGATAGAACTGTGAACAGTGCAAGTGTTGAGTCCGGTCGCACGGCAGAAGGAGCGTCCGGTCAACATTAGAAAATCACCGCGCGACATTCAAACATCGGAGTCCGCTCGGATAAACGCGAGAACAGCGTCCGGTCACCCCGACAGCACCCTATTCGTCCACCGATTTGACTCGATCTCACCCAAAACAAGTCCTCTAGGGATCAAACTTGGTGAGAAGAGTCACAAGGAGGATAGTGAGCTATCTCTAAGAGATCATGGCTCGAACCTATCTCCAAATCGATGAATCAAAGAAATTCGGGGGAAGGGAGAAAAACTTGACCCGAAACCAAAATCGATCGATCTCCTAGACCGTGAGGTTAGAGGTGAATTCCTTCGGTAGAAAGAAGTGCCTCACGATCTAGAACAACTTGGTTCAAATGGATTTGCCAAAGATGAACCGAACAAAGAGATCAAACGACGGGAAAAACGTGGAGAAAAGTAATCCGCGAAGAACACAATCAAAACACGAATCACAACCACGAAATTGCAACCGTGTGGCTACCACACGCTTACAACAGAGATTACGGTCTCACTTCCTCAAAATGTCACGGGCATAGAGGTATTGTTCTCTTCTCTGTGGAACTCAGGTTCGCTACAGCAGGGATGGGGGAAAGCAGGAAACCCTAGAAGCAAAAGAGCAAATGACTGAGATGGATGGGGAGGTGGGTGTCTCCCCCTACTTATCCTAATTCTAACTATTCCTAATTCCCACTCTACCCCTAACTACTTACAGAGCGAACCAGCTAAAACCTAAGGTTATTCTGGACCAACTCGAAGGTAGGTGGATCCGACGGCCACGCCCGCACAACTCGTAGCGTTGCCTCGACGCAACCTCCCGATTGCCGCCACGTGCCGCCACCGTTCTGCCGTCCTTTCCCGGACGTCGCACCCCCGATTTTGTGGCCCAAACTGGGAAACCAGCCTTCACAGCCAACCCCGGTTTTGAGGCCCAAACGGGAAAACCAGCCCACCAGCGCCTGAGTTTTGTGGCCCAAACTCAGCAAACCCGCAGCACCCAGGTTTGAGGCCCAAACCTGGAAACCATCCTCAGTCCGAGTTTTGTGGCCAAACTCGGAAACCATCAGCGCCCAGGTTTTGAGGCCCAAACCTGGAAACCGTCCACCCGATGGTTTTTCTCTGGCTCTACCACCAAACCGAAGCTGTAGAGGGGATGCACGCCCGTGCACCCCGTCCACCGACACGTGTCCCCAAGTCCTCGACTCAGGCAACACATGACCGCAAGTCTTCGCTCGTCGCTGTCCTAGGCTGTCAGCCACCACAGCTGATCCTCGGGCGCACCGTCCTCAGTCCAAGCCTCACGTCCGCCCTTCGCCACTCTCGGTCCATCGGCACAGCACCTCTCTACTTGACCTTCACCTTGCCTCTGATCTCTATATCCGTGCTCGACACCTGCACAACACAAGCCAAAGAACATGCGCATCATCCTAGTTGACAATCACTCATCACTCAGAGACTCGGCATACACCCATGTATCCACAACGGAGACAGTGATCAAGGGCAAGGTGAAGGTCAAGTAGAGACGTGTCGTGCCGATGGACCGGGAGCGGTGAAAGGCAGACATGAGGCTTGGACTGAGGGACCGGTGGCCTGAGGATCAGCTGTGGTGGCTGACAGCCTGGGACAGCGACAAGCGGAGACTGGCGGGGCACGGTGTTGCTCGGGTCGAGGACCTGGGGACACGCGTCGATGGACGGGGTGCACGGGCGGTGCATCCCCTCTATGGCTCGGTTTGGTGGTTGAGCCACAGAAAACCCACCGAGTGGACGGTTTCCAGGTTTGGGCCACAAACCTGGGTTGTTGCGGGTTTGCCGAGTTGGGCCACAAAACTCGGGCTGAGGACGGTTCCAGGTTTGGGCCTCAAAACCTGGGAGCTGGCGGGTTTCTGATTTTGGGCCACAAAACTCAGGCGATGGACGACTGTTTCCCGGTTTGGGGCTCAAAACCAGGGGTAGGTCGTGAAGACAGGTTTCCCGGTTTCAGCCTCAAAACCGGGGGCGAGGTCCGTGAAAAGGACGAGCAGAGCGGTGGAGGCACGTGGCGGCAATCGGTGAGGTCGCGTCGAGGCGAAGCTACCAGTTGTGCGGGCGTGGCCGTCGGATCACCATCTACTTCGAGTTGGTCCAGAATAACCCTAGGGTTTAGCTGGTTCACTCTGTGTATAAGTAGGGGTAGAGTGGAAATAAGAAATTAGGATAAGAGAGGGAAGACACCCACCTCCCAAACCATCTCAGCCATTTGCTACTTTCACTTAGGGTTTCCTGCTCTCCCACATCCCTGCTGTAGCTACTGAGATCCGCAGAGACGGTGAATCATACCTCTGTGTCTTTGCTTTTCGAGGAAATGAGACCGTAATCTCGTTGTCTCCTTGTGTGGAGGAATTTCGGCTGGAAATTGTGATCGAATCGCGTTCTTGATTGTGTGTTCTTCGCATTTTCGGTTTTGGCCCTCACAGAGATTTACCTCGTTCGTTCTTTCCGGGAGTTGGTTGTCAATTTCGTTTGAACCACTTTGTGCACGAACGGGTTTGTGATCTTTTGACCAAAGGAATGGCTCTCTAATCACTTGTAGCAATAGATCGGTCAAGTTTCGGTTTGGATCGAGTTTCTTCTCTCTTTTCTCGAATTCCTTCGATTCATCGATTCAGAGATAGGTTCGAGCCATGATCTCCTAGGAGTAGCTCACTATCCTCCTTGTGACTCCTCTCACCAAGTTTGAACCCTAGAGGTTTCGTTTTGGGTGAGATTGAGTCTAATCGGTGGAAGAACAAAACACTGCGTCGGAGGCGGGTTGACCGGAACGCTCGCGTTCAACGATCCGAACCGCCTCCCTGTGAGTCCGGTCGTTGAAAGGCCAAGAAAACCTTTTGTGAAACTGAACGGATGCACAGAGAGCTTTTGACCTTTCCCGGAGCACTTGAGACACATGACGTGACTCATAGCTTGCACTGTTCCTGTTTGCATTTTATGTGACTGGACGCTCAGGCTGTGACCGGACGCACTGACCCCTAGAGTCCGGTCCAACACAGTAAGGTTCCCGAGCGGTTTTTGTCAGACCGAACGCGTCCGGTGGTCTCTGATCGGATGCAGGCAGAGTTCGGTCAGTGTTGCTTGTCACGTTTTCGTCCGCAGTTCGTTCGTCTGACTTCCAATTTGAGATCCGCTTTTTGCGTTGGATTCTCGACTTCATGCTCTACTGAAATCGGGCTTCCCACTTTACAAAATAGCCTGAATCCCTCCGAGCAACCCAAAGTCCATCCTGTCACTTTGTTGATTTGTGTGAACTTAGGTTGGGAAGTTTTTGTGGTGTCCCGCTGTGTTCCTAGGGAACATCCACCCATTCTCTTTGGTCGTGGACATCACGCTTATCGGCTTTGCTCTTAGGGTTGATTCTCGGGACAGTGGCGATAAGTTTCTGAAAAGAAATTTAAAGCTCCCATTCACCCCCCCTCTGGTCGCCTTGCTTTAGCACTTTCGGTCCTTCAATTGGTATCGGAGCGGATTAAGGATCTTCCACCTTAGCCGGTTCCAGATCTACAGAAGGCGACATGGATCGCGGCGTGGGCAAACCGCCATTTTTCGATGGGATGAACTATGTGTATTGGAAGACCCGCATGTCGGCCTATCTTCAGAGCATGGGTGCTTCTGTCTGGGAGATTTGCAACAAGGCAGATTACGAGGTCTTGGCTGCTCATGTGACTCAGCTGCAGATTGATGAGCACGATGCCAATAGCCGAGCCCGTAATGCTCTTTTCTTCTGTTTGAGCATGTCTGAGTTTGATCGCATTTCTCATCTCCCCACGGCTCGTGAGATTGGGGCGACCCTCATGCGCTTCCATGAGGGAACCACTCAAGTCAAATCCCGTCTCTAGGAGTCGCACAAGCGGGAGTATGAGAACTTTCGACACATGCTTGGCGAGAGCATAGAGAGTTTATTCACTCGCTTTCAGGTGATTGTCAACAGGATGAGGGCTAACAAGGAGCTATTGCCTTTCGACGATCATGAGAGGGCTTTGAAGCTTTTACACACTCTCGATCGGTCGGTGTGGGACTCTAAGGTTCAGGCGATCATCGAATCGCCTAACTATGAGACTCTCACGTGCGATGAGCTCTTTAGTAAGCTCAAGTCCAGTGAGATTGACGCTATGACGAGGGCTTCTTATGAGAATCCTTCTGGCCCGTCGATGGCTTTGCTTTCTAGCTCTTCTGCTAACCCCTCTAGAGGCTTTGCACTTTCTTCTCTTCTTTCTGTTATAGAGGAGTAGCTGGAGTTCATGGGAGACGACGAGGTTGCTTTGCTGCCAACCAGTTCACGCGGTTCTACAACAACCGTATGAACCGTCGCCGCGGAGGAGGACGCTCTGGGTGTTTCGAGTGCGGCAACCCCGACCACTTCATCGCCAACTGTCCCAAGAAGAACAAGCAAGCTTTGTGGAAAGGGCGATCATGGGCACAAGTACGACTCCGACAAGCGCAAGGAGAAGTACGTCCCCGCGAAGCACAAGCGGAAGGGCAGCTTCAATAAGGAGTACATCAAGAAGAAGTACTTGGAGAAGGCCCAGGCTGAGCAGCGTGCGTTCTTCGCCATGCTCAGCAACGTCGACGACTCGGATGACGACTCCGATTCCTCAAGCGATGGCGAGTCTGAGAAGAAGAAGAGGATCGAGGACAAGCTGAATGGCCTCTTCTTCTTCGCCGACAACGAGGGCTTTTGCACCATGGCCCTCGGCAAGGAGGTCGACAGTCAGCTAGAGGACACCCCTCGGAATGACGACGACACCTCCCAGGTATCTCAGACCCCTGATGAACTTTCTGCTGAGGACGATAAGCTTACTGTCGCCCTTCTTAGTCAAGATAAGTTGCTTAGGCATGCTGCTAGAGAGCAGAAGGAGTTTAGGCAGAAGTGGGAGGATACGGTGAAGGAGCTTGAGTTTGCCAAGTCCACCGTAGTTGTCTCTGAGGAGGGTGAGTGTGAGATGTGCACCAAGCACATGACTGGCCTTCTCACCTTGAGAGGTAAGTATGCTGCTTTGGTTGGAGAGGTGGATGAGCTTAGGGCTAGACCCTCGTTGCTAGGTGCGTGCAAGTCGTGTGCAAGCTTGCAATCCGAGTTGGCAGAGAAGAATGCCAAAATTGTGTCTCTTGAGAAGGCCAGCTCGGGTAGCACTTGTGTGTCCAGGTGTGCTTTGTGTGAGGGCTTGGAGATGGAGATAGCCAGTGTGAAGCATGACAAGATGCAAACCGAGGAAGAAAACACATACCTTCAGACCATCTTGTCATGGGTGTCTTGGGGTGAGCCGCAGCTTGGTATGATGATTGCCCAATTTAAGCGTGCTGCAGGAGGTCCAAGTGTAGGCTTTGCTCAGGGGATCGAGAGTGCTGCTTCTTTTGGCAAGGTTGGAGAGTTTAATGGTCTTAACCCGAGTGAGAAGCCAAACTCCACCACTACTCCCAAACTTACCAAGATTCCACCCAAAGAGCCTCTCAAGCCTAACACCAAAGATGGAGTGGATGAGGAACCTCCGAAAGCTCCACCCAAGAAACAAGTGTGGTCTCCCAAGCCCAACCACCTAAAAAAACAAGCTGGACACCATGCCACCTATCCAGGAGGAGATTATGCCACAGAAGGGCAAAGTGATCCACACCCACTACCATGAGTACCAACAACCCCCTATGAGAGCGGTGAGGTACCATTGTGAGCACTGTGGGAGAGATGGACACCTGAGGGAGTTTTGCTTTCGGCGCAAGAGAGACGAGCGTCGTGCAAAGGAGATGCACAACACGGACATGTACCATCCTTTCCATGATGTACATGTGTCGAATGTTCAAAGGAGAGCTGCTAGGCCTAGAGGTCAAATGCCTCAAGGTCCTAGGCCTAGGCCACAAGGAGGTTTTGCCCGGCGGGATCCTAACTTTGTAGGATATGGACCCCGTGGTGGTGGCTTTGTAGTTGAGAGTTACCCGCCACCGCGTTTTGAGTATCATGATGGATGCTCTTCCCTTAGCGGACCACGTTTCCTGTGCGTGGTGATCGCTTTCCCCGTAGGCGTGCTAGGAATGGTTTTGCTACTAACCGTTCTTTTGAGCAGCCGGCCCAACACTGGCACACTTCCCATTTTACTCACCCTAGTGTTGGACCGTTTGCTCACCCTATGTATTTTTATTGATGTAGGTAAAATGATTGGAGGACATTTGGTTGGTGGATTCCGGGTGCTCAAGGCATATGACCGGAAATGCCAAGTGGTTCTCCAGTCTTAGTCCAGTTGCCGAAAAGGAGTTTATCACCTTCGGCGATAATAGCAAAGGTAAAGTGTTGTCTCGTGGGTCGGTGTGAGTTAATGAGCACTTGTGTTGCGTGATGTTGCTCTTGTTCTAACTTGCATTTTAACCTTCTTTCTGTTTTGCAACTTTTCGATGATGACTATGAGATTCGTTTTAAGCCGAATCTCAGTCGTATTTTAGATCCTCAGGGCATTCTTGTATGTTTGATTTTGCCGTTTGGGAAAGTCTTTCGAGCGAATTTCTCGGAGTCGTTTGGAATTTCTCATTGTCTTTTGGCTGAACCTTCCTCCTTTGATCTTTGGAAGTGGCATAGGAGACTAGGTCACCTGAGCTTTGACTTGCTTGCAAGGCTTAGTTCACTTGGCTTAATCTGAGGATTGCCCAAGTTGTGCATGGAGAAGGATCTTGTTTGTCATTCTTGTAGACATGGGAAAATGGTTGCTGCTCCCCACCATCCTGTGAATCAAGCTATGACCAAGCACCCTGGAGAGCTTTTGCATATGGACCTTGTTGGTCCGGCTTGGGTGAGCTCGGTTGGTGGGAAGTGGTATGTGCTTGTTGTTGTTGATGACTTTTCGAGATATTCATGGGTTTTCTTTTTAGCTGAGAAAATTGAGACGTTCTCCTTTGCTCGCAATCTGATTTTGTGTCATCAGAATGAGTTCCCTAAGAACTCGATGCGAGCTATTAGAAGTGATAATGGTTCCGAGTTTAAGAACTCAGATTTTGGGAAGTTTGTGATTCTTGGGTTTGGAGCATCAGTTTTCTTCCCTACACACCACCACAGAATGGTGTTGTAGAAAGGAAGAATCAGACCCTTGTTGAGATGGCCAGGATGATGCTCGATGAGCATATGACTCCTAGGCGGTATTGGGCCGAGGCTATGAACACTGCATGCTATGTTTCCAATCGTATTTTTCTCCGAGCTTTCTTGAAAAAGACTTCTTATGAGTTGCGTTTTGGAAAACAGCCCAAAGTAAGTTATTTTAGAGTTTTTGGTTGCCACTGGTTTATACTCAAGAAAGGCAACCTGGACAACTTTGAGTCTCGTTCTTCTGATGGTGTATTTTTGGGTTATGGCACTCATACTCATGCATATCGTGTACTTAACCTTGATACTAACCGAGTCATGGAGACATCCGATGTCACCTTCGACGAGACCATGGTTTGTCCTTCTTCTAGATTTGAACGTGCAGGTGATCATGAGCTTGGCAAACCTCTTTTTGATGACGAGGACAAGGGTGCTGAAGGGATGGATGATCCAGCACCACCTCCACCTGCTGTGCCGCAAGGATCGGCTTTTACTACGACGACTCACGGCCCCAAACCCTCTTCGTCGACTACTTTGGGGCCGTGGGATCCGACACCTCGGGCTGTACCATTTGTACCCGAGGAGGCGCCAGCTGCTGTTGAGGGGGAGGGTTCTTCAGATCGGGAGGCGCCACGACACATTCAACGCCAACACCAGCCTCAACAGATGATCGGTAGCATCGACAAAAGTGTCACTCGGTCAAGGTCACAACAAATCTCTCACTTTGCTCATTCTGCATTTGTTGCTGATTTTGAACCCCAAGATGTTGGACACACTTTATCTAATCTGGATTGGGTTAATGTCATGCATGAGGAGTTAGAAATTTTGAAGAAATCGGGTTGGGTTTTGGTTCCACCTCCTCCTGATTGTCACCCTATTGGTACAAAATGGGTTTCAAAACAAACAAGGGAGGATGGCCACATATGAGAAACATGGCCAGACTTGTAGCTCAGGGGGTATATTCAGAAGGAGGGGATAGGACTAGAGGGAGACTTTTACCTGTAGCTGTTTGGAGGCAATTAGGATACTCTTAGCTTTTGCTGCATCCAAAGGTTTTAGACTTTTTCAAAGGATGTGCAAGAGTGCCTTCTAAACGGCTACATAGAAGAAGAGGTGTATATGAAACAACCCCCGGTTTTGAAAATCCCAGTCCAAACCTGTTTGTAAACTTCACAAAGCTTTGTATGGTTTCAAACAGCCCCTAGAGCCTGGTATGATAGATTGAAAACTTTTTTGCTAGCTAAGGGTTTTAAAATGGGTGCGGATACATGGGTGTATGCCGAGTCTCTGTGTGATGAGTGATTGTCAACGGAGATGATGCGCATGTTCTTTGGCTTGTGTTGTGCAGGTGTCGAGCACGGAGACAGTGATCGATGGCGGGTGAAGGTCAAGTTGCGACGTGCGTGCCGACGGACCGGGCGCGATGAAGGATGGGCGTGCCGTGCGGCGGACGTGCCATGCCGATGTATCGGACGGGTGAAGGGCGGACGTGGACTTGGACTGATGGACTGGAGGCCGGAGGATCAGCTGTGGTGGCTGGCAGCCTGCGACAGCGACAAGCGGAGAAGTGCGATCATGTCGTGGAAGGGGTGCACAGGCGGTGCATCCCCTCTACGACGCGGTTTGTTGGTAGAGCCCGGGAAAAAACCAACGGTGGACGGTTTCCAGGTTTGGGCCTCAAAACCTGGGTGCTGGGTTTCCAGGTTGAGCCACAAAACCTGGGCGCGACGGTTTCCAGGTTGAGCCTCAAAACCTGGGCGTGGGCCGGTTTCCGAGTTTGGGCCTCAAAACTCGGGCGCGGACGGGTTTCCGAGTTTGGCCACAAAACTCGGGCTGGAGGCTGTTCCCGGTTTGGGCCTCAAAACCGGGGGCTGATGGAAAAGGCTGGTTTCCGGTTTGGGCCACAAAACCGGGGGGTGCAGAGTGGTGGCGGCACGTGGCGGCGATCTGAAGGTTGCGTGGAGGCGACGCGGAAGACCGTGCGGGCGTGGCCGTCGGATCTACCTACCACCAGCGGGTGGACTAGAATAGCCTTAGGGTTAGGCTGGTCCGCTCTGTAAATACAGTAGTGAGGGGGTAGAGTAGGAAATAGGCTTAGGCTAGGTTAGTATAAGTAGTCTAGGGGAGACACCCTCCTCCCCATCTCAGTTAGCGCAGTCATTTGCTTCCTAGCACCTAGGGTTTCCACTCTCCCATCCCCTGCTTTAGCTAGTTGAGATCCGCAGAGAGACTCCACTCTGTGTACTGTTGATTTGAGGAAGTGAGGCCGTATCCTCACCTTGGAGCACGATCGATGGCTTGATTTGCGTCCTTGATTCGAGTTCGTGGCTGTGATTTCCGTTTTGCTTGTTCGCGGAATCCTTTGCTCCACGATTTTCCCGTCGCTTGATCTTGTGCTCGGTTCATCTTTTGCAATTCCGTTTGAACCAAGTTGTTCTAGATCGTGAGGCACTTCTTTCCACCGAAGGAATCATCCTCCAACCTCACGGTCTAGGAGATCGATCGATTTTTCGTTTCGGGTCACTTTTCTTCCTTCCCCCGAAATTCTTCGATTCACCGATTTGGAGTTAGGTTCGAGCCATGATCTCTTAGAGATAGCTCACTAACTCCTTGTGACTTCACTCACCAAGTTTGATCCCTAGAGGATTTGTTTGGGTGAGTTTGAGTTGAATCGATGGAAGAACAGAGGGGCTGCGGGGGTGACCGGACGTCGGACCGGACGCACCGTCAGAGTCCGGTCGTTGAACACGTCGCGAAGTTTTTCTGCGTACTGACCGGACGCACTCGACCGGACGCTCTGTTGCGTTCGACCGGACGGACGCTACGCTTGCACTGTTCTGGCTTTGTCGGTTTCGACCGGACGCTCAGGAACGACCGGACGCTAAGCCTCGTGCGTCCGGTCCCAACACAGAAGCTCCCAGAGCTGATTTTGGTGACCGGACGCGTCCGTCGGTCCCTGCTGACCGGACGCTGGCCAGAGTCCGGTCACTGCAGTCTTGCGCGTTTTCGTTCGCGGTTGATCGGATTCGAGTTCCGTCTTTTGCGTTGGCTTTCTAGGGTTGTCTAGTGTCCCGCTGTGCTTCTAGGAAGCATCCACCCTACATCTAGGGTCGTGGACATTAGCAAGCTCTAGGGTTTGCTCTTGGGGTTGATTTTGGGACAGTGGCATCTAGTTCCGCAAGGAAATTTTGAAGCTCCCATTCACCCCCCCTCTGGTCGCTTTCGGGTAGCTTCTCGGTCCTTCAATTGGTATCGGAGCGGGTTAAGGATCTTCCACCTTAGCCGGTTCCAGATCCACCGAAGGCGACATGGATCGCGGCGTGGGCAAACCGCCGTTTTTCGATGGGACGAACTATGCGTATTGGAAGATACGTATGTCGGCCTATTTGCAGAGCTTGGGCGCTTCGATCTGGGATATTTGCAACTCCCCTGATTACGTGGTCTTGGCTGCTCGTGTGACTCAACAGCAGATCGATGAGCACGATGCCAATAGCCGAGCCCGTAAATGCTTTTTCTTGTTTGAGCATGGGTGAGTTTGATCGTGTTTCTCACCTCGCTACGGCTCGGGAGATCTGGGACACTCTCATGCGTTTTCATGAGGGCACCTCTCAAGTCAAAACCCGACTCTACGAGTCGTTCAAGCGAGAGTATGAGAACTTTAGACATCAACCTGGCGAGAGCATAGAAAGTTTATTCGCTCGCTTTCAGGTGATTGTCAACAGGATGAGGGCTAACAGAGAGCAGTTGCCATTTGACGATCATGAGCGTGCTTTGAAGCTTTTGCACACTCTTGATCGTTCGGTGTGGGACTCCAAAGTTCAGGCAATCATCGAATCCCCGAACTATGAGACTCTCACCTGCGACGAGCTCTTCAGTAAGCTCAAGTCCAGTGAGATTGATGCTATGGCGAGGGCTTCTTTTGAAAATCCTTCTCGCCCGTCCATGGCTTTGGTTTCCGGCTCTTCCTCTAACCCCTCAGCTGGCTTGCGCTTTCTTCTCTCTTTTCTGTGACAGAGGACCAGCTGGAGTCTTGGGAGACGACGAGTTGGCTTTGCTTGCCAACCGGTTCTCGCGGTTCCACAACAACCGCATGAACCGTCGCGAGGAGGAGGACGCACGGGATGCTACGAGTGCGGCGACCCCGACCACTTCATCGCCAACTGCCCCAAGAAGAACAAGCACTTGGGCAAGGGCGAACATGGGCGCAAGCGCGACTCCAAGTACAAGGAGAAGCACGTCCCCCCAAGGCACAAGAAACGGGGCGGCTTCGACAAAGAGTACATCAAGAAGAAGTACTTGGAGAGAAGCAGCAAGCTGAGCAGCGCGCGTTCTTCGCCACGCTCAGCGACGTCGACGGCTCGGATGACGACTCCGCCAGCTCGAGCGATGACGAGTCCGAGAAGAAGAAGAGGATCGAGGACAAGCTGAACGGCCTCTGCTTCTTCGCCGACGACGACGGCTTCTGCACCATGGCGCTGGGCGATGAGGTCGACGGCGAGCCGGAGCGTACCCCTCGGAACGACGACGACGACGACACCTCCCAGGTATCTCTCACCTACGACGAGCTTTCCTCCGAGGTTGAGAAGTTGACTGCTGCCTCCTTAGCCAAGATAAGTGCTTAGGCGTGCCGCTAGAGAGCGCAAGGAGTTTAGGCAGAAGTGGGAGGACACGGTGAAGGAGCTTGAGTTCGCTCGGTCCACCGTGGTAGTGTCGGAGGAGGCGGAGTGCGAGTCGTGCACCGCGCACATGACTGACCTTCTCACTCTGAGAGGTAAGTATGCTGCGTTGGTTGGAGAGGTGGATGAGCTCCGTGCTAGGCCGCAGCTGTTGGGTGCGTGCAAGACTTGTCCTGTCTTGCAATCTGAGTTGGCAGAGAAAAATGCCAAGCTTGAGTCTTTAGAGAAGGCCAGCTCAGATAGCACTTGTGTCTCGAGGTGTGCTTTGTGTGAGGGCCTGGAGATGGAGAGATGGCAATGTGAAGCATGGCAGATGCAACCAGGAGGAAGAAAAACACATACCTTCGGTCCATCTTGTCATGGGTCTCCAGTAGTGAGCCGCAGCTCGGGATGATGATCTCCCAATTCAAGCGAGCTGTGGTGCCCCTGGTGTAGGTTTTGCTCAGAGTGTTGATCTCTCAGCTTTTGGGAAGATTGGAGAGTCTAGTGGTCTGAACCCATGTGAGAAGCCCAATTCCACCACTACTCCCAAACTAACCAAGCTTCCACCCAAAGAGCCTGCCAAGCCTGTCACCAAGGATGGGTTGTAGTTGAACTCCCAAGGCTCCACCCAAGAATCCACAATGGCACCCAAGCCAAATCACCTCAAAGAACAAGCTTGACACAATGCCACCCATCCGAGAGGAGTTGCCACAGAAGGGCAAGGGCAAGGTGAGAACCATACCCACAGCCCTGCAAACCAACAACCCCTTTGCGCGCGGTGAGGTTTCAGTGTGACTTTTGTGGGCGGGATGGTCACTGAGTGAGTTCTGCTTTAGGCGCAAGAGAGAGGCGCGCCGTGCTCGGGAGATGCAGAACCCGGACATGTTTCACCAGCTCGTGGTGGACATGCTCCGAAGCCTCAGGGAGAGCTGCTAGGTCTGGAGGGAAGCGTACCCAGCCTAGACAGCAGGAGATGAGAGCCCCGAGGAGGGAGACTAGGCCTAGAGGTCCAGCACCTCAGTTTGTTAGGCCTAGGCAGGAGAGAGCTCCAGGAGAGACGCTAGAGTTGAGCCCAGGCTCCTAGGCGTAGACCTCGTAGAGAGCGTGCGACGGGGTCCTGCTTTTGCAGGTAACGGACCCGTGGCGGAGGCTTAGTTGAGCGCTTTCCCCACCGCAGGTTTGGGTATCGCGGTGAGCGCTTCTTCCCTAGCGGACCACGTTTTCCTGTGCGTGGTGATCGCTACCCTCGCGGACAGGCTAGGAATGGTTTTATCCTAACTCTCTTTGAGCAGCCGGCCCAACACTGGTTTCCCCTTATTCACTAACCCCAGTGTTGGACCGTATGTTCACCCTATGTCTTTTTATTGATGTAGGTAAGACGGTTGGAGGACTTTGGTTGGTGGATTCCGGTTGTTCGAGGCACATGACCGGAAACACCAAGTGGTTCTCCAGCCTTAGCCCGGTCGCCGGAAAGGAGTACATAACCTTCGGCGACAATAGTAAAGGTAAGGTATTGTCCCGTGGGACTGTGCGGGTTAATGAGCACTTTGTGTTGCGCGATGTTGCTCTTGTTTCTAACCTGCATTTTAACTTGCTTCTGTTTCGCAACTTTTTGATGATGACTATGAGATTCGTTTCAAACCGAACCTTAGTCGCATCTTAGATCCTCAGGGCGATCTTGTATGTCTGATTTCGCCCTTTGGGAAGTCTTTTGTGCGAATTTCTCGGAATCGTTTGGTTCTTCTCGCTGTCTTTTGGCTAGTCCTTCTTCTTCCGATCTTTGGAAGTGGCATAGGAGGCTCGGTCACTTAAGCTTCGACTTGCTTGCAAGACTTAGCTCACTTGGCCTAATCCGAGGATTGCCCAAGCTTTCGATGGAGAAGGATCTAGTTTGCCATTCTTGCAGACATGGGAAGATGGTTGCTGCTCCCCACCATCCGTGACTAAGGTCATGACCTCGCACCCCGGAGAGCTTTTACACATGGACCTTGTTGGTCCGGCTCGGGTGAGCTCGGTTGGTGGCAAGTGGTATGTTTTGGTTGTTGTTGACGACTTTTCGAGTATTCGTGGGTCTTCTTTTTAGCTGAGAAGACCGAGATTCTCCTTCGCTCGCAATCTGATTTTGCGTCTTCAGAACGAGTTCCCTTTGAACTCGATGCGAGCTATTAGAAGTGATAATGGTTCCGAGTTTAAAAATTCGGATTTTGAGAAGTTTTGTAACCGCCTTGGTTTGGAGCATCAGTTTTCTTCCCCCTATACACCACCCAAAATGGTGTTGTAGAGAGGAAGAATCGGACCCTTGTTGAGATGGCCAGGACGATGCTTGATGAGCATAGGACTCCTAGGCGCTTTTGGGCCGAAGCTATGAACACTGCATGCTACATTTCGAATCGCATTTTTCTGAGAGCGTTTTGAAGAAGACCTCTTATGAGTTGCGTTTTGGTCGCCAGCCCAGGTGAGTTATTTTAGAGTCTTTGGTTGCCACTGTTTTATATTGAAAAAAGGCAACCTGGACAAGTTTGAGTCTCGTTCTTCTGACGGTGTGTTTTTGGGTTATGGCACTCACACTCGAGCTTATCGTGTACTTAACCTTGACACTAACCGAGTCATGGAGACATCAGATGTCACCTTCGACGAGACTCTTGTTTGTCCCTCTTCTCGTTTTGAGCGTGCAGGTGATCATGAGGTTGGAGAGCCTCTTTTCGATGACGAGGACGAGGGTGCTGAAGGTATAGATGATCCAGCACCCCCTCCACCTGCCGTGCCGCAAAGAGCGGCCTCGACGACGACTCACGGCCCCGACACTTCTTCTTCCTGGGGGCCGTGGGATCCTCCACCTCGCGCGGTACCTTTTGTACCCGGGGTGGAACCAGCTGCTGTTGAGGGGGAGGTCACTTCTTCCCGGGAGGCGCCACGACATATCCAGCGCCAGCACCCCCCTGAACAGATGATCGGCGACATCGACGAGCGAGTTACTCGCTCCAGGTCACAGCACATCTCGCACTTTGCTCATTCTGCTTTTGTTGCGTCTTTTGAGCCCCGAGATGTTGGACACGCATTGACGGATCCGGATTGGGTCAATGCCATGCATGAGGAGCTAGAGAACTTTGAGCGAAATCGGGTTTGGGTTCTAGTGCCACCACCTCCTGACTGTAACCTATTGGGACAAAATGGGTATTTAAAAACAAGCAAGGAGAGGAGGGCCACGTTGTGAGAAACAAGGCCCGGCTTGTAGCGAAAGGCTATAGTCAGAAGGAGGGGATAGATTATGAGGAGACCTTCGCTCCTGTAGCTCGTTTGGAGGCTATTAGGATACTCTTGGCTTATGCTGCATCCATGGGTTTCAAACTTTTTCAAATGGATGTCAAGAGTGCCTTCTTAAACGGCTACATTGAGGAGGAGGTCTATGTCCAGCAACCCCCCGGTTTTGAAAATCCCAAGTTTCCAAACCATGTCTTTAAACTCCACAAAGCTTGTATGGTTTGAAACAAGCCCCTAGAGCCTGGTATGAGAGATTAAAAAACTTTTTGCTAGCTAAGGGTTTTAAAATGGGATGTGTTGATAAAACGCTCTTTTCTCCTCAAGCAAGGCAAAGATACTCTCTTGGTCCAAATTTACGTGGATGATATCATTTTCGGTGGTTCTTCTCATGCTTGGTTGCCAAGTTTGCAGAGATACTATGAGCAGGGAGTTCGAGATGAGCATGATGGGCGAGCTGACTTTCTTTCTCGGGTTGCAAATTAAGCAATCCCGAGAGGGGACGTTTGTGCACCAGGGCAAGTACACGAGGGATGCTGAAGCGGTTCGACATGGGTGAGGCCAAGCCTCTTCCGACGCCCATGTCGACGACGACTGCCCTGGATGCCGACACGGATGAGAGAAGCAGTGGACCAGAAAGGAGTACCGCAGCATGTGATTGGATCGCTGCGGCTTACCTGACGTCAGCGACACGGCCGGACATTCAGTTCGCCGATGTGCTGTGCGCGCGCGCCTTTGAGCTTCGCCACGCACTTCTCACCGTAGGGCGGTGATGAGCGCATCTTCAGGTACCTTCGTTTCAAGCCTGAGTTCGGGATTTGGTATTCTGCTTCCTCCACTCTCTCGCTTTGCGGTTATCCGATGCTGATTTTTGCTGGTTGTCGCATTGAGCGCAAGTCCACTTCTGGGACTTGCCAGTTTATTGGGTCTTCTCTGGTGTCATGGTCTTCTCGCAGCAGTCTAGTGTCGCTCAGTCTACCACAGTCTACACTGCGAATGGTGCTGCTGCGAGCGTTGCTGTTCCCAGTTACTCTGATGAGATGGCACACTTTGCGTGATTTTGGTTTGAGCTTTACTCGAGTTCCTTTGCTTTTGGTGACAGCACGAGTGCCATTAGCGTTGCTAAGAACCCCGTGCTTCACTCGAAAAACCAAACAACATTGATGTGCGTTTCATTTCTTGCGAGACCACCAGGAGAAGGGTGATATCGACCTTCGCCATGTCGATACTCATCACCAATTGGCTGATATTTTCACCAAGCCTTTAGACGAATCAACCTTTAATAGGTTTGAGGGGTGAGCTGGTGTGTGTTCCCCTTTTAGATGGGGGAAGCATTTTGAGTTCTATCATAAACTGACTCTTTTATATTTGAGGCTCTTTCTTTGAGTTTCTTGAGTCTTTCCAATGGATATCTTCTTTCTTTAGTTTTGTGTCGGGCATACGCATTTACATTCTGAAGCTTCATGTCTATATTCACTGAATGTAATTATACTCTCTTGTTAGTATTGCTCCGATACTTATGATGATGATTTGTGTAGCTTATGCTCTTTCTGATCACTGTTACATGTACGAGCGAAGAGCTATTTTTGGAATGGTGAATTATGCCTAATATATATAAATCTGAAAATATTCACCATTGGAGATATGGCAACTAGCATGTGTAGGGTGTGTTGAGTCCATTCGCTCTTTCATATATGCTAGGTTTGCTAGGTCTCTAGTTCTGAGCCATTCACTTGCTTGGTTGTTCATAACTTGCTTAAAATCTGAACCAAGTATTGTTGAATTGAAAAGATCGAGATGGGATTGCTTGTCAACACCTCATGGTTTGAACACCCCTGGTGTTTAAACTGTAATTAACTTGACATATCATCATTATCAGCATTAAGCATCTTGATCATGATTTCATAGGTATGCATTTACTAAGTGTATCATTTTATGTGAAGTACCTCTATTGCAAAAACCCTAAAAGCCCTAACCTTCCTATAGGGGCAAAACAGTAATTTCACCTCTGTGGCTATGCTTGGTGTATTTCTTGTTCCTTTGGTGTATTGAAGTTTTGTTGTGTTGACCAAAGGTTCAAAAACCAAAAATCAGATTTCAAACTCCTTACAGAATCCTGATTTCCAAACCCTGGATTTTAACCCTCTCTTTGTAATTTAAAAATTATTCAAATTTGGGGGTAGTCCAAAAGGCAAAGTTGTAGATCTGATCAAGAGAAACAACTTTGGTATTTACAAATTTTCAAGTTGCAGTACAAAGTTTTGAGTTATTTCAAATTCATTCAAACTCCAACTTTTGTCCCCTTTTTGGTTTTCAAAATTAGTTTGAAAACTAATGAGTTTCAGGAGAAGTGTATAATAGCAAAGTTGTAGGTTTTGACAAAAGGAACAACTTTCATATTTACAGATTTTCAAGTTTCAATATCAAATCAAAAGTAATTTTGAATTATTTCAAATTCCAAAAGTGTCCCCTTTTCTGTTTTCAACTGCAGTTCAAAAACTATTTGGATTTGAAAAATGTTCATATTGACAAAGTTGTAGATCTCTTTTTCCTGAACAACTTTGGTGTTTTGAGTTTTTGCTGCACAGTTCAATTTTTGAGAGTAATTTGCAAAATACAGAAAGTCAAACCCTACCCTAGCTACTGTTCTTCTTCTCCGGTAGGGGGGGGGGGCGGCCATGGCCGCTCGCCGTCGCCGCGTGCGCCGCGCGCCTGGCTGCTGCACGCCAGCTCCCGACCTGTCGCCTGCAGCCGCGACAGCACGCCGCACCCGCACGCGCAAGCGCTGACCCTCGCGACCGTCCCCCACTGCTCCCCGACAGCGCCGCCGCGTGGCCGTCGCCGGCGAGTGCACACCTGGCCCCTGCACGCACGCCTGTCCTTCTACCCGAGCGCAATCGAGCGCGCATGCCTCCGCGAACCTCGTCCGCACCTCCTCTCGGTCTCTACCGGTCCCTAGCCGCGGCTATAAAAGGCTCGCCGGTGAGCCGAAGCTCTCACCGCCTCCGCCACCGTGGTCAGGCCAGTCCAAGCCTTCCGCCGCTCCACAACCTAGCTCAGAAGCTCCGCCGCACCCTGGCGAAGCTTTTCCCCTCCTCAATTTCACCTCCGCCGCCTCCAGTTGCCCGGCGTAACCCATCTCTCCCATCTCCGGTGAAACGCCGGTAAGGCTCGGGTTGAGAAATACTCTCTCCCCGGTCTCGATCATCTCCCTCCGACCCCTGTTTCATCTTCCTTGTGTCCTTGCGCGTCTAACCATACCCCGGCGACCTCTTGTGGTGCTCAGGAACGACGGAACGCCGTCGCGACGCCGTTCGGTCCGCCGACGACCCCGCTCCGTCGAACTCCTAGCTCCGGCCGTCCCCTCGCCTCGCCACCGCGCGTCATCGGTCGCCGGTGAGCTCCTGAACCTCCCGTGTCCTTGGTTTCGTCCTCAAGCGCTTGCCGTGCCCGGAACATCGCCGCGCCGCCGTCGAGTGACCGCCGGCGAGAGGGGGAAGATAAACAGTGCGGTTTTGTTTTTTTTCAGTTTTTTTTGAATAGTGTCCAAATTTCATATTTTTGTGTGATTTTCTGTGATGCTTCAAAAATTCTGAAATTTTGAGGATAGACTCTTTGTACCCTGAAGTATTTTATAAAAATATAAAACTTGACCTTTCTGCAAAAATTTGAAAATGAAAAATCTCCCATTTAATTAATAAATGGATGGTTTTGGATTTTTAGAAAAAGATTTATAACTCCAAAAATTTTGAGATAAGTTTTTGTGAGCTTCTTATGCCATGACAAGTCTCTGGTGTAATTTTGAAGTCTTTTGGAACAAGTTGATTTTTGGACATTTATTTTAATTCTTGAATAGTGCCTTTTGTTAATTAAATGTCTAGATTTAATTGAGCACCTTAATGACCTTCAAAAATTATGAAATTTGTTTTGCCATATACTTGTACCATAATGAACTTATGAGATTAATTTGGTAATTTTTGGAGCACCTTCATAAAATGACCTTTTTAGCTAATTAAGAAAAATAGAAAAGTCATTAGGGTTTGGTGTTGAATGTCTTATGATGTGACTTTTGGGATTGATTGATGTTCATAGACCCCTACCCCTTTGGTCTATGATGTTTGTGGTGTCTTGCTATGTCCATGCTTAGGTTTAGTGAAGGTTGTCTAGAAAGGTTGACTAATGTTGCATAAAATGATGAGTCATTTCATGTCCTTTGTTAAACACCACTTACTCTCTAAAAGTTATACCCTAGTTGTGTCCTTTGCACTTTGTTCATGCTAGCATACTCATGTGCATGCATCATTGCATTCGTATAGTTACCGAAGGAGGAGTCAAAGTCGAGACCGCCGCCAACGAACCAACTCCCGAGGCGATCCCGGACTCCGATCTCTGCACCCCTTTTCCCGAGTCTGCCGTCTTCGCTCTTCAAGGCAAGCCCCGGTGCATCCAACCTTTTCCTTGGATTTATAAAATGTTTTCCTTAATGCTTTTGAGTAAATTACTGCATTAAGTTTATAGGAGTTGAGTGCTATCCTAATTGGTGCATTGTCCACCTTGACCACTGATATACCCGACACCTGCTTTTCGAAAGTATTTGCAAAATGCTTAGCAATGCTATACAATAGATTTGCAATAAAAATGCCAATTTCAAAAGTGTGATCACTTTAAAGAACTTGATGGGAATTTTGGCTTTACTTCCCGACTGTTGGCTAGGTAACTGGCCGTGCCTAGTCAATAGCGAGAAGAGGTTGTCCGCGCGTACGGTGCCGTCATGTTGTAGTCCGAGACTCAACAGTTGACACCGACCGGGACAGGGTTGAAAAACTGACAGGACTATTACGCTTGGGTGAGATATGACCAAGGTGTAGTTCCTGGCTGGAAAATAGGGACCATCCGTATGGGGGCCTGCTGGTCAAGACTTGTAACTATTCACATACTACGGAAAGCTCTGGCTCCGAGAAATCCTTGATTGAGGCCGACAACCGCGCACTGGGAGTGGAGAGATGGCGGAAGTAGCATGTACCCACGTGGGTTAGAGGCCCGGATTGGAGTGGTGTACTGTACTTCCGGGTGGCGTAGGACCGGTCTAATCTTGGAGGAATCGTGGTAGACGAGTTGGCATATGCAAGCTTGGGTGCTACATATGCAGTGTGGATAGGGATCCTCAGCTGGGTATTATTTATCCGGATTAACGTTGCTCCTCTGTTATGGAGACTTGGTCCACTGACTGTCAACGGAGAGTGGTTCTCAACTAGGAATGTTTTGAAATATAAAATGAATCATGAACGATGAAGAATTGAGGAATACCGAATCTTTCAAAAATAAAATAAGGTTTACAAAATGCTTTTCTGCAAAATACTTGATCTTGCTTAAGCCTTACCTTGACTACCCTAAGCCTTCATTCCTGAGTCTCCTCCCTTTTTCTTTAGTCGGTTAAGTCTTGTTGAGTACCCCAGTACTCAGGGTTTGTTACCCATGCTGCAGGTATGCCTGAGCATCCGTTGTGTCTAGACCCCTGCTGTGTGACCTTCGTTCAAGAGGAGGCCGATGAGGCCGAAGATTAGTTGTGCACCCTCGGGCTGGGTGAACTATCTTTATGATTGTCGAACACTGCTACATTGTCTATTTCGAACTATCAGAACATGATCTGTAATATTCGTACCTTTAATTCCAATTGAAACCTTGGTTTGTAAAACTATTGTTATTTAAGTCTTCCGCTCTTTATTCCGATGTTATTTGTAAATTATGAAATGTTGTAACCGAATTGTGAGATGATCCTGCGGACAATGGGCGCTGATGTAGCCCGGTGATGAAAAGGTCTTAATCACATGGAACATGAGTGCGGCTGTCAGAGGTTGACAGGGACACGTGGGCCATGGGATTAGGACCGTTCCGTCACAGAGTGGTATCGGAGCATCTCACTTTAACGTTGCAGTAGTTTTGCGAAAACTTCAAAAGATTTTGAGTCCAAACAAATTAAACTTGACTATTTTGAGTCCAAACTGCTTTTCTCATCTTGTCTTCTGTTGGCAACACTAGTAGCAGTACAACGTGTCTTAAGCCCTATATATGTTATGTATCTTGCATTGCCTTGTTCCGTAGGAACGATTCATGCATCATATCATATTCACTAAAGCTAACTAAGTTCTTTTGGGGTAGTAAGCCTTTACCTGTTCTTGCTAGCCTTCTTACCTATCTTCTCTTGTCCAGACATGGCTCGCATCAAGCTGACCGCCCGCAAGTCAACCGGACCGCAGGGTGTGCCACGTCACCAGCTGGCACCACGCGCTGGAGAGGAGACTGGTGAGTCTTCAAATGGACGTCGTTTTCCCCGACGCACCCGCAAGAATCTGAAGGAGGAAATCAAGAATCTGAAGGCTGAGATAGAGAACATGGAGCATGACTTCTACCTTTCCCGCCTGGAGTTTTACGAGGCACGAGCTTCCCTGGAGCGGGCCAATCGGAACACGGTTCGCGCTATCGAGCAGCGCAATGATGCTTGGACCCGCGAGGACGTTACCAGAGCCCAGCTCCACGGACTGCAGCAGTACACAGCTCAGATTGAACAGTTTAATGATATGCTTCATGAGGAAGTGCATCAGCTGTATGCTCAACTCCACCCCATGGTACCTCCAGTCATGGAAGACCCTGAGGACGGAGTAGTGGAAGAACCCGAAGTGGAGCAAGTCCCAGAAGTGGACAACGAGATTGCACCCGCTGAGGATGTCCACGCTGAGGACGAGGACGAGGAGGAAGAGCCTGAGCTCATCCTCGAAGAAGAAGACGACGACGAGGACATAATCATCATCGATGAAGACTAGGCTCGTCGCTAGGAGATGGAGATCCCGTGTGTCTGTACCACCTGCTTACCTAAAACCTTAGTCTAGGTTTGGGAGCGTTAGTTTGTTAAGTCGAGTCTGTATCTTTCTTTCGTACCTCTTTCCCCTTATCAGTCAGTTGACACCTGTCAGTATCTGTATCCACCAGCTACCTTTGAATCAATGAAGCTTGTCAGTCAGTTGTTTTCAAAGCTCTATCTATGAATGCTAAGTTCTAAGTTGCTTAACAGATGCCTGTGAACACCCGCACTGGAGCTGGAGGTTCCGGAAATGCCAACCTTCCCAATCCTCCACCAGTACCAGCCACTCTTGCAGATGCCATTGCAGCTTTGGCAGCCGCTGCTAACCTGATGGCTCAGAATCAGGGGCAGCAGAACATTGCTCACCGTGGTCGTCACGATGCCAACCGTGAGACTACCTATGCAGACTTCACCGAGACCCGACCACCGGTCTTTACCAAGGCCGATGAACCCCTAGAAGCTGACGATTGGCTCCGCACCATGGAGCAGAAGTTTGGTCTGATCAACTGCACCAATATCCAAAAGCCCCGTTTCGCTTCTCAGCAGCTTCGTGGACCAGCAAGTGCTTGGTATGCTAATCTGGTAGCTGCCCAGCCAGAAGGTCACCAGTTGACCTGGGAGGAGTTCCGTACTGCTTTTCGTGCTCATCACATCCCTTCCGGATTGATGAAGATGAAGCTTGATCAATTCCTGGCGCTTCAACAGAAAGACTCCACAGTCATGCAGTATGTGGGTCAATTCAATCACCTCAGTCAGTATGCCTCTGAGTATGTCAACTCAGATGAGAAGAAGAGGGATTGTTTCCTCAGAGGGCTACATCCTAAGATCCACAGAAGCTTATCCAATAACTTGACCGGTTCTTATCATGATTGTAACACCTCTGGTGTTTAAGCATGTAATTAACTTGACATATCATCATTAGCATCATTAATCATCTTGATCATGATTTCTTGTGTATGCATTTGCTTAGTGTATCATTTTATGGGATGTACCTCTATTGCAAAAACCCTTATTAGCCCATTCTTCCTATAAGGGCAAAATGGTAATTTCACCTCTGTGCCTAGTTCTATGTAATTCTTGTTCAAATTCAGTGCCCAGATGTTTGTTGCTTTGATCCAAGTTCTAAAATCAGATTTGAATTGAGTTTCCTTTTGCAAAACCCTAAAATCCCAAATCCTGGATTTATTCCCTTTTTAATAACTTTTTCAAAATTCAAAATTTTGAGTTGGTTCAAAAAGCAAAGTTGCGAATCTGATCAAGAGGAACAACTTTGGTATTTACAGATTTCTATGTTTCTATATAAAATTTGAAGTAATTTCAAATTCATTCAAATTCCAGTTTTTGTCCCCTTTTCGGTTTTAAAAATTTATTCAAAAACTATTGAGTTTCAGAAAAGGTGTATATTAGCAAAGTTGTAGGTTTTGACAAATGGAACAACTTTCATATTGGAAGATGTTCAAGTTTCAGTTTGAAATCCAAAGTAATTTTGATTTGAATCAAATTTGAAAAGTGTCTCCTTTTCTGTTTTTGAATGTAGTTCAAAAACTATTTGGAATTTGAAAATGTTCATATTGACAAAGTTGTAGATCTCACTTTTCTGAACAACTTTGGTGTTTTGAGTTTTTGTCGCACAGTTCAAATTTTGGGAGATTTTTGCAAAATTCAGAAACCAGCCAAAAGTCAAACCCTAGACCCTAGCACTGTTCTTCTTCTCGTAGAGCCAGAGGCCAGGGGGGGCCCGGCCATGGCGCCGGCGCTGCGGCTGCAGCGCAGGCGGCTGCTCCCCACGCGCCACCAACCTGTCGCCGCTGTTCCCCTGTTCCCTCCGCGCCGCACGCGAGCGCTGACCATCGCTCTCGGCCCCTACAGTGCCCAGCCGCCGCCGCCGCGTGGCCATCGCCGGCCGAGCATTGCGCCCGAGCCCCGGCTGCACGCCAGCTCGACCGCCAGAGCGCAATCGAGTGCGCACGCCCCCGCAAACCTTACCCGCGCAACCCCGAAGTCTCTACCGTCCCATAGCCGCGGCTATATAAGCCGCCGGAGCTTCGACCTCCGCATCCACCTCCGCCACCGTGGCCAGCACTCTCCAGACACTCCGCCGCTCCACCTCCTAGCTCAGAAGCTCCGCCTTGAGCTCGTGAAGTTTTCCCACCCTTCAATTTCACCTTCCCCGCCGCCGTTTGCCCGGCGTAAGCTCGCCGTCCCCATCCCCGGCCGAAACCCGGCGAGCTCGGGTTCGTGGAATTCGCCGTCTCCGGCCACAGATACCTTCTCCCGACCCCCGTGTTGTGTTCCTTGACCCCGTGCGACTCTAACCCGGCCCTTGCGGTCGCTGTTGTTGCTCAGGACCGCCGGACCGCCGGAGCGCCGCCGCGGTCATCTTCTCCCCCGAGCGTGTCGAGCCTCACCTTCGTGTCGAGCCTCGCCCTCGAGTCGAGCCTCACCCTCGAGAACGAGTCGAGCCTCACCCTCGAGCCCTGCCTCCGACACGTGGTAAGCATCCGAGCCTTCGGCCTCTGCTTCAACTCCGTTTCGCCCGAGCCCTCCCAGTCAGGTCTCGGACAGAGGCCTGTTTCTCCGCTTCGCCCGAGCCCAAGCCTCGGCGAGCGCATGACCCTCCGCTTCGACCGAGCCCAAGCCTCGGCGACGCATGCTCTCCGTCTCGCCCGAGTCCGGCCTCGGACCGAGGCTCACTTCTCCGTTTCGCCCGAGCCCCGCATTTCGCCGAGCCCGGCCTAGAGGGAGCACAGTGCTCTTCTCTTTTTCTGATAGTTGTGAATAGTGTTCTGTTTTCTCTTTTTTGTATGATTTTCTGTGTGCATCCAAAAATTCTGAAATTTTTGTGGTAGACTCTCTATGCTCTGAAGTATTTTATAAAAATATGAAACTTGAGTTTTGTGCAAAAATTTGAAAATATAAAATTCCCCTTTTAATTGAAAAATGAAGGTTTTGGTATTTTTGGAGAGTGATTTATAACTTCAAAAAAATCATGAGACAAATTTTTGTGAGCTTCTTATGCCATGTTTAGTCTCTGGTAAAATTTTGAAGTCTTTTGGAACAAGTTGATTTTTGAGCTTTTATTTTAATTGTTAAATAGTGCCTTTTGCTAATTAATGTCTGATTTTATTTGAGCACCTTAACGACCTCCAAAAATTATGAAATTTGTTTTGCCATCTATCTACACCATAAGGAACTTATGTGATTAATTTGGTAATTTTTGGAGCAACTTCATGAAATGACCTTTTAAATAAATTAAGAAAATAGAAAAGATGGATTAGGGTTGGTAATAAGTGTTGATGATGTGATCTTTGGATTGATTGATGTTCATAGACCCCTACCCTTTGGTCTATGATGTTTGTGATGCTATGTTTGGTTGGTGCTTAGGATAATTATATTAAGGGCTAGTTAATCTATATTGCTTAAGGAAGAAATGATTACCTTTTATGCTCAACCTAGAATTCAATCATGCCTTGCTTAAAAGTAATCTAGAATCAGTGGAATTGTCTGGCACCTTAAGTCCATATCATCATTCTCATGAGCATTCATCATTGCATCCGTATAGTTGACGAAGAAGGACCTGAAGTCGAGGTAGCCACCGAAGGATCTGTCCCCGAGGCGACCCCGAGCTTCGACACCTACTCCAACCCCGAGTCCGTCCTTTTTGCCATCCAAGGTAAGCCCCGGTGCATTTAACCTTTCCTTGAATTTTATAAAATGTTTCCTTAAATGCTTTTGAGTTAAATTATTGCATTAGGTTTATAGGAGTTGTGTGCTATCCTAATTGATGCACTATCCACCTTGACCACTGATACACCCGATACCTGCTTTTCACAAGGTATTTGAAAAATGCTTAGCAATGCTATTTAATAGATTTGCAATAAAAATGCCAATTTCAAAAGTGTGATCACTTAAAGAACTTTTATGGGAATTTGGCTTTACTCCCACTATTGGCTAAGTATCTGATCCGTACTTAGTCAATGGGAAGGAGAGGTTGTCCTTGCGTACGGTGCCGTCATGTTGTAGTCCGGGACTCAACAGTTGACACCGACCGGGACAGGGTTGAAAAACTGACAGGACCTGTACTCTTGGGTTAGAGTCCCGAGGTGCTTGTCGCTGGCTGGAAAATGTAGGGACCATCCGTATGGGGGCCTGCTGGTCAAGACTTGTAACTATTCACATACTACGGAAAGCTCTGGCTCCGAGAAATCCATTATTGGACCGACAACCGCGCACTGGGAGTGGAGAGATGGCGGAAGTAGCATGTACCCACGTGGGTTAGAGTCCCGGATTGGAGTGGTGTACTGTACTTCCGGGTGGCGTAGGACCGGGCCCAATCTTGGAGGAATCGTGGTAGACGAGTTGGCATATGCAAGCTTGGGTGCTACATATGCAGTGTGGATAGGGATCCTCAGCTGAGTATTATTTATCCGGATTAACGTTGCTCCTCGGTTATGGAGACTTGGTCCACTGACTGTCAACGGAGAGTGGTTCTCAACTAGGAATGTTTTGAAATGTAAAATGAATCATGAATGATGAAGAATTGAGGAAATTCTGAACCTTTCAAAATAAAATAAGATTTACAAAAAAAATGCTTTTCTGCAAAATACTTGATCTTGCTTAAGCCTTACCTTGACTACCCTAAGCCTGCATTCCTGAGTCTTTCCCCTTTTTCTTTAGTCGGGTAAGTCTTGTTGAGTACCTTTGTACTCAGGGTTTTATTACCCATGTTGCAGGTATGGCAGATTCCTCAGTATGCCTTGGACCCTGCTGTGTGACTGTTGTTCAGGAGGAGGCCGATGAGGCCGATGAGTGATTATTCACCCTCGGGCTGGGTGATGTATCTTTACCTTAAGTTGTTGTCATATGCTACTTGCCGACTCTATCTATTTGAACTATGGTCTGTAATAACTTCACTTTAATTTTATGTGGAACCCTGGTTTGTAAAACTATTGTTATCTAAGTCTTCCGCTATTTACTCCGATGTTACTTGTCAAAATGTTAAAGAGATTGTAACTGAATTGTGAGATGATCCTGCGGACAACGGGCACTGATGTAGCCCAGTAGCGGAACCGGTCCTAATCTCTTGGCTGTACGGATCGACTGTCAGTGGTTGACGGTGATCAGTGGGCCATGGGATTAGAGCCGTTACGTTACAGAGTGGTATCGGAGCATCTCACTATGACGTTGCAATCTTTTTGCGAAAACTTCAAAATGTTTTTAACAAAAACTAAACTTGACTATTTTGAGTCCAAATTGCTTCTCTCATCTCATCTTGTCTTTGGCAACTAGTAGCAAGACAACTTGTATAAGCCCTATGTACCTTACCTTAGTAGTTGCATTACCTTGTTCCGTAGGAACGATTCATGCATCATGTCACATTCACTTAAGTATACAAGAGTTCGTTGGGTTAGTATGCCTATACCTTTTCCTTGCTAGCCTTTCTCATCTATAACCTCTTGTCCAGATATGGCCATCATCAAGCGGACTGCCCGCAAGTCGACTGGACCGAACGGTGTGCCGCGTCACCAGCTGGCGCCACGCACAGGAGAAGAGATTGGAGAATCCTCCAATGGTCGTCGTTTTCCCCGCCGCACCCGCAAGCAGCTGAAGGAGGAAATCAAGAATCTGAAGGCTGAAATGGAGAACATGGAGCATGACTTCTACCTTTCCTGCCTGGAGTTTTATGAGGCACGAGCTTCCCTGGAGCAGGCCAACCGGAACACGGTTCGCGCTATCGAGCAGCGCAATGATGCTTGGACCCGCGAAGACGTTACCAGAGCCCAGCTCCATGGACTGCAGCAATACACCGCCCAGATCGAGCAATTCAATGATATGCTTCATGAGGAAGTACACCAGCTGCACGACCAACTTCACCCCGTGATTCCACCAGTTGTTGAGGACCCCGAAGACGGAGTCGTGGAGGAACCTGAAGTGGAACACGAGCCCGATCAGAATGAGGAAGTGGAACCTGCTGAAGATGTCCACGTTGAAGATGAAGATGAGGAGGAAGAGCCTGAGCTTATCATCGAGGATGATGATGATGACGAAGAGTTGATCTTCATCGATGACGACTAGACTCCTTGTGTCTGTACCATCTGCTTATCTAAAACCTTAGACTAGATTTGGGGGCGTTAGTCTGTCTGTTGCCAAGTCTGGCATGTATCTTTCTTTTCACATCTTTTCCCTTTATCGGCCTGTATCATCTGTCAGACACCTTATCAAGTCATCAGCCTTTGTATCAGAAGAAGCTATCAGTTGTGTTGTTTGATTCTGGTGCATCGCATTCCTTCATCAGTCGCACTTTTGTCATCAAGCATGAGTTGCCCATGGGAGAGTTAAAAGAAAGTTTCTGCATACTTTCGCCTGGAGGGCGGATAAATACTAAGGAAGTGGTCCGCAGCATACCAGTAATGTTGGGGAAACATGTCTTTCCTACCACCATGATAGTACTGCGCGATCAAGAGATAGATGTCATCTTAGGCATGAATTGGATGTGTCAGTATAAAGCCATGATTGACATCTTGAATAGAGTTGTGAGAGTGGATATTCCTAACAGTACCTCCAAACTCCTTCTCCAACTTCCTATGCCTTCAAAACCAGCTACCACACAGCTAAATGCTACCTATGATCAAGGGATCCGAGATATCCCCGTGGTCTGCGAGTTCCCTGATGTCTTTCCTGAAGATTTACCTGGTCTACCTCCTGACCGTGATGTTGAGTTTGCCATAGAGCTAAAGCCCGGGACTGCTCCTATATCCCGTAGAGCTTATCGAATGCCTCCCAGAGAGTTGGCAGAGCTGAAGATCCAATTGCAAGAGCTATTGGATAAGGGTCTCATTCGCCCAAGTTCATCTCCTTGGGGCTGTCCTGCTATCTTTGTGAAGAAGAAGGACAAAAGCCTTCGTCTGTGCGTTGACTATCGCCCGCTCAACGAGGTCACCATCAAAAATAAATATCCCTTGCCTCGCATTGATCTTCTGTTTGATCAGTTATCTGGAGCCAGAGTGTTTTCCAAGATCGACCTCAGATCTGGCTATCACCAAATAAAAATTCGTCCCGAAGATATTCCCAAAACAGCTTTCACCACCAGATACGGCCTATATGAGTACTTGGTCATGTCTTTTGGTTTGACCAATGCACCCGCTCATTTCATGTATCTCATGAACTCTGTGTTCATGCCAGAGCTCGATAAATTTGTAGTCGTGTTCATTGACGACATCCTTGTCTATTCAAGAACTCCTGAAGATCATGCCAAGCACCTTCGTGTCGTTCTCTCTCGTCTCAGAGATCACCAGCTGTATGCCAAGTTCAGTAAATGTGAATTCTGGCTAGATCAAATTCAATTCCTTGGTCATGTCCTGTCCGCTGAAGGTGTGTCAGTTGACCCTGAAAAAGTGGCAGATATCTTGGATTGGAAGCCACCTACCACTGTCCGAGAAGTTCGCAGCTTCATGGGAATGGCTGGATACTATCGCCGTTTCATCCCAGACTTCTCCAGAGTTGCCAAGCCTATCACAGGGTTGTTGAAGAATTCCGTGGATTTTGTTTGGTCAACAGCCTGTGAGCAAGCTTTTCAAGCCTTGAAGAAACTACTAACTACATCACCAGTCCTAGCTCAACCAGACATCGAGAAACCCTTTGATGTATACTGTGATGCATCGGGTACTGGGTTAGGCTGTGTTTTGATGCAAGAAGGTCGAGTGATCGCTTATGCCTCACGGCAGCTTAGGCGACATGAGGAGAATTATCCAACCCATGACCTTGAGTTAGCAGCAGTGGTGCATGCTTTGAAGATATGGCGTCATTATCTGTTGGGCAGTACCTGCAACGTGTACACCGATCATAAGAGCCTGAAATATATCTTCACCCAAGAAGAGCTAAACATGAGGCAGCGAAGATGGCTTGAGTTAATCAAGGACTATGATATCGAAGTGCATTACCATCCTGGTAAGGCAAATGTAGTTGCCGATGCCCTCAGTCGCAAGTCATACTGCAGCTGTCTGACGACGAAGCCCTATGATCTTTCCTTATGTCATGCTCTGGAAAGGATGGGAATTGAGATAGTTCCGCAAGGAAGCCTGAACAATGTCAGGATAGAAACATCGGTCAAGGAACAAGTCATCGCTGCACAGAAGGATAACCCTGGGATCAAGCACATCATCGAAAAGGTCCAGACTGGAAAAGCTGATTGTTTCAGGATAGATGATGTAGGAGTTGTTTGGTTCAAGAACCGTCTAGTAGTTCCCAAAGTGCCTGAGTTGAGACAGTTGATCCTTGATGAGGCACACCTGTCTAGGTTTTCCATCCACCCCGGCAGCAACAAGATGTACCAGGATCTAAGGCAGAGATTCTGGTGGACAAAGATGAAGATTGAAATCGCTCGCTATGTCGCTCGCTGTGATACTTGTCAGAAAGTCAAAGCCGTGCACATGAAACCTGGAGGAGAATTGCAGCCTTTATCTGTACCTGCCTGGAAGTGGGAAGATATCAGCATGGATTTTATCAATGGGCTACCCAAGACTCGGAAAGGTTTTGATTCCATTTGGGTAATCGTGGACCGACTCACCAAACAAGCTCACTTTCTGCCAGTCAAGACCAGCTATGCCGTCCCCACGTATGCCGCCTTATACAAGAACAACATAGTGAAGCTTCATGGAGTTCCCAAGACCATCATCTCAGATCGTGGTACTCAGTTTGTCGCAAAGTTCTGGAAAGCGTTCCATACCTCACTTGGAACCAAGCTCTTGCATAGTACAGCATATCATCCGCAGACTGATGGACAAACTGAGAGAGTCAACCAAGTGTTAGAAGATATGTTGAGAGCATGTGTGCTCACCTTCGCAGATACTTGGGATGACTGTTTGCCCTTGGCAGAGTTCTCATATAATAACAGTTATCAAGAAAGCATCAAAATGGCACCATTTGAAGCACTGTACGGTCGTCGTTGTCGTACACCCCTCAGTTGGTCTGAGCCTGGAGAAAGAGAATTCTTTGGAGTTGACCTGGTCAAAGATATGGAAGAGAAAGTCAAGCAGATACAAGAGAACATGAAGATTGCCCAATCCCGACAAAAGAGTTATGCTGACAAGAGACGTCGACCTCTGAAGTTTCAAGTTGGAGATTACGTATATCTCAAGGTCTCACCAACCAAAGGAGTCACTCGTTTTGGAGTAAAGGGAAAGTTAGCACCCCGCTACATTGGTCCGTTTGAGATTTTGGAATGTTGTGGCAAGGTAGCTTACAAGCTGAAGTTGCCCGATCATCTCTCTGCTGTCCACAATGTTTTCCATGTCTCCCAACTCAAGAAGTGCCTCCGAGTACCAGAACATGTCGTGGAAGTTGAAGGTGTCGAGCTAGAGCCTGATCTATCCTACTCGGAATATCCAGTTCGCGTGTTGGATCACAAAGATCGAGTTACTCGAAGAACTACCACAAGGTGGTACAAAATTCAGTGGAACCAACACTCTGAAGAAGAAGCTACTTGGGAATCTGAAGACTTCTTGGCAAAGAACTACCCCGACTTTTTCGAATCCCTGTCTATGTAAAGTTTTGTCTTTTCCCTTCTTTGTCCTTTCTTAAGACGCAGAATCTCGGGGCGAGATTTCTTTAAGGGGGGAAGGCTGTAACACCTCTGGTGTTTAAGCATGTAATTAACTTGACATATCATCATTAGCATCATTAATCATCTTGATCATGATTTCATGTGTATGCATTTGCTTAGTGTATCATTTTATGGGATGTACCTCTATTGCAAAAACCCTTATTAGCCCATTCTTCCTATAAGGGCAAAATGGTAATTTCACCTCTGTGCCTAGTTCTATGTAATTCTTGTTCAAGTTAGTGCCCTGATGTTTGTTGCTTTGATCCAAGTTCTAAAATCAGATTTGAATTGAGTTTCCTTTTGCAAAACCCTAAAATCCCAAATCCTGGATTTATTCCCTTTTTAATAACTTTTTCAAAATTCAAAATTTTGAGTTGGTTCAAAAAGCAAAGTTGCGAATCTGATCAAGAGGAACAACTTTGGTATTTACAGATTTCTATGTTTCTATATAAAATTTGAAGTAATTTCAAATTCATTCAAATTCCAGTTTTTGTCCCCTTTTCGGTTTTAAAAATTTATTCAAAAACTATTGAGTTTCAGAAAAGGTGTATATTAGCAAAGTTGTAGGTTTTGACAAATGGAACAACTTTCATATTGGAAGATGTTCAAGTTTCAGTTTGAAATCCAAAGTAATTTTGATTTGAATCAAATTTGAAAAGTGTCTCCTTTTCTGTTTTTGAATGTAGTTCAAAAACTATTTGGAATTTGAAAATGTTCATATTGACAAAGTTGTAGATCTCACTTTTCTGAACAACTTTGGTGTTTTGAGTTTTTGTCGCACAGTTCAAATTTTGGGAGATTTTTGCAAAATTCAGAAACCAGCCAAAAGTCAAACCCTAGACCCTAGCACTGTTCTTCTTCTCGTAGAGCCAGAGGCCAGGGGGGGCCCGGCCATGGCGCCGGCGCTGCGGCTGCAGCGCAGGCGGCTGCTCCCCACGCGCCACCAACCTGTCGCCGCTGTTCCCCTGTTCCCTCCGCGCCCGCACGCGAGCGCTGACCATCGCTCTCGGCCCCTACAGTGCCCAGCCGCCGCCGCCGCGTGGCCATCGCCGGCCGAGCATTGCGCCCGAGCCCCGGCTGCACGCCAGCTCGACCGCCAGAGCGCAATCGAGTGCGCACGCCCCCGCAAACCTTACCCGCGCAACCCCGAAGTCTCTACCGTCCCATAGCCGCGGCTATATAAGCCGCCGGAGCTTCGACCTCCGCATCCACCTCCGCCACCGTGGCCAGCACTCTCCAGACACTCCGCCGCTCCACCTCCTAGCTCAGAAGCTCCGCCTTGAGCTCGTGAAGTTTTCCCACCCTTCAATTTCACCTTCCCCGCCGCCGTTTGCCCGGCGTAAGCTCGCCGTCCCCATCCCCGGCCGAAACCCGGCGAGCTCGGGTTCGTGGAATTCGCCGTCTCCGGCCACAGATACCTTCTCCCGACCCCCGTGTTGTGTTCCTTGACCCCGTGCGACTCTAACCCGGCCCTTGCGGTCGCTGTTGTTGCTCAGGACCGCCGGACCGCCGGAGCGCCGCCGCGGTCATCTTCTCCCCCGAGCGTGTCGAGCCTCACCTTCGTGTCGAGCCTCGCCCTCGAGTCGAGCCTCACCCTCGAGAACGAGTCGAGCCTCACCCTCGAGCCCTGCCTCCGACACGTGGTAAGCATCCGAGCCTTCGGCCTCTGCTTCAACTCCGTTTCGCCCGAGCCCTCCCAGTCAGGTCTCGGACAGAGGCCTGTTTCTCCGCTTCGCCCGAGCCCAAGCCTCGGCGAGCGCATGACCCTCCGCTTCGACCGAGCCCAAGCCTCGGCGACGCATGCTCTCCGTCTCGCCCGAGTCCGGCCTCGGACCGAGGCTCACTTCTCCGTTTCGCCCGAGCCCCGCATTTCGCCGAGCCCGGCCTAGAGGGAGCACAGTGCTCTTCTCTTTTTCTGATAGTTGTGAATAGTGTTCTGTTTTCTCTTTTTTGTATGATTTTCTGTGTGCATCCAAAAATTCTGAAATTTTTGTGGTAGACTCTTTATGCTCTGAAGTATTTTATAAAAATATGAAACTTGAGTTTTGTGCAAAAATTTGAAAATATAAAATTCCCCTTTTAATTGAAAAATGAAGGTTTTGGTATTTTTGGAGAGTGATTTATAACTTCAAAAAAATCATGAGACAAATTTTTGTGAGCTTCTTATGCCATGTTTAGTCTCTGGTAAAATTTTGAAGTCTTTTGGAACAAGTTGATTTTTGAGCTTTTATTTTAATTGTTAAATAGTGCCTTTTGCTAATTAATGTCTGATTTTATTTGAGCACCTTAATGACCTCCAAAAATTATGAAATTTGTTTTGCCATCTATCTACACCATAAGGAACTTATGTGATTAATTTGGTAATTTTTGGAGCAACTTCATGAAATGACCTTTTAAATAAATTAAGAAAATAGAAAAGATGGATTAGGGTTGGTAATAAGTGTTGATGATGTGATCTTTGGATTGATTGATGTTCATAGACCCCTACCCTTTGGTCTATGATGTTTGTGATGCTATGTTTGGTTGGTGCTTAGGATAATTATATTAAGGGCTAGTTAATCTATATTGCTTAAGGAAGAAATGATTACCTTTTATGCTCAACCTAGAATTCAATCATGCCTTGCTTAAAAGTAATCTAGAATCAGTGGAATTGTCTGGCACCTTAAGTCCATATCATCATTCTCATGAGCATTCATCATTGCATCCGTATAGTTGACGAAGAAGGACCTGAAGTCGAGGTAGCCACCGAAGGATCTGTCCCCGAGGCGACCCCGAGCTTCGACACCTACTCCAACCCCGAGTCCGTCCTTTTTGCCATCCAAGGCAAGCCCCGGTGCATTTAACCTTTCCTTGAATTTTATAAAATGTTTCCTTAAATGCTTTTGAGTTAAATTATTGCATTAGGTTTATAGGAGTTGTGTGCTATCCTAATTGATGCACTATCCACCTTGACCACTGATACACCCGATACCTGCTTTTCACAAGGTATTTGAAAAATGCTTAGCAATGCTATTTAATAGATTTGCAATAAAAATGCCAATTTCAAAAGTGTGATCACTTAAAGAACTTTTATGGGAATTTGGCTTTACTCCCACTATTGGCTAAGTATCTGATCCGTACTTAGTCAATGGGAAGGAGAGGTTGTCCTTGCGTACGGTGCCGTCATGTTGTAGTCCGGGACTCAACAGTTGACACCGACCGGGACAGGGTTGAAAAACTGACAGGACCTGTACTCTTGGGTTAGAGTCCCGAGGTGCTTGTCGCTGGCTGGAAAATGTAGGGACCATCCGTATGGGGGCCTGCTGGTCAAGACTTGTAACTATTCACATACTACGGAAAGCTCTGGCTCCGAGAAATCCATTATTGGACCGACAACCGCGCACTGGGAGTGGAGAGATGGCGGAAGTAGCATGTACCCACGTGGGTTAGAGTCCCGGATTGGAGTGGTGTACTGTACTTCCGGGTGGCGTAGGACCGGGCCCAATCTTGGAGGAATCGTGGTAGACGAGTTGGCATATGCAAGCTTGGGTGCTACATATGCAGTGTGGATAGGGATCCTCAGCTGAGTATTATTTATCCGGATTAACGTTGCTCCTCGGTTATGGAGACTTGGTCCACTGACTGTCAACGGAGAGTGGTTCTCAACTAGGAATGTTTTGAAATGTAAAATGAATCATGAATGATGAAGAATTGAGGAAATTCTGAACCTTTCAAAATAAAATAAGATTTACAAAAAAAATGCTTTTCTGCAAAATACTTGATCTTGCTTAAGCCTTACCTTGACTACCCTAAGCCTGCATTCCTGAGTCTTTCCCCTTTTTCTTTAGTCGGGTAAGTCTTGTTGAGTACCTTTGTACTCAGGGTTTTATTACCCATGTTGCAGGTATGGCAGATTCCTCAGTATGCCTTGGACCCTGCTGTGTGACTGTTGTTCAGGAGGAGGCCGATGAGGCCGATGAGTGATTATTCACCCTCGGGCTGGGTGATGTATCTTTACCTTAAGTTGTTGTCATATGCTACTTGCCGACTCTATCTATTTGAACTATGGTCTGTAATAACTTCACTTTAATTTTATGTGGAACCCTGGTTTGTAAAACTATTGTTATCTAAGTCTTCCGCTATTTACTCCGATGTTACTTGTCAAAATGTTAAAGAGATTGTAACTGAATTGTGAGATGATCCTGCGGACAACGGGCACTGATGTAGCCCAGTAGCGGAACCGGTCCTAATCTCTTGGCTGTACGGATCGACTGTCAGTGGTTGACGGTGATCAGTGGGCCATGGGATTAGAGCCGTTACGTTACAATGATGTTGTTGACCGGGCTGTTGCTTTTGAAGAAAGCAATCGCCAGTACCAGGAAGAGAAGAAGAAGAAGAAAGCAGGGTCCAGCAGCTTCTCAGGCAATCATAAACGCCAGAGGGTCATCTATCACCCCAGCCACCACCACCAAAATCGCCTACCTTACCCCCACCAGCAAGTGGTTGTCCGTACTGCGGCTACCACCCACAACGCCAACCAGCAGAGTGCCACGCAGCCGAACGCCCTAGGTGTTCGTATATCCAATCCGCAAACAGCTTACAATCATCCCTGCTACAACTGCGGCCAGACTGGCCACTGGTCTCGTGATTGTCCGAAGCCCAAGAAGTATGCACAGAACTTTCAGAAGGGTCCTGGAGGACCTCAGCAGCAGCAGCACCGTGCCCCGCAGCAGCACGCTCAGAAGGGCAAGTTTGTCAAGAAGCACGGGCAAGTCTACTACACCACCGTCAGTGATATCCCAGAGGGAGAGCCCGTCATGATCGGTAGGTTTCCCGTTGCCAACCATCCTGCAGTTGTGTTGTTTGATTCTGGTGCATCGCATTCCTTCATCAGCCGTACTTTTGTCATCAAGCATGAGATATTAATTGAAGCTTTAAAAGAAAATTTCTGCATATTTTCACCTGGAGGGCGTATAAGCACTAAGGAAGTGGTTCGCAGTATACCCGTAATGTTGGGGGAACATTCATTTCCCACCACTATGATAGTACTGCGTGATCAAGAGATAGATGTTATTCTAGGCATGAACTGGATGTGTCAGTACAAAGCCATGATCGACATCCTAAATAGAGTTGTGAGAGTGGATATTCCTAACAGTACCTCCAAACTCCTTCTCCAACTTCCAATGCCTCAAAAACCAGCAGCCACTCAAATAAACACCACCTATGTTCTGGAGACCAGAGACATCCCCGTGGTCTGTGAGTTCCCTGATGTCTTTCCAGAGGATTTACCTGGTCTACCTCCTGACCGTGATGTTGAGTTTGCCATAGAGCTAAAGCCCGGGACTGCTCCCATATCCCGCAGAGCTTATCGAATGCCTCCCAGAGAGTTGGCAGAGTTGAAAACTCAGTTACAAGAATTGTTGGACAAGGGTTTCATTCGCCCAAGCTCGTCTCCTTGGGGCTGTCCTGCAATCTTTGTAAAGAAGAAAGACAAAAGTCTCAGATTGTGCGTTGACTATCGTCCTCTCAACGAGGTCACCATCAAAAACAAATATCCTTTGCCTCGCATTGATCTCCTCTTTGATCAACTAACTGGAGCCAAGGTGTTCTCCAAGATTGATCTTAGATCTGGCTACCACCAAATAAAAATTCGTCCAGAAGACATTCCTAAAACAGCTTTCACCACCAGATACGGCCTATATGAGTACTTGGTCATGTCCTTCGGCTTGACCAATGCCCCTGCTCACTTCATGTACCTCATGAACTCTGTTTTCATGCCGGAGCTTGATAAATTCGTGGTCGTGTTCATTGACGACATTCTTATCTACTCAAAAACCCCTGAAGATCACGCCAAGCATCTTCGTATCGTTCTATCCCGTCTCAGAGAACATCAGCTGTATGCCAAGTTCAGTAAATGTGAGTTCTGGTTAGATCAGATACAGTTCCTTGGTCATGTCTTATCCGCTGAAGGTGTGTCAGTTGATCCCGGAAAAGTGGCAGATATTCTGGATTGGAAGCCACCTACCACTGTTCACAAGGTCCGCAGCTTTATGGGAATGGCTGGATATTATCGTCGGTTCATCCCAGATTTCTCAAGAATCGCCAAGCCTATCACCGCGTTGTTGAAGAATGATGTGAAGTTTGTCTGGTCACCAGCCTGTGAGCAAGCCTTTCAAACTTTGAAGAAACTGTTAACTACATCACCAGTGCTAGCCCAGCCGAACATCGAGAAGCCCTTTGATGTCTATTGTGATGCATCTGGAACTGGTTTGGGCTGTGTGTTGATGCAAGAAGGTCGAGTAATCGCTTATGCCTCCCGGCAGCTTAAGCGACATGAGGAGAATTATCCCACTCATGATCTTGAGTTAGCAGCAGTAGTGCATGCCTTGAAGATTTGGCGTCATTATCTGTTGGGCAGTACTTGTAACGTGTACACTGATCACAAAAGCCTGAAATACATCTTCACTCAAGAAGAGCTGAATATGAGACAAAGAAGATGGCTTGAGTTAATTAAGGACTATGATCTCGAAGTGCACTACCATCCGGGTAAGGCGAATGTGGTCGCCGATGCACTCAGTCGCAAGTCGCATTGCAATCATCTGATGATGAAACCCAATGTTTCTTCTCTGTGTTATGAGCTAGAAAAGCTGGGTATTCAAGTGATTCCGCAAGGAGCTCTAAATAATATCAGAATAGAGACCCCTATCAGAGAGCAGATCATCGCTGCATAGAAGGATAACCCTGGAATCAAGCACATCCTCGAAAAGGTCCAAGCCGGAAAGGCTAATTGCTTCAGGATTGATGACGAGGGAGTGGTATGGTTTAAGAATCGGTTAGTAGTTCCTAAAGTGCCTGAGTTGAGACAGTTAATCCTTGATGAAGCACACTTAACTAGATTCTCTATCCACCCCGGCAGCAACAAGATGTACCAGGACTTGAAACAAAGGTTCTGGTGGACAAAGATGAAGATCGAAATCGCTCGCTATGTCGCTCGCTGTGATACTTGTCAGAAGGTCAAGGCTGTGCACATGAAGCCTGGAGGAGAGCTACAACCCTTACCTGTACCTGCCTGGAAATGGGACGATATCAGTATGGATTTCATAAATGGGCTGCCCAAGACCCAAAAGGGTTATGATTCCATCTGGGTAATCGTGGATCGTCTCACAAAGCAAGCTCACTTCCTGCCAGTGAAAACCAGCTACACTGTTCCCACATATGCCGCTTTGTACAAGAACAACATAGTCAAACTCCATGGCATACCCAAGAGCATCATCTCCGATCGTGGTACCCAGTTTGTCGCAAAGTTTTGGAAAGCGTTCCATACCTCACTTGGAACCAAGCTCTTGCATAGTACAGCATATCATCCACAAACGGATGGGCAAACTGAGCGAGTCAACCAAGTATTGGAGGATATGTTGAGAGCCTGTGTGCTCACCTTTGCAGATACTTGGGATAATTGTTTGCCCTTGGCGGAATTCTCATATAATAACAGTTATCAAGAAAGCATCAAGATGGCACCCTTTGAAGCACTGTACGGTCGTCGTTGTCGTACACCTCTCAGTTGGTCTGAACCTGGAGAAAGAGAACTCTTTGGAGTGGACCTAGTACAAGATATGGAAGAGAAAGTCAAGCAAATACAAGAGAATATGAAGATTGCACAATCTCGACAGAAAAGTTATGCTGACAAGAGACGTCGACGTCTGCAGTTTGAGATCGGGGATTACGTGTATCTAAAGGTCTCACCCACCAAAGGAGTCACTCATTTTGGAGTTAAAGGGAAATTAGCACCTCGCTATATTGGTCCCTTTGAGATTCTGGATCGCTGTGGCAAGGTCGCTTACAGGCTGAGTTTGCCCGATCATCTTTCAGCAGTTCATAATGTGTTTCACGTCTCCCAACTCAAGAAGTGTCTCCGAGTGCCCGAGCATGTGGTTGAAGTTGAAGATGTTGAGCTAGAACCTGATTTGTCTTACTCTGAGTATCCAGTTCGCGTGTTGGATCACAAAGATCGTGTTACCCGGAGGACTACCACAAGATGGTACAAGATCCAGTGGAACCAACACTCTGAAGAAGAAGCCACTTGGGAATCAGAAGACTTCTTAGCAAAGAACTATCCCGACTTTCTCAATACTCTATAGATGTAAGTTTTGTCTTTTCCTTCTTAAAACGTAGAATCTCGGGGCGAGATTTCTTTTTAGGGGGGAAGGCTGTAACACCCCTGGTGTTTAAACTGTAATTAACTTGACATATCATCATTATCAGCATTAAGCATCTTGATCATGATTTCATAGGTATGCATTTACTAAGTGTATCATTTTATGTGAAGTACCTCTATTGCAAAAACCCTAAAAGCCCTAACCTTCCTATAGGGGCAAAACAGTAATTTCACCTCTGTGGCTATGCTTGGTGTATTTCTTGTTCCTTTGGTGTATTGAAGTTTTGTTGTGTTGACCAAAGTTCAAAAACCAAAAATCAGATTTCAAACTCCTTACAGAATCCTGATTTCCAAACCCTGGATTTTAACCCTCTCTTTGTAATTTAAAAATTATTCAAAATTTGGGGGTAGTCCAAAAGGCAAAGTTGTAGATCTGATCAAGAGAAACAACTTTGGTATTTACAAATTTTCAAGTTGCAGTACAAAGTTTTGAGTTATTTCAAATTCATTCAAACTCCAACTTTTGTCCCCTTTTTGGTTTTCAAAATTAGTTTGAAAACTAATGAGTTTCAGGAGAAGTGTATAATAGCAAAGTTGTAGGTTTTGACAAAAGGAACAACTTTCATATTTACAGATTTTCAAGTTTCAATATAAAATCAAAAGTAATTTTGAATTATTTCAAATTCCAAAAGTGTCCCCTTTTCTGTTTTCAACTGCAGTTCAAAAACTATTTGGATTTGAAAAATGTTCATATTGACAAAGTTGTAGATCTCTTTTTCCTGAACAACTTTGGTGTTTTGAGTTTTTGCTGCACAGTTCAATTTTTGAGAGTAATTTGCAAAATACAGAAAGTCAAACCCTACCCTAGCTACTGTTCTTCTTCTCCGGTAGGGGGGGGGGGCGGCCATGGCCGCTCGCCGTCGCCGCGTGCGCCGCGCGCCTGGCTGCTGCACGCCAGCCCCCGACCTGTCGCCTGCAGCCGCGACAGCACGCCGCACCCGCACGCGCAAGCGCTGACCCTCGCGACCGTCCCCCACTGCTCCCCGACAGCGCCGCCGCGTGGCCGTCGCCGGCGAGTGCACACCCGGCCCCTGCACGCACGCCTGTCCTTCTACCCGAGCGCAATCGAGCGCGCATGCCTCCGCGAACCTCGTCCGCACCTCCTCTCGGTCTCTACCGGTCCCTAGCCGCGGCTATAAAAGGCTCGCCGGTGAGCCGAAGCTCTCACCGCCTCCGCCACCGTGGTCAGGCCAGTCCAAGCCTTCCGCCGCTCCACAACCTAGCTCAGAAGCTCCGCCGCACCCTGGCGAAGCTTTTCCCCTCCTCAATTTCACCTCCGCCGCCTCCAGTTGCCCGGCGTAACCCATCTCTCCCATCTCCGGTGAAACGCCGGTAAGGCTCGGGTTGAGAAATACTCTCTCCCCGGTCTCGATCATCTCCCTCCGACCCCTGTTTCATCTTCCTTGTGTCCTTGCGCGTCTAACCATACCCCGGCGACCTCTTGTGGTGCTCAGGAACGACGGAACGCCGTCGCGACGCCGTTCGGTCCGCCGACGACCCCGCTCCGTCGAACTCCTAGCTCCGGCCGTCCCCTCGCCTCGCCACCGCGCGTCATCGGTCGCCGGTGAGCTCCTGAACCTTCCCGTGTCCTTGGTTTCGTCCGCAAGCGCTTGCCGTGCCCGGAACATCGCCGCGCCGCCGTCGAGTGACCGCCGGCGAGAGGGGGAAGATAAACAGTGCGGTTTTGTTTTTTTTCAGTTTTTTTTGAATAGTGTCCAAATTTCATATTTTTGTGTGATTTTCTGTGATGCTTCAAAATTCTGAAATTTTGAGGATAGACTCTTTGTACCCTGAAGTATTTTATAAAAATATAAAACTTGACCTTTCTGCAAAAATTTGAAAATGAAAAATCTCCCATTTAATTAATAAATGGATGGTTTTGGATTTTTAGAAAAAGATTTATAACTCCAAAAATTTTGAGATAAGTTTTTGTGAGCTTCTTATGCCATGACAAGTCTCTGGTGTAATTTTGAAGTCTTTTGGAACAAGTTGATTTTTGGACATTTATTTTAATTCTTGAATAGTGCCTTTTGTTAATTAAATGTCTAGATTTAATTGAGCACCTTAATGACCTTCAAAAATTATGAAATTTGTTTTGCCATATACTTGTACCATAATGAACTTATGAGATTAATTTGGTAATTTTTGGAGCACCTTCATAAAATGACCTTTTTAGCTAATTAAGAAAAATAGAAAAGTCATTAGGGTTTGGTGTTGAATGTCTTATGATGTGACTTTTGGGATTGATTGATGTTCATAGACCCCTACCCCTTTGGTCTATGATGTTTGTGGTGTCTTGCTATGTCCATGCTTAGGTTTAGTGAAGGTTGTCTAGAAAGGTTGACTAATGTTGCATAAAATGATGAGTCATTTCATGTCCTTTGTTAAACACCACTTACTCTCTAAAAGTTATACCCTAGTTGTGTCCTTTGCACTTTGTTCATGCTAGCATACTCATGTGCATGCATCATTGCATTCGTATAGTTACCGAAGGAGGAGTCAAAGTCGAGACCGCCGCCAACGAACCAACTCCCGAGGCGATCCCGGACTCCGATCTCTGCACCCCTTTTCCCGAGTCTGCCGTCTTCGCTCTTCAAGGCAAGCCCCGGTGCATCCAACCTTTTCCTTGGATTTATAAAATGTTTTCCTTAATGCTTTTGAGTAAATTACTGCATTAAGTTTATAGGAGTTGAGTGCTATCCTAATTGGTGCATTGTCCACCTTGACCACTGATATACCCGACACCTGCTTTTCGAAAGTATTTGCAAAATGCTTAGCAATGCTATACAATAGATTTGCAATAAAAATGCCAATTTCAAAAGTGTGATCACTTTAAAGAACTTGATGGGAATTTTGGCTTTACTTCCCGACTGTTGGCTAGGTAACTGGCCGTGCCTAGTCAATAGCGAGAAGAGGTTGTCCGCGCGTACGGTGCCGTCATGTTGTAGTCCGAGACTCAACAGTTGACACCGACCGGGACAGGGTTGAAAAACTGACAGGACTATTACGCTTGGGTGAGATATGACCAAGGTGTAGTTCCTGGCTGGAAAATAGGGACCATCCGTATGGGGGCCTGCTGGTCAAGACTTGTAACTATTCACATACTACGGAAAGCTCTGGCTCCGAGAAATCCTTGATTGAGGCCGACAACCGCGCACTGGGAGTGGAGAGATGGCGGAAGTAGCATGTACCCACGTGGGTTAGAGGCCCGGATTGGAGTGGTGTACTGTACTTCCGGGTGGCGTAGGACCGGTCTAATCTTGGAGGAATCGTGGTAGACGAGTTGGCATATGCAAGCTTGGGTGCTACATATGCAGTGTGGATAGGGATCCTCAGCTGGGTATTATTTATCCGGATTAACGTTGCTCCTCTGTTATGGAGACTTGGTCCACTGACTGTCAACGGAGAGTGGTTCTCAACTAGGAATGTTTTGAAATATAAAATGAATCATGAACGATGAAGAATTGAGGAATACCGAATCTTTCAAAAATAAAATAAGGTTTACAAAATGCTTTTCTGCAAAATACTTGATCTTGCTTAAGCCTTACCTTGACTACCCTAAGCCTTCATTCCTGAGTCTCCTCCCTTTTTCTTTAGTCGGTTAAGTCTTGTTGAGTACCCCAGTACTCAGGGTTTGTTACCCATGCTGCAGGTATGCCTGAGCATCCGTTGTGTCTAGACCCCTGCTGTGTGACCTTCGTTCAAGAGGAGGCCGATGAGGCCGAAGATTAGTTGTGCACCCTCGGGCTGGGTGAACTATCTTTATGATTGTCGAACACTGCTACATTGTCTATTTCGAACTATCAGAACATGATCTGTAATATTCGTACCTTTAATTCCAATTGAAACCTTGGTTTGTAAAACTATTGTTATTTAAGTCTTCCGCTCTTTATTCCGATGTTATTTGTAAATTATGAAATGTTGTAACCGAATTGTGAGATGATCCTGCGGACAATGGGCGCTGATGTAGCCCGGTGATGAAAAGGTCTTAATCACATGGAACATGAGTGCGGCTGTCAGAGGTTGACAGGGACACGTGGGCCATGGGATTAGGACCGTTCCGTCACAATGGTATTGAGACTGTTTCTCATTGCACTTTGAGTTAAACTTGAGCCATGTAGTGTATGACCGAAACCGTTGCTTTAAGCTTCTGATTGCTTCGGCATAGGCTTCGCACGGTTGAAAAGTTAGGCGATGACAAGCTTTCAACCTCTCGCAATCACATGCTAAAAATGAACTTGTGAATTCTTTTACCGCTGCAACTCCGATATGAATTTGAAATCACAAGTATATGCTTCATTCCTATGCATGATGATTGAACTTTGCTAGGGGTAGTTCACCTTGTATATATGCTTAGCACTTGTTTGGATTCCTTCTATACATGTCTAGTGCTATTTTGATGGTGACTATCTTTTTGGCTTAAAACTGCTCACATGCTCCTATGCTTCATATTTCGTATAAGTGATCAGTTTAAGCCTTTGCTATTTGAGTGCTTAATTGAGATGTTGGAGCTATACTGATTAGAGCATCTTTGCACTCTTTTGACTATATACTTGAAGCTCCTAACTTGCATTTTGACTTCATATGCATTTTGGAAGGAGATCTTGTGTTCAGGGGGAGTTTATGTGAAGGGAGTTGCTTCTCCGATACCTTTTGGCCTTGATAAGTGCATTTTCAACTAGGGGGAGAAATTTATGCAAATCATATCTCATATGCTCCTGTGTTCGTGTTAATAATCATTTGTCCTAGTTGCTTGCATTTGTCGAGGGGGAGTTTGCTAGTTGTGTTGAGCCGTTGCCTCTGTCTTGAGGGACTAGCAAACGTTCCTAGCTTTTCATGATGGCTTTCAATTGGTATCGTCTGGTGTGCTTTCCCTTTTGGTTTGGGTTGATTTCCAATTGGTTCGGAGTGATTTTCTTGCTAGTTGTGTTGAGCCGTTGCCTCTGTCTTGAGGGACTAGCATTTTGCTTCTGTTGTCCTCCGATCTTCAATTGGTATCTGCTAGCGGTGTTGAGCCTGTTCTACCTCTTCTTGAGGGCTAGCTTTGCTTTGCTTGGTTGCGTCGAGCCGTTGCCCATGTCTTTGGGGACCAAGTTTTTTGCTTCATCCACTTGACCTTCTTTGGCTTTTGTTAGGCTTTTGGGTCATTTGGTTGGGTTTTCTCTTCTCACTCCTTCCTACCTCCTTCTTCTTATTCATGATTTGTTGTGGAGTTGACAATGCACTCATCAAGGGGGAGATTGCGGATACATGGGTGTATGCCGAGTCTCTGTGTGATGAGTGATTGTCAACGGAGATGATGCGCATGTTCTTTGGCTTGTGTTGTGCAGGTGTCGAGCACGGAGACAGTGATCGATGGCGGGTGAAGGTCAAGTTGCGACGTGCCGTGCCGACGGACCGGGCGCGATGAAGGATGGGCGTGCCGTGCGGCGGACGTGCCATGCCGATGTATCGGACGGTGAAGGGCGGACGTGGACTTGAACTGATGGACTGGAGGCCGGAGGATCAGCTGTGGTGGCTGGCAGCCTGCGACAGCGACAAGCGGAGAAGTGCGATCATGTCGATGGAAGGGGTGCACAGGCGGTGCATCCCCTCTACGACGCCGGTTTGTTGGTAGAGCCCGGGAAAAACCAACGGTGGACGGTTTCCAGGTTTAGGCCTCAAAACCTGGGTGGTGGGTTTCCAGGTTGAGCCACAAAACCTGGGCGCGACGGTTTCCAGGTTGAGCCTCAAAACCTGGGCGTGGGCCGGTTTCCGAGTTTGGGCCTCAAAACTCGGGCGCGGACGGTTTCCGAGTTTGGCCACAAAACTCGGGCTGGAGGCTGGTTTCCCGGTTTGGGCCTCAAAACCGGGGGCTGATGGAAAAGGCTGGTTTCCCGGTTTGGGCCACAAAACCGGGGGTGCAGAGTGGTGGCGGCACGTGGCGGCGATCTGAAGGTTGCGTGGAGGCGACGCGGAAGACCGTGCGGGCGTGGCCGTCGGATCTACCTACCACCAGCGGGTGGACTAGAATAGCCTTAGGGTTAGGCTGGTCCGCTCTGTAAATACAGTAGTGAGGGGTAGAGTAGGAAATAGGCTTAGGCTAGGTTAGTATAAGTAGTCTAGGGGAGACACCCTCCTCCCCATCTCAGTTAGCGCAGTCATTTGCTTCCTAGCACCTAGGGTTTCCACTCTCTCATCCCCTGCTTTAGCTAGTTGAGATCCGCAGGGAGACTCCACTCTGTGTACTGTTGATTTGAGGAAGTGAGGCCGTATCCTCACCTGGGAGCACTGATCGATGGCTTGATTTGCGTCCTTGATTCGAGTTCGTGGCTGTGATTTCCGTTTTGCTTGTGTTCTTCGCGGAATCCTTTTGCTCCACGATTTTCCCGTCGCTTGATCTTTGTGCTCGGTTCATCTTTTGCAATTCCGTTTGAACCAAGTTGTTCTAGATCGTGAGGCACTTCTTTCCACCGAAGGAATCATCCTCCAACCTCACGGTCTAGGAGATCGATCGATTTTTCGTTTCGGGTCACTTTTCTTCCCTTCCCCCGAAATTCTTCGATTCACCGATTTGGAGTTAGGTTCGAGCCATGATCTCTTAGAGATAGCTCACTAATCTCCTCATGACTTCACTCACCAAGTTTGATCCCTAGAGGATTTGTTTTGGGTGAGTTTGAGTTGAATCGATGGAAGAACAGAGGGGCTGCGGGGTGACCGGACGCTCGGGACCGGACGCACCGTCAGAGTCCGGTCGTTGAACACGTCGCGAAGTTTTTCTGCGTACTAACCAGACGCACTCGACCGGACGCTCCGTTCGCGTTTCGACCGGACGCTACGCTTGCACTGTTCCTGGCTTTGTCGGTTTCGACCGGACGCTCAGTGAACGACCGGACGCTTAAGCCTCGTGCGTCCGGTCCAACACAGAGAGCTCCCAGAGCTGATTTTTGGTGACCGGACGCGTCCGGTCCCTGCTGACCGGACGCTGGCCAGAGTCCGATCACTGCAGTCTTGCGCGTTTTCGTTCGTGGTTCGTTCGTTCTTGATCGGATTCGAGTTCCGTCTTTTGCGTTGGCTTTCTAGGGTTGTCTAGTGTCCCGCTGTGCTTCTAGGAAGCATCCACCCTACATCTAGGGTCGTGGACATTAGCAAGCTCTAGGGTTTGCTCTTGGGGTTGATTTTGGGACAGTGGCGTCTTGTTTCCGCAAGGAAATTTTGAAGCTCCCATTCACCCCCCCTCTGGTCGCTTTCGGGTAGCTCCTCGGTCCTTCAATGGGATGTGTTGATAACACGCTCTTTCTCCTCAAGCAAGGCAATGACACTCTCTTGGTCCAGATTTACGTGGATGATATCATTTTCGGTGGTTCTTCTCACGCTTTGGTTGCCAAGTTTGCATATCTTATGAGAATGGAGTTTGAGATGAGCATGATGGGCGAGTTGACATTCTTTCTTGGGTTGCAAATTAAGCAATCCCGAGAGGGGACGTTTGTGCACCAGGGCAAGTATACCAAGGACATTTTGAAGAAGTTCGATATGGGTGAGGCCAAGCCTTTTCCAACACCCATGTCGACCACGACGGCCCTGGATGCGGACGTGGATGGAGAAGCTATGGACCAGAAGGTGTACCGTAGCATGATCGGGTCGCTGTTGTTCCTGACGGCAACACGCCCGGACATTCAGTTCGCGGTATGTCTTTGCGCGAGCTTTCAGTCGTCGTCGCGCACCTCTCACCGTCAGGCGGTCAAGCGCATTATGAGGTACCTTCGTTTCACTCTAGAGTTTGGGATTTGGTATTCTGCTTCCTCCACTCTCTCCCTTTGCGGTTATTCTGATGCCGACTTTTCTAGTTGCCGACTTGATCGCAAGTCCACTTCTGGGACTTGCCAGTTTATTGGCTCTTCTCTTGTATCTTGGTCTTCTCGCAAGCAGCCAAGTGTCGCTCAGTCTACCACAGAGGCTGAGTATGTTGCCGCGGCTAGCTGCTGTTCCTAGTTGCTTTGGAGGATGGACACTTTGCGTGATTTTGGTCTGAGCTTTTCTTGAGTCCCTTTGCTTTGTGACAGCACGAGTGCTATTAGCGTTTCTAAGAACCTCGTGCTGCATTCTAAGACCAAACACATTGATGTATGCTTCCATTTTCTGTGAGACCATTATGAGAAGGGTGATATCGACCTTTGCCATGTCGATACTCATCATCAGTTGGCAAATATTTTCACCAAGCCTTTGGACCAATCAACCTTTGCTAGGTTGAGAGGTGAACTTGGTGTGTGTTTCCCCTTTTAGTTGGGGGAAACATTTTGTCTCGTGTATCATAGACTGACTCTTTTTGCTTCATTTTGTTTTTGTTTTTGAGTAGAATAGTCTTTGCATTTCATCATGCATTTTTATTTTCTAAGCTTCATGACTATATTCCTTAGAATGTAACTATGCTTTATCTAGTATGCTCTGATGCTATATGATGATACTTGTAGCTTATACTCTTTCTGATGACTGATACATGTTGTGAGCTGAGCCATTTTGTATATGGTGAATATGCTTAATGAACTTAAAATTCGAAATTGTGAAGGACCGAATTGGCGACCAGAGGGGGGGGTGAATGAGAGCCTCAAATTTCTTCTCGAGTAACGATGACCCTTGTCCCAAAAAATCACCCCAAAAGCGAAGAATCAAATAACCGGTGAGTTCACGACCTACGAATAGGTGGATACCCTAGGAGATGTCCTAGAGGTACAGCGGAACTACCGAAGAACACCCAAAACCAAGTGCCAAAGCAACGGGGCAAAACTGCACAAGCAAGCTCCTAAAACAAACGAACCTCCGATAACGGAACACCCCACTCCTATGGAGAAGAGGAAAGTGTTCGACCAAAACTACTTAGGCCAACTGGTGGCAAAAGCACCTTGGAAAGATCCTTATGAAGTTAGAAAACTAACGCAACAGACGGGTCTCAAATCGGAGCTTGAACGCAAAAGATACGGACGCTAAAACCAACGAAACTCCAAAAGCGGAACACTTAACTCCTATGGAGAAGAAGGAAGTGTCCAACCAAAAATACTTTGACCAATGGTGGAAACAGTACTTTGGAATGATCCTTAAGAAGTTAGTAAACCAATGCAACAAACGGATCTCAAATCGGAGCTTGTACGCAAAAGATACGGACGAAAACAGCAAAACTGTGCAGTGGCGGACTGTCCGCTAGTGAACCGCGAACTGTCCACTATTCAACCCCGGACAGTCCAGGAATGAGTCCCGGACAGTCCACCGTTCAAAAACAAAAACAACAACCTTGCTGCCCGTGAACAGCCCCGACCTCCGGACAGTACGGGGATGAGTCCTGGACAGTCCGGGAATGCCCAGAAAGCCTAAAAACAGCTCGTATCAAACTCAAATTCGAGTGGAACTCAACCAAATTGAACGGGGCTGCAACCAAACTTCTCCCAAGTGTTATTCTATGTGTTGGGAAGCTAATCCTAGGATATCATTGCTCCAAACCAACTAATCCATGAGAAATCCAAAGAACACTAGAAAAGAGGGAAGAACGAAGAACGAACGCGATTTCGACCCGATCTATGTGCTCGTGAGGTTAGAGAGGAAATCCTTCGGTGGAAAGAAGGAGCTCACGGCATAGAACAAATTGATTCAAATGGAATCACAAATCGTCGCTCGGAGAGGGAGAACGAAGCAAATCTCCGGGAGGGGAAAAACCAAAACGCGAAGAACAAAAATGCGATTCGATCCAAATTTCAGCTAACACAAGAGGAGTAAGAAATTGATCCTTGGATTGCTACGGGATGATGAATTGTGTAGCACACTGTGTCGGGTTACAAGCCACTCCTCGCAACACAAAACGCGGATGGCAAAAAGCTCAAGAACAAGAGCCGGTCTCTCCTCCTAACCCTAGCCTCCTCTCAAATGAACAAAATGAGAGTGACACCTCCCCAAGGATGGGCTGCCCTAACCAGCCCCTTCATATATATAGGCGCACGTCCGAAGACCAAAACACCCTCTCATGAAGCACTGACCCAAATACCCCCTTGAGGGTAAAACCGTCCAACTCGGTCATTTTCCATCCGACGGCCACGCGCCTTCTCATCCTTCGCTTCGCCTCGACGCAAGCTCCAGGATGCCGCCATGTGCCATCACCGTCGACCACCGCGCCTTCCTCACCGATAGCTTCGCCGCAACGCAAGCCTCTCGGTGCCGCCACGCGTCGACTGTTCCGCATAGGAACCTCCGCCCGGTTTTGAGGCCCAAACCGGTAAACCCGCCAGCCCAGGTTTTGAGGCCCAAACCTGGCAAACCATCCATCCCGAGTTTTGAGGCCCAAACTCGGAAACCGGCGACCCCGAGTTTTGAGGCCCAAACTCGAAAACCGTCGAGGGTAGCTTTTTGAGGCTCAGCTACCGAACCCGCGCCGTAGACGGGATGTGGTTCACACACCCCGACCACCGACACCGATGCCGATGCATGTATAGCCTCCACGCCGGGCACAACGCCTTCGCCTTCCTTCTTGACTCGGCCGACGACACTTGCGCCGCACGCAAGCCCGTGTCCGACCTCCCGCCATGTGCCACGACGCCATCGTCTTCCTCCTGACTCGGTCGATGCATCGCACATCCCCATGTGCTCCTGCTTGTCGATGCCACGTGCCAGCTACCACAGCTGGTCCTCTGGCCTCTCGGTCCATCGGTCCAAGCCTCATGTCTGCCCTTCACCGCTCTGGGTACATCGGCATGGCACGTCCGCCGCACGGCACGCCCATCCTTCACCGCTCCCGGTCCGTCGGCACGACACGTCTCTACTTGACCTTCACCTCGCTATCGACCACTATATCCGAGCTCCATACCTGCACATCAACACAGCCAAGAGACACATGTTGCACATAGCGAGATAATGACTCAACCAGGAAAAGCCTCAAACCTTCCTCATCAATGTCAATCATTCATCATATATGTTCTCAAATTGTTCACCATTGAGATTGGCAACTAGCATGTGTAGAATATGTCGAAATTACTTGTGCTTTTCATATATGCTAGGTTGCTATGTCTCTAGTTCTGAGTCATTCACTTGCTTGGTATGTTCATATTCTATTATAAAATTGAACCAAGTTTTAAGTGAATTGAAAAGATCGAGATGGGATTGCTTGTCAGCGCATCACGGTATCGAGACTGTTTCTCATTGCACATTGAGCTAAACTTGAGCCACGTAGTGTAAGACCGAAACTGATGCTTTAAGCTTCTGACTGCATATGCATAGGCTTAGCTCGGTTGAAAAGTTAGGCAATGACAAGCTTTCAACCTCTCGCAATCACATGCTGAAATTTGAACTTGTGTATATTCACCGCTGCAACTCCGATAAAATCTAAACACACAAGTCTATGTTTCATTCTATAGCATGATGATTGACCTTTGCTAGGGGTAGTTCACCTTGCATACATGTTTAGCACTTGTTTGACTTTCTGTCTATACATGTTTAGTGCTATTTTGATGGTGAATACTTTTTGGCTAAAACTGCTCACTTTGCTCATATGTTCATATTTCGTATTTGGTGATCAGTTTGAGCCTTTGCTAGCATGTTGTGTATGTTATTGAGTAATCGGATCAGCACTTTGTAGAGTATCTTTTCATTCTATTGACTATATTCCTGAAGCCACTAACTTGCATTTTTGACTTATATGCATTTTGGAGGGGAGAAATTTTTGCTTGATAGTACATTATCAACTAAGGTGGAGAAATTTGACAAATCATGCATGTCCTAGTTGTGTGCACTATTGGAGGGGGAGTTTGCTCGTTTGGTTTGGAGCATTTTTCCAATTGGTTCGGAGCATTTTTTGGTAGCTAGTTGTGTTGAGCCTTTGCCTCTTTCTTGAGGGACTAGCGACTTTGCCTATATGCTCTTCACTTGGTATCGAGCTTTCTCGCTAGCGGTGTTGAGCCCGTTCTGCCTCTTCTTGAGGGCTACCTCTATTTTGCTTGAATTTCAATTGGTATCGAGCTTTCCTGCTAGCGGTGTTGAGCCTGTTCTACCTCTTCTTGAGTGCTAGCTTTGCTTTGCTTGGTCGCGTCGAGCTGTTGCCCATGTCTTTGGGGACCAAGTTGTTTTGCTCTTTCACTTGACCTTCTTCTGGCTTTGTGATGTTTTTGGGTCATTTGGATGAGTTCTCTACTTCTCTTTCTTCTTCCTCCTTCTACCTCCATTATGATTTGTGTTGATAGTTGACAATGCACTAATCAAGGGGGAGATTGCGGATACATGGGTGTATGCCGGACCTTGAGTGATGAGTGATTGTCAACTGGTTTGATGCGCATGTTCTTTGGCTTGTGTTGTGCAGGTGTCAAGCACGGAGACAGTGAGCAAGGGCAAGGTGAAGGTCAAGTAGAGACGTGTCATGCCGATGGACCAGGAGCGGTGAAGGGCAGACATGAGGCTTGGACTGAGGGACCAGTGGCTAAGGATCAGCTGTGGTGGCTGACAGCCTGGGACTGCGACAAGCGGAGTCTTGCGGGGCACGTGTGCTCGGGTCGAGGACCTAGGGACACGCATCGATGGACGGGGTGCCCGAGCGGTGCATCCCCTCTACGGCTCGGTTTGGTGGTTGTTGAGCCACAGAAAAACCACCGAGTGGACGGTTTCCAGGTTTGGGCCACAAACCTGGGTGTGGGGTTTACCGAGTTTAGGCCACAAAACTCGGGCTGAGGACGGTTTCCAGGTTTGGGCCTCAAAACCTGGGTGCTGGGGTTTCTGAGTTTGGCAACAAAACTCAGGCGATGGACGGCAGGTTTCCCGGTTTGGGCCTCAAAACCAGGGGTAGGTCATGAAGACAGGTTTCCCGGTTTCAGCCTCAAAACCGGGGGCGAGGTCCGTGAAAAGGACGAGCAGAGCGGTGGAGGCACGTGGCGGCAATCGGTGAGGTTGTGTCAAGGCGAAGCTACCAGTTGTGCGGGCGTGGCCATCGGATCACCATCTACTTCGAGTTGGTCCAGAATAACCATAGGGTTTAGCTGGTTCGCTCTGTGTATAATTAGGGGTAGAGTGGGAATAAGAAATTAGGATAAGTAGAGGAAGACACCCACCTCCAAACCATCTCAGCCATTTGCTACTTTCACTTAGGTTTCCTGCTCTCCCACATCCCTGCTGTAGCTATTGAGATCCACAGAGACGGTGAATATACCTCTGTGTATTTTCTTTTTGAGGAAACGAGACCGTAATCTCGTTGTCTCCTCATGTGGAGGAATTTCGGCTGGAAATTGTGATCGAATCGTGTTCTTGATTGTGTGTTCTTCGCGTTTTCGTTTTTGGCCCTCATGGAGGTTTACCTCGTTCGTTCTTTCTGGGAGTTGGTTGTCATTTCGTTTGAACCACTTTGTGCACGAACGGGTTGTGATCTTTTGACCGAAGGAATTGCTCTCTAATCACTTGTAGCAATAGATCGGTCAAGTTTTGGTTTGGATCGAGTTTCTTCTCTCTTTTCCCGAATTCCTTCGATTCATTGATTCGGAGATAGGTTCGAGCCAAGATCTCCTAGGAGTAGCTCACTATCCTCCTTGTGACTCCTCTGACCAAGTTTGAACCCTAGAGGTTTCATTTTGGGTGAGATTGAGTCGAATCGGTGGAAGAACAGCACAGCATCGGGGTGACCGGACGCTCGTTGTTCAACGACCAGACGCTCCCTGTGAGTCCGGTCGTTGAAGGCCAAGCGAAACCTTTTCTGTGTAACTGACCGAACGCTCAGAGAGCTTTTGACCGGACGCACTTGAGTCACGTGACGGGACTCATAGCTTGCATTGTTCATCGTTTGCATTTTATGTGACTAGACGCTCAGGCTGTGATCGGACGCACTGACCCCCAGAGTCCGGTCCAACACAGAAAGGTTCCCGAGCGGTTTTTGTCAGACCGGACGCGTCCGGTGGTCTCTGATCGGATGCAGGCAGAGTCCGGTCAGTGCTGCTTGTCACGTTTTCGTCCGCAGTTTGTTCGTTCGACTTCCGATTTGAGATCCGCTTTTTGCGTTGGATTCTTGACTTTGTGCTCTACTGAAATCGGGCTTCCCGCTTTACAAAATAGCCTGAATCCCCCCGAGCAACCCAAAGTCCATCCTGTCACTTTGTTGACTTGTGTGAACTTAGGTTGGGAAGTTTTTGTGGTGTCCCGCTGTGTTCCTAGGGAACATCCACCCATTCTCTTTGGTCGTGGACATCACGCTTATCGGCTTTGCTCTTGGGGTTGATTCTCGGGACTGTGGCGATAAGTTTCTGAAAAGAAATTTAAAGCTCCCATTCACCCCCCCCCCCTCTGGTCGCCTTGCTTTAGCACTTTCGGTCCTTCAACACTACATAGTTTGTCCTTCTCAAAGTGAACATCTTTTAGCCCTCTCACCATGTCATGCTTCACTAGCCTCTTTAGTTGCTTCATTCCAACATGTCCCAAGCGCCTATGCCATAGCCAACCCATGCTTTATTTGGTGAATAAGCAAGTTGTCAATTGAGCTTCACTAGCATCAAAGTCCACCAAATAGAGATTCTCATATCTAAACCCTTTAAAGATCACATCACTTCCATCAACACTCACAATCTCCACATCATCAACACCAAAAATGCATTTGAATCCCAAGTCACACAATTGTGCCACTGACAACAAGTTGAAGTTGAGAGATTCCACTAATAGCACATTGGAGATGCTCAAGTCATTTGATATTGCAATCTTGCCCAAGCCTTTGACCTTGCCTTTCTTGTTGTCACCAAATGTGATGGCATTTGCATGATCATTGCCACTTGTGTTTATTGATTTGAGCATCCTTCCATCTCCGGTCATGTGTTGAGTGCACCCACTATCAAGCACCCAATGCCTTCCTCCGACTTTATAATTAACCTACAAAAAGGATTAATTCTTTTTAGGTACCCAAATCTTTTTGGGTCCTCCAAGGTTAGTAACCAAGCTCTTGGGCACCCAAATTGCCTTCTTCTTTGGGCCAACCATGGGTGCACCAATGTACTTAGCCTTCACGCCATTAGTGCCCTTAGTAAGCATATAACAAGAATCAAAGCGAATAGATGTAACATGTGCATGCTTCTTGTTTTTATTCTTGTTTATAGCAATGTTGCTCTATATGCCCGGATTGCTTGCAATTATTGCAAAACCAACTGTTGCTCTTCACAAACAAGTCTTATGAGGAGCAAAAGCCGCCTTGCTCTTCTTGGGGTATAGCCAAGTACCTCCTTGTTGAGTGGACATCTTTGGCTACCCAAGCACTTAAGCAAGCGGGCATCTCCACCATAGACATTGCCTAAGGCATGAGTGAGCTCATTAACCTTGTTTTTAAGGTTTTTAGTTTTCTACTATTAATGAAGAATCACAAGTAGTAGAAGTAGACATTTTAGTTGAGCTAGATGATGATGATGCATTTGTGGGAGCAACAATGATAGGAGCATAAAAAGATTCATCAAGAATATCACATGTAACTCCTACATTGCATGTCTCTACAACATCCTCAATCTTACTTTGATCAAGGAGGGAGGAGTGGGCTTCCTTAAGCCTAGTGTGAGCATGATCAAGCTTCTCATGGGCTTCCTCTAGCCTCTCATGAGTAGACTTGAGCCCATCAAAGGATTGCTCAAGAGCCTTGTTGGCCTTGTGCAATTCTTTGCAATCCTTCCTCTTAGTCTCAATGTAAGAGTGAGCATCTTGTAGCATGCTCATGAGGTCCTCCTTGGAGTACTCCTCATCATCATCACTCTCACTCTCACTTTCACTCTCATCGGATGATACCTTAGTGGTCTTAGCCATGAAGCACGTCGATGGAGCGTCGAAGATAGAAGGCTTGCGTGAGATAGCAAGACTAGCCATATCCTTCTTCTTGGTGGTCTTCCTCTCATCATCACTAGAATCAACATCATCGCTTGAGGAAGCATCACTATCCCATGTCACAACATAGGATCCACCCTTCTTCTTTTCTTTCTTCTTCTCCTTCTTCTCCTTCTTGTTCTTCTTATGATCATCTTCATCATCACTAGATTGTGGACAATCCGCAATGAAATGATCATTGCTCTTGCATCGATAGCATCTTCTAGTTGACCTCTTGGAAGTATCTCTCTCTTTCTTGCCCAAAGCTCTTTCTTCATGAACTTGCCAAACTTCTTGACAAAAGAGCTATTTCTCGTCATCTAACTCATTGCCACTTGTGCTAGCTTCATCAACTTTCCTCCATTGCTTTGCCCTTGATCTTGCTCTTGGAGGATGACGCCTGAACGCCACGATTGTTGACTCTTGCTAACGTCATCACTAGGAGTAGACTATGGAATCTATCCCCGGCAACGGCGCCAGAAATGCTTGTTGACTCTTGCTAACGTCGTCACTAGGAGTAGACTATGGAATCTATCCCTGGCAACAGCGCCAGAAAGGTTTGTTGATACTTCTTAATGTAAGAAGTATAACTAACTATTCGTATGACTATTGGTAGGTTCCGCAAGCGCACAGAATAAGTCTATTGTAGCACTTCACCCGGGAGTAACGAGTATCGTATTTATTTCCACAGGGAAGCTACTATGGCAGAACTAACACTAGGACCGCTATGAACAACTAGTGATTCTAGCAGGGTTGATCGAAAGTATGAATGGGGTTGACATCTACTACTACTAAAAAGAAAGAAAAACTAACTACTACTAAACTAAATCGGCGGGGTCTGGCCGATGAACAGATTATGTTTTCCTACACACTTACGAACACAACTAACTTAGCAATAAAGAGTTTATCTAGTTCTTCGAACCGTACACACCCTCTGGACTATTTACCTCAGACGTGCACAACGAGGTTTATGATTTAAGAACTAACCCAACTACGTGGTGGAATTCAAGGCTCCCAGGGCTGTCACCACCTGTTTGCTACCACAGCTATCCGGGGGGCTAGCCACAAACTAAGGTATAACTAGTCTAAGCACCGCGCTTACACTAATATATACTACTCTAATCTTGCGTCCAAAACTAGAGCACTGATACTCAGCGAAGAACCCAAACTAGATACAAACTAAATACTAAGTTATCTATGATCGAAAGCACTCAACAAGAACAATAAGTAAAGAACTTAAAGTAAATGCTGAAAGTAGAAGAACACTAAGATAAATGAAGAAAGACTTGGAATTATACCAGAGACTTGGAAGATCCTCTATTACAACTCCAGCGCTTCTCTTCTTCACTCTCGCTCTCACTCTAAGTCTCTCAACTAGAGTGTTCCTTCACCAGAGCTTCGCTTACAAGAGAGTGGGACTAATGAGGTGAGGTCTGAGTACAAATGAGCTGGGGGGGGGGGGGGGGGTCCTATTTATAGCCTAAGGGACCTAGGGGGTACTTATGGACCTAGGGTTAGGTCAGGGGGGTGAGTGTGGTGGCAGGCGCCAGCCCTAGGTGGCGGCCGCCACCCCCTGGCCGTTGGATCCACGACCTTGCTTCAACGGCATCCAGGAGCTCTAGGGAGGCGGTTCCAAGGTCAGTTGCATGTCCAAATAACCGTCACATGGGCAATTGGGTCATGATCCTTGTGACATCCCTTCTTGGCCTTTGGATGCAATGACCTAAGTGATCAATGGCTGCAAATGAGTGTGGCATGCCTCCCCTGGATCAGTGACGTGGCAGGGAGGAGTTTGGGCCTCACTCCCCTGGCGGCCGCCATGATGGGTGGCGGGCGCCACCCCACCTTGGCCCAAAGTGAGCCCAGGTGAGTGTGCTCGCCTCCTGGTGGGTCCTCTTGGTCATTTTGCTCAAAAACCCTGCAATTTCCTACATTCAAATAAAACTCAAGGACAAGTGGAAATCGTTAGTTTATAAAAGGTTTTTGGTTGATTTTAGGCCCTTGTGTTGTGTTATATGACCTTGTTGATGCTAAGAATATGACACTTAGTGAGCGTCAACAAGCTCCCCCAAGCTTACCCCTTGCTCGTCCTCGAGCGAGCATGGACTTGAATAATCATGGAAACTCTGTGTTTTGTTGTGTATGCCCATATTATTTTCATCACCATGGAATTGGTAGCCTTCCCTGCACTCAAGATTAGAACAAAAGACCAGCAAGAAAGAAGGTTTGTCTTTCCCTTGCCTATTTTGTTAATCAAGATATGTGGAGTTTTGCAAGTTTTGTTCAAAAGAAAGCATGCTTAGCAACTTCTGTGGCTCACTCAATCACTCATATTTGTATGTGGAAATGGAAGAATTATCCTCTCACTAAGACTTTTTGTGGGGTTTAATGGGTAGGATAAAATGAGCATGCAATGCTAGCATAATTTTGCTAAGTTAGACAAATGGAGCAAAGGAGCAACAAGTCATAGGTTCAGACCAGGAATGTGCAAGTGTGTGGTATTTATTGTGGCTAATACTTTATGGCACTTCTCCTTTCTATCTCATTTGTGGGATCATGGCTATGAATGAGAGCATTTGCTCTTTTGGATATTCTCTTCTTCTAGAGCACTTGCTCTTTTGAATTTTCTTTCTAGAGCACTTGCTCTTTTGAATATTCTTTTCTTTCTAGAGCACTTGCTCTTTTTTTTAACTACTATAGCCATGTCCCTGAGATTTCATTATGGAGCATGATATTTTACCATGGAGTATTCCTAACAATGAATGGAAATAAAGGCATGTTGTGTGCGTATTCTCAGTGTAAGAATAGCACTATATAGGTGGGTGCAAGTGAATTCTTTGGTCTAAAAATATGACAAGTTTCTCTACCATGACTATCAACAAAAGTCTAACTAGCTCAACACTAGCATGCAGCAAGTGGAAGCTCCTACTCTAAGAGTAAAAATTATTTGGCTTTGGTAGGACTTTCTTTGCCACAGAAGTACTTAGAGCAAGTTTTTTTAAAAAAAATTCAAAATAATTACTCCACAAACTTGACTTGCTCAAGTCAAAGTACAAACTTACTTCCCATTTACTTAGTCTAATGCTCAAGTCTCAAGTTTAGTTCTCGCATACGTTCTCCCATGATAACTCTAATGCATGGCATACATTTTTATTTAGAAAGACTTACGATGAGAGCGTTTCATTTATTACTATTTATTTATTATTTATTTTCTTTATTTTTTATTTTTTTAAATTAAATTAACTAAGATAAAACTCAAATTTAAATTACTGAAATAAAAATAAAACTGATAGAAATAAAGATGGCAGTGATACTTACCTCGTTGAGGGGTCCTCCCCCAAGCTGGCTTTGGGCGTGTGGTTGGTTACATCCATCCCTGACGACGGTACATGTCGTCCCAGTTCTGCTGGTTCTACTGCAGGAGTGAAGAAATATTACCCAGTTCTCCACCAGTTTCCTGGGCAGAATTCCTGAAAATTTTGGTTCAAGTCGTTCAAGTCCTGACGGATTTTGGCAATATCTATGGTGAGTCCATTCATTTGGTGCTGAAGATATCCCATATCGCGCATCCACTCATCCTAATGAAAGGACGAATGGCGAGCAGCCTGTGGCGAGATTCCTCTATGGAAGAACTCATCACCACGGCCAGTGTACCGGGTGGATCCTCCCAAGGAGTGGGATGAACTCCCAACTGGGATGAGTGAAAGGACGCCTCCTGGCCGTATTCCCACCGCGGATGTTGCGGTTGTTGCCAATTCAACTCTCCTGCTTGGTGCGAGCCAGGGGGTGTCAAATGACCATAGTGTGCTGCTCCTTCATATTGCCCTGCATGAAAAGGGTCAAACTCCTGTGCCGCTGCTGCGGCTCTTGCGGCCTCTTCTGCTGCACGGGTCTGCGCTCGCGTCCTCCTCCTGGGAACCTGCATGGTGTTCTCTCGAGCCAACCTGCGGTTTTGTTCTGCCTCGGTTTCCAGGGCCAAAAGTAACGTTGGTGCATTCACCAACCAAAGTGACAAGTCAGGAAGAGCGATTTTATTCACATAATCTTGGTAGATCATGTGAATCTCACTGGTCTCCTAGTTCTCACGCAAGAGTTGCCCTTGTGAGAAGTGCTCCATGGTCAAAAGGTCTCGGTTACTAGGAATGTAGGAGTATATAGCGGTGCTCAGTAGACCCATGTTAAAAGCCAGTCTAGTTATCCATGATGTCATTTCAATATTTCAGTGCGTTGATTAAATTTAGACCAGTAGTCCGCCATGGCCTTGGAGGGTGATACTTTTATGTGGTTTACTAGAGCATAAAGCAGCAGCATTTCGGGCTTTTTAATTGGTCTTAAGTTAGGTCATGGAAAGAGTGTGATACTAATATATTTGTGAAAGAACCTGAGCGTGGGGTTGTGGATATTACTTGTACGGGGTAAGCCTGGGTCTCTGTTCCCAGCAATACTTTTCCAGAATTCATTCCTATTGAATCCCGTATAGGCAGATTCCAAGTTCAGCAAGCATGAATCATCAAAGTTTAGATTCTTGTTGAACTGCCTCCACGTTAAAGAATGTTCTTCATTAAAAAGCCAAAATGTTATGTGATTAGCAAATATTTGCATTGTGGCCAGAAATTCCATTGTGAGGGGAAGGATTCCCTCCTCATTAACCTTCCATGCATCCTCCCATCCCAAGGCTCGATAAATATAGAGAAACTCACTGTTCATACCAGTGCGACTTAACAAGTCGTCGTCGATGTGACGGGTGTGAACGAACTCCCTCTCATTGAGGATGTTCCGGGCCTGCCGTTCCCGATCACTCTGCCAGATGATATCATTGACGGAGTTCAGGACGCGGATGGTCGGTCCAGCCTGGTGTGTGGGCGGAGAGTCCCGATCCACCGACATTTCGTTGGTGGATGGAGTACCCCACCCAGCACTCTCCTCATCACTCCCAGCAAAGCGAATATGAGTGTTTGCCCTCGACGAACTTCCCTCACCCTTGCTCTTCTTCTTCTTGCCGGTGAAGAAGTTCTTGAGAGGGCCCATGACTTCCTTGCTAGTGCTCAAGATGGCTGGTGTTTTTGTGTTTTGAGTGAGGTGTAGGAACTTGCATGGGGTGTGGGTAGTATTTATAGGCTGAGGATGGAAGGGGGAAGGCTGAGAGCCCCTCCCACCTGGCGGGCGCCACCAATAAGTGGCGGGCGCCACCTCCTTGGCTGAATTTCACTCCAACTCACCCCTCCTTTCACCTAGTGCTCTCCTTGTCACTCTCCATCACATGTGCACCAGAATTTTTGGGTGGAGATGTGTCCCAAAGGTGGAGTGAAGAGGGGGAGACATGGGGAGACATGGGAGTGAGTGATTGCATTGAAATGAGCAAAGCCATGGGTCTCCCTTGGTGTTATCTGGGTCTAGGAGGTTGGCTAGTGCTCCCTAGTGCACCCTAGGGTGGCGGGCGCCACCCCTATGGCTGCCCTAAGCCCCCTAGGGGCCACCTAATCACTCTAGTAAACATCTATTTTGCAGGAAAATTAATTTGCTTAAGTAAAAACGAAAATTTAAATGGGGGGATAAAGACTTACCTTAGCCTAACTTACCTTGGTTAGCCGCTTTGGATTCCCGATTAGTGTCGCCTTCACGGTGGTTGTGGATGAATGTCGGCACCGACGAACTTTGATGACGGGGTTTTGGTCCGGTGAGTGTGAACTCGAATTTTTCCTCCTTTCCACTGATGTGGAGCTGAATTTCTCCAGCTTCTACATCAATGGTGGCTTTTGCAGTGCTCAGAAATGGTTGTCCCAAGATCAATGGCGTCTGGTGGTCGGGATTAATATCCAGAACCACGAAATCCACCGGGACAAAGAGATTCCGGATTTTCACTGGAATATTCTCTGTTATTCCCGCGGGATATCGGAGCGATTGATCGGCTAGCTGCAGACACATAGAAGTAGGGGACAAGGTATGATGATTTAATTTATCATATATTACCTTGGCATGACGCTGACGCTTGCTCCCAGATCACAAAGTGCATGCTCAAAGTGCTGCTCTCCAATTGAACAAGCGATCGTTGGGTTTCCTGGGTCCTCCTTTTCTAGGAGTTCGGTTAAAATGACCGCACTGCAATCTTCGGTCAATTTAACCACATCCCTACTTGGAATTGGTTTCTTCTTATTGAGCATGTCTCTCAAATATTTTGCATAAGTTGGAACCTGCATAGCTTCAATAAATGGCACATGTATATAAATTTTGAATTACCTTGATGAATTTCTTGAATTGGTCGTCTTCCGTCGGATTTATGTTTCGATCTGGAAAAGGTAATACATGTGTATCATAGAATTCATGAGGAGCAGTTCGTACCTTGGATGAAGGTTCAGCTGGGGTCTCCTCTTCTCTTCGTCTTCTTCAACATTAACAATATTTTTCTTTGTAGCAGCATTACTACTAGGAACTAAATTAGGATGAGGTGGATCACGAGTGGATTTACCACCTCTCGTGGTTACAGCTTTTAATTCCTCATAGCATTTAATTTGAGATTTAATGTTATCTACTGTTTGCTCTAATCTCTTATTAAAATTAATTTGTTCCTTAAATGCTTCAGAAAAATCTTTTAGTTTAGCATAAATTCCTTCTAACATTTTATCATGTTCAATTAATTTATTATTTATGCTATCATTAATTCTACCTTGATTAGAAACTAATTTTCCAATAGGAGAATTAAATACGGAGGTTTGAGGCATACCTTTATTATTCCATTGTTGGATCATTGGAATTGGAGGTTCTCCGTAGCCACCATTATTAAGAAGGGATTTTGCATCCTCTTTCTTAGTTTCTTCTTGGCCTTCACTTGACGAAGCGGCTCTTTGCTTGGTGTAGTACTCCTTCGCAGCACGATCTCTTCTCATTAATTCTTTGCTCTACCAATTTTACCAAAGTTTGCAGGGTGACAGAATCAACTTGCTTAATTTCAAACATACCTCTAGCACGTTTTTCTGTCCATCCTTGATTTGCCACCATTGTCTCGATCTGAAGGACCGAGAAAGCACTAGCAAGGCGACCAGAGGGGGGGGGTGAATGGGAGCTCAAAAATTTCTCTCGAAACTTTGGCCAAATGTCCCAAAATCAACCCCGAGAAACGGTGATCGAAACCGTGATGCTCACGACCCTTGGAAGAGGGTGGATGATCCCTAGGATCATAGCGGAACACCACAAAGAGATAGCACACCAAACTCCAAAAGCTCCGGCTCGAACACGACCCCAAAACAAAGTCCCTAACGTAGATAGACGGCTACGTCAGGAAGTCCCCAAATACCGATGCTAACAAGTAGCAAAGATACCTAGAGAGGTTCCTTGGTCAACTACAAGGCCAAACGAGAAGTCCGGAAACCAAGCGAACAGGCGGGAAGAGCAAACGCACCAAACCGAAAGCTTCAGGCAATTCCCGGACTGTCCGGCCCTGGGGTCCCGGACTGTCCGCCCCTATGCGGACTGTCCGCGCTCTGGTGGCGGACTGTCCGCCGGTCAAGTCAGCAAAAACACACTGCTGCTGAAGTCCCCCTGCTCGGTCCCGGACTGTCCACGCTTTAGCACGGCGAACTGTCCGCCGGTGACCGAGCCAAAACCAACAGGGACTGGTCGCGGCTGGACTGAACCAGCCCCGACGCGCGGACTGTCCGCGCCTGAGTGGCGGACTGTCCGCGGTCACTCAGGGAGGGCGACTTTGATCGCCCTTCACCCAAATCTTCCCCAATCAATTCAAATCAAAATCCCACATTCCCAAACTTGGAGAGGATGATCACGGAGTAGTTAGGAGACTATCCCCAAGAAATCATCCGCTCAAATCGAGTCAATCACCGGGAAATCAAAAGGGAGGACGATGAACCGAAAAGCGCCACGAAAACGAAATCAACCCGATCTACTTGCTCGTAGGGAGATAGATGAATTCCTTCGGTGGAAATGATCTCCTTTCAAATACGAACAAGTTGATTCAAACGGATTTCGCAAAGACGCACGAGGAGAGAGAGATCGAGTGACGGGAAAATCGCGGAGAAAGAAGAAACGAAGAACACGAACAAAAAGTGAATCAACACATCGATCTGCAACCGTGTAGCTACCACACGCTATAACAGTGAGGTTACGGCCTCACTTCCTCAAAATCTCCAGTACACAGAGGTATGGTTCTCTACGGATCTCAGCTAGCTACAGCAGGGGATTGGGACAGCAGCAAACCCTAGAAGCCCAGAGCAAATGACAGGAAGACTAACTGAGATAGATGGGGAGGTGGGTGTCTCCCCCTATTTATCCTAATTCTAACCTATTCCTAATTCCCACTCTACCCCTAACTACATACAGAGCGAACCAGCTAAACCCTAAGGTTATTCTGGACCAACTCGGTGGTAGGTGGATCCGACGGCCACGCTCGCACAACTCGTAGCGTTGCCTCGACGCAACCTCCCGATTGCCGCCATGTGCCGCCCTCGCTCTGCACCCCCGGTTTTGTGGCCCAAACCGGGAAACCAGCTTTTCCAACCAACCCCGGTTTTGAGGCTCAAACCGGGAAACCAGCCCACCAAGAATCTGAGTTTTGAGGCCAAACTCAGCAAACCCTCAGCGCCCAAGTTTTGAGGCCAAACCTGGAAACCGTCCTCAGCCCGAGTTTTGTGGCCAAACTCGGAAACCATCCGCACCCAGGTTTTGAGGCCCCAAACCTGGAAACCGTCCACCCGATGGTTTTTCCCTGGCTCTACCACCAAACTGACGTCGTAGATGGGATGCACCTCCCGTGCACCCCGTCCACCGACACGTGTCCCCAAGTCCACGACTCAGGCAACACATGACCGCACTTCTTCACTTGTTGTCGTCACAGGCTGCCAGCCACCACAGCCGATCCTCGGGCCACCGGTCCCTCAGTCCAAGCCTCACGTCCGCCCTTCGCCACTCTCGGTCCATCGGCACGGCACGTCTCTACTTGACCTTCACCTCGCCTTTGATCACTGCATCTGTGCTCGACATCCTGCACAACACAAGCCAAAGAACATGCGCATCATCCCTGTTGACAATCACTCATCACACAGAGACCGGCATACACCCATGTATCCGCAATCTCCCCCTTGATGAGTGCATTGTCAACTACCAACACAAATCATAATAGAAAGAGAAGAAAGAAGGAGAAGAGAGAACTCGACCAAATGACCAAAAGCATAGCAAAGCCGAAGAAGGTCAAGTGGAAAGAGCGAAAGAACTTGGTCCCAAAAACATGGGCAACGGCTCGACGCAACCAAGCAAAGCAAAGCTAGCCCTCAAGAAGAGGTAGAATAGGCTCAACACCGCTAGCAAAAACCATTCGAAATATCGAAGCAAAATGCTAGTCCCTCAAGATAGAGGCACAGAGGCTCAACACAACTAGCAAAGAAAGCTCGATACAGACTGCTACCGGCTTAAGAGAAAGAGCTCGACACCAATTGGAAAACTGAAAAACAAATGCTAGTTCCTCAAGAAAGAGGCAAAGGCTCAACACAACTAGCAAACCGTTCCAACCCAACTGAAAATGTCAAAACTCATCCGGGCAAACTCCCCTTGAATAGTGCAAACAACCAAGAAGGCTCCTCTAAGCAAAAGGAGGGTTATGATATGATTTGCAATTTCTCTCCCCCTTAGTTGAAAATGCACTAATCAAGAACCATTTCTCCCCCTGGGAAAATGCACCAGCAAAAAGTGCCAACACACAGAATTCTCCCCTTCCAAAATGCAAATGAGGCAAAATGCAAGTTAGGAGCTTCAGGAGTATACTCAAAAGAGTGCAAAGATGCTCTATAGAGTTCAAATCCGATGACTCAGAAAAATGCACAGAATGCTAGCAAAGGCTCAAGCTGATCACTAAGAATGAAATATGAACATGTGAGCAGTTTTAAGCCGAAAAGGTATTCACCATCAAATAGCACAAGACATGTATGGACAGGAAGTCAAATGTGCTAAGCATGTATACCAAGTGAACTACCCCTAGCACAGTTCAATCATCATGCTGATACCAATTTAGGCATTTACTTGTGATTTCAAATTTTAATCGGAGTTGCAGCGGTGAAATTACACAAGTTCAGAAAACAGCATGTGACTGCGAGAGGTTGAATGCTTGTTATTGCCTAACTTTTCAACTGTGCGAAGCCTATGCATAAGCAATCAGAAGCTTAAAGCAACAGTTTCGGTCATACACTACACAACTCAAGTTTAACTCAAAGTGCAATGAGAAACAGTCTCGAAACTGTGAGGTGCTAACAAGCAAACTCATCTCGATCTTTCCAATTCACTTAACTTGGTTCAGATTTTAAACAGAATATGACATACCAAGCAAGTGAATGACTCAACACTAGAGACATAGCAACCTAGCATATATGAAAAGCCCATGTGACTTCAACACATCCTACACATGCTAGTTGCATATCTCAATGGTGAACATTTTCAAGTTTTAAGTTCATTATCAAATTCACCATTCAAAAATAGCTCAGCTCATAGTATGCACTAGTGATCAGAAGGAGCATAAGCTACAACATCAACATAAAGCATCGGAGCAAAAACTACACAGAGCATAGTTACATTCTTCAGATTATACACATGAAGCTCAGAATGTAAAAGCGTATGCTAAAATGCAAAAGATGCACGAAGAAAACAAAAAGAAGCAAAAACAACTGAAAACAAAAAGTCAGTGTATCATACAAAATCCAAAGTGTTTCCCCCATCTAAAAGGGAAAACACACACCAAGCTCACCTCTCAACCGATTAAAGGTTGATTGGTCCAAGGGCTTGGTAAAAATATCAGCAAGCTGATGATGAGTATCGACATGGCGAAGGTCGATATCACCCTTCTCATAGTGGTCTCGCAGAAAATGAAAGCGCACATCAATGTGTTTGGTCTTCGAGTGAAGCACGGGGTTCTTAGCAACGCTAATCGCACTCGTGCTGTCACAAAGCATTGGAACACGAGAAAAGCTCAGACCAAAATCACGCAAAGTGGCCATCATCCAAAGTAACTGGGAACAGCAGCTAGCCGCAGCAACAAACTCAGCCTCCGTGGTAGACTGGGCGATGCTAGACTGCTTGCGAGAGGACCACAAAACAAGAGAAGAACCAATAAACTGGCAAGTCCCAGAAGTGGACTTGCGATCAATACGGCAACCAGCAAAATCGGCATCGGAATAACCGCAAAGGGAAAGGGTGGAGGAAGCAGAATACCACAAATCCCGAATTCTGGAGAGAAGGAAAAGTACCTCATAATGCGCTTGACCGCCTGACGGTGAGAGGTGCGCGGCGACGCCTGAAAGCGCGCAGAGGCACACCGCGAACTGGATGTCCGAGCGTGTCGCCGTCAGGTACAGCAGCGACCCGATCATACTCCGGTACTCCTTCTGGTCCACTGCTTCTCTTTCCTTGTCCGCATCCAGGGCCATCGTGGTCGCCATGGGTGTTGGAAGAGGCTTGGCCTCACCCATGTCGAACTTCTTCAGGATATCTCTGGTGTACTTGCCCTGGTGCACAAACGTTCCTTCCCGGGTTTGCTTGATTTACAACCCGAGGAAAAACGTCAACTCACCCATCATGCTCATCTCGAACTCCCTGCTCATAGTGTCTGCAAACTTGGCAACCAAAGCGTGAGAAGAACCCCCGAAAATGATATCATCCACGTAAATTTGGACCAAGAGAGTATCAATGCCTTGCTTGGGGAGAAAGAGCGTTTTATCTACACATCCCATTTTAAAACCCTTAGCAAGCAAAAAGGTTTTCAACCTATCATACCAGGCTCTAGGGGCTTGTTTCAAACCATATAAATTTGTGAAGTTTAAAGACATGGTTTGGAAACTTGGGATTTTCGAAACCGGGGGGTTGTCTAACATACACCTCCTCTTCTATGTAGCCGTTTAAGAAGGCACTCTTGACATCCATTTGAAAAAGTTTGAAACCTTTGGATGCAGCAAAAGCCAAGAGTATCCTAATAGCCTCCAAACGTGCTACAGGAGCAAATGTCTCCTCATAGTCTATCCCCTCCTTCTGACTATATCCCTGGGCTACGAGTCTGGCCTTGTTTCTCACAACATGGCCATCTTCTCCCTGTTTGTTTTTGAAAACCCATTTTGTCCCAATTGGATGACACTCAGAAGGTGGAGACACTAGAACCCAAACCCGATTTCTCTCAAAGTTCTCAAGTTCCTCATGCATGGCATTGACCCAATCAGGATCCGTCAAAGCGTGTCCAACATCCCGGGGTTCAAAATCAGCAACGATTGCAGAATGAGCAAAGTGAGAGATTTGCCTTGACCGGGTGACGCGTTCGTCGATGCTACCGATCATCTGTTGAGGCGGGTGCTGGCGCTGAATGTGTCGTGGCGCCTCCCTTGCCGAAGTGGCCTCCTCCTCAACTGCAGCTGGTGCCTCCCCGGGTACGAAGGGTGCCGCTCGGGGTGGCGGATCCCACGGCCCCCAGGAAGAAGAGGTGTCGGGGCCGTGAGTCGTCGTAGAAGCCACTCTTTGCGGCACAGCAGGTGGAGGAGGTGCTGGGTCATCTATTCCTTTAGCACCTTCTTCTTCATCATCGAAAAGAGGTTCGCCAACCTCATGATCACCCGTACGCTCAAAACGAGAAGAAGGACAAACCATGGTCTCGTGGAAGGTGACATCGGATGTCTCCATGACTCGGTTAGTGTCAAGGTTAAGTACGCGATAAGCACGAGTATGAGTGCCATAACCCAAAAACACACCGTCAGAAGAACGAGACTCAAACTTGTCCAAGTTGCCCTTTTTGAGTATAAAACAATGGCAACCAAAAACCCGAAAATAACTCACCTTGGGCAGTTTTCCAAAACGCAACTCATAAGAAGTCTTTTTCAAGAAGGCTCTCAGAAAAATGCGATTGGAAATATAGCATGCAGTGTTCATAGCTTCGGCCCAATAACGCCTAGGAGTCCTATGCTCATCGAGCATCGTCCTGGCCATCTCTACAAGGGTCCAATTTTTCCTCTCTACAACACCATTCTGAGGCGGTGTGTAGGGGGAAGAAAACTGATGCTCTAACCAAAAGAGTCACAAAACTTCTCAAAATCCGAATTCTTGAATTCAGAACCATTATCACTCCGAATTGCTCGCATAGAGTTCAAAGGAAACTCATTCTGAAGACGCAAAATTAGATTGCGAGCAAAGGAGAAAGTCTCGGTTTTCTCAGCTAAAAAGAAAACCCACGAATATCTTGAAAAGTCATCAACAACAACAAGCACATACCACTTCCTCCAACCGAGCTCACCCGAGCCGGACCAACAAGGTCCATGTGCAAAAGCTCTCCAGGGCGCTTAGTCATGACCTGAGTCACCGGATGGTGGGGAGCGGCAACCATCTTCCGTGTCTACAAGAGTGGCAAAAAAGATCCTTCTCCATTGACAACTTGGGCAATCCTCGGATTAGGCCAAGTGAGCTAAGCCTTGCAAGCAAGTCGAAGCTCAAATGTCCAAGTCTCCTATGCCACTTCCAAAGATCAGAAGAGGAAGGTCCAGCCACAAGACAACGAGAAGTACCAAAAGACTCCGAGAAATTCGCACGAAAGACTTTCCAAAGGGCGAAATCAAACACACAAGATTGCCCTGAGGATCCAAAATACGACTGAGATTCAGTTTAAAACGAATCTCATAGTCATCATTAAAAAGTTGCGAAACAGAAAGAAGGTTAAAATGCAAGTTAGAAACAAGAGGATCGCGGAACACAAAGTGCTCATTAACTCGCACAGACCCACGAGACAGCACCTTACCTTTGCTGTTGTCGCCGAAGGTGATATACTCCCTTTCCGGCGACCGGACTAAAACTGGAGAACCACTTGGCGTTTTCGGTCATGTGCCTCGAACACCCGGAATCCACCAACCAAACGTTCTCCAATCGTTTTACCTACATCAATAAAAAGACATAGGGTGAGCATATGGGCCAACACTGGGGTTAGTGAAGTAAGAAGAATACCAGTGTTGGGCCGGCTGCTCAAAAGAACGATCAGTGTAAAAACCATTCCTAGACTTCCTATGGAGGAAGCGATCACCACGTTTAGAAGAACGTGGTCCGCTGGGGAAGGAGCGCTCACCGCGATACTCAAAACGCGGTGGGGAAAAACGCTCAACTGCAAAACCGCCACGGGGTCCATAGCCTACAAATGCAGGCTCCCGCCGGGCACGCTCTCTACGAGGCCTACGCCTAGGAACTTGAGGCTCAACACCTCTAGGCCTAGCGTCTCTCCTCGGAGCTCTCTGCTGCCTTGGCCTGGGAACTTGAGGTTCTGGACCTCTGGGCCTAGCAGCACGTCTCGGTGCTCTCCTCTGAACATTAGGCGCATGTACATCATGGAAAGGATGGTACATGTCCGGGTTGTTCATTTCCCTAGCACGGCGCGCCTCTCTCTTGCGCCTAAAGCAGAACTCGCTCAAGTGTCCATCTCTCCCACAGTGCTCACAGTGGTACCTCACCGCTCTCAAAGGGGGTTGTTGGTACTCACGGTTGTGGGTGTGGATCACCTTGCCCTTCTGTGGCAACTCCTCCTGGATAGGTGGCATAGCATCAAGCTTGTTTTTCAGGTGGTTGGGTTTGGGATGCCACACCTGGTTCTTGGGTGGAGCTCTCGGAGGTTCCTCAAACACCCCATCCTTGGTGTTAGGCTTGAGAGGCTCTTTGGGTGGAAGCTTGGTTAGTTTGGGAGTAGTGGTGGAGTTGGGTTTCTCACTCGGGTTCAGACCACTCGACTCTCCAATCTTCCCAAAAGCAGAAAGATCAACACCCTGAGCAAAGCCTACTCCGGGACCTCCAGCAGCTCGCTTGAATTGGGAAATCATCATCTCGAGCTGTGGCTCACCACAAGACACCCATGACAAGATGGTCCGAAGGTATGTGTTTCCTCCTCGGTTTGCATCTTGTCATGCTTCACATTGGCAATCTCCATCTCCAAACCCTCGCACAAAGCGCACCTAGTCACACAAGTGCTACCCGAGCTGGCCTCCTCAAGAGACATAATCTTGGCATTCTTCTCTGCCAACTCGGATTGCAAGACAGGACAGGTCTTGCACGCACCCAACAGCATGGGTCTAGCACGGAGCTCATCCACCTCCCCTACCAACGCAACATACTTACTTCTCAAAGTGAGAAGATCAGTCATGTGCGTGGTGCACGCCTCGCACTCCTCCTCATTGTAACAACCACGGTGGACTTGACAGAGTCAAGTTCCTTCACCGTATCCTCCCACTTCTGCCTAAACTCCTTGCGCTCTCTAGCGGCTCGCCTAAGCAACTTATCTTGACTAAGGAGCGCGGCAATAAATTTCTCGACCTCAGCGGAAAGCTCATCGTGGGTCAGAGATACCTGGGAGGTGTCATCGTCGTCGTTGTCGTTCCGAGGGGATTTCACCAGCTCGCCATCGACCTCCTTGCCGAGGGCCATGGTGCAGAAGCCGTCATCATCGGCGAAGAAGCAGAGACCGTTCAGCTTGTCCTCGATCCTCTTCTTCTTCTCGGACTCATCGTCGCTTGAGCAAGCGGAGTCGTCATCCGAGCCGTCGACGTCGCTGAGCGTGGCAAAGAACGCACGCTGCTCAGCCTGGGCCTTCTCCAAGTACTTCTTCTTGATGTACTCCTTGTCGAAGCCGCCCCTCCGCTTGTGCCTCGCGGGGACGTACTTCTCCTTGTGCTTGCCGGAGTCGTACTTGTGCCCATGATCGCCCTTCCCAGATGAGTGCTTCTTCTTGGGACAGTTGGCGATAAAGTGGTCGGGGTCGCCGCACTCATAGCATCCTGAGCGTCCTCCTCCGCGGCGACGGTTCATGCGGTTGTTGTGAAACCGCGAGAACCGGTTGGCGAGCATTGCCATCTCGTCATCCCCCAAAGACTCCAGCTGGTCCTTTGTGACAGAAAAGAGAGACGAAAGAGCAAAAGCTCCAGTGGGGTTAGAAGAGCCAGAAACCAAAGCCATAGTCGGGCCAGAAGGATTCTCATAAGAAGCCCTTGCCATGGCATCATTCTCACCGGACTTGAGCTTACTGAAGAGCTCGTCGCACGTGAGGGTCTCATAGTTAGGTGATTCGATGATCGCCTGAACTTTGGAGTCCCACACCGATCGATCAAGAGTATGCAAAAGCTTCAAAGCTCTCTCATGATCGTCGAAAGGCAACAGCTCCTTGTTAGCCCTCATCCTGTTGACAATCACCTGAAAGCGAGCGAATAAACTTTCTATGCTCTCACCAGGCATATGTTCAAAGTTCTCATACTCTCGCTTGAACGACTCATAGAGACGGGTTTTGACTTGAGAGGTTCCCTCATGGAAATGCATGAGGGTATCCCAAATCTCTCGAGCCGTAGCGAGGTGAGAAACATGATCAAACTCACTCATGCTCAAACATGAGAAAAGAGCATTACGTGCTCGGCTATTGGCATCGTGCTCATCGATCTGAAGCTGAGAGACACGTGCAGCCAAGACCACATAATTGGCAGAGTTGCAAATATCCCAGATGGAAGCACCCAAACTCTGCAGATAGGCCGACATGCGTATCTTCCAATACGCATAGTTCGTCCCATCGAAAAACGGTGGTTTGCCCACGCCGCGATCCATGTCGCCTTCTATGGATCTGGAACCGGCTAAGGTGGAAGATCCTTAACCCGCTCCGATACCAATTGAAGGACCGAGAAAGCACTAGCAAGGCGACCAGAGGGGGGGGGAATGGGAGCTCAAAAATTCTCTCGAAACTTTGGCCAAATGTCCCAAAATCAACCCCGAGAAACGGTGATCGAAACGTGATGCTCACGACCTTTGAAAGAGGGTGGATGATCCCTAGGATCACAGTGGAACACCACAAAGAGATAGCACACCAAACTCCAAAAGCTCCGGCTCGAACACGACCCCAAAAACCAAGTTCCTAACGTAGATAGACGGCTACATCAGGAAGTCCCCAAATACCGATGCTAACAAGTAGCAAAGATACCTAGAGAGGTTCCTTGGTCAACTACAAGGCCAAACGAGAAGTCCGGAAACCAAGCGAACAAGGTGGAAGAGCAAACGCGCCAAACCGGAAGCTTCAGGCAATTCCCGGACTGTCCGGCCCTGGGGTCCCGGACTGTTCGCCCCTACTGCGGACTGTCCGCGCTCTGGTGGCGGACTGTCCACCGGTCAAGTCAGCAAAACACACTGCTGCTGAAGTCCCCTGCTCGGTCCCCGACTGTCCGCACTTTAGCACGGCGGACTGTCCGCCGGTGACCCGAGCCAAAACCAACAGGGACTGGCCGCGGTTGGACTGAACCAGCCCCGACACGCGGACTGTCCGCGCCCTGAGTGGCGGACTGTCCGCGGTCACTCACGGAGGGTGACTTTGATCGCCCTTCACCCAAATCTTCCCCAAATCGATTCAAATCAAAATCCCACATTCCCAAACTTGGAGAGGATGATCACGGAGTAGTTAGGAGACTATCTCCAAGAAATCATCTGCTCAAATCGAGTCAATCACCGGGAAATCAAAAGGGGAGGAGGATGAACCGAAAAGCGCCACGAAAACGAAATCAACCCGATCTACTTGCTCGTAGGGAGATAGATGAATTCCTTCGGTGGAAATGATCTCCTTTCAAATACGAACAAGTTGATTCAAATGGATTTCACAAAGACGCACGGGAGAGAGAGATCGAGTGATGGGAAAATCACGGAGAAACGAAGAACGCGAACAAAAACGCGAATCAACACATCGATCTACAACCGTGTAGCTACCACACGCTACAACAGTGAGGTTACGGCCTCACTTCCTCAAAATCTCCAGTACACAGAGGTATGGTTCTCTACGGATCTCAGCTAGCTACAGCAGGGGATTGGGACAGCAGCAAAACCCTAGAAGCCCAGAGCAAATGACAGGAAGACTAACTGAGATAGATGGGGAGGTGGGTGTCTCCCCCTATTTATCCTAATTCTAACCTATTCCTAATTCCCACTCTACCCCTAACTACTTACAGAGCGAACCAGCTAAACCCTAAGGTTATTCTGGACCAACTCGGTGGTAGGTGGATCCGACGGCCACGCTCGCACAACTCGTCGCGTTGCCTCGACGCAACCTCCCGATTGCCGCCACGTGCCGCCCTCGCTCTGCACCCCGGTTTTGTGGCCCAAACCGAGAAACCAGCCTTTTCCAGCCACCCCCGGTTTTGAGGCCCAAACCGGGAAACCAGCCCACCAAGCATCTGAGTTTTGAGGCCAAACTCAGCAAACCCTCAGCGCCCAGGTTTTGAGGCCCAAACCTGGAAACCGTCCTCAGCCCGAGTTTTGTGGCCAAACTCGGAAACCATCTGCACCCAGGTTTTGAGGCCCAAACCTGGAAACCGTCCACCCGATGCTTTTTCCCTGGCTCTACCACCAAACCGATGTCGTAGATGGGATGCACCTCCCGTGCACCCTGTCCACCGACACGTGTCCCCAAGTCCACGACTCAGGCAACACATGACCGCACTTCTTCACTTGTTGTCGTCACAGGCTGCCAGCCACCACAGCTGATCCTCGGGCCTCTGGTCCCTCAGTCCAAGCCTCATGTCCGCCCTTCGCCACTCCCGGTCCATCGGCACGGCATGTCTCTACTTGACCTTCACCTCGCCTTTGATCAGTGCATCTGTGCTCGACACCTGCACAACACAAGCCAAAGAACATGCGCATCATCCTAGTTGACAATCACTCATCACTCAGAAACCCGGCATACACCCATGTATCCGCACGATCATTTGGTTGCCTTCTCTACGGTGAGAGAGAGGTATGCACCTCCGGCGGCAGCATCAATGTCTTGTCGAGATTCTTGCTGGAGTCCATGGGAGAAGCTCTGGATCAAGTACCAGTCTTTCATACCATGGTGGGGATAGTCTTCAACATACTCTTGTAGTCTCTCCCAAGCTTTAGTGATTGTTTCTTCGTCTCCCTGTCCAAAGTTGGAAATCTTGCTACGGAAAAGAATAGTCCGACTTATCGAGCAGAACTTGTTGAGGAATTGATCCGTGCATCTCACCCATGTCAGCAGGTGGCCAGAGTTGAAGAGGAACCACTGCTTTGCTTTTTCCACTAATGAAAATGGAAAAGACGAAGTCTGATGGCATCTTGTGAAACTCCCTGCACAGAAATTGTACTACATATCTCCAGAAAATTCCGGAGGTGAGCATTGGCATCCTCGGAAGGTTTGCCATTAAATGCAATAGCTTGAGCCATACGTATTAAGTGAGGTTTAAGCTCAAAATCTACATTACTAGTAGAAGGTAACACTGGAATGTGAGCAAGAGTAGGCATGGAATACTCACAGAGTGTAGAGACGATGTTGTTTGCGACGTCGATGTTGATGACGATGTCAGCGTTGTGTTGATCGATCGGTGGAGCAGCTTGGTTCGTCAGTCACTTTTGACTAGGATTCTTGTCTCGACGAACTCCTCTCACGAAGCTCCAGGTTCTTCCTCGGATGAGTGAGATTTGCTCTCGCTCTCCTAAGAATGGCCTCAGGATCTTCTTGATAGTCGCTCGGAAGATTGAATCCGGCCATGACTACTTGAACGATCACAAACAACGAACAATATATATACCTGCTAGAACTACGGGGGTTAATTCAATAGAAATCACAAAGAATTAATTCTAGCCAATTGCTTCCCCAGCAATGGCGCCAGAAATGCTTGTTGACTCTTGCTAACGTCGTCACTAGGAGTAGACTATGGAATCTATCCCTGGCAACGGCGCCAGAAATGCTTGTTAACTCTTGCTAACGTCGTCACTAGGAGTAGACTATGGAATCTATCCCTGGCAACGACGCCAGAAAGGTTTGTTGATACTTCTTAATGTAAGAAGTATAACTAACTATTTGTATGACTATTGGTAGGTTCCGCAAGCGCACAGAATAAGTCTATTGTAGCACTTCACCCGGGAGTAACCGAGTATCGTATTTATTTCCACAGGGAAGCTACTATGGCAGAACTAACACTAGGACCGCTATGAACAACTAGTGATTCTAGCAGGGTTGATCGAAAAGTATGAATGGGGGTTGATATCTAATACTACTAAAAAGAAAGAAAAACTAACTACTACTAAACTAAATCGGCGGGGTCTGGCCGATGAACAGATTAATGTTTTCCTACACACTTACGAACACAACTAACTTAGCAATAAAGAGTTTATCTAGTTCTTCGAACCGTACACACCCTCTGGACTATTTACCTCAGACGTGCACAACGAGGTTTATGATTTAAGAACTAACCCAACTACATGGTGGAATTCAAGGCTCCCAGGGCTGTCACCACCTGTTTGCTACCACAGCTATCCGGGGGGCTAGCCACAACTAAGGTATAACTAGTCTAAGCACCGCGCTTACACTAATATATACTACTCTAATCTTGCGTCCAAAACTAGAGCACTGATTACTCAGCGAAGAACCCAAACTAGATACAAACTAAATACTAAGTTATTTATGATCGAAAGCACTCAACAAGAACAATAAGTAAAGAACTTAAAGTAAATGCTGAAAGTAGAAGAACACTAAGATAAATGAAGAAAGACTTGGAATTATTCCAGAGACTTGGAAGATCCTCTATTACAACTCCAGCTCTTCTCTTCTTCACTCTCGCTCTCACTCTAAGTCTCTCGACTAGAGTGTTCCTTCACCAGAGCTTCGCTTACAAGAGAGTGAGACTAATGAGGTGAGGTCTGAGTACAAATGAGCTCGGGGGGTCCTATTTATAGCCTAAGGGACCTAGGGGGGTACTTATGGACCTAGGGTTAGGTCAGGGGGGTGAGTGTGGTGGCGGGCGCCAGCCCTAGGTGGCGTCCGCCACCCCCTGGCCGTTGGATCCACCGACCTTGCTTCAACGGCATCCAGGAGCTCCAGGGAGGCGGTTCCAAGGACGGTTGCTTGTCCAAATAACCGTCACATGGGCAATTGGGTCATGATCCATGTGACATCCCTTCTTGGCCCTTGGATGCAATGACCTAAGTGATCAATGGCTGCAAATGAGTGTGGCATGCCTCCCCTGGATCAGTGACGTGGCAGGGGAGGAGTTTGGGCCTCACTCCCCTGGCGCCACCAGTGATGGGTGGCGGGCGCCACCCCAGCTTGGCCCAAAGTGAGCCCAGGTGAGTGTGCTCGCCTCCTTGTTGGTCCTCTTGGTCATTTTGCTCAAAAACCCTGCAATTTCCAACATTCAAATAAAACTCAAGGACAAGTGGAAATCGTTAGTTTTAAAAAGGTTTTTGGTTGATTTTAGGCCCTTGTGTTGTGTTATATGACCTTGTTGATGCTAAGAATATGACACTTAGTGAGCGTCAACAACGGTCTTCTTCTTCTTTTCCTCCTCTTGGGCTCCCCCATTCCGTTCCACGTGGTATGTGTCTTGAGTGACCACATCACCTAGTACTTGGTTTGGGGTTACCGTATCCAACCCTCTCTCACAAGGATTGTCACTAAGGTATCAAATCTAGGTGGCAAGCATTTCAAGAACTTGTGAGAAAAGGCCTTGTCCTCCACCTTCTCACCCAACACCTTCAAGTCATTAACAATGACTTGTAACCGGTGAAACATCTCCGGTATGCTTTCATCATCTTGCATCTTGAAGGTGGCAAGCTTGTCTTTGAGGATGTATAGCTTAGCACTCTTGACTGCCTTGGTGCCCTCATAGATCTCTTCCCATCTCTCCCATATCTCACTAGCTCGCTCAAGATTCTTGATTTGTTCAAAGACTTTGGTGTCAAAAGCTTCATAGAAAAGGTTGATTGCCACATCATTCAATTGAACCTTCTCTTCTTCTCTTGGGGTAGGATGGGCAGTATCAATCACTGCAAAATCATGCTCGATCACATCCCATATCTTCCTATTCATGCCTCTTATGAACGCGCACATCTTCCGCTTCCAACAATCGAAGTTGGTGCCGTCAAAATGTGGTGGCTTCCCCATATAAATGATTTGAGCCATTGTAACATTGGAGGTTGTAAATCCTCAAACAAATGGTGACTTGGATCCGATACCACTTGACAAGTCCGAATGGCTAGAGGGGGTGAATAGCCTATTTAAAAATCTAGAATCCTGAAACTCAAAGCTCAAAAACGGATATCAGATCACACAGTCAGTACTACCGACTATGGGGGTCGGTACTACCAGGGTCGGTACTACCGGCTCCAAGGGTCGGTACTACCGACAACCTAGGAGCAGCTACGAAATCGAGATGAACGAGATGCAAAAATGAATCTAGCTTATACCAAAGTTTCCCTAGGATATGTAGAAGAGGATTATACCTTGTCCAAGTAGTGGCTCCTCCCCAAAGTGTGGATCGAGCCTTCCCACACCTAAGAATGAGATAGGAGGGAGGAAGAACATGAGTGCAAACGAAATAATCGAAGAAGAAAATCCAACAAGCACACGAGACACAAGATTTATCCTGAGGTTCGGCCACTTCACTAAGAAGTACCTACGTCCTCGTTGTTGAGGTGACCACTAAGGTCAGAGTCTGTTTCACCTCCTTGCCTCACTCAAGCAACCACAAAGGCTAGCTGAGTTTCTTCACTAAGAATCACGAGGGTAATACAAATGCTTGGAGTGCCCTCACAAATGAGTCAATCACGAGCAACAACCGAAGAACACCTAACCGGCTAGGGTTCCAAGAACCCAAGAGTAAAGAACGCAAATCAAGCCGAAGAGATGTAAGATCCAAGTGCTCAAGACTGAACGCATCTTGCCCCTAGTGGGTTTCGGTGATTGGATGAAACACAAGATTACTGTGACAAACATGTGTTTGCAGAAACGGGATTGAGTTAGGTCACAGTAATGGCGATGATACAGGCATATGGAGTTCATGTCCCCTGGCGATGGATATCGTTTCGGTTTTCAAAGGACGGACAACAAAGACGGTGGTAGACTAGGCTAAGTGTCATATGGTGTTGGAGGACACTTAGGTAGTCTTAGGTCTTTGTTTTTTCTTTGGTCGTACTATAAAGGGGAGCATGAATCAGTAGCTTGACCTAGATGAGTCTATTGAGGTAGGTGTGGTGCACACTTGTTATTTCATAGCCCTAGGTAGCTCAGAGAGATGCCTTATGTCGAGAGGATCGAAAGTCGTTAAGGCCGCGTCGCGATCCGAGTTGGTTTAGCCCTTGTTATGGGCATCGGACGCTGGCCTGGTGGGCATCGGACGCGTCCGATGCTCACACCGACTAGGGTTTAGACTGGTGCATGGCATCGGACGCTCCGATGTTGCCACATCGGATGCGCCCGTGCCACTATTCGCTTGCGAGTGAACTGAGGGTTGCATCGGACGCTGGCATCGGACGCTGAGGGCCAGCGTCCGATGGCCACCCAGAGAGGTTCCAGAGAGGATAAATCTGCATCGGACGCGTCCGATGTGGAGGCATCCGATGCTGCCCAGCGTCTGATGCTCCTTTAACAGGTCTGACAGAATGGTACAGTCGACCGTTGGTCGAGGTCATCGGCGTCCGATGCCTCCGCAGAGTGACCTGTTCGGTGCTCTTTTGGATGACCGGTTGGGGGAGTATTTATACTCCTTCCCCTCATCCATTAGAGTGTTCTTGCCACTTCCATCTGCAGAGATGAGAGTGTGATGTGAGTGGAGATAGTGCAAGAGCCCTAGTGAGGTTGAGAGATTAGCTAATTGAGAGAATCAGTGACCTCCTAGTGAGAATTGAGTAGCAAGTGTGCATCCATCTATCTCTTTGGTTTGCCTTGTCTTGGTCAAGTGAGAGTTCTAGCTTGTTACTCTTGGTGATCGGCATCACCTAGACGGCTTGGTGGTGGTGATCGAAGAGCTTGGTGATCATTCGGTGGCTTTGTGGATGACCCAAGTCAAGTTGCGACCGGTAGCGAGCGATTCACCAGGCCGGAGTGGCGAAGAATCAGCTCGTAGTGAGCACTTGATCCTTGCGCGGATCAAGGGGGAGCTATACCCTTGCGCGGGTGCTCCAACGAGGACTAGGGGGTGTGCCGACACCTCGATACCTCGGGAAAAAGATCGTCGTGTCATCTCTACTCTCTTTACTTACGCATTTACATTTGAGCAATTCAATTCCGCAATTTACTTGTTGTTCATCCTTATTTGAATTGCCATGCTAGAGTAGAAATGGTTTAGCGATAGTCTTTTGTGCGGTTGTTGTTAGTGAAACACACTTCTAGGCACTAGGGGGTTAATTGGGGCTTGATAGGTTTTAATTCTTGCAAGAAGTTTTAGAAAAGCCAATTCACCCCCCCCCTCTTGGGCATCTTGATCCTTTCAATTAGTATCGGAGCCTCGTGCTCTCGATTTAGGCTTAACCGCCTAGAGTTAAGATGTCCGGGGGTGATGGACCACTGCCCATGTTCGAGGGAGACGACTTTCCATATTGGAAAATCCGTATGGAGTCGTACCTAGAAGCGGTTGATGTTAAATGCCGCGAAGTCGCGATCACCGGCTTTGCTAAGCCCAAGGAAGACACAAGCCTTACTCCTAATGAGGAGGAAAATGAGAAATGGATTGCAAAAGCCAAAAACATCCTTTTTAGAGGCATTTGCAAGGATGTGTTCAACCGCGTTCGGAACCACAAAAATGCCCATGATCTATGGGAAAACATTTGTGCGCTCCATGAGGGAACCAAGAGTGAGCGTGAGGAACGCTATCATTTAGTTATGCAAAAGCTTCACTCTTTTGATATGCATGCTAATGAATGTGCAAATGAAATGTACTCACGCTTGAATGTTCTTGTAGAGAAACTCAATGGACTTGGCCTCACACAAATGCAACCATCCGATGTTGTGAGAAAGATTCTTTGTGTCCTCCCAATTGACAAATATGGACACATTGTGACGGTGCTACATCAAGGCGATCTTTCCACCGCTACACCAACTCAAATCTTGGGAAAGGTCAATGTGCATGAGATGTACATGCACATCACACCAAGTGGTGGCTCTTCCACTGACAAGAAGAAGGACTTGGCCTTCAAAGCAAGCCATGACAAGAAGGGCAAGTCCAAGGCTATTGAGGTGCATCATGAAAGCTCAAGTGATGAAGAGGATGATTCCAACATCGCTCTCATGGTGAGAAGAACCACCAAGATGTTGAAGAAGCTTCACAAGAATGGAGTCAACTTTGGCTCAAGAAAGAAGAAGTTCTTCACAAGTTGAAGGACCGAGAAGCAACCAGAAAGCGACCAGAGGGGGGGTGAATGGGAGCTTCAAAATTTCCTTTCGGAAACTAGCAGCCACTGTCCCGAGAACCACCCCCAAAAGACAAACCCTAGAGCTTGCTAATGTCCACGGCCCTAGATGTAGGGTGGGTGCTTCCAAGTAGCACAGCGGGACACTACACAACTCTAGAAAGCCAACGCAAAAGATGGAAACCAAATCTGACAATGAGCGAACGAACCACGAACGAAAACGCGTTGAGCAGTACTGACCGGACTCAGCCTGCGTCCGGTCACGAGGCACCGGACTTGTCCGATCGAGTGAAATCCAAAACAGAAGCTCTCTGAGTTGGACCGAACTCTGAGAGGCAGGCCGTCCGATCGACTGATGTGCGTCCGGTCATCAGGGAGCGGACGCGTCCGGTCAGTCAGAATCAGGTTTGGGACCTTACTGAGTTGGACCAGACTCACGGGAGCGGAGCGTTTGGTTGTTACGAGAGCGTTCGGTCAGATAGAACAAAAACCAGGAACAGTAGTAACGTTGCGTCCGGTCACCGCGTCAACTGAGCGTCCGGTCAATTACGCAAAACAAGCCAAGCTCGGCCTTCAATGACCGGACTCGCAGGGAGCGTCCGGTCAATGATCAGCCAGCGTCCGGTCACCCCGCGAAACGGCTGCTCATCCACCGATTCGACTCGATCTCACCCAAAACAAAACCTCTAGGGTTCAAACTTGGTGAGTAGAGTCACAAGGAGGATAGTGAGCTATCTCTAAGAGATCATGGCTCGAACCTATCTCCAAATCGATGAATCAAAAAGATTCGGGGGAAGGGAGAAAAACTGACCCAAAACGAAAATTGATCGATCTCCTAGACGTGAGGTTAGAGGAGAATTCCTTCGGTGGAAAGAAGTGCCTCACGACCTAGAACAACTTTGTTCAAACGGACTTGCTAAAGATGAACCAAGCAAAGAGATCGAGCGACGCGAAAAATGTGGAGAAAAAGGATTCCGCGAAGAACACGAACGAAACGCGAATCACGACCACGAATTTGCAACCGTGTGGCTACCACACGCTACAACAGTGAGGTTAAGACCTCACTTCCTCAAAATCTCCAGTAACAGAGGTATGGTTCTCTGCGGATCTCAGCTAGCTACAGCAGGGGATTGGGAGAGCAGGAAACCCTAGAAGCAAAGAGCAAAATGAACTGAGATAGATGGGGAGGTGGGTGTCTCCCCCTACTTATCCTAATTCTAACTATTCCTAATCCCCACTCTACCCCTAACTACTTACAGAGCGAACCAGCTAAACCCTAAGGTTTCTGGACCAACTCGATGGTAGGTGGATCCGACGGCCACGCTCGCACAACTCGTAGCGTTGCCTCGATGCAACCTCCCGATTGCCGCCACGTGCCGCCACCGCTCTGCACACCCCCGGTTTTGTGGCCCAAATCGGGAAACCAGCCTTTCTAGCCACCCCCGGTTTTGAGGCCCAAACCGGGAAACCAGCCCACCAGCATCTGAGTTTTGAGGCCCAAGCTCAGCAACCCGCAACCCGCCGCCAGGTTTTGAGGCCAAACCTAGAAACCGTCCTCAGCTCGAGTTTGTGGCCAAACTCGGAACCGTCCACGCCCCGGTTTTGAGGCCCAAACCTGGAAACCGTCCACCCGTTGGTTTTTCTCTGGCTCTAAACCGCCAACCGACGCCGCCGTAGAGGGGATGCACCTCCGTGCACCCCGTCCACCGACACGTGTCCCCAAGTCCACGACTCAGGCAACACATGACCGCAAGTCTTCCCTTGTCGCTGTCCCAGGCTGCCAGCCACCACAGCTGATCCTCGGGCCACCGGTCCCTCAGTCCAAGCCTCACGTCCGCCCTTCGCCACTCTCGGTCCATCGGCACGGCACGTCTCTACTTGACCTTCACCTTGCCTCTGATCACTGTATCCATGCTCGACACCTGCACAACACAAGCCAAAGAACATGCGCATCATCCCAGTTGACAATCACTCATCACTCAGAGACTCGGCATACACCCATGTATCCGCAATCTCCCCCTTAATGAGTGCATTGTCAACTACCAACACAAATCATAATGGAAAAAGAAGAAGGAAGAAGGAAGAGAAGAGAGAACTCAACCAAATGATCCAAACCATAGCAAAGCCGAAGAAGGTCAAGTGGAACGAGCAGAACAACTTGGTTCCCAAAGACATGGGCAACGGCTCGACGCAACCAAGCAAAGCAAAGCTAGCCCTCAAGAAGAGGTAGAACAGGCTCAAACACCGCTAGCAAATACCAATTGAAAATATCAAGGCAAAATGCTAGTCCCTCAAGACAGAGGCACAGAGGCTTAAACACAACTAGCAAAGAAATCTCGATACCAAAGCCTTACAGCCAACAGAAGCGACAAACTCCCTCTCGAAAAGTGCACTCAACCAGGAAAAACTCCCCCTTGATTCAACTTGGAAAGCATAAGATTTGAATATTCCCCCTTAGTGATCTTCTAGGAAGCATATGATTTGCAATTTATCCCCCTTAGTTGAAAATGCACTTATCAAGAAACAATGCTCCCCTTTAGAAAATGCACCATCAAAAAGTGTCAATAAGAGAGGTTCTCCCCCTTCGAACATGCATATGAGTCAAAATGCAAGTTAGGAGCTTCAGGAGTATACTCAAAAGAGTGCAAAAATGCTCTACAGAGTTCTGATCCGATGACTCAGAAAAATGCACAGAATGCTAGCAAAGGCTCAAACTGATCACCAAATATGAAATATGAACATGTGAGCAGTTTTCAGCCGAAAAAGTATTCACCATCAACATAGCACAAGACATGTATAGACAGGAAGTCAAACAAGTGCTAATCATGTATACAAGGTGAGCTACCCCTAGCATAGTTCAAACATCATGCTGATACCAATTGAGGCATATACTTGTGATTTCAGATTTTAATCGGAGTTGCAAGCGGTGAAAATACACAAGTTCAGAAAACAACATGTGACTGCGAGAGGTTGAATGCTTGTTATTGCCTAACTTTCCAACTATGCGAAGCTATAGCATAAGCATCAGAAGCTTAAAGCAACAGTTTCGGTCATACAACTGCACAGCTCAAGTTTATCCCAAAAGTGCAATGGGAAACAGTCTCAAAACTGTGAGGTGCTAACAAGCAAGCCCCATCTCGATCTTTCAATTCACTTAACTTGGTTCAGATTTTAAACAGAATATGAACCTATCAGCAAGTGAATGACTCAACACTAGAGATAGCAACCTAGCATATATGAAAAGCACCGAATGATCTCTCAACACCATTCTAGTTGAAGGTCAACACATTCTACACATGCTAGTTGCATATCTCAATGGTGAACATTTTCAAGTTTTAAGTTCATTAAGCAGGTTCACCATTCAAAAATAGCTCAGCTCACAACATGTATTAGTGATCAGAAAGAGCATAAGCTACAACATCAATCTAAAACATCAGAGCAAAAACTACATAGAGCATAGTTACATTCTTCAGACTATATTCATGAAGCTCAGAATGTAAAAGCGTATGCTAAAATGCAAAAGAAAACAAAGACAAGTGAAAAAGAGTCAGTCAGAGTCAAAATGTTTCCCCCATCTAAAAGGGGAAACACACACCAAGCTCACCTCTCAACCGATTAAAGGTTGATTGGTCCAAAGGTTTGGTGAAAATATCAGCAAGCTGATGATGAGTATCGACATGGCGAAGGTCGATATCACCCTTCTCATAGTGGTCTCACAGAAAATGAAAGCGCACATCAATGTGTTTGGTCTTCGAGTGAAGCACGGGGTTCTTAGCAACGCTAATGGCACTCGTGCTGTCACAAAGCAAAGGAACATGAGAAAAGCTCAGACCAAAATCACGCAAAGTGGCCATCATCCAGAGTAACTGAGAACAGCAGCTAGCCGCAGCAACATACTCAGCCTCCGTGGTAGACTGGGCGACACTAGACTGCTTGCGGGAAGACCACGATACAAGAGAAGAACCAATAAACTGGCAAGTCCTAGAAGTGGACTTGCGATCAATCCGGCAACCAGCAAAATCAGCATCGGAATAACCACAAAGGGAAAGGGTGGAGGAAGCAGAATACCAAATCCCAAATTCTGGAGTGAAGGACAAGTACCTCATAATGCGCTTGACCGCCTGACAGTGAGAAGTGCGCGGTGACGACTGAAAACGCGCGCAAAGACACACCGCGAACTGGATGTCCGGGCGTGTCGCCGTCAGGTACAGCAGCGATCCGATCATACTCGGTACTCCTTCTGGTCCACTGCTTCTCCCTCCTTGTCCGCATCCAGGGCCGTCGTGGTCGCCATGGGTGTTGGAAGAGGCTTGGCCTCACCCATGTCGAACTTCTTTAGAATGTCACGAGTATACTTACCCTGGTGCACGAACGTTCCTTCCCGGGATTGCTTGATTTGCAACCCGAGGAAAAACGTCAACTCGCCCATCACGCTCATCTCGAACTCCACGCTCATAGTGTCTGCAAACTTGGCAACCAAAGCGTGAGAAGAACCACCGAAAATGATATCATCCACGTAAATCTGGACCAAGAGTGTATCAGTGCCTTGCTTGAGGAGAAAGAGCGTTTTATCTACACATCCCATTTTAAAACCCTTAGCAAGCAAAAATGTTTTCAACCTATCATACCAGGCTCTAGGGGCTTGTTTCAAACCATACAAAGCTTTGTGAAGTTTAAAGACATAGTTTGGAAACTTGGGATTTTCGAAACCGGGGGTTGTCTAACATACACCTCTCTTCTATGTAGCCGTTTAAGAAGGCACTCTTGACATCCATTTGAAAAAGTTTGAAACCTTTGGATGCAGCAAAAGCCAAGAGTATCCTAATCGCCTCCAAACTAGCTACAGGAGCAAAAGTCTCCTCATAGTCTATCCCCTCCTTCTGACTATACCCCTGGGCTACGAGTCTGGCGTTGTTTCTCACAACTTCGCCATCTTCTCCCTGTTTGTTTTTGAAAACCCATTTTGTCCCAATTGGATGACACTCAGAAGGTGGAGACACTAGAACCCAAACCTGATTTCTCTCAAAGTTTTCAAGCTCCTCATGGATGGGATTGACCCAATCCGGATCGGTCAAAGCGTGTCCAACATCTCGGGGTTCAAAATCAGCAACGAATGCAGAATGAGCAAAGTGAGAGATTTGCCTTGACCGGGTGACGCGTTCGTCGATGCTGCCGATCATCTGCTGAGGGGGGTGTTGCCGCTGGATGTGTCGTGGTGCCTCTCAAGCAGACGTGATCTCCCCCTCAATAGCAGCTGGTGCCTCCCCGGGTACAAAAGGTACCGCTCGGGGTGGCGGATGGATCCACGGCCCCCAGGAAAGAAGAAGACGTGGGCCGTGAGTCGTCGTAGAAGCCGCTCTTTATGGCATAGCAGGTGGAGGGGGTGCTGGATCATCCATACCTTCAGCACCCTCGTCCTCGTCATCAAAAAGAGGCTCACCAACCTCATGATCACCTGCACGCTCAAAACGAGAAGAAGGACAAACCATGGTCTCGTCGAAGGTGACATCGGATGTCTCCATGACTTGGTTAGTGTCAAGGTTAAGTACACGATAAGCTCGAGTGTGAGTGCCATAACCCAAAAACACACCGTCAGAAGAACGAGACTCAAATTTGTCCAGGTTGCCCTTTGAGTATAAAACAATGGCAACAAAAACTCTAAAATAACTCACCTGGGGAGTTTTCCAAAACGCAACTCATAAGAGGTCTTTTTCAAGAAAGCTCGAAGAAAAATGCGATTGGAAATATAGCATGCAGTGCTCATAGCTTCGGCCCAATATCGCCTAGGAGTCATATGCTCATCGAGCATCGTCCTGGCCATCTCTACAAGGGTTCGATTCTTCCTCTCTACAACACCATTCTGTGGTGGTGTGTAGGGGGAAGAAAACTGATGCTCCAAGCCCAAAGAGTTACAAAACTTCTCAAAGTTCGAATTCTTGAATTCGGAACCATTATCACTCTGAATTGCTCGCATCGAGTTCAAAGGGAACTCGTTCTGAAGACGCAAAATCAGAGTGCGAGCAAAGGAGAAAGTCTCAGTCTTCTCAGCTAAAAAGAAGACCCACGAATATCTCGAAAAATCATCGACAACAACAAGCACATACCACTTCCCCCCAACAGAGCTCACCCGAGCCGGACCAATAAGGTCCATATGCAAAAGCTCTCCAGGGCGCTTAGTCATGACCTGAGTCACTGGATGGTGGGGAGCGGCAACCATCTTCCCATGTCTACAAGAATGGCAAACAAGATCCTTCTCCATCGACAACTTGGGCAATCCTCGGATTAGGCCAAGTGAGCTAAGTCTTGCAAGCAAGTCGAAGCTTAAATGACCGAGCCTCCTATGCCACTTCCAAAGATCAGAAGAGGAAGGACTAGCCAAAAGACAGCGGGAAATACCAAACGACTCCGAGAAATCCGCACGAAAGACTTTCCCAAAGGGCAAAATCACACAAACAAGATTGCCCTGAGGGTCCAAAATACGACTGAGATTCGGCTTAAAACGAATCTCATAGTCGTCATCAAAGAGTTGCGAAACAGAAAGAAGGTTAAAATGCAAGTTAGAAACAAGAGCAAGATCGCGCAACACAAAGTGCTCATTAACTCACACAGACCCACGAGACAAGACCTTACCTTTGCTATTGTCGCCGAAGGTGATATACTCCTTTTCGGCGACCGGACTAAGACTGGAGAACCACTTGGTGTTTCCGGTCATGTGCCTCGAGCAACCGGAATCCACCAACCAAACGTTCTCCAATCGTTTTACCTACATCAATAAAAAGACATAGGGTGAGCATACGGGCCAACACTGGGGTTAGTGAAGTGGGAAGAATACCAGTGTTGGGCCGGCTGCTCAAAAGAACGGTTAGTGTAAAAACCATTCCTAGCACACCTATGAAGGAAGCGATCACCACGTTTAGACAGACATGGTCCGCTGGGGAAGGAGCACTCACCGCGATACTCAAAACGCGGTGGGGGAAAACGCTCAACTACAACGCCACCGCCACGGGGTCCATAGCCCACAAATGCAGGCTCCCACCGGGCACGCTCTCTACGAGGCCTAGGCCTAGGAACTTGTAACACCTTAGGTGTTTACATGAATAAAATGTTGTCATGTCATCATAAGCATTCCATTGCATCATGTGCTAGCTCACCTTGAGATGCATTCACTAAAATAAGTTTAATTCTTAGTATGTGAGTATCTTTGTTTATATGCTTGTGATGTAACTCAAAAACCTTATTTAGAATGTCATTATGAAGTAACTTGTGTTCATTCCCATTTGACTAATGTCAGGTAAAGGCATGAATTCAAGTTCAACAATTCAAAAGAATATAAAATTTATTTAGCTTAAATGGGAAAATCATTAAATTCCTATATAAGTTAATTAGCCCTTTCTAGTTAACTCAAAATCTATGCATAATTCTGGGTTGACCCTAAAAGCTTTTTGGTAGATCTTGAGGGGAAGTACAACTTTGGTATTCAAAGTTTTCAAAGTTTAGTACAAAATTTAATGTAATTTTGAATCTAGTCAAACCCTGGAAATGGTCACCTTTTGACTTTAAACATGCATTTCAAAAACTATTTGGAATCTGAGTTTGAGATCTACATCAAAGTGGTAGAGAATTTCAAAATGAACATTTCATACATTGATCATTTTTCAAGTGTCAATGCAAAATCAAAAGTAATTTTGCTTTTACTGCAAAACCCTAGTTCTGTCCCCTTTTCAAATTTTCAATTTGAAATCGGTTTGAACTGTTTTGATCAAATTGACCTATTTCCATTTGAAATCAGCCAAAGAGTGTTAAAGCAAAGTTGTACAACTTTTCAAAATCTACATTTCATATTTTGACAAATCTTTAAGTGTAGTTCAAATTTCAAAAGTATTTTCAAAAATTCAGAAAGGAGAGAGGAGCAAGGAACAGTGCCGGCGGGGGAAGCGCCTGGAGCTCGGCCAGCGAGCTGCTTCCCCTGTGCAGAGCTCGCGCTGGGGCGCATGCGCCGCACCAGCGAGCTGCCTGCTAGCTTCGCGCGCGCGTGCAACATGCCGCCGCCCTCTTCTTCGTCTCTATCATCCTCCAGAAGCATCGTGTCTCGCCTTTCTCCTCTACTCGCTCGCCGCCGCCGTCTTCCCTCTGCTCGGTCATGCCGGTCGTATGAGCGTTCATCCGCCCCGCTTGACCGCACCAACAAGCTCGCCTCGTCATTGCGGAGTTGTAGAGCCAGGTCGTAGCCTCTCTCGCCCCCGCAACCGCCCGGCGTGCTCGTCGTCTTCGTCTCCGGTCCCGGACGCCGCCATCGACGCCCTCACCGTGGTCAGCGCACTCGGAGTTCGTTCATCTTCACTTGAGCCTTGTTCTCGCTTTCTCATCTCTTCCTGATGCTCTAACACCAGGTCCTTGACCTTTTCTCCCTCTATCTCAGCCGGAACAGGCCGTCGCCGTCGAGCCGCACCGCTGGAACCCGCCGTCGTCGTCGTCCTCACCGTTCGGAGCCGCGTCAGCCTCGGAGATCTAGCCCGCTAGAGTCGTGGTGAGCCTCTGGTGCTGATGCGCATGTCCGTGGGCTCGGTAGAGCTCCCAGTTGGTCGGCGTGTCGCCGCCGTGCCGCCGCGTCCGCCGGTGTCATTGTCGGAGTAGAGAGAGAGGTCGAGGGAGGGAGTTTGAGGGTTCATCGAAGCCGTGAGGGCAAGGGGAAGGTGTTGAGCCGGTTGGTTTGGCCGGAGGAGGTCCCGTTACTCCGGCGTGCGCGAGCCGAGCTCGCCACCGGCAGCCATGGGAATCGGGGACTTGTCGTAGGGAATTCGACAAAACTCGAGGGCCTAGGTGCAAAGTCTATGACTCAGTTGAATAGTGCTCAACAGTGTCAAGGACTTAGTTGTAGTTTGGTTAAAGCCGGAGGGCTTTTTTGCAAAGTCGGCTGTGCAAGCGCGGGCAGGCCCGAGTTGGGCCGGTTTGCGCGCGAGTTGGGCCGAGCTGGGTTGGTTTCGGCCTAACAGGGTTTTTCTTTATTCAAATACTTTAATCTATTTTTGTTTATATGAATGCGAATGCTGATTTTGTTATTTTTGTATGAATTAATCTGTTGATTCAAAAATCATGGAAAAATTTGTACATGTTCTTTGAGATGTGTAGTTTTTATTAAAAATATAATATATGCATGTTTCTATATACTGATTTGCAGTAAAAATTGTAGCTTGTAATCCTTGAATCATTGTTCAATGATTTTTATAAAATTGAGTTTAACTCCAAAAATGCTGAAATTTATTTTGTGCACTGTTTGGGTCATAACCAATCTATGTGAGAAGTTTGAACTAGTTTAAGAATAGTTTGCTTCACAACTTAATTTCATGCTAATTACATTGCTTTCTTTATGAATAAGTAATGTTGGAAAACATAAAAACCTAAGTTTCCTTATGGAAGCTTTGAAGGTTAAGATAAGTGAATTATCTTGATCTGTTGCTTGATGCAGGCAAGTGTCACTCTTATAAACCATGTATGTTTATGCAAGTTGGTTTTGTTGGCTTGCAACTTTACCGTGAGGGAAAGTTGTTGCAAGTCAAGTGTTTATAACTTAGTAATTTTCCATCTTTACTATGATCATGACATGAGCATCTCATCAAGCATGCACTCTTTTATCGTGTAGTTTCCGAAGGGGTCGATTGTCTGGACAAGGTTGGTCCAGGGAGTTCGGAGTGTCCTGTTGATCCGGAATATCAGGAATTCCCGACTTTTTCGGTCAACAAAGGCAAGCCCGGTTCATTTAACCATTTCCTTGGATTTACAATTACACTTACTTTCGATAACCTGATGCATTAGATGTTTATCAAATAAATGCTTTAAACCTGTTGATGCATGATCAACCTTGTTATCGATATATCATCCTTGATACCTGCTTTATGCAAATGATAGAAATGCTTAGCCTTGCTTTATGAAGCTTTTGATAAATGTTTTCGATACTTATCGTTCTGGAATGATAATGAGAAAGAATGATGGTTAAGACCAGACGGGCACATGCATCGAACCTTGGGTTGGTGTAGGGTGACCCGGATGTGTCGGTTTAGGGTTAACCATTGTTGGCCTGCTAGATTGAGAAACTGTGAAGTACCGATCATATGCTACGGTAAGCCCTGCCTTGATGGTTCTTAAATGAGAACGGCTACTCGCGCACTGGGAGTGGAGAGATGGCGGGAGTACTAGCTACCCTCGTGTGTTAAAGTCCCGGATTGGAGGTGTACAAGTACTCTCGGGTGGCGCGGACCCGGTCTTGTTTGGAGGATCCGAGGTTGGGGTTGATATATGTGTGATCGAGGGTCTACATATGTCGTATGATCGTGGAAAACTCCCAGATCTGGTTTAATCGGTTCGAATCGTCGTGCTCCTCGGTTAAGAAGACTCAATCTTTTGACCCACATCGTAGAATAAAAGGGAACTTGTTTAAGAAAGAAGGATAATGATATTTCACTAATATTCACTTTCAGTTTTTACCATGTACTTAAATGATTAAGTAAAATTTGGATCTAGGATTACTTTAGTAAGCTTTTATGCAAATAAAAAGTATTGTTGAGCCTACCCAAACCAGCATACCTGTTTCTTCTCTTTTCTTGTCGGGTAAGCCTTGTTGAGTACCTTTGTACTCAGGGTTTGTTAAACCCCTGTTGCAGGTGACGTTCACGAGCAACCTTGCTTTGAGGCTTGTTGCGTGACCGTCATTGAGGAGGACGTGTCCAGGGAGGAGTAATGCAACCCTTAGGCGGGGCTGTTTGTGTGAAATACAGTTATATTAATGTTGCTTCCACTACCTAGGGTAAAGTTTGAAACTATGGTTTGTAATAACGATGTGAGTTTGAACAACTGGTTTGTAAAACTTATGGTGTAATAGTTCCGCACTCTTATCTCTAATGTATATTATTTGTGAAATGTTGTAATACTGCATGACTCTTGCAATGATCCTGGGAATGTAAGGAAACGTGGATGAGTCGGGTTACCCGATGACACGTGATGGGCCTTTTGGGTTATGGGGCACAGGGTATGTCTGTCTGAGGTCTGTAGGACAAGGACAGGTACTCGTGGGCCTTATTAATTCAGGAGTTTCTGTCACAGAACTTGAGGCACTACATCTCTAGGCCTAGCATCTCTCCTCGGAGCTCTCCTCTCCCTAGGCCTGGGAACTTGAGGTTCAGGACCTCTGGGCCTAGCAGCTCTCCTCGGAGCTCTCCTCTGAACATTCGGCACATATACATCATGGAAAGGATGGTACATGTCCGGGTTGTTCATCTCCCTAGCACGGCGCGCCTCTCTCTTGCACCGAAAACAGAACTCACTCAAGTGTCCATCTCTCCCACAATGCTCGCAATGGTACCTCACCGCACTCAAAGGGGGTTGTTGGTACACATGGTTGTGGGTGTGGATTACCTTGCCCTTCTGTGGCAAACACTCCTCTTGGATAGGTGGCATGGTGTCCAGTTTGTTCTTGAGGTAGTTGGGTTTGGGATGCCACACTTGGTTCTTGGGTGGAGCTCTCGGAGGATCTTCAAACACTCCATCCTTGGTGTTAGGCTTGAGAGGCTCTTTGGGTGGAAGCTTGGTAAGTTTGGGAGTAGTGGTGGAGTTGGGCTTCTCACTAGGGTTCAGACCACTCGACTCTCCAATCTTCCCAAAAGCTGAAAGATCAACACCCTGAGCAAAACCTACACCAGGACCTCCAGCAGCTCGCTTGAATTGGGAGATCATCATCCCGAGCTGTGGCTCACCACAAGACACCCATGACAAGATGGTCTGAAGGTATGTGTTTCTTCCTCGGTTTGCATCTTGTCATGCTTCACATTAGCAATCTCCATCTCCAAACCCTCACACAAAGCGCACCTAGTCACACAAGTGCTACCCGAGCTGGCCTCCTCAAGAGAACCAATCTTGGCATTTTTCTCTGCCAACTCGGATTGCAAGACAAGACAAGTCTTGCACGCACCCAACAGCGAGGGTCTAGCCTTCAGCTCATCCACCTCTCCTACCAACGCAACGTACTTGCTTCTCAAAGTGAGAAGGTCAGTCATGTGCGTGGTGCACATCGCACACTCTACCTCCTCAGAAACGACCACGGTGGACTTTGCAAACTCAAGCTCTCTCACCGTGTCCTCCCACTTCTGCCTAAACTCCTTGTGCTCTCTAGCAGCACGCCTAAGCAACTTGTCCTGACTAAGCAAGGCGACAGTAAGCTTCTCAACCTCAGCAGAAAGCTCGTCGTGGGTGAGAGATACCTGGGAGGTGTCGTCGTCGTCGTCCCGAGGAGAGTTCACCAGCTCGCTGTCGACCTCCATGCCGAGGGCCATGGTGCAGAGGCCGTCGTCGTCGGCGAAGAAGAAGAGACCGTTCAGCTTGTCCTCGATCCTCTTCTTCTTCTCGGACTCGTCGTCGCTTGAGCAAGCGGAGTCGTCATCCGAGCCGTCGACGTCGCTGAGCGTGGCGAAGAACGCACGCTGCTCAACCTGGGCCTTCTCCAAGTACTTCTTCTTGATGTACTCCTTGTCGAAGCCGCCCCTCCGCTTGTGCCTCGCGGGACGTACTTCTCCTTGCGCTTGCGGAGTCGTACTGTGCCCATGATCGCCCTTCCTAGATGAATGCTTCTTCTTGGGACAGTTGGCGATGAAGTGGTCGGGGTCGCCGCCACAACATCCTGAGCGTCCTCCTCCGCGGCGGGACGGTTCATGCGGTTGTTGTGGAACCGCGAGACCGGTTAGCGAGCATAGCCAACTCGTCATCCCCCAAAGACTCCAGCTGGTCCTCTGTGACAGAAAAGAGAGACGAAAGAGCAAAACCTCCAGAGGGGTTAGCCGAAGAGCCAGAAACCAAAGCCATAGTCGGGCCAGAAGGATTCTCATAAGAGGCCCTTGCCGTGGCATCAATCTCACTGGACTTGAGCTTACTGAAGAGCTCGTCGCACGTGAGGGTCTCATAGTTAGGTGATTCGATGATCGCCTGAACTTTAGAATCCCACACCGACCGATCAAGGGTATGCAAAAGCTTGAGAGCCCTCTCATGATCATCGAAAGGCAACAACTCCTTGTTAGCCCTCATCCTGTTGACAATCACCTGAAAGCGAGCGAATAAACTTTCTATGCTCTCGCCAGGCATATGTCGAAAGTTCTCATACTCTCGCTTGAACGACTCGTAGAGACGGGGTTTGACTTGAGAGGTTCCCTCATGAAAGCGCATGAGGGTAGCCCAAATCTCCCGAGCCGTAGAGAGGTGAGAAACACGATCAAATTCACTCATGCTCAAACATGAGAAAAGAGCATTACGTGCTCGGCTATTGGCATCGTGCTCATCGATCTGAAGCTGAGAGACACGAGCAGCCAAGACCACGTAATCAGCAGAGTTGCAAATATCCCAGATGGAAGCACCCAAACTCTGCAAATAGGCCGACATGCGTATCTTCCAATACGCATAGTTCGTCCCATCGAAAAACGGCGGTTTGCCCACGCCGCGATCCATGTCGCCTTCTGTGGATCTGGAACCGGCTAAGGTGGAAGATCCTTAACCCGCTCCGATACCAATTGAAGGACCGAGAAGCAACCAGAAAGCGACCAGAGGGGGGGTGAATGGGAGCTTCAAAATTTCCTTTCGGAAACTAGCAGCCACTGTCCCGAGAACCACCCCCAAAAGACAAACCCTAGATCTTGCTAATGTCCACGACCCTAGATGTAGGGTGGGTGCTTCCAAGTAGCACAGCGGGACACTACACAACTCTAGAAAGCCAACGCAAAAGACGGAAAACAAATCCGACAATGAGCGAACGAACCGCGAACGAAAACGCGTTGAGCAGTACTGACCAGACTCAGCCTGCGTCCGGTCACGAGGCACCGGACGCGTCCGGTCGAGTGAAATCCAAAACAGAAGCTCTCTGAGTTGGACCAGACTCTGAGAGGCAGGGCGTCCGGTCGACTGATGTGCATCCGGTCGTCAGGGATCGGACGCCTCCGGTCAGTCAGAATCAGGTTTGGGACCTTACTGAGTTGGACCGGACTCAGGAGAGCGGAGCGTCCGGTCGTTACGAGAGCGTCCGATCAGATAGAACAAAAACCAGGAACAGTAGTAACGTTGTGTCCGCTCACCGCGTCAACTGAGTGTCTGGTCAATTACGCAAAACAAGCCAAGCTCGGCCTTCAATGACCGGACTCGCAGGGAGCGTCCGGTCGATGAACAGCCAGGGTCCGGTCACCCCGCGAAATGGCTGCTCGTCCACCGATTCGACTCAATCTCACCCAAAACAAAACCTCTAGGGTTCAAACTTGGTGAGTAGAGTCACAAGGAGGATAGTGAGCTATCTCTAAGAGATCATGGCTCGAACGTATCTCCAAATCGATGAATCGAAAAGATTCAGGGGAAGGGAGAAAAACTTGACCCGAAACAAAAATCGATCGATCTCCTAGACCGTGAGGTTAGAGAAGAATTCCTTCGGTGGAAAGAAGTGCCTCACAACCTAGAACAACTTGGTTCAAACGGATTTGCAAAAGATGAACCGAGCAAAGAGATCGAGCGACGGGAAAAACGTGGAGAAAAAGGATTTCGCGAAGAACACGAACGAAACGCGAATCACGACCACGAATTTGCAACCGTGTGGCTACCACATGCTACAACAATGAGGTTACGGCCTCACTTCCTCAAAATCTCCAGTACACAGAGGTATGGTTCTATGCGGATCTCAGCTAGCTACAGCAGGGGATTGGGAGAGCAGGAAACCCTAGAAGCAAAGAGCCAAATGAACTGAGATAGATGAGGAGGTGGGTGTCTCCCCCTACTTATCCTAATTCTAACTATTCCTAATTCCCACTCTACCCCTAACTACTTACAGAGCGAACCAGCTAAACCCTAAGGTTATTCTGGACCAACTCGATGGTAGGTGGATCCGACGGCCACGCTCGCACAACTCGTAGCGTTGCCTCGACGCAACCTCCCGATTGCCGCCACTTGCTGCCACCGCTCTGCACACCCGGTTTTGTGGCCCAAACCGGGAAACCAGCCTTTCCAGCCAACCCCCGGTTTTGAGGCCCAAACCGGGAAACCAGCCCACCAGCATCTGAGTTTTGAGGCCCAAACTCAGCAAACCCGCAGCGCCCAGGTTTTGAGGCCCAAACCTGGAAACCGTCCTCAGCCCGAGTTTTGTGGCCAAACTCGGAAACCGTCCACGCCCAGGTTTTGAGGCCCAAACCTGGAAACCGTCCACCCGATGGTTTTTCTCTGGCTCTACCACCAAACAGACGCCGTAGAGGGGATGCACCTCCTGTGCACCCCGTCCACCGACACGTGTCCCCAAGTCCACGACTCAGGCAACACATGACCGCAAGTCTTCGCTTGTCGCTGTCCCAGGCTGCCAGCCACCACAGCTGATCCTCGGGCCACCGGTCCCTCAGTCCAAGCCTCACGTCCGCCCTTCACCACTCTCGGTCCATCGGCACGGCACGTCTCTACTTGACCTTCACCTTGCCTCTGATCACTGTATCCGTGCTCGACACCTGCACAACACAAGCCAAAGAACATGCGCATCATCCCAGTTGACAATCACTCATCACTCAGAGACTCGGCATACACCCATGTATCCGCACAAGTAGCAAGAGAAGGCCAATCTCCGAAATGGATTGCTACAATTGCGGTGAACTTGGCCACCATGCTCATTAATGCACCAAGCCCAAGAAAGAGAGCTACAATAACAAGCACAAGGGCAAGAAATATGACTCATCTAGTGAGGATGAGAAGAATAGTGAGAAGCCATACAAGAAGGATGGCAAGAAGAAGAAGCAATTCCACAAGAAAGGTGGCAAGGCCTACATTGTTGGTGATTGGCTCACCGACATTGACTCCTCCGGTGGTTCATCAAATGAAGATAGTGATGATGAGAAGGAGAAGGTGGCCGCTCTAGTCATTGGCTCATCTACACCACCACCACCACTGTCACCATCATCATCTACACACCTATGCCTCATGGCTAAAGGTGATCGAAAGGTATAAAGCGATGATGACTCTAGTGATAGTGATAGTGATGGTGAATTTGAGGCACCCTCTTATGATGAGCTTGTTAAATTGCTAAACAACTACTCTAAAATCATAAGAAAGACTAGAGCTAAAATGAAAAGCTTGTTGATGAAAATGAATCTCTTGTTGAGAAGTATGATCATGCTATACATGCTAGTGATGAGCTAAAAGATGAACTTGCTACTATGTCATCATCTATCAAGGAGCTCAAGTCCTCTAACAAGGAGCTCAAAGCTAAAAATGAAAAACTTGATAAGATGCATAGTGATCTTACCACAAGTTATGCTTTGCTCAAAGATAAATACACTCAAGTCAAAGTAGATCATGATACACTTAGTGTTGCTTATGATATGCTTTCTCATGAGACACATGATGCTCCTAACCTTGTTGTTAAGTGTGACATAGCAACATCTTGTGAGGACTTGGTTAGTGAGCATGATGAGCAAACAGCTAGTGGCAAGGGCAAGAAAGTGGTTGAGGTGGATCACTATGATGACTATGTCGAGATCAAGAATGGGAATGCAAAGCTCAAGGTTGATCTAGAGAAGCTTACAACCACCAAGCAAGTTGTCATTGAAACTCATGATGATGACTATAGCATGTCACTTGAGCTAGACATGTTAAAATAAGAAAACAAGAGATTGAAGATGGAGAGGGACTACAAAATGACACCATCTCAATTGGAGCTCCAACAAGAGAATGATAAGCTCAAGAAAGAGAAGGAGCACCTTACCACCGGATTGAAGAAATTCACCAAGGGTCAATGTCTTCAAAGTGAGCTTCTCATGAACACCGTAATGAAGACCAATAGAAATGGTATTGGCTTCCTTGAAGAGAAGATGAAGCAACGCAAGAGCATCACAAAGCCAAAGAAGAAGAAGATTGGGAGATGCTATGAGTGTGGAAAAGAAGGACACTTTGCTCATGATTGTGAAGAGCCTAAACCCACACCCTTGCCCAAGCATGCTAGGCCCTTTGCTCTCAATGCTCACTACATGCTTAGACAAGACTCTAGTGGCAAGATGAAAGTCATGTTCATGGGGCCTCCTAACAAGAATAGGCCAAAGCAAATATGGGTTGCAAAGTCACTAGTTGAGAAGGTTAAGGGACCTCAACAAGTTTGGGTCCCGAAAGCTCAAGCTTGATTTCTTGTGTGTGTAGGTGAACTACAAGACCGGTGGATCTCATTGGGTGATTGATAGTGGTTGCACACAACATATGACCGGTGATCCCCGGATGTTCACCTCAATAGAAGAGAATGTCAATGACCAAGAAAAGATTACATTTGGTGACAACTCAAAGGGCAATGTCAAAGGTTTGGGCAAAGTGGCTATATCAAATGATCATACCATCTCCAATGTGCTTCTTGTTGCATCATTAAGCTTCAACTTGCTATCCGTTGGGAAACTATGCGATCTTGGCTTCCAATGTTTGTTCACCGACAAGGAAGTGGTTGTGACCAAGAAAGATGATACACAAGTGATATTCAAAGGCTTTAGATACAACAATCTCTATCTAGTAGATTTCACCTCCGAAGATGCCAACTTGAAGACATGTTTGTTCACTAAGCAATCACTTGGTTGGCAATGGCATAGAAGATTGGCACATGTTGGAATGAACACTCTCAACAAGCTATTGAAGAAGGATTTGGTTAGGGGCTTGAAGGATGTCAAATTTGAGAAGGACAAATTGTGTAGTGCATGTCAAGCCGGCAAGCAAGTCGCAAACACTCATCCAACCAAAGACTTTGTATCAACATCAAGAGAGTTAGATGTAACACCCTAAAATTTATAATCTTGGAAATAGAGAGAAAATGTTTTATTATGTATTTTTGGTGCTCATGAGAATATAGGAGAAATAAAACTTTTTCTTTAAATTTAAAATTTATCCTAGGGTAACATGTTTGAGCATACATGCTGGTGCATAATTTATTTTTGTGATGAGTGGTTTGCTCCAAAGTTTGAAAAGATTTCAAATTGTTTTGAAAATGCTTTGGAAAATCAGTTCAAATAAAAAGAAAGAAAAGTTTTTCTCTCTTCCCTCCTGCCCTGGCTTTCAGCCCAGCCCAGCAGGTGGCCGCCTCCTTCTCCCTCCCTTCTTCGGCAACAGGCCAAGGCCCCTCGGCCTTTCCCTTCTCCCTCTGTTTCCCGCACGGCCCACTCTATGGCCCATGCCAAAGCCCACGCTCCCGCCCCACTTCTCTTCGCGCAGTCCGCAAAGACCAGGCTGGCCCAGCGTTTGCATCTGACTGACGACTAGGGCCCACAGGTCAGGGTCTCCTCCTTCCCCGAGTCGCCTCCATGCCGGACTCGGTCGGACTCGTATCCGTCCCCGCGCACGCCTCGTCCTTGCCCCTTCCGCACGCTGAGCCCCACTATAAAGCTCCCCGCAATCGCCGCTTCCCTCTTTGTTGAAAATCGGTCGATCTCATGCCCTAATTCGTCCTCACCACGCCGCCCGGATCTCACCATGTTGAAGCTTGAAGCCGCCGCCGCCGTCCTTGCGTTTGTGTCGTTTCCATCCCCCGTGAGTTCTCTTCGGAGCTTCGCAGGAAGTTTCCGAAGCCGCTGTGTCTCCCCTTCCCATCTTTTCCCCCCTAACTAGGCTAGTTTGACCTCGCCGGACTTTTTAGGTACCCGCCGACCGCCACCCTGCGCTATCCTCCACCTCCGAGCTCTCTGCGGCCGTGGTTTTGCCCTCGGTGAGTTCCCCTTGTTCTCCCCTTCCTCCCGGTGCCTTCCCCGTGTCTTCCCGTGACCGGAATCGCCAAAACGCCGAACTCCGGTGAGCTCGGGCTCGGCCAGCCATGGCGACCGCCGCCTTCTCCTCTCTTTCCGGCCGGAAGCGCCGCCTCCCCCTTTGTTCATCTAATCTCATCCATCTACTGCAGATCCGACGACCACCATCGACGGATACCCCTTCGCCCCTGCCTTTTTTCTAAAGAGACCCTCGGTTTCCTTAGATTAGAACCCGCCGTCCCTTTGCGCCTTCCTGGAATATGCCTTCTCCTCGGGAAAACATAAAGCCAGGTCTGTTCTATCCAAAATACGTTTTCTAATAATCACAAATTTGCCATTGAAACTGTTTTCGCTATAAAATCTCCGTTTTAACTCCATTTTGACCCGTTCAAGTTGCGTTAGGTTCGTAATTGCATAACCTACATGTTTTTACAACTTTTAAATTTCGAGTTTAGTTGTAATCTAATGTTTTATTAAAGAAAATCTTGTGTAATTCGTAACTTCTTCGTTATAGCTCTGTTTTTAGTGGTTTTCGTGTTCACGCGTTCGTCTTGACGAGTAGAACAGTTTTATAAGCTTGTTATACCTGTTTTATGTATTGGTGTATTGTTTTCTAATTTAATGCATATTTTGCTTGTATGTTTGCTCCTGTGTGCCAATGTTTGTTGCGTATAGACGAAGAGTTGCAAGTGAACCTACAAGAGCTTGACTTTGAAGACTGTGATCAACATCAATTTGAAGAAGGCAAGTGCAGGCACCCTTTGATCATGTTCTTTACCTATTCACCATTAATCACTATATGCATGCATGTGTCTAATTATGTGAACCCTAAGCATTATCCTAGTTTTCCATATCTTCCTTGTTACCTAGGTTTTAGGATGGGTAGTAATGCTATGCTAAGCAACTTTTCTTGTTCTATAAATACCACATGATGATGATACATTAATGATGACTTAATGGTTTTGGAACTATGTTTTAACGTGGACCTCAGTGACTCGGGCACATGGTATGGTATGGTGGTTATGGTAAGTTTGGCTTGTGGTTTGTGATTTGTGCTTGGGTCCGCCTTTTAGGACTGGCTCATGGAGCGACCACCCAGGATAACAGTGCAACCACGAGATGTTATATGGCTCTAACCGGGCTAATTAATTAGAGGATTCTAGTGTTGCGTTAACCGGGCGGCGCTACTGAGGGATGGCCCAAGAATGTGGTATGGACTTAGGGGTCCTCTGGTTGCTGCGGCTTCCAGTAGGAACTTTAGGTGGTTATCGCTCGCTAGATGAATCTTTGTAAAGGCCCGTGGTGAAACCTTGCCATGCACCTTGGAAGTGTAGTATGGGAGTCATGACCCTGGCATATGGGAATCACTGCTCGTTGGGAAAAGTGTGCAACCTCTGCAGAGTGTAAAACTGATATATCAGCCGTGCTCACGGTTACGAGCGACCTGGACCCTCACATGTTTAGTTTTGGACAGTTGGACTTATGGACATAAGATGACGGTTTCTCAGATGAAGGTGTTTACCTCGGTTAATGGTTATATTAATGGTGGTACTCTTCTTAACTAATGGGTTGGGTTATCTTACACTCACTTATAGTAATCAGGCGCTAATAAATCTTGACCAACTAAAATGCTTATCGCAGTTAAACAGTGTCAGCCTACCTTTGTTCAAGCCCTGCATGTCATTTTATTTCCGCCTGTACTTGTTGAGTACGATATGTGCTCACCCTTGCTATTCCCCACAACCCCAGATGGTAGCCCAAGTTACCCTGAAGATTAGTGGAGATGTCATGGAGTTCACCAGAAGACTATCAGCTGTGCTTGGTGTATGGTGCCCCCAGTCAGCTGTCCCTGTGAAGATTAGAGCCTCAAGTGAAGATTAGTTTATGTTCCGCTTTACTCTGATATATGTGTAAGTGTTAATATATCTATGTTGCGTTATGTAATAACATTGTCTCTGATATTCTATATTCTGATGTTGTATGTGTGGACTTCCTGGGCACTCATATGGCTATCCTGGTTTTGTTCTTAAAACTGGGTGTTACATTAGAGCTACTTCACATGGATCTATTTGGGCCAACAACATATGCTAGCTTGGGTGGAAATCTCTATTGCCTAGTGATTGTTGATGACTATTCTAGATACACTTGGGTATTCTTTCTTCATGAAAAATCCGAAGCAACCCCTTCATTCAAGAAGTTTGCCAAGAGAGCCCAAAATGAATTTGACTTGAAGATCAAGAAAATTAGAAGTGATAATGGAAAGGAGTTTGACAACACCCACATTGAAGAGTATTGTGATGAAATTGGGATCAAACATGAAGTCTCTGCAACCTACACACCACAACAAAATGGGGTAGTTGAGAGAAAGAACCGGACACTAATCACCCTAGCAAGAACAATGTTAGATGAGTACACTACACCGGAAAGATTTTGGGCGGAAGCAATCAACACCGCTTGCTATGCATCAAACCGGTTGTTCCCCCATCGTCTCCTTGGCAAGACCCCCTATGAGCTACTCAACAACAAGAAGCCGGATATATCATTCTTTAGAGTGTTTGGGTGCAAATGCTACATCTACAAGAAGCGCCAACACCTAGGGAAGTTCCAACGCCGATGTGATATTGGTTTTCTTGTTGGTTACTCATTGAAGTCCAAAGCATATCGAGTATTCAACCATGCCACCGGGATGGTAGAAGAAACATATGATGTGGAATTCGATGAATCTAATGGCTCTCAAGGAGAGCATGAGAATCTTGATGATGTAGGTGATGAACCATTGAGGGAAGCAATGAAGAACATGCCGGTTGGAGCCATCAAGCCTAAAGATGATGATGATGATGTGCAAGTCATTGACAAGCCATCCTCATCCAATGTACCACATGATGATGACAAAGATGGGAGGGATCCAAATGAAGACACTCATGTCTCCCATGATCAAATGGTGGTACAAGCACAAGATGTTGATGCTCCACGAGCGGCCCCTCAAGTGGTTGATCAAAGGACTACTCCTCTACTACAAGCTCATCCTCAAGATCTCATCATAGGGAGTCCAACAAGGGGTGTAATGACTCGATCTCAAAAACTTGCTCTATTTATTGAACATCACTCCTTTGTGTCTCTTGTTGAGCCTACTATTGTAGATGAAGCTCTAGGTGATCCGGATTGGGTGAATGCCATGCATGAAGAATTAAACTACTTCACCCGCAACCAAGTTTGGACACTTGAAGAGCGACCAAAAGGCGCAAGAGTCATAGGAACAAAATGGGTGTTTAGGAACAAGCAAGATGATAAGGCAAGGTTGTTAGAAACAAGGCAAGGCTAGTGGCAAAGGGGTTCTCTCAAGTTGAAGGTTTGGATTTTGGAGAGACCTTTGCACCGGTTGCAAGACACGAAGCCATTCATATCCTCCTTGCATATGCATCACATCATGGCATTAAATTATATCAAATGGATGTGAAAAGTGCATTTTTAAATGGCTTCATAAATGAACTAGTCTATGTTGATCAACCTCTCGGGTTTGAAGACCCTAGATATCCTAATCATGTTTATAGGTTGTCCAAGGCGCTATGTGGGCTCATGCAAGCCCCAAGAGCATGGTACGAGCGCCTCTGGGACTTCCTCATTGAGAAGGGTTTCACCATTGGGAAGGCCGACACCACACTATTCACCAAGAAGCTTGATGGAGAGATCTTCATTTGTCAAGTCTACGTTGATGACATCATCTTCAGGTCAACAAATGAAGCCTATTGCAAGGAATTTGGTGACTTGATGTCGAAGGAGTTAGAAATGTCCATGATTGGCGAGCTCACATTCTTCCTAGGCTTCCAAGTCAAGCAATTGAAGGAGTGGACTTTCATATCTCAAAAGAAGTATACAAAAGACCTCCTCAAGCGCTTCAACATGGATGATTGCAAGCCTATCAAGACTCCAATGCCAACAAACGAACATCTCGACCTAGATGTGGGAGGTAACCCGGTTGATCAAACTCTCTACCACTCTATGATTGGTAGCTTATTATATTTGACCGCATCTAGGCCCGACATCATGTTTAGTGTGTGCATGTGTGCTCGCTTTCAAGCCGATCCTAGGGAATCACATCTCATAGCGGTGAAGAGAATCCTTAGGTACCTAAAGCACACCCCAAGCATTGGCCTTTGGTATCCCAAAGGAGCTAACTTCCAACTCGTTGGGTATTCCGATTCGGATTACGCTGGTTGCAAAGTAGATAGAAAAAGCACATCCGGAGGGTGCCATTTGCTTGGGAGATCACTAGTTTCATGGAGTTCGAAAAAGCAAAATAGTGTGGCCTTGTCTACCGCCGAGGCGGAATACATAGCTGCGGGTGCTTGTTGTGCACAAATCCTTTACATGAAACAAACCCTTTTAGACTATGGTGTAGTTCTAGAAAGGATACCTTTGTTGTGTGACAATGAGAGCACGGTTAAGCTTGCTAACAACCCGGTTCAACACTCTCGCACAAAGCACATAGATATTCGCCATCACTTTCTTAGAGACCATGTTTCAAAGAAAGACATATCCTTAGAGGGAGTTAGAACCGAAGAGCAATTGGCGGATATCTTCACAAAACCCTAGATGAAAACACCCTTTGTAGATTGCGAAGTGAGCTTAATGTGCTTGATCTAAGTAACTTTGTCAAAAGGTGAAAGGGGGTTGTCTTTGCATTGCATTGTATCATATGCCATGTTTAAATTATGCTATGCATATAGGCTTGTCAGATGTGGTTAAGATAACCACCCTAAAAAGCGTGTGAAGAAGCTTACCCATGAGCAAACTTGACAAGCAACCTAGATTCAAATTATGTATTGCATTGCATATGCATGTGTGTTGCTTTGTCATTTCTTTTTGGTTAAGCTTTGAGCAACCACTGTGTTCGTCCACTGCTAGGGGGAGCATTTGAGGCTCCTAATGGTTAAGTCCCCTAGTTTTGGTGGCCACATGTTGTCTCCTCGGGATTTATCGCTTATTTTACCTAAAAATAGTAAGTAGCCTATGGCAAAATATTTCTAAAATCGAGGGTTTATGCGAGGATGCTCATACTAGGTTCCAACTGGTGTTTATTTGCCTCTTATTTGAGTTGGAACTTGGTTGGGAGAGGGAGCCGCAACGGAGATCTTCAAAACGGTCCAATTTGCAGCATCGGACACTGCATCGGACGCTGGCCCCAGCGTCCGATGCCGCCACTGCTGGAACAGTGTTGGCGTCGCGTCCGATGCTTATTCATTGGAGCGTCCGTTGCCACAACGGACGTTGCCCAGCGTCCGATGCCAAGGCATAGGACGCGTCCGATGCAAAATGGACGTATCTGGAGCTCTCTGGACGGGCATCGGAGCATCCGATGTGAACACATCGGCGCGTCCGATGCTCCTTTAAGCGGCGCAATAAGGCTCTTCTCATTGACATTCCGGTCCCACCCATCATCTCCTCCATCGTGTTCCTCCTCGCGCCAGCCCGTCCACAAGACCGTCGCCGTCGCCCGCGCGCATCCTTACCCTAACCGCCGCGCTCCCCACCCGCGCCCTCACCGCCGACCGCCATTCTTGCCCACCACCCTCGCCGCGCTGCTTCACGCCCGCTCCTCCTCGCCTCGCAGCCGCGCGCGCCCACGGCTTTGCGGATACATGGGTGTATGCCGAGTCTCTGAGTGATGAGTGATTGTCAACTGGGATAATGCGCATGTTCTTTGGCTTGTGTTGTGCAGGTGTCGAGCACGAATATAGTGATTAGAGGCAAGGTGAAGGTCAAGTAGAGACGTGCCGTGCCGATGGACCGAGAGTGGCGAAGGGCGGAAGTGAGGCTTGGACTGAGGGACCAGTGGCCCGAGGATCAGCTGTGGTGGCTGACAGCCTGGGACAGCGACGAGTGAAGACTTGCGGGCACGGTGTTGCTTGGGTCGAGGACCTGAGGACACGTGTTGGTGGACGAGGTGCACGGGCAGTGCATCCCCTCTACGGCTCGGTTTGGTGGTTGAGCCACAGAAAAACCACCGAGTGGACGGTTTCCAGGTTTGGGCCTCAAAACCTGGGCGCTGATGGTTTCCGAGTTTGGGCCACAAAACTCAGGCTGAGGACGGTATCCAGGTTTGGGCCTCAAAACCTGGGCGCTGCGGGTTTCTGAGTTTGGGCCACAAAACTCAGGTGATGGACGGCTGGTTTCCCAGTTTGGGCCTCAAAACCGGGGGTTGGTCGTGAAGGCTGGTTTCCCGGTTTGGGCCTCAAAACCGGGGGCGAAGTCCGGGAAAAGGATGAGCGGAGCGGTGGCGGCACGTGGCGGCAATCGATGAGGTTGCGTCGAGACAATGCTACCAGTTGTGCGGGCGTGCCCGTTGGATCACCAGCATCTTCGAGTTGGTCCAGAATAACCCTAGGGTTTAGCTGGGTCACTCTGTAATTAGAGAGGGGTAGAGTAGGAATTAGAATTAGGATAAGTAGAGGGAGACACCCTCCTCCCATTCTATCTCAGCCATTTGCTCTTTGCCTTCTAGGTTTTCCTGCTCTCCCAATCCCCTGCTGTAGCAACTGAGATCCGTAGAGAACCATACCTCTGTGTACTGGAGATTTTGAGGAAGTGAGACCGTAATCTCACTGGTAGCCACACGGTTGCAGATCGATGTGTTGATTCGCGTTTTGGTTCGTGTTCTTCGCGTTCTTCATTTCTCCGCGTTTTTCCCATCACTCGATCTCCCTCCCTACTGCATCTTTTCAAATTCCACTTGAATCAACTAGTTCTTTATAGTGAGGAGATCATTTCCACTGAAGGAATTCATCTAACTCATCACGAACAAGTAGATCGGGTCGATTTCATTTTCACGGTGCTTTTTCGTTCATACACCTTCCCTTTCGATTTCCCGGTGATTGAGTTGATTTGAGCGGATGATTTCTTGGGGATAGTCTTCCAACTACCTCGTAATCATCTTCTCCAAGTTTGGGAATGTGGGATTGTGATTTGATTCGAATTTGGGAGGATTCATGTGAGAGGCGACCAAATTCGCCCTCACTGGGTGTTGGCGGACAGTCCGCCACCCAGGGCGCGGATAGTCCGCGCGTTGAGGACGAGCCGGACCAGTGGCTTTGTTCTTCGGCCATTTGGCTTTTGGTTGACCGGCGGACAGTCCGCCGTTGGAGTTTGCGGACAGTCCGGGAACGTCCAAGGGACTTGCAGCAACAGTGCTGTTTCGGGGATTTGGCCGGCGGACAGTCCGCCATCCCCCCGCGGACAGTCCGCGGTTGAGCCGGACAGTCCAGGACCATACTGGCGGACAGTCCGGGAATCAGCTGCTTGTTGAGTTTTGGTGCGTTTGCTCTCCCGACTTCTTCGCTTGGTTTTCGGACCTCTCTGTTGGCTTCTTAGTTCACCTAGGAACCTCTCTAGGTATCTTTGCTACTTGTTAGCATCGGTATTTGGAGATTTCCCGACGTAGCCTTCAATCTACGTTTGGGACTCGGTTTCTAAGGATCAAACTTGTGCCGGTGCTTTTGTCTTTTGGTTTGCTATCGCTTTGTGGTGCCTCGCTGTGATCCTAGGGATCATCCACCCTCTTCCAAGTGTCGTGGGCATCACAGTTTCGATCGAAGCTTTTGGGGGTTGATTTCTAGGAACAAAAGGCCAAAGTTTCAAGAGGAATTTTTGAGCTCCCATTCACCCCCCCCCCCCTCTGGTCGCCTTGCTATTGCATTCTCGGTCCTTCAATTGGTATCGGAGCAAGGTTAAGGATCTTCCACCTTAGCCGGTTCCAGATGCACAGAAAGCAACATGGATCGCGACATGGGCAAACCGCCGTTTTCCATGGGACGAACTATGCGTATTGGAAGATACGCATGTCGGCCTATTTGCAGAGTTTGGGTGCTTCCATCTGGGATATTTGCAACTCTGCCAATTACGTGGTCTTGGCTGCTTGTGTCTCTCAGCTTCAAATCGATGAGCACGATGCCAATAGCCGAGCCCGTAATGCTCTTTTCTCATGTCTGAGCATGAGTGAGTTTGATCGCGTTTCTCACCTCGCTACGGCTCGGGAGATTTGGGCTACTCTCATGCGTTTTCATGAGGGAACCACTCAAGTCAAAACCCATCTCTATGAGTCGTTCAAGCGAGAGTATGAGACCTTTTCGACACATGCGTGGCGAGAGCATAGAAAGTTTATTCGCTCGCTTTCAGGTGATTGTCAATAGGATGAGGGCTAACAAGGAGTTGTTGCCTTTCGACGATCATGAGAGAGCTCTCAAGCTACTCCATACTCTTGATCGGTCGGTGTGGGATTCCAAGGTTCAGGCGATCATCGAATCGCCTAACTATGAGACCCTCACGTGCGACGAGCTCTTCAGTAAGCTCAAGTCCAGCGAGATCGATGCCATGGCGAGGGCTTCTTATGAAAATCCTTCTGGCCCATCGATGGCTCTGCTTTCTGGCTCTTCTGCTAACACCTCTGGAGGATTTGCACTCTCTTCACTCTTTTCTGTCACAGAGGAGCAGCTGGAGTCTTTGGGGGACGACGAGTTGGCTTTGCTCACCAACCGGTTCTCATGGTTTCACAACAACCGCATGAACCGTCGCCGTGGAGGAGGACGCTCAGGATGTTTTGAGTGCGGCGACCCGAACCACTTCATCGCCAATTGCCCGAAGTAGAACAAGCAAGTCTTCGGCAAGGCGGATCATGGGCACAAGTACGACTCCGGCAAGCGCAAGGAGAAGTACGTCCCCGCGAAGCACAAGCGGAAGGGCGGCTTCAACAAGGAGTACATCAAGACCAAGTACTTGGAGAAGGCCCAGGCTGAGCAGCGTGCGTTCTTCGCCACGCTCAGCGACGTCGATGACTCGGATGACGACTCTGCTTCCTCAAGCAACGACGAGTCCGAGAAGAAGAAGAAGATCGAGGACAAGCTTAACGGCCTCTGCTTCTTCGCCAACGACGAGGGCTTCTGCACCATGGCCCTCGGCAAGGAGGTCGACGGCGAGCTGGAGGAGACCCCTCGGAACGACGATGATGATGACACCTCCTAGGTATCTCTGACCCCCGATGAGCTTTATGCTGAGGTCGAGAAGCTTACTGCCACCCTTCTTAGTCAAGACAAGTTACTTAGGCGCGCTGCTAAAGAGCGGAAGGAGTTTAGGCAGAAGTGGGAGGATACGGTGAAGGAGCTTGAGTTTGCCAAGTCCACCGTAGTTGTCTCTAAGGAGGTTGAGTGTGAGATGTGCACCACGCACATGACTGACCTTCTCACTTTGAGAGGTAAGTATGTTGCGTTGGTAGGAGAGGTGGATGAGCTGAAGGCTAGATCTTTGTTGTTGGGTGCGAGCAAGTCCTGTGCGGGCTTGCAATCAGAGTTGGCAGAGAAGAATGCCAAGATCGTGTCTCTTGAGAAGGCCAGCTCGGATAGCACGTGTGTGACTAGGTGCGTTCTTTGTGAGGGTTCGGATATGGAGATCGCAAACGTGAAGCATGACAAGATGCAAACCGAGGAGGAAAACACATACCTTCGGACCATCTTGTCATGGGTGTCGAGTGGTGAGCCACAGCTTGGGATGATGATCTCCCAGTTCAAGCGTGCTACTGGAGGTCCCGGTGTAGGCTTCACTCAGGGTGATGATGTTTCATCTTTTGGCAAGATTGGAGAGTCGAGTGGTCTGAACCCGTGTGAGAAGCCCAACTCCACCACTACTCCCAAGCTTACCAAGATTCCACCCAGAGAGCCCCTAAAGCTTAACACCAAGGATGGTGTATTTGAGGAACCTCCGAGAGCTCGACCCAAGAAACAGTCATGGGCTCCAAAACCAAACCACCTCAAGAATAAGCTAGACACCATGCCACCCATCCAAGAGGAGCTTATGCCACAGAAGGGCAAAGTGATCCACAACCACTACCGTGAGTACCAACAACCCCCTTTGAGAGCGGTGAGGTACCAGTGTGATGGACACTTGAGTGAGTTTTGCTTTCGGCGCAAGAGAGAGGCGCGCCGTGCAAAGGAGATGAACAACCTGGACATGTACCATCCTTTCCATGATGTACATGTGTCGAATGTTCAGAGGCGTGCTGCTAGGCCTAGAGGTCCAAAACCTCAAGTTCCTAGGCCTAGGCCGCGAGGAGGTCGTGCTCGGCAGGAGCCTGCAGTTGTAGGCTATGGACCCCGTGGTGGTGGTTTTGTAGTTGAGCGTTTTCCACCACCGCGTTTTGAGTATCGCGATTCACGCTCCTCCCTTAGCGGACCACATGTAACGTAACGGCCCTAATCCCATGGCCCACTGACCACCGTCAACCACTGACAGTCGATCCGTACAGCCAAGAGATTAAGACCTGTTCCGCTACTGGGCTACATCAGTGCCCGTTGTCCGCAGGATCATCTCACAATTCAGTTACAATCTCTTTAACATTTTGACGAATAACATCGGAGTAAATAGCGGAAGACTTAGATAACAATAGTTTTACAAACCAGGGTTCAACATAAAATTTAAATGAAGTTATTACAGACCATAGTTCAAATAGATAGAGTTGGCAGAGTAGCATATGACAATAACTTAAAGATACATCACCCAGCCCGAGGGTGAATAATCACTCATCGGCCTCATCGGCCTCCTCCTGAACAACAGTCACACAGCAGGGTCCAAGGCATACTGAGGAATCTGCCATACCTGCAACATGGGTAATAAAACCCTGAGTACAAAGGTACTCAACAAGACTTACCTGACTAAAGAAAAAGGGAGAAGACTCAGGAATGAAGGCTTAGGGTAGTCAAGGTAAGGCTTAAGCAAGATCAAGTATTTTGCAGAAAAGCATTTTTGTAAATCTTATTTTATTTTGAAAGATTCAGTATTCCTCAATTCTTCATCATTCATGATTCATTTTATATTTCAAAACATTCCTAGTTGAGAACCACTCTCCGTTGAGAGTCAATGGAACAAGTCTCCATAACCGAGGAGCAACGTTAATCCGGATAAATAATACTCAGCTGAGGATCCCTACCCACACTGCATATGTAGCACCCAAGCTTGCATATGCCAACTCGTCTTCCACGATTCCTCCATTATTGGGCCCGGTCCTACGCCACCCGGAAGTACAGTACACCACTCCAATCCGGGACTCTAACCCACGTGGGTACATGCTACTTCCGCCATCTCTCCACTCCCAGTGCGCGGTTGTCGGTCCAATAATGGATTTCTCGGAGCCAGAGCTTTCCGTAGTATGTGAATAGTTGCAAGTCCTGCCCAGCAGGCCCCCATACGGATGGTCCCTAATTTTCCAGCCAGCAACTGTGCCTTGGTTATATCTCACCCAAGCGCAACAGTCCTGTCAGTTTTTCAACCCGTCCCGGTCGGTGTCAACTGTCGAGTCCCGGACTACGACATGACGGCACCGTACGCAAGGACAACCTCTCCTTCCCATTGACTAAGTACGGATCAGATACTTAGCCAATAGTGGGAGTAAACCAGAAATTCCCATAAATATTCTTAAGTGATCACACTTTTGAAATTGGCATTTTTATTGCAAATCTATTGTATAGCATTGCTAAGCATTTTGCAACTAGTTTCTGAAAGCAGGTATCGGGTGTATCAGTGGTCAAGGTGGATAATGCATCAGATAGGATATCACGCAACTCCTAAAAACCTAATGCAATAATTTAACTCAAAGCATTTAAGTAAAACATTTTATAAATTCAAGGAAAGGGTTAAATGCACCGGGGCTTGCCTGGAATGGCAAAAAGGACGGACTCGGGGTTGGAGTAGGTGTCGGAGCTCGGGGTCGCCTCGGGGACAGATCCTTCGGTGGCTACCTCGACTTCAGGTCCTTCTTCCTCGGTCACTATACGTATGCAATGATGCATGCACATGAGTAGGCTAGTATGAACAAAGTGCATAGGATAAAACTAGAGTATAGCTTTGCAAAGTATAAGTGGTTTGTTAAAGTGGACAATAGATTACTTATCCCTTTCTAGCAATATTAGCTAACTTTATTAAGCAACTTTTATATTACTTAAGCATAATCATCACAAGGCATCACAAACATCATAGACCAGAGGGGTAGGGTCTATGAACATCAATCAATCCAAAGATCACTTCATCAAACACTTATTACCAACCCTAATCCACCTTTTCTATTTTCTTAATTTATTTAAAAGGTCATTTTATGAAGTTGCTCCAAAAATTACCAAATTAATCACATAAGTTCATTATGGTGTAGATAGATGGCAAAACAAATTTCATAATTTTTGGAGGTCATTAAGGTGCTCAAATAATTCTAGACATTTAATTAACAAAAGGCACTATTCAACTATTTAAAATAAATGTTCAAAAATCAACTTGTTCCAAAACACTTCAAAATTTTACCAGAGGTTCAGCATGTCATAAAAAGGTCACAAAAATTTATCTCAAGATTTTTGGAGTTATAGATCACTCTCCAAAACCTTCATTTTTCAATAAAAAGGGGAATTTTACATTTTCAAATTTTTGCACAAAACTCAAGTTTCATATTTTTATAAAATACTCCAGAGCATAAAGAGTCTACCACAAAAATTTCAGAATTTTTGAAGCAACACAGAAAATCACACAAAAAGATGAAATCTCAGCACTATTCAAAATAAACTGGAAATTGATAAACAGCACTGTTCATCTTCTCGCGCGCGCTGGCGGCGACCAGACGGCGGCGAGGCGTCGTTCCGACTACGGCGAGGACTCGCGGACGAAACCGAGCACATGGGGAGGTTCAGGAGCTCACCGGCGATCGTTGACGCGTGACGGCGAGGTGAGGGGACGGCCGGAGCTAGGAGTTCGACGGAGCGGGGGTCGTCGGCGGGCAGAACCACGTCGCGACGGCGTTCCAGCGATCCTGAGCATCGCAAGGGGTCGGCGGAGCACGGTTAGACGCGCGAGGATACAAGGAAGATGAAACAGGGGTCGGAGGGAGATGATCAAGATCGGGGAGAGAGTATTTCTCAACCCGAGCCTTACCGGCGTTTCGCCGGAGATGGGAGAGACGGGGTTACGCCGGGCAACTGGAGGCGTCGGAGGTGAAATTGAGGAGCGGGAAAGCTTCGCAAGGTCACGGCGGAGCTTTTGGGCTAACTGGCGAAGAGGCGGAGGGTTCGTACTGGGCTGGCCACGGTGGCGGAGGCGGTGAGGGCTTCGGCTCACCGGCGGGGAGGTTTTATAGGCGCGCTCGGGGGCGGAGAGGTGTCACGGGCAGGCAGGTAAGCTTCGCGGAGGCGTGCGCACTCGATTGCGTTCTGGCAGCAGGGTTGACGCGCGCTCGGGGCCTGGGCGTGAGCTCGCCGGCGTTGAACATGCGGCGGCGATGTCGGGAAGCAGTGGGGGACGGGTGCGAGGGTCAGCGGTTGCGCGTGCGGGTGCGGCGTGCTGTCGCGGTTGCAGGCGGCTGGTCGGGAGCAGGCGGGCAGCAGTCAGGCGCGTGGCGCACGCGGCGACGGCGAGGCGGCCATGGCCGGGCCCCCCCCTACCGGAGAAGAAGAACAGTAGCTAGGTCTAGGGTTTGACTTTGAACTGTTTTCTGTATTTTGCAAATTACTCCCAAAATTTGACCTGGGCAACAAAAACTCAAAACATCAAAGTTGTTCAGAAAAAAGAGATCTACAACTTTGTCAATATGAACATTTTCAAAATCCAAATAGTTTTTGAACTATATTTGAAAACAGAAAAGGGAACACTTTTGGAATTTGAATGAATTCAAAATTACTTTGGATTTTAAACTGAAACTTGAAAATCTGCAAATATGAAAGTTGTTCCTTATATCAAAACCTACAACTTTGCTATTATGCACTTCTTCTGAACCTCATTAGTTTTCAAACTAATTTTGAAAACCAAAAAGGGGGACAAAAGTTGGAATTTGAATGAATTTGAACTAACTCCAAATTTTGTACTGCAACTTGAAAATTTGTAAATACCAAAGTTGTTTCTCTTGACCAGATCTACAACTTTGCTTCTTGGACCAACCCCAAATTTTGAATAATTTTTAAATTACAAAGAGAGGGTTAAAATCCAGGGTTTGGAAATCAGGATTTTGCAAGGAGTTTGAAATCTGATTTTTGGTTTTTGAACTTTGGTCAACACAACAAAACTTCAATACACCAAAGGAACAAGAAATACACCAAGCATAGCCACAGAGGTGAAATTACTGTTTTGCCCCTATAGGAAGGTTAGGGCTTTTAGGGTTTTTGCAATAGAGGTACTTCACATAAAATGACACACTAAGCAAATGCATACACATGAAATCATGATCAAGATGATTAATGATGCTAATGATGATATGTCAAGTTAATTACATGCTTAAACACCAGAGGTGTTACAGCCTTCCCCCCTTAAAGAAATCTCGCCCCGAGATTCTGCGTCTTAAGAAAGGACAAAGAAGGGATAAAGGCAAAACTTTACATAGACAGGGATTCGAGAAAGTCGGGATAGTTCTTTGCCAAGAAGTCTTCAGATTCCCACGTAGCTTCTTCTTCAGAGTGCTGGTTCCACTGGATTTTGTACCACCTCGTGGTAGTTCTTCGAGTAACTCGATCTTTGTGATCTAACACTCGAACTGGATATTCTGAGTAGGATAGATCAGGCTCTAGCTCGACACCTTCAACTTCCACGACATGTTCTGGTACTCGGAGGCACTTCTTGAGTTGGGAGACATGGAAAACATTGTGGACTGCGGAGAGATGATCGGGCAACTTTAGCTTGTAAGCTACCTTGCCACAACATTCCAAAATCTCAAACGGACCAATGTAGCGGGGTGCCAACTTTCCCTTGACTCCAAAACGAGTGACTCCTTTGGTTGGTGAGACCTTGAGATATACGTAATCTCCAACTTGAAACTTCAGAGGTCGACGTCTCTTGTCAGCATAACTCTTTTGTCGAGATTGGGCAATCTTCATGTTCTCTTGTATCTGCTTGACCTTCTCTTCCATATCTTTGACCAGGTCAACTCCAAAGAATTCTCTTTCTCCGGGCTCAGACCAACTGAGGGGTGTACGACAACGACGACCGTACAGTGCTTCAAAGGGTGCCATCTTGATGCTTTCTTGGTAACTGTTATTATATGAGAACTCTGCCAAGGGCAAACAGTCATCCCAAGTATCTGCGAAGGTGAGGGCACAGGCTCTCAACATGTCTTCCAGCACTTGGTTGACTCGCTCCGTCTGTCCATCAGTTTGAGGATGATACGCTGTGCTGTATAAGAGTTGGGTTCCAAGTGAGGTATGGAACGCTTTCCAGAACTTCGCAACAAACTGGGTACCACGGTCAGAGACAATGGTCTTGGGTATTCCATGAAGCTTCACTATGTTGTTCTTGTACAAGGCGGCATACGTGGGGACGGTGTAAATGGTCTTGACTGGCAGAAAGTGAGCTTGTTTGGTGAGTCGGTCCACGATTACCCAAATGGAATCAAAACCTTTCCGGGTCTTGGGTAGCCCATTAATAAAATCCATGCTGATATCTTCCCACTTCCAGGCAGGTACAGATAAAGGCTGCAATTCTCCTCCAGGCTTCTTGTGCACGGCTTTGACTTTCTGACAAGTATCACAGCGAGCGACATAGCGAGCGATTTCAATCTTCATCTTTGTCCACCAGAATCTCTGCCTCAGATCCTGGTACATCTTGTTGCTGCCGGGGTGGATGGAAAACCTAGACAGGTGTGCCTCATCAAGGATCAACTGTCTCAACTCAGGCACCTTGGGAACTACTAGACGGTTCTTGAACCAAACAACTCCTACATCATCGATCCTGAAACAATCAGCCTTACCGGTCTGGACCTTTTCGATGATGTGCTTGATTCCAGGGTTATCTTTTTGTGCAGCAATGACCTGTTCTTTGATAGAGGTCTCTATCCTGACATTACTCAGAGTTCCTTGTGGTACCATTTCAATACCCATCCTTTCAAGATCATGGCACAAGGAAAGATCATAGGGCTTCGTTGTCAGACAGTTGCAGTATGACTTGCGACTGAGGGCATCGGCGACTACATTCGCCTTACCAGGATGGTAATGCACTTCGATATCATAATCCTTGATTAACTCAAGCCATCTTCGCTGCCTCATGTTCAACTCTTCTTGAGTGAAGATATACTTCAGGCTCTTATGATCGGTGTACACATTGCAGGCACTGCCCAACAGATAATGACGCCATATCTTCAAAGCATGCACCACTGCTGCTAACTCAAGGTCATGGGTTGGATAATTCTCCTCATGTCGCTTAAGCTGCCGTGAGGCATAAGCGATCACTCGACCTTCTTGCATCAAAACACAACCCAAAACAATACCAGATGCATCACAGTATACATCAAAGGGTTACTCGATATCTGGTTGAGCTAGGACTGGTGATGTAGTTAACAGTTTCTTCAAGGCTTGAAAAGCTTGCTCGCAGGCTGGTGACCAAACAAAATCCACGGAATTCTTCAACAACTCTGTGATAGGCTTGGCAACTCTGGAGAAATCTGGAATGAAACGACGATAGTATCCAGCCATTCCCATGAAGCTGCGAACTTCGCGAACAGTGGTAGGTGGCTTCCAATCCAAGATATCTGCCACTTTTCCAGGGTCAACTGACACACCTTCAGCGGATAGGACATGACCAAGGAATTGAATTCGATCTAGCCAGAATTCACATTTACTGAACTTGGCATACAGCTGGTGATCTCTGAGACGAGAGAGAACGATACGAAGATGCTTGGCATGATCTTTAGGAGTTCTTGAATAAACAAGGATGTCGTCAATGAACACGACTACAAATTTATCGAGCTCTGGCATGAACACGGAGTTCATGAGATACATGAAATGAGCAGGGGCATTGGTCAAGCCAAAAGACATGACCAAGTACTCATATAGGCCGTATCTGGTGGTGAAAGCTGTTTTGGGAATATCTTCGGGACGAATTTTTATTTGGTGATAGCCAGATCTGAGGTCGATCTTGGAAAACACTCTGGCTCCAGATAACTGGTCAAAAAGAAGGTCAATGCGAGGCAAAGGATATTTATTCTTGATGGTGACCTCATTGAGCGGGCGATAGTCAACGCACAGACGAAGGCTTTTGTCCTTCTTCTTCACAAAGATAGCAGGACAGCCCCAAGGAGACGAACTTGGGCGAATGAGACCCTTGTCCAATAGCTCTTGCAATTGGATCTTCAGCTCTGCCAACTCTCTGGGAGGCATTCGATAAGCTCTACGGGATATAGGAGCAGTCCCGGGCTTTAGCTCTATGGCAAACTCTACATCACGGTCAGGAGACAGACCAGGTAGATCTCCTGGAAAGACTTCAGGGAACTCACAGACCACGGGAATATCCCTGATTTCCGGAGCATAGGCAGTATTTAACTGGGTGGTTGTTGGCTTTTGAGGCATTGGAAGTTGGAGAAAGAGTTTGGAGGTACTGTTAGGGATATCCACTCTCACAACTCTATTCAAGATGTCTATCATGGCTTTATACTGACACATCCAATTCATGCCTAAGATGACATCTATCTCTTGATCGCGCAGTACTATCATGGTGGTAGGAAAAACATGTCCCCCCAACATTACTGGTATACTGCGGACCACTTCCTTAGTATTTATCCGTCCTCCAGGCGAAAGTATGCAAAAACTTTCTTTTAACTCCCCCATGGGTAGCTCATGCTTGATGACAAAAGTGCGACTGATGAAGGAATGCGATGCACCAGAATCAAACAAGACGACTGCAGGATGATTGGCAACAGGGAACCTACCGAGCATGACGGGCTCTCCTTCTGGGAGGTTACTGGCGGTGGTGAAGTAGACTTGCCCGTGCTTCCTAACAAGCTTGCCCTTCTGGACGTGCTGCTGCGGTGCACGGTGCTGCTGCTGCTGTGATCCTCCAGGGCCTTTCTGTGCATACTGGGTATTCTTCTTGGGTTTTGGGCACTCGCGAGCCCAGTGACCAACTTGGCCACAGTTGTAGCATGGAAGGTTGTAAGCTGTTTGTGGGGTGGTGACACGAACACCTGGGGCGTTCGGCTGAGTGGCACTTTGCTGGTTGGCATTATGGGTGGTGGCTGCGGTACGAACGACCACTTGCTGATGGGGGTATGGGGCACGGTTTTGATGGTGACTGGGGTGGTAGATGACTCTTGGGCGCTTATGGTTGCTGGAGAAACTGCTAGACCCAGCCTTCTTCTTCTTCTTCTCTTCCTGATACTGGCGGTTGCTTTCCTCGAAAGCAACAGCACGGTCAACGACATCATGGTAGGATCCGTTCAGGTTGTTGGACAGACCTCTACGAATCTTAGGGTGCAGACCCCTGAGAAAACAATCTCTCTTTTTTTCCTCTGTGTTGACATAGTCGGAGGCATACTGGCTGAGGTGATTGAATTGTCCCACGTACTGCATGACAGTGGAATCTTTCTGTTGCAGGGCCAAGAACTGATCCAACTTCATTCTCATCAATCCCGAAGGGATATGATGTGCTCTGAAAGCGGTGCGGAACTCTTCCCAGGTCAGCTGGTGACCTTCTGGCTGGGCAGCCAACAGGTTGGCGTACCAGGCACTTGCAGGACCACGGAGCTGCAGTGAAGCGAACCGAGGCTTCTGGATCTCTGTGCAGTGCAGGAGACTGAACTTCTGTTCCATGGTGCGTAACCAGTCGTCAGCCTCGAGAGGTTCATCGGCCTTTGTGAAGACCGGTGGTCGTGTTTCAGTGAAGTCCACATAGGTGGTCTCTTGGTTGTGGCGACCACGGTGTCCAACATTCTGCTGTCCTTGGTTTTGAGCCATTAGGTTAGCAGCGGCGGCCAGGGCTGCAATGGCATCTGCCAGGGTAGCTGGTACAGGCGGAGGGTTTGGGATGCGGTCATCAGCACCTCCGGCTCCGGCACGGGTGTTCACAGGCATCTGTATAAGCAACTTTGGAACTCAGCATACAAAGATTGATTTTGAACGAAACTGACTGATAAGATTCATAGATGCAAGGGTAGATAACTGATACAGAGGTTCGACAGATAACCACAGACTGACAAAGGAAAGGTACAAGACAAGATACAAACTCGGCTAGACAGAAGACCAACTAACGCCCCAAACCTAGACTTAAGGCTTTAGGTAAGCAGATGGTACAGACACAAGGAGTCTAGTCATCATCGATGAAGATCAACTCTTCGTCATCATCATCATCCTCGATGATAAGCTCAGGCTCTTCCTCCTCATCTTCATCTTCAACGTGGACATCTTCTGCAGGTTCCACTTCTTCATTCTGGCCTGGCTCATGCTCCACTTCAGGTTCCTCCACGACTCCGTCCTCAGGTTCTTCCATAACCGGGGGTACCAAGGGGTGGAGTTGATCATGCAGCTGATGCACTTCCTCATGAAGCATATCATTGTACTGCTCAATCTGGGCGGTGTATTGCTGCAGTCCATGGAGCTGGGCTCTGGTGACATCCTCTCGGATCCATGTTGCATCACGCTGCTGGATAGCGCGAACCGTGTTCCGGTTGGCCTGTTCCAGGGAAGCTCGTGCCTCATAAAACTCCATGCGGGAAAGGTAGAAGTCATGCTCCATGTTCTCCATTTCAGCCTTCAGATTCTTGATTTCCTCCTTCAGCTGCTTGCGGGTGCGGCGGGCAAAGCGACGACCATTGGAGGATTCTCCAGTCTCTTCTCCGGTGCGTGGCGCCAGCTGGTGACGCGGCACACCGTTTGGTCCCGTCGACTTGCGGGCAGTCCGCTTGATAATGGCCATATCTGGATAAGAGGTTATAGATGAGAAAGGCTAGCAAGAAAAAGGTGTAGGCACACTAACCCCAACGAACTCTTTTATAAACTTAAGTGAATGTGACATGATGCATGAATCGTTCTTACGGAACAAGGCAATGCAACTACTAAGGTAAGGTACATAGGGCTTATACAAGTTGTCTTGCTACTAGTTGCCAAAGACAAGATGAGATGAGAGAAGCAATTTGGACTTAAAATAGTCAAGTTTAGTTTTTGTTAAAAACATTTTGAAGTTTTCGCAAAAAAATTGCAACGTCATAGTGAGATGCTCCGATACCACTCTGTAACGTAACGGCCCTAATCCCATGGCCCACTGACCACCGTCAACCACTGACAGTCGATCCGTACAGCCAAGAGATTAAGACCTGTTCCGCTACTGGGCTACATCAGTGCCCGTTGTCCGCAGGATCATCTCACAATTCAGTTACAATCTCTTTAACATTTTGACGAATAACATCGGAGTAAATAGCGGAAGACTTAGATAACAATAGTTTTACAAACCAGGGTTCAACATAAAATTTAAATGAAGTTATTACAGACCGTAGTTCAAATAGATAGAGTTGGCAAAGTAGCATATGACAATAACTTAAAGATACATCACCCAGCCCGAGGGTGAATAATCACTCATCGGCCTCATCGGCCTCCTCCTGAACAACAGTCACACAGCAGGGTCCAAGGCATACTGAGGAATCTGCCATACCTGCAACATGGGTAATAAAACCCTGAGTACAAAGGTACTCAACAAGACTTACCCGACTAAAGAAAAAGGGAGAAGACTCAGGAATGAAGGCTTAGGGTAGTCAAGGTAAGGCTTAAGCAAGATCAAGTATTTTGCAGAAAAGCATTTTTGTAAATCTTATTTTATTTTGAAAGATTCAGTATTCCTCAATTCTTCATCATTCATGATTCATTTTATATTTCAAAACATTCCTAGTTGAGAACCACTCTCCGTTGAGAGTCAATGGAACAAGTCTCCATAACCGAGGAGCAACGTTAATCCGGATAAATAATACTCAGCTGAGGATCCCTACCCACACTGCATATGTAGCACCCAAGCTTGCATATGCCAACTCGTCTTCCACGATTCCTCCATTATTGGGCCCGGTCCTACGCCACCCGGAAGTACAGTACACCACTCCAATCCGGGACTCTAACCCACGTGGGTACATGCTACTTCCGCCATCTCTCCACTCCCAGTGCGCGGTTGTCGGTCCAATAATGGATTTCTCGGAGCCAGAGCTTTCCGTAGTATGTGAATAGTTGCAAGTCCTGCCCAGCAGGCCCCCATACGGATGGTCCCTAATTTTCCAGCCAGCAACTGTGCCTTGGTTATATCTCACCCAAGCGCAACAGTCCTGTCAGTTTTTCAACCCGTCCCGGTCGGTGTCAACTGTCGAGTCCCGGACTACGACATGACGGCACCGTACGCAAGGACAACCTCTCCTTCCCATTGACTAAGTACGGATCAGATACTTAGCCAATAGTGGGAGTAAACCAGAAATTCCCATAAATATTCTTAAGTGATCACACTTTTGAAATTGGCATTTTTATTGCAAATCTATTGTATAGCATTGCTAAGCATTTTGCAACTAGTTTCTGAAAGCAGGTATCGGGTGTATCAGTGGTCAAGGTGGATAATGCATCAGATAGGATATCACGCAACTCCTAAAAACCTAATGCAATAATTTAACTCAAAGCATTTAAGTAAAACATTTTATAAATTCAAGGAAAGGGTTAAATGCACCGGGGCTTGCCTGGAATGGCAAAAAGGACGGACTCGGGGTTGGAGTAGGTGTCGGAGCTCGGGGTCGCCTCGGGGACAGATCCTTCGGTGGCTACCTCGACTTCAGGTCCTTCTTCCTCGGTCACTATACGTATGCAATGATGCATGCACATGAGTAGGCTAGTATGAACAAAGTGCATAGGATAAAACTAGAGTATAGCTTTGCAAAGTATAAGTGGTTTGTTAAAGTGGACAATAGATTACTTATCCCTTTCTAGCAATATTAGCTAACTTTATTAAGCAACTTTTATATTACTTAAGCATAATCATCACAAGGCATCACAAACATCATAGACCAGAGGGGTAGGGTCTATGAACATCAATCAATCCAAAGATCACTTCATCAAACACTTATTACCAACCCTAATCCACCTTTTCTATTTTCTTAATTTATTTAAAAGGTCATTTTATGAAGTTGCTCCAAAAATTACCAAATTAATCACATAAGTTCATTATGGTGTAGATAGATGGCAAAACAAATTTCATAATTTTTGGAGGTCATTAAGGTGCTCAAATAATTCTAGACATTTAATTAACAAAAGGCACTATTCAACTATTTAAAATAAATGTTCAAAAATCAACTTGTTCCAAAACACTTCAAAATTTTACCAGAGGTTCAGCATGTCATAAAAAGGTCACAAAAATTTATCTCAAGATTTTTGGAGTTATAGATCACTCTCCAAAACCTTCATTTTTCAATAAAAAGGGGAATTTTACATTTTCAAATTTTTGCACAAAACTCAAGTTTCATATTTTTATAAAATACTCCAGAGCATAAAGAGTCTACCACAAAAATTTCAGAATTTTTGAAGCAACACAGAAAATCACACAAAAAGATGAAATCTCAGCACTATTCAAAATAAACTGGAAATTGATAAACAGCACTGTTCATCTTCTCGCGCGCGCTGGCGGCGACCAGACGGCGGCGAGGCGTCGTTCCGACTACGGCGAGGACTCGCGGACGAAACCGAGCACATGGGGAGGTTCAGGAGCTCACCGGCGATCGTTGACGCGTGACGGCGAGGTGAGGGGACGGCCGGAGCTAGGAGTTCGACGGAGCGGGGGTCGTCGGCGGGCAGAACCACGTCGCGACGGCGTTCCAGCGATCCTGAGCATCGCAAGGGGTCGGCGGAGCACGGTTAGACGCGCGAGGATACAAGGAAGATGAAACAGGGGTCGGAGGGAGATGATCAAGATCGGGGAGAGAGTATTTCTCAACCCGAGCCTTACCGGCGTTTCGCCGGAGATGGGAGAGACGGGGTTACGCCGGGCAACTGGAGGCGTCGGAGGTGAAATTGAGGAGCGGGAAAGCTTCGCAAGGTCACGGCGGAGCTTTTGGGCTAACTGGCGAAGAGGCGGAGGGTTCGTACTGGGCTGGCCACGGTGGCGGAGGCGGTGAGGGCTTCGGCTCACCGGCGGGGAGGTTTTATAGGCGCGCTCGGGGGCGGAGAGGTGTCACGGGCAGGCAGGTAAGCTTCGCGGAGGCGTGCGCACTCGATTGCGTTCTGGCAGCAGGGTTGACGCGCGCTCGGGGCCTGGGCGTGAGCTCGCCGGCGTTGAACACGCGGCGGCGATGTCGGGAAGCAGTGGGGGACGGGTGCGAGGGTCAGCGGTTGCGCGTGCGGGTGCGGCGTGCTGTCGCGGTTGCAGGCGGCTGGTCGGGAGCAGGCGGGCAGCAGTCAGGCGCGTGGCGCACGCGGCGACGGCGAGGCGGCCATGGCCGCCCCCCCCCCCCCCCCTACCGGAGAAGAAGAACAGTAGCTAGGTCTAGGGTTTGACTTTGAACTGTTTTCTGTATTTTGCAAATTACTCCCAAAATTTGAACTGGGCAACAAAAACTCAAAACATCAAAGTTGTTCAGAAAAAAGAGATCTACAACTTTGTCAATATGAACATTTTCAAAATCCAAATATTTTTTGAACTATATTTGAAAACAGAAAAGGGAACACTTTTGGAATTTGAATGAATTCAAAATTACTTTGGATTTTAAACTGAAACTTGAAAATCTGCAAATATGAAAGTTGTTCCTTATATCAAAACCTACAACTTTGCTATTATGCACTTCTTCTGAACCTCATTAGTTTTCAAACTAATTTTGAAAACCAAAAAGGGGGACAAAAGTTGGAATTTGAATGAATTTGAACTAACTCCAAATTTTGTACTGCAACTTGAAAATTTGTAAATACCAAAGTTGTTTCTCTTGACCAGATCTACAACTTTGCTTTTTGGACCAACCCCAAATTTTGAATAATTTTTAAATTACAAAGAGAGGGTTAAAATCCAGGGTTTGGAAATCAGGATTTTGCAAGGAGTTTGAAATCTGATTTTTGGTTTTTGAACTTTGGTCAACACAACAAAACTTCAATACACCAAAGGAACAAGAAATACACCAAGCATAGCCACAGAGGTGAAATTACTGTTTTGCCCCTATAGGAAGGTTAGGGCTTTTAGGGTTTTTGCAATAGAGGTACTTCACATAAAATGACACACTAAGCAAATGCATACACATGAAATCATGATCAAGATGATTAATGATGCTAATGATGATATGTCAAGTTAATTACATGCTTAAACACCAGAGGTGTTACACCACATTTTCCTCTTTGTGGTGATCGCTCTTCCCGTAGGCGTGCTAGGAATGGCTTTTCTGCTAACCGTTCTTTTGAGCAGCCGGCCCAACACTGGTATTCTTCCTACTTCACTAACCCTAGTGTAGGACCGTATGCTCACCCTATGTCTTTTTATTGATGTAGGTAAAATGATTGGAGAACGTTTGGTTGGTGGATTCCGGGTGTTCGAGGCACATGACCGGAAATGCCAAGTGGTTCTCCAGTCTTAGTTCGGTCGCTGGAAAGGAGTTTATCACCTTCGGCGACAATAGCAAAGGTAAAGTATTGTCTCGTGGGTCGGTGCGAGTTAATGAGCACTTTGTGTTGCGCGATGTTGCTCTTGTTTCTAACTTGCATTTTAACCTTCTTTCTGTTTCGCAACTCTTTGATGACGACTATGAGATTCGTTTTAAGCCGAATCTCAGTCGTATTTTGGATCCTCAGGGTAATCTTGTGTGTTTGATTTCGCCCTTTGGAAAAGTCTTTCGTGCGAATTTCTCGGAGTCTTTTGGCATTTCTCGTTGTCTTGTGGTTGGACCTTCCTCCTCTGATCTTTGGAAGTGGCATAGGAGACTAGGACATTTGATCTTCGACTTGCTTGCAAGACTTAGCTCACTTGGCTTAATCCGAGGATTGCCCAAGTTATCCATGGAGAAGGATCTTGTTTGCCATTCTTGTAGACATGGGAAGATGGTAGCCGCTCCCCACCATCCAGTGGAGAGCTGGAGAGCTTTTGCACATGGATCTTGTTGGTCCGGCTCGGGTGAGCTCGGTTGGGGGGAAGTGGTATGTGCTAGTTGTTGTTGACGACTTTTCGAGATATTCGTGGGTCTTCTTTTTAGCTGAGAAGACCGAGACTTTCCCCTTTGCTCGCAATCTGATTCTGCGTCTTCAGAACGAGTTCCCTTTGAACTCGATGCGAGGTATTAGGAGTGATAATGGTTCCAAATTCAAGAATTCGGATTTTGAGAAGTTTTGTAACTCTTTGGGTGTAGAGCATCAGTTTTCTTCCCCCTACACACCTCCTCAAAATGGTGTTGTAGAGAGGAAGAATCGAACCCTTGTAGAGATGGCCAGGACGATGCTCGATGAGCATAGGACTCCTAGGCGATATTGGGCCGAAGCTATGAGCACTGCATGCTACATTTCCAATCGCATTTTTCTCCGAGCTTTCTTGAAAAAGACTTCTTATGAGTTGCGTTTTGGAAAACTGCCCAAGGTGAGTTATTTTAGAGTCTTTGGTTGCCATTGTTTTATACTTCAGAAAGGCAGCCTGGAAAAATTTGAGTCTCGTTCTTCTGACGGTGTGTTTTTGGGTTATGGCACTCATACTCGTGCATATCGTGTACTTAACCTTGACACTAACCGAGTCATGGAGACATCAGATGTCACCTTCGACGAGACCATGGTTTGTCCTTCTTCTCGTTTTGAGCATGCAGGTGATCATGAGGTTGGCGAGCCTCTTTTGATGATTAGGAAGAGGGTGCTGAAGGGATGGATGACCCAACACCACCTCCACCTGCTGTGTCGCAAAGAGCGGCTTCTACTACGACTCATGGCCCCGATCCCTCTTCTTAGACTTGGGGGCCATGGGATCCGCCACCTCGAGCGGTACCCTTCGTACCCGAGGAGGCGCCAGCTGCTGTTGAGGGGGAGGTGTTGGTAGTTCTTAGCTACACCTAGGATAGGGTAACTAAAGCAGCTATCTACTAATGCCAAGCGGGGTTGTCAATCCCGACACTAGTAGGAGCTAGCTAGAGAGATTGCAATCTACCAAGAGGAGATTCTGCAAGCGCACAGAACTATCGTAGTAGCACTTCGCCTGGGAGTACCTGGTGTCGATTTATTTGATCCCAAGGGAAGGCTAGGGTGGTGTATGAGTCGAGTCAAGGAGGGGATGAGAGTCGAAGAAAAGACGAAAGGGAAAAGGAGAGAAGGGAGAAGAGAGGATGGAAGGCTAGAAAGAATATGTGGGTGGATAGGTAAGAATGAAATGGATGGCTAAGGTAAGGTGGTTGGATAGGTAGATAAAGGATAACTAAGGATAACTAAGATATTACTAACTACTAACTACTAACTACTCCTAGATAACCACAGAGAAAGATAACTACGAAGCAAGATAGTTACGAAGCAAGGCAGGCAAAAGTCAATAAAGCAACTAAGTTGAGTATAGTTTTATTCCTGTCTTGTCAAGTATCGAGGCGTACTAGCCTTTACCACTTACTTAGGTTGAACGCTAGCACAACGAGCCTTACTGTTAAACTGGGCCAACTACGTGGTGGAATTCAAGGCGCACAGGGCTGTCACCACCTGCTTGCTACCACAGCTATCCGGGGGTCCAGCCGTATCTGAAGGTAAGTCTATAACTAAGCACCACGCTTAACTATATTCTAACTATCTCTACCCTAGCTTTGAATAGAGACACCCTTGCGGATGTCAGAGCAAATACTTGACTTAATAAGATAAACACTAGACTAACTAAGCAACCTATCGGCAAAGATCAATCACTAAGCACACTAGAGATTAACTACTATGGCTAAGTGAATTGAACTGTAGGATAGCTAGGTCACACTCAAGGTACTTGATAAAGTAATACTGTAAGTAATACTGAAAGTAATGCTTAAAGTAATACTGCGATAAAGATAAATGTACCTGAGATACAAGAGAGCAAACCAGACCAGAGACGTCGGGAAATCAATCGAGCTCAGATGCTAGTCGCTCGCACCGGCTTCTCTCTTAGCAAGCTCTACGCTCCTTTTACCAAGAACTTAGGCTGAGCTGTGCTAAACTAAGAGCCGCGTTGTAGTGAGGGCACTAGAGCTATACTCTCTCTACTAGCTAACCTATTTGCCTAAGCTCTCTGAGCTTCTAACCTAACTCTCACTTGCTTCTCTTGCTTGTGTTGCTTCTTGGTGTGGTATGGGAAGGTACCAATGGAATGGTGCCACCAGAGGGGTATTTATAGCCTTGTGGAGTGAGGGGGGTACTTATAGGGGGCAGCCAACTGACCTAGGGTTAGGTCAGGTGGCGGGCGCCACCCCCTACTGGCGGCCGCCAGTCCCCTGGCCGTTGGATGCATCATCACTGATCCTACAGCCTCCAGGTGGTTGTCCAAGGCGGTTTGGAGGTCGGTTGCATGTCCTAGCAACCGACTTAGGTCATGATCCACGCCACTCCCCTCCGTAGCCCTCCGATCAAACCGACCTAGTGACCAAGGGCCAAGATTTGGCCTTGGGGTGGTCACATGGATCAGTGACGTGGCAGGGGGGATGGTTTGGGCCAACCCAAGTGGCGGGCGCCACCTAGGGGTGGCGGGCGCCACCCCCCTAAGGCCCAATTGGGCCCTGCTGAGTGGGTTTGGCCTCTGGTGGTTCAAATGTCCAAATTTGGTCCAAATTCCTGCATTCAAATAAAAATCTATGGACATGTGGAATTTGGTTAGTTTGAAACCTATTTGACTACATTTCATGCCTTTTCGGTAGACTTTAGGGTAAAATGTTGATGGTAAAACTGGTGTTTAAGGACCATCAACAGGAGGCTACATCAGTTCGGGAGGCGCCATGACACATCCAGCGCCAACACCCGCCTCAATAGATGATCGGCAGCATCGGCGAACGTGTCACTCGGTCAAGGTCACAACAAATCTCTCACTTTGCTCATTCTGCATTTGTTGCTGATTTTGAACCCCAAGATGTTGGACACGCTTTATCTGATCCAGATTGGGTCAATGCCATGCATGAGGAGTTAGAAAACTTTGAAAGAAATCAGGTTTGGGTTCTTGTTCCTCCTCCTTCTGAGTGTCATCCTATTGGGACAAAATGGGTTTTCAAAAACAAACAAGGAGAGGATGGCCATGTTGTGAGAAACAAGGCCAGACTAGTAGCCCAGGGGTATAGTCAGAAGGAGGGGATAGACTATGAGGAGACTTTTGCTCCTGTAGCTCGTTTGGAGGCGATTAGGATACTCTTGGCTTTTGTTGCATCCAAAGGGTTTAAACTTTTTCAAATGGATGTCAAGAGTGCCTTCTTACACGGCTACATAGAAGAGGAAGTGTATGTGAGACAACCCCCCGGCTTCGAAAATCCCAAGTTTCCAAACCATGTTTTTAAACTTCACAAAGCTTTGTATGGTTTGAAACAAGCCCCTAGAGCCTGTTATGATAGGTTGAAAACCTTTTTGCTTGTTAAGGGTTTTAAAATGGGATGTGTGGATAAAACGTTTTTTCTCCTCAAGCAAGGCAATGATACTCTCTTGGTCCAGATTTACGTGGATGATATCATTTTCGGTGGTTCTTCTCACACTTTGGTTGCCAAGTTTGCAGACACTATGAGCAGGGAGTTTGAGATGAGCATGATGGGCGAGTTGACATTCTTTCTCGGGTTGCAAATCAAGCAATCCCGAGAGGGGACGTTCGTGCACCAGGGTAAGTACACCAAGGACATCCTGAAGAAGTTCGACATGGGTGAGGCCAAGCCTCTTCCAACACCCATGCCGACCACGACGGCCCTGGACCAGAAGGAGTACCGAAGTATGATCGGGTCGCTGCTGTACCTGACGGCAACACGCCCGGACATCCAGTTCGCGGTGTGTCTGTGCGCGCAATTTCAGTCGTCGCCACGCACTTCTCACCGTCAGGCGGTCAAGCGCATTATGAGGTACTTATGCTTCACTCCTGAGTTTGGCATTTGGTATTCTGCTTCCTCCACTCTCTCCCTTTGCGGTTATTCTGATGCCGATTTTGCTGGTTGCCGTGTTGAGCGCAAGTCCACTTCTGGGACTTGTGAGTTTATTGGTTCTTCTCTTGTATCGTGGTCTTCTCGCAAGCAGACTAGTGTCGCCCAGTCTACCATGGAGGCTGAGTATGTTGCTGCGGCTAGCTGTTGTTCCTAGTTGCTTTGGATGATGGCCACTTTGCATGATTTTGGTCTGAGTTTTTCTCGCGTTCCTTTGCTTTGTGACAGCACGAGTGATATTAGCGTTGCTAAGAACCCCGTGCTGCACTCAAAGACCAAACACATTGATGTGCGCTTTCACTTTCTGCGAGACCACTATGAGAAGGGTGATATCGACCTTCGCCATGTCAATACTCATCATCAGTTGGCTGATATTTTTACCAAGCCTTTGGACCAATCAACTTTTGCTAGGTTGAGAGGTGAGCTTGGTGTGTGTTTCCCCTTTTAGATGGGGAAAACATTTTGACTCCTGTATCATAAACTGACTTTGTGTTTTTCAATTAGTATCTTTTCTGCATTTTTACATTCAGAGCTTCATGCATATAATCCTTAGAATGTGACTATGCTCTGAAGGACTGAGAATGCACTAGCAAGGCGACCAGAGGGGGGGTGAATGGGAGCCAACAAAAATTCTTTTGAATCTTTGGCCAAAAGTCCCAAAATCAACCCCGAAAAGCTTCGACCGAAACCGTGATGCCCATGACCCTTGGAAGAGGGTGGATGATCCCTAGGATCACAGCGAGGCACCACAAAGAGATAGCGAACCAAACGCCAAAAGCACCGGCACGAGATCGACCCCTAAAAAACCAAGTCCCGAACGTAGATAGACGGCTACGTCGAGAAATCCCCAAATACCAATGCTAACAAGTAGCAAAGATACCTAGAGAGGTTCCTTGGTCAACTTTAGGGTCAAACGAGAAGTCCGGAAACCAAGCGAAGAAGCCGGGAGAGCAAACGCACTAAATCACAACCTTCAGGCAAATCCCGGACTGTCCGGCCCTGGGGTCCCGGACTGTCCACGGCTACTGCGAACGGTCCGCCAGCCGATCCCAGACTGTCCGCCGGCTAAAAACGCAAAAACAGCAATGCTGCTGAAGTCTTGCTGGACGTCTCCCGGACTGTCCGCAAACTTCAACGGCGGACTGTCCACCGGTCAATGAACAGTGCAGCACCCGAAGAACACAGCCACTGATCTGGCGTTTCCCCGATGCGCAGACTGTCCGCGGTCACTTCGGCGGACTGTCCGCGGTCACTTCGGCGGACTGTCTGCGAGTGTCCAGAAAAGGCGATTTTGGTCGCCCAAAACTCAAATTTTCTCCAAATCGATTCAAACCAAAATCCCTTGATCCCAAACTTAGAAAGGATGATCACGAGGTAGTTGGGAGACTATCCCTAAGAAATCATCCACTCAAAACAACTCAATCAACGGGAAATCGAAGAGGAAGGTGAGTGAACCGAAAAGCGCCATGAAAACGAAATCAACCCGATCTACTTGTTCGTGAGGAGTTAGATGAATTCCTTCGGTGGAAATGATCTCCTCACTATTAAGAACAAGTTGATTCAAGTGGAATTCGAAAGGACGTAGTAGAGAGAGAGATCGAGCGACGGGGAAAACGCGGAGAAATGAAGAACGCGAAGAACACGAACCAAAACGCGAATCAACACATCGATCTGCAACCGTGTGGCTACCACACGCTACAACAGTGAGGTTACGATCTCACTTCCTCAAAATCTCCAGTACACAGAGGCATGGTTCTCTGCGGATCTCAGCTAGCTACAGCAGGGGATTGGGAGAGTAGGAAACCATAGAAGCAAAGAGCAAATGACTGAGATAGAATGGGAGGAGGGTGTCTCCCTCTACTTATCCTAATTCTAATTCCTACTCTACCCCTCTCTAGTTACAGAGCGAACCAGCTAAACCCTAGGGTTATTCTGGACCAACTCATGGTAGGTGGTGACCCGACGGCCACGCCCGCACAACTGGTAGCGTTGCCTCGACACAACCTCACCGATCGCCGCCACGTGCCGCCACCGCTCTGCTTATCCTTTTCCCGGACGTCGCACCCCCGGTTTTGTGGCCCAAACCGGGAAACCAGCCTTCACAGCCAACCCCCGGTTTTGAGGCCCAAACGGGAAACCAGCCGACCGAAGCCTGAGTTTTGTGGCCCAAACTCAGAAACCCGCAGCACCCAGGTTTTGAGGCCCAAACATGGAAACCGTCCTCAGCCCGAGTTTTGTGGCCCAAACTCGGAAACCAACAGCGCCCAGGTTTTGAGGCCCACACCTGGAAACCGTCCACTCGGTGGTTTTTCTGTGGCTCAACCACCAAACTGAGCCGTCGAGGGGATACACCGCCCGTGCACCCCGTCCACCGACACGTGTCCCCAGGTCCTCGACCCGAGCAACACTGTGCCCGCAAGTCTTCGCTCGTCGCTGTCCCAGGCTGCCAGCCACCACAGCTGATCCTCGGGCCACCGGTCCCTCAGTCCAAGCCTCATGTCCGCCCTTCGCCACTCTCGGTCCATCGGCACAGCACGTCTCTACTTGACCTTCACCTTGCCTCTGATCACTGTATTCGTGATCGACACCTGCACAACACAAGTCAAAGAACATGCGCATTATCCCAGTTGACAATCACTCATCACTCAGAGACTCGGCATACACCCATGTATCCGCAATCTCCCCTTGATGAGTGCATTGTCAACTACCAACACAAATCATAATGGAAGCAGAAGAAGGAAGAAAGGAAGAGAGAGAACTCAACCAAATGACCCAAAAGCATGTCAAAGCCGAAGAAGGTCAAGTGGAAAAGAGCAACACAACTTGGTTCCCAAAGACATGGGCAACGGCTCGACGCAACCAAGCAAAGCAAAGCTAGCCCTCAAGAAGAGGTAGAACAGGCTCAACACCGCTAGCGAGAAAACTTGATACCAATTGGAAAATCAATTGAGAATCAAGCAAAATAGAGCTAGCCCTCAAGAAGAGTGTTGATGATAGTTATAGCATAAAAATACATATCAAAATATCATCAACAGGCTCGAAAATAGAGAAGAATGACATGACATAGACATGTTTTATCAATAAAAGGTTCCACTTGTACTCTTAGTATTTGATTTGCAGGTATAACAAAATAAGAAGGAAATGGACACCTGGACCCACCCAAGGTGGGGTCGGCCGACCCCACCATGGGAGCTCCTCGGGCTTGGTGATGTGGCACTATCCAAGTGAAGCTTCACCGAGCTACTTTCCACCATCAGATTAGAAATGTGTTTGCATTCAACGGTGAAAGATGAGAAGCACATGGATCCATGGGCCCACACAAGAAAGCAAATGCAACCAACATATGACACCATGCTCCATGACATGTGGGGACATCAGGGGACACAAGTTGGTGGGCCAGCCCTGTCATAGGGGGGTCGACCGACCCCCCCCCTTGGTGGGCCCTGGCTACACTATTCAGCCTGATGACATCAGCACCTTCTAGAAGCAAAGTGGTGGGCCCACCTGTCATTGGCTGGGGTTGGCCGACCCCAGGGTGAAACTCATCCAATGTCGGTTGTTTGCACATGTTTCACACGTGAAGGAATCAAGGTCATCCATCCATGGCGGTTACAATGACGGTGGATCCAAGGGATGAGAGATGGGGAGCACACGGATCGATGACGTGGCGCGGAGTAGCCCCTACTCCACCTTCCCCTATAAATAGAGGCTTCATCCACCCTCTCAAGACATGGTTCATTAGAGGATCCACTTCATATGAGATACAAGTGTTAGCCTTCTAGTTGTAGTGTAGTCTGGTGTGGGAGTTAGAGTGAGTCGAGCAAGCTCGGGGTCTCCAGAGTCGTCTTCTGGGAGTCTGGTATTGCTCTTGTATCTTTCTCTTTCCAGAATTATTTATAATATATATTCTTCTTCTGCATTTCAAAGTGTTATCCTTTGTGCAATATTATTCTTGCAATAGTATTGTAGTGCTCTAGTTAGTCTTGTAGTAGTTACGTACTAGATTGTGATCCTTACACAAACATCTTGGTTGTTTATCATCGCCCGTAAAACGGTGCTTTAGTTAATCGTATATTAGCTAGAGTAATAAGGATTAGCATAAGCGTGGTGCTTAGGCTAAGACTTATCTTTGGTTGCCGCTAGCTTGCACGGACAGTAGGGGCGCATGGGCAAAAGGTGACAGATTTTGCCTGGCTACCTAGATCCCCTCACGTGAACTCAGGCTAGTTTTTAAAAGGTAAGGCATCCATAAGCCAAATATCCGCTTGAGTACTGGGTTAGGTGAACAACCTTCTATCGCTTTACTCTCTCGTTTATCCCTGGCAACCAAGGTGAAGGTAATCAATCCTAGTTGTATCTACTATTTGATTAATTAGAACACGGGAGTGGATTAAGAATTTCACAGGAACCTTTCTCACTCGTTGTCCTCCCACCTAGCTATACTACACTAGTTATCTTTAATTATCTCATCTAATTATCCTGAATCATCACCTTCCTTTTACCCTTCGTTTATCACCCTCTACATTAGTTGTAGCTAATCTAAGATAGGATCCCTTTTCTTGTTAGTCTTTCTAGTGATCGCTTCCTTTGGGATAAAATAAATACGATACCTTGGAATACTCCCGGGTAAAGTGCTACATCGGTAATTTCTGTGCGCTTGCGGAATTAATCCAATAGTCATTAGTTTTACCAACAAGCATTTCTGGCGCCGTTGTCGGGGATAGATTAAAACTCTATTCTTAGTAGCGACGCTAAGAAGTGTCAACAAAGAGGCAGAACGGGCTCAACACCACTAGCGAAGCAGCTCAGTACCAACTGTTACCAATCTCAAAACCAAAAGAGTTTGATACCAATTGAAGAGCTGAAAATGTTTGCTAGTTCCTCAAGAAAGAGGCAAAGGCTCAACACAACTAGCAAACTCCCCCTCACCTAGTGCACACAACCCAGGGAACACATGATTTGTCAATATTTTCTCCCTCTTATTTGAAAATGCACTAGCAAGCAAATGTGCACACGCACTCAAATGTCTCCGCCCTGACAGAATATCTCCCTCCAAAAATGCATATGAGTAAAAAAATGCAAGTTAGTAGCTTCAGGAATATAATAAAGAGAGTGCAAGGATGCTCTAAATAGTTTTGATCCGATGACTCAACAATATCCATAAGAAGCTAGCAAAGGCTCAACTGATCACCAAATATAAATTCTGAACATTGGAGGAAAAAGAGCAGTTTTCAGCCAAAAAGGTATTCACCCTCAAAATAGCACTAAGTATGTGAAAACAGGAAATCAAACAAGTGCTAAACATGTATACAAGGTGAACTACCCCTAGCACAGTTCAATCATCATGCTATAGAATGAAACATAGACTTGTGTATTGAATTTTATCGGAGTTGCAGCGGTTAAATTACACAAGATTAAATTTCAGCATGTGATTGCGAGAGGTTGAGAGCTTGTCATCGCCTAACTTTTCAACTGTGCGAAGCCTATGCAGAAGCAATCAGAAGCTTAAAGCAATAGTTTCGGTCATACACTACACAGCTCAAGTTTAACTCAAAGTGCAATGACAAACAGTCTCAAAACTGTGATGTGCTGACAAGCAATCCCATCTCGATCTTTCCATTTTACTTAAACTTGGTTCAGATTTAAAGCAGTATATGAACAGACCAAGCAAGTGAATGACTCAGAACAAGAGACATAGCAACCTAGCATATATGAAAAGCACAAGTGATTTCAACACATTCTACACATGCTAATTGCACATCTCAATGGTGAACATTTTCAAGTTTTATGTTCATTAAACAGATTCACCATTCATAAAATAGCCCTGCTCACAACATGTATTAGTGATCAGAAAGAGCATAAGCTACAGCATCATCATAAAGCATCGGAGCAAATCCTATACAGAGCATAGTTACATTCTTTAGAGTATATACATAAAGCTCTGAATGTAAAAGCATATCCTGAAATACAAAAGAGAACAAGACAAACAAAAAATAGTCAGGTTATGGTACAAGAGCCAAAATGTTTCCCCCATCTAAAAGGGGAAACACACACCAAGCTCACCTCTCAACCTGGCAAAAGTCGATTGGTCCAAAGGCTTGGTCAAAATATCAGCCAACTAATGATGAGTATCGACATGGCGAAGGTCGATATCACCCTTCTCATAGTGGTCTCGCAGAAAATGGAAGCGCACATCAATGTGTTTGGTCTTCGAGTGAAGCACGAGGTTCTTAACAACGCTAATAGCACTCGTGCTGTCACAAAGCAAAGGAACACGAGAAAAGCTCAGACCAAAATCACGCAAAGTGGCCATCATCCAGAGTAACTGGGAACAGCAGCTAGCCGCAGCAACATACTCAGCCTCCATGGTAGACTGGGCGACACTAGACTGCTTGCGAGAGGACCACGAAACAACAGAAGATCCAATAAACTAGCAAGTCCCGGAAGTGGACTTGCGATCAATGCGGCAACCAGCAAAATCGGCATCGGAATAACCATAAAGGGAAAGGGTGGAGGAAGCAGAATACTAAATCCCAAATTCTGGAGTGAAGGATAAGTACCTCATAATGCGCTTGACCGCCTGACGGTGAGAAGTACGCGGCGATGACTGAAAGCGCGCGCAAAGACACACCGCGAACTGAATGTCCGGGCGTGTCGCCGTCAGGTACAGCAGCGACTCGATCATACAACGGTACTCCTTCTGGTCCACCGCTTCTCCATCCACATCGGCATCCAGGGCCGTCGTGGTCGACATGGGTGTTGGAAGAGGCTTGGCCTCACCCATATCGAATTTCTTCAAGATGTCCTTGGTATACTTACCCTGGTGCACGAACTTCCCTTCCCGGGATTGCTTGATTTGCAACCCGAGGAAAAACATCAACTCGCCCATCATGCTCATCTCAAATTCTCTGCTCATAGTGTCTGCAAACTTGGCAACCAATGCGTGAGAAGAACCACCGAAAATGATATCATCCACGTAAATCTGGACCAAGAGAGTATCAGTGCCTTGCTTGAGGAGAAAGAGCGTTTTATCCACACATCCCATTTTAAAACCCTTAGAAGGAAAAAAGGTTTTCAACCTATCATACCAGGCTCTAGGGGCTTGTTTCAAACCATACAACGCTTTGTGAAGTTTAAAAACGTGGTTTGGAAACTTGGGATTTTCGAAACCGGGGGGTTGTCTAACATACACCTCCTCTTCTATGTAGTCGTTTAAGAAGGCACTCTTGACATCCATTTGAAAAAGTTTGAAACCTTTGGATGCAGCAAAAGCCAAGAGTATCCTTATTGCCTCCAAACAAGCTACAGGAGCAAAAGTCTCCTCATAGTCTATCCCCTCCTTCTGACTATATCCCTGGGCTACAAGTCTGGCCTTGTTTCTCACTACATGGTCATCCTCTCCTTGTTTGTTTTTTAAAACCCATTTTGTCCCAATTGGGTGACACTGAGAGGGAGGAGAAACAAGAACCCAAACCCGATTTCTTTCAAAATTCTCTAACTCCTCATGCATGGCATTGACCCAATCTGGATCAGATAAAGCGTGTCCAACATCTCGGGGTTCGAAATCAGCAACAAATGCAGAATGAGCAAAGTGAGAGATTTGTTGTGACCTTGACCGGGTGACACGTTCGCCGATGCTACCGATCATCTGTTGAGGCGAGTGCTGGCGCTGGATGTGTCGTGGCACCTCCCGAGCAGAAGTGATCTCCCCCTCAACAGCAGCTGGCGCCTCCTCGGGTACAAAGGGTACCGCTCGAGGTGGTGGATCCCACGGCCCCCAAGATGAAGAAGTGTCAGGGCCGTGAGTCGTAGTAGAAGCCACTCCTTGCGGCACAGCAGGTGGAGGGGGTGCTGGATCATCCATACCTTCAGCACCCTCATCCTCATCATCAAAAAGAGGCTCACCAACCTCTTGATCACCTGCACGCTCAAAACAAGAAGGACAAACCATGGTCTCGTCGAAGGTGGCATCTGATGTAGTGTCAAGGTTAAGTACACGGTATGCGCGAGTATGAGTGCCATAACCCAAAAACACACCATCAGAGGAACGAGACTCAAATTTGTCAAGGTTGCCCTTTTTTAGTATAAAACAATGGCAACCAAAAACTCGAAAATAACTCACCTTGGGCAGTTTTCCAAAATGCAACTCATAAGATGTCTTTTTCAAGAAAGCTCGGAGAAAAATGCGATTGGAAATATAGCATGCAGTGCTCATCGCTTCAGGCCAATACCGCCTAGGAGTCCTATGCTCATCGAGCATCGCCCTGGCCATCTCTACAAGGGTCTGATTCTTCCTCTCTACAACACCATTCTGTGGCGGTGTGTAGGGAGAAGAAAACTGATGCTCTAAACCCAAAGAGTTACAAAACTTCTCAAAATCCGAATTCTTGAATTCGGAACCATTATCACTCCTAATAGCTCGCATCGAGTTCAAAGGGAACTCGTTCTGAAGACGCAAAATCAGATTGCGAGCAAAAGAGAAAGTCTCGGTCTTCTCAGCTAAAAAGAAGACCCACGAATATCTCGAAAAGTCGTCAACAACAACAAGCACATACCACTTCCCATGTCTACAAGAATGGCAAACAAGATCCTTCTCCATGGATAACTTGGGCAATCCTCGAATTAGGCCAAGTGAACAAAGCCTTGCAAGCAAGTCGAAGCTCAGGTGACCAAGTCTCCTATGCCACTTCCAAAGATCAGAGGAGGATGGTCTAGCCAAAAGACAACGAGAAATGCCAAACGATTCCGAGAAATCCGCACGAAAGACTTTACCAAAGGGCGAAATCACACAAACAAGATTGCCCTGAGGGTCCAAAATACGACTGAGATTCGGTTTAAAACGAATCTCATAGTCATCATCGAAAAGTTGCGAAACAGAAAGCAGGTTAAAATGCAAGTTAGAAACAAGAGCAACATCACGCAACACAAAGTGCTCATTAACTCGCACCGACCCACGAGACAGCACCTTACCTTTGTTGTTGTCGCCGAAGGTGATAAACTCCTTTCCGGCGACCGGACTAAGACTGGAGAACCACTTGGCGTTTCCGGTCATGTGCCTCGAACACCCGGAATCCACCAACCAAACGTTCTCCAATCGTTTTACCTACATCAGTAAAAAGACATAGGGTGAGCATATGGTCCAACACTGGGGTTAGTGAAGTAGGGAGAATACGAGTGTTGGGTCGGCTGCTCAAAAGAACGGTTAGCAAAAAAACCATTCCTAGCACGTCTACGAGAGGAGCGATCACCACGTAGAGGAAAACGTGGTCCGCTAAGGGAGGAGCATCCATCGCGATACTCAAAACGCGGTGGTGGAAAACGCTCAACTACAAAGTCACCGCCACGGGGTCCATAGCCTACAACTGCAGGCTCCCGCCGGACACGTCCTCTCCGCTGCCTAGGCCTAGGAACTTGAGGTTCTCGACCTCTAGGCCTAGCAGCACACCTCTGAACATTCGGCACATGTACATCATGGAAAGGATGGTACATGTCCGGGTTGTTCATCTCCCTTGCACGGCGCGCCTCTCTCTTGCGCCGAAAGCAAAACTCACTCAAGTGTCCATCTCGCCCACAATGCTCACAATGGTACCTCACCGCTCTCAAAGGGGGTTATTGGTACTCACAGTAGTGGGTGTGGATCACTTTGCCCTTCTGTGGCATAAGTTCCTCCTAGATGGGTGGCATGATGTCAAGCTTGTTCTTGAGGTGGTTTGGTTTTGGAGCCCATGATTGTTTCTTTGGTGGAGCTCTCGGAGGTTCAACAAAGACCCCATCCTTGGTGTTAGGCTTGAGAGGCTCTTTGGGTGGAATCTTGGTAAGCTTGGGAGTAGTGGTGGAGTTGGGCTTCTCACATGGGTTCAGACCACTCGACTCTCCAATCTTCCCAAAAGATGAAACATCAACACCCGGAGCAAAACCTACACCAGGACCTCCAGCAGCTCGCTTGAATTGGGAGATCATCATCCCGAGTTGTGGCTCACCACTAGACACCCATGACAAGATGGTCCGAAGGTATGTGTTTTCCTCCTCGGTTTGCATCTTGTCATGCTTCACATTGGCTATCTCCATCTCCAAACCCTCACAAAGAACACACCTAGCCACGCATGTGCTACCTGAGTTGGCCTCTTCAAGAGACACAATCTTGGCATTCTTCTCTGCCAACTCAGATTGCAAGCCCGCACAGGACTTGCACGCACCCAACAGCGAAGATCTAGCCTTCAGCTCATCCACCTCTCCTACCAACGCAACATACTTACCTCTCAAGGTGAGAAGGTCAGTCATGTGTGTGGTGCACATCTCACACTCCTCCTCATCGGTAACAACTACGGTGGACTTGACAGATTCAAGTTCCTTCACCGTATCCTCCCACTTCTGCCTAAACTCCTTGCTCTCTCTAGCAGCACGCCTAAGCAACTTATCCTGACTAAGGAGCGCGGCAGTAAGCTTCTCGACCTCAGCAGAAAGCTCGTCAGGGGTCTGAGATACCTAGAGGTGTCGTCATCGTCGTCGTTGTTCCGAGGAGTGTCCTCCAGCTCGCCATCGACCACCTTGCCGAGGGCCATGGTGCAGAAGTCATCGTCGGCGGCGAAGAAGCAGAGACCGTTCAGCTTGTCCTTGATCTTCTTCTTCTTCTCGGACTCGTCGTCGCTTGAGGAAACGGAGTCGTCATCCAAGTCGTCGACGTCGCTGAGCGTGGCGAAGAACGCATGCTGCTCAGCCTGGGCCTTCTCCAAGTACTTCGTCTTGATGTACTCCATGTTGAAGCCGCCCTTCCGCTTGTGCTTCGCAGGGACGTACTTCTCCTTGCACTTGCCGGAGTCGTACTTGTGCCCATGATCCGCCTTGCCGAAGGTCTGCTTGTTCTTCTTCGGGCAATTGGCGATGAAGTGGTTGGGGTCGCCGCACTCAAAGCATCCTGAGCGTCCTCCTCCGCGGCGACGGTTCATGCGGTTGTTATGGAACCACGAGAACAGGTTGGTGCGCATAGCCAACTCGTCAACCCCCAAAGACTCCAGCTGCTCCTCTGTGATAGAAAATAGAGAAGAGAGTGCAAAACCTCCAGAGGGGTTAGCAGAAGAGCCAGAAAGCAAAGCCATTGAGGGGCCAGAAGGATTTTCATAAGAAGCCCTCGTCATGGCATCAATCTCACTGGACTTGAGCGTACTAAAGAGCTCATCGCACGTGAGGGTCCCATAATTAGGCGATTCGATGATTGCCTGAACCTTGGAATCCCGCACCGACCGATCGAGAGTATGCAAAAGCTTCAAAGCTCGCTCATGATCGTCGAAAGGCAACAGCTCCTTGTTAGCCCTCATCCTGTTGACAATCACCTGAAAGCGAGCGAATAAACTATCTATGCTCTCGCCAGGCATATGTCGAAAGTTCTCGTACTCTCGCTTGTGCGACTCGTAGAGACAGGTTTTGACTTGAGAGGTTCCCTCATGGAAACGCATGAGGGATGCCCAAATCTCCCGAGCCGTAAAGAGGTGAGAAACACGATCAAACTCTGTCATGCTCAAGCATGAGAAAAGAGCATTACGGGCTCGGCTATTGGCATCGTGATCATCGATCTGACGCTGAGTCACACGTGCAGCCAAGACCACGTAATCAGCAGAGTTGCAAATATCCCAGATGGAAGCACCCATACTCTGCAGATAGGCCGACATGCGTATCTTCCAATACGCATAGTTCGTCCCATCGAAAAACGATGGTTTGCCCATGCCGCGATCCATGTCTCCTTTGGTGGATCTGGAACCGGCTAAGGTGGAAGATCCTTAACCTGCTCCGATACCAATTGAAGGACCGAGAATGCACTAGCAAGGCGACCAGAGGGGGGTGAATGGGAGCCAACAAAATTCTTTTGAATCTTTGGCCAAAAGTCCCAAAATCAACCCCGGAAAGCTTCGACCGAAACCGTGATGCCCACGACCCTTGGAAGAGGGTGGATGATCCCTAGGATCACAGCGAGGCACCACAAAGAGATAGCGAACCAAACGCCAAAAGCACCGGCACGAGATCAACCCCTAAAAAACCAAGTCCCGAACGTAGATAGACGGCTACGTCGAGAAATCCCCAAATACCAATGCTAATAAGTAGCAAAGATACCTAGAGAGGTTCCTTGGTCAACTCTAGGGTCAAACGAGAAGTCCGGAAACCAAGCGAAGAAGCCGGGAGAGCAAACGCACTAAATCGCAACCTTCAGGCAAATCCCGGACTGTCCGGCCCTGGGGTCCAGGACTGTCCGCGGCTACTGCGGACTGTCCGCCAGCCGATCCCAGACTGTCCGCCGACTAAAAACGCAAAAACAGCAATGCTGCTGAAGTCTTGCTGGACGTCTCCCGGACTGTCCGCAAACTTCAACGGCGGACTGTCCGCCGGTCAATGAACAGTGCAGCACCCGAAGAACACAGCCACTGATCTGGCGTTTCCCCGATGCGCGGACTGTCCACGGTCACTTCGGTGGACTGTCCGCGAGTGTCCAGAAAAGGCGATTTTGGTCGCCCAAAACTCAAATTTTCTCCAAATCTATTCAAACCAAAATCCCTTGATCCCAAACTTAGAGAGGATGATCACGAGGTAGTTGGGAGACTATCCCCAAGAAATCATCCACTCAAAACAACTCAATCAACGGGAAATCGAAGAGGAAGGTGAGTGAACCAAAAAGCGCCACGAAAACAAAATCAACCCGATCTACTTGTTCATGAGGAGTTAGATGAATTCCTTCAGTGCAAACGATCTCCTCACTATTAAGAACAAGTTGATTCAAGTGGAATTCGAAAAGATGCAGTAGAGAGAGAGATCGAGCAACGGGAAAAACACGGAGAAATGAAGAACGCGAAGAACACGAACCAAAACGCGAATCAACACATCGATCTGCAACCGTGTGGCTACCACACGCTACAACAGTGAGATTACGGTCTCACTTCCTCAAAATCTCCACTACACAGAGGTATGGTTCTCTGCGGATCTCAGCTAGCTACAGCAGGGGATTGGGAGAACAGGAAACCCTATAAGCAAAGAGCAAATGACTGAGATAGAATGGGAGGTGGGTGTCTCCCTCTACTTATCCTAATTCTAATTCCTACTCTACCCCTCTCTAGTTACAGAGCGAACCAGCTAAACCCTAGGGTTATTCTGGACCAACTCATGGTAGGTGGTGATCCGACGGCCACGCCCGCACAACTGGTAGCGTTGCCTCGACGCAACCTCACTGATCGCCGCCATGTGCCGCCACCGCTCTGCTTATCCTTTTCCCAGATGTCGCACCCTCAGTTTTGTGGCCCAAACCAGGAAACCAGCCATCACAGCCAACCCCCGGTTTTGAGGCCCAAACCGGGAAACCAGCCGACCGAAGCCTAAGTTTTGTGGCCCAAACTCAGAAACCCGCAGCACCTAGGTTTTGAGGCCCAACACCCAGGCTAGCTCTGTTTTGCTTGTGTTGAGTGATACATGGGTGTATGCCGAGTCTCTGAGTGATGAGTGATTGTCAACTGGGATAATGCGCATGTTCTTTGGCTTGTGTTGTGCAGGTGTCGAGCATGAATATAGTGATCAAAGGCAAGGTGAAGGTCAAGTAGAGACGTGTCGTGTCGATGGACCGAGAGTGGCGAAGGGCGGACGTGAGGCTTGGACTGAGGGACCGGTGGCCCGAGGATCAGCTGTGGTGGCTGACAGCCTGGGACAGCGACGAGTGAAGACTTCCGAGCACGGTGTTGCTTGGGTCGAGGACCTGGGGACACGTGTTGGTGGACGGGGTGCACGGGCGGTGCATCCCCTCTAAGGCTCGGTTTGGTGGTTGAGCCACAGAAAAACCACCGAGTGGACGGTTTCCAGGTTTGGGCCTCAAAACCTGGGCGCTGATGGTTTCCGAGTTTGGGCCACAAAACTCGGGCTGAGGACGGTTTCCAGGTTTGGGCCTCAAAACCTGGGCGCTGCGGGTTTCTGAGTTTGGGCCACAAAACTCAGGCGATGGACGGCTGGTTTCCCGGTTTGGGCCTCAAAACCAGGGGCGAAGTCCCGGAAAAGGTCGAGCGGAGCGGTGACGGCACGTGGCGGCAATCGATGAGGTTGCGTCGAGGCAACGCTACCAGTTGTGCGGGCGTGGCCGTCGGATCACCAGCATCTTCGAGTTGGTCCAGAATAACCCTAGGGTTTAGCTGGGTCGCTCTGTAATTAGAGAGGGGTAGAGTAGGAATTAGAATTAGGATAAGTAGAGGGAGACACCCTCCTCCCATTCTATCTCAGCCATTTGCTCTTTCCCTTCTAGGTTTTCCTGCTCTCCCAATCCCCTGCTGTAGCAACTGAGATCCGCAGAGAACCATACCTCTGTGTACTGGAGATTTTGAGGAAGTGAGACCATAATCTCACTGTTGTAGCGTGTGGTAGCTACACGGTTGCAGATCGATGTGTTGATTAGCGTTTTAGTTTGTGTTCTTCGCGTTCTTCATTTCTTCACGTTTTTCCCGTCACTCGATCTCCCTCCCTACTGCATCTTTTCTAATTCCACTTGAATCAACTTGTTCTTTATAGTGAGGAGATCATTTCCACTGAAGGAATTCATCTAACTCCTCACGAACAAGTAGATCGGGTCGATTTCATTTTCGCAGTGCTTTTTCGTTCATACACCTTCCCTTTCGATTTCCCGGTGATTGAGTTGATTTGAGTGGATGATTTCTTGGGGATAGTCTTCCAACTACCTCGTAATCATCTTCTCCAAGTTTGGGAATGTGGGATTGTGATTTGATTCGAATTTGGGAGGATTCGTGTGAGAGGCGACCAAATTCGCCCTCACTAGGTGTTGGCGGACAGTCCGCCACCCATGGCGCGGACAGTCCGCGTGTCGGGGACGAGCTGGACCAGTGGCTTTGTTCTTCGGCCGTTTGGCTTTTGGTTGACCGGCGGACAGTCCGCCGTTGGAGTTCGCGGACAGTTCGGGAACGTCCAGGGGACTTGCAGCAACAGTGCTGTTTCGGGGATTTGGCCGGCGGACAGTCCGCCATCCCCCCGCGGACAGTCCGCGGTTGAGCCGGACAGTCCGGGACCATACTGGCGGACAGTCTGGGAATCAGCTGCTTGTTGAGTTTTGGTGCGTTTGCTCTCCCGACTTCTTCGCTTGGTTTCCGGACCTCTCGGTTGGCTTCTTAGTTCACCTAGGAACCTCTCTAGGTATCTTTGCTACTTGTTAGCATCGTTGTTTGGAGATTTCCCGACGTAGCCTTCAATCTACGTTTGGGACTCGGTTTCTAAGGATCAAACTTGTGCCGGTGCTTTTGGCTTTTGGTTTGCTATCGCTTTGTGGTGCCTCGCTGTGATCCTAGGGATCATCCACCCTCTTCCAAGGGTCGTGGGCATCACGGTTTCGATCGAAGCTTTTGGGGGTTGATTTCTGAGAACAAAAGGCCAAAGTTTCGAGAGGAATTTTTGAGCTCCCATTCACCCCCCCCCCCCCCCTCTAGTCACCTTGCTATTGCATTCTCGGTCCTTCAGGCTTGATCGCTCGCCCGAGTCATCGACCCTTGCCGGGGGTTGCGCGCCCCTCGCCACAGCTTCATCGGCGTTCGTCTCGTCCTCGGGCTCCCTATTCCCTCCGGCGACCTCACCTCTCCGGCCGATCCTTCCAGTGAGCGCTCCTCCCATCCCCACCTGAGCAGTGCCCTCCACCTGTTCGACAAAATGCCTAAATGAATGTTCCATCCTGTTTTAACCCTCGTTTCCACCCCATTCCTTTGCAGTTCCCCTAGGTGTGATACGTGGGTGCTGGAACGTCGCTTCTTACCTCTTCTTGGGTTCATGTTGTCGGTTCGTCAGGTAGTGAAGCCTCTTCCTCTCTTATCTCCATATGCTTTGCTTCCATAGGCCCTTTCTCATCTCTAGATTATGTCTCTTATATATATCCCGTCTATTCTTGCAGCGAGTCAGTGGCCGTGCTCAGTTGTCTGTGACAGTCAACCCGGGGCCAAGCCCGCGGGTAAGGATCGAGGCCAAGCCTCGCGAGTGACAGCGACAGTTGAGGATCAGTGACTTAGGGGGCGCTTCTTTGTCTGAGGTTGATTGTCAGCTTGGTTCAGCGGCAGTAGTTCCTTGAGCGACAGTCCAGAGCTTTCAGTGTCTGTGCTTCTCGTTCTTGTTAGCTATGTGCTGCAAGAACGTCGGTGGTGGCCTGGGGGACTCTCCTCCCCGTCCCCCCCCCCTCCGGTCAGAGGCCCGGGAAGGGGAAGCTGATCACGCGCCGGAAGCGCACTAGAGAGGAGCGAGAGGCAGTTCAGGCACAAGCAGTAGTAGACGCCGCAGAGCGTGCTGAGCAGGGTGGCAGTGCTGGCGGACTCAGGATTCAGGACCAGTTGTCCCCAGACCAGCGCAGAGCGATCGAGGAGGTCGAGCATCGGCACGGCTCGTCAACTGGCACACTTATGGCTGCCGGTCGTCGGACGACGTTCACCTCACCAGGTGTCGAGCCCCAGAGCTCGCAGCAAGGCCAGCCAGAGACCGAGGCAGTTGAGGCCGAGGCAGCAGAGGCAGAGGCCGAGGTCCCTGAGGAGGTACCCCGGCGCCGGTCCACTCATCGTAGGACTGCGGTGCCACCCCGGCCCGACGTCCCTCTGCGGAGAGCACGTGCTCCATCGAGGCGTGCGCCCCCGCCGATCCCACGACTGGACCTCTGGGCAGCCAAATGCTCATAGATTCAGACACTCAGGCTTGTCCCAGTCGAGCAGTGGTTCCCCAGGGAGAGGCAGCAGCAGGCAGGGGCCGACTTCTATACAGTGCTGCAGGAGGACTTCTATCAGGGATACAGGAACGTCGGCATCTGTTTGCGTTCGCAGCGTGTCTGTCCTCTGGAGGCCATAGTGACAGCAGCTGGAGAGCAGATTCGCCCCATTCTCACCTACCTACCTAGTCTGGCGGACCTTCTGGGACGGTCTGGCTCGTATATTGAGCACTGGGTATTTCAGTTCTACGCCTCGCTTTGGGTGCACCCAGACAGGGAGACTATAGAGTTTGCGTTTGAGGGGGAGCACTACAGGCTGTTCTCTTCTAAGATCTGGGAGTGGTTTGGACTGAGACACTCACAGACCCCGATCCACGACTTGTGCTACGACAGGACAGAGCCACCCGGCCGCCCTCACGGTGGTGCATAGCCGTTGACCGACTTGGTTCGCCCGTGCTTCACTGAGCCCTTTGGCGAGGGTTCGAGTCGTGCGCCTAGGGATCTCACCCCTATGACTCGGATCCTCAACGAGGTTCTTCGGCGGACCTTGCTTCCTAGGGTTGGCTTCTGAGAGGGACTTTCTCGCCTACAGCTCTGGTTACTTGCATACATGGTCAGGCAGCAGGAGTTCGACGTCTGGGACGTCATTCTCTGTGAGATGGAGGACACCGTTGCAGAGGGCATCAAGGCCCGCAGGCAGCTACCCTATGCCCATTGGATCTCCTATATACTGTGGAAGGTAGCTACCACTACTGGATCTCACCCTAGTCAGTCTCTCACCAGTTCTGCGATGGTGTTCCCCGAGTACAACATGAGTCAACTGTTGGGACACGGTCGGGACCGCAGGCAGCAGGAGCAGCAGGCATCGTCCAGTTCACGACAGCGGCCAGAGGTCCCTGAGTCAGCTCAGGAGCAGGACGAGACAGTCCAGGCACTCACAGAGCAGGAGCTTGCAAACCTAGAGGGTGGTGACAAGTTCGTCGCAGACGACCCCACCGACAGCTCCGACGAGGACTACCAGCTCCCGCCCCACTTTCAGCCCAGAGCTCACGACTCATAGGTCGGGACGTCTGGTACGGCCTCCTCCGATCCAGCGCTTCTGGCTATTCTTGCACGGATGGAGGAGCAGCAGCGGACAGTCACTCAGGACGTCCAGCGATTAGCCCAGGAGCAGCAGCGTCTGGCTCAACAGCAAGCTCAGGAGCGTTCTGACGCCCTGCAGCGACAGATGATGGAGCTGCAGCAGCAGACTTTGAGCTTCATGGAGAGACTTACGAGCGGACCTCCTCAGTGGCAGTGGAAGCAGCCCCCTCCCCAGCACCAGATTCAGTGGCAGCCACCAGTCCCACCACAGCAGTTCGCTCAGCAGTAGCAGTTTGGTCAGCCGCCGCCGTTTCAGCTACAGCAGTCTTTTGGCCAGAGCTCCTCCCAGTTCACCTCTTTCACCACTCCGCCTGAAGGGGCCCCGGTCTTTAGTCCTTTGCGCACTGGATTCACGCCACGTCTGACAGAGTCTCTGTTCACGACGACCACCACAGTGACGCGGGACTTGTCTGCCAGCTTTAGTGAGCTCACTGGGTTTCCCACGCCTGATCTTTAGGACCCAGTGCAGACGTCGACGGCTCCTGTGACCTCCACCACAGAGACCTTACCGAGTTCAGTCGCGTCCTCAGAGCAGACCGAGCCTGTCCAGTCAGAGACGACCATGACAGTTCAGCCTGAGTTGCCAGTTATTCATGAGCATCCGCACTCCGAGACTGAGGTGGACACCACTACGGCGACTGAGACAGTGATAGAGCCTACAGAGCAGACCGAGCAGGTTCAGCAGCCAGAGCATGCAGAGCAGACCCGGACCGCTTCACCTTCGCGTCCAGCTACTGAGGGTCAGTCTGCCGGGACCTCTTCTACCGACTCCGAGGAGCTTCTCCAGCAGTTTGAGTTTACTCAGCGTTCTCCGGAGCTGGCACCTGGCTCGTCTGCGCCACCTCCGCCCTCCGATGCTTAGTTTGGCGCTTGATGCCAAAGTGGAAGAGTGGACGAGTATAGTGTTGACGGAAGTTATAGCATGTTTTACCTTATCAAAATACCGTCAACAGGCCTCGGTTTAAAGGAAGAATAGCATATCATGAGCATATATATCTAATAAGTTCCACTTGTACTCTTAGCTTGTGAACTTGTAGGAGATGGCAAAATGAACAAAACGAGGCAAGGTGGGCCCACCAAGGGGGTCGGCTGACCCCACCTTGGGGCCACCTCGGCCATGGTGACATGGCAAGATCTAAGAGAAGCATGTTCAAGTCAATATCAACCATTGGATCAAACATGTGCTTTTGCTCAATGGTGCAAGATGAGAGGCACATGGATTCATGGGTCCACACCGAAAACCAAATGCAACCAACTTCAAAAGACTTGCTCCATGACATGTGGGGTCACCAAGGGAGAGAAGGTGGTGGGCCATCCCTGTCATAGGGGGGTCGGTCGACCCCCCCCCCCCTTGGTGGGGCCCATCTGCACTATTCATCAGGATGACATCATCACCTTCTATAAGATGTACCCCAGGCCCACATGTCATAGAGGGGGGTCGGCCGACCCCATGGTGAACTTCATCCAAGTCGGCGGCAAAGCACATGTTTCGCACGTCAACAATATCCAAACCATTCACCAAAAAGGCATGAAATGTAGCCAAATAGGTTTCAAACTAACCGGATTCCACATGTCCATAGATTTTGATTTGAATGCAGGATTTGAACCAAATTTGGATATTTGAACCACCAAAGGCCGAGCCCACTCAGCAGGGCCCAATTGGGCCTCAGGGGGGTGGCGCCCGCCACTTGAGTTGGCCCAACTTTCCCCCCTGCCACGTCACTGATCCGTGTGACCACCCTATGGCCAAATCTTGGCCCTTGGTCACTAGGTCAGTGGCATCGGAGGGCTCAGGAGGGGAGTGGCATGGATCATGACCGAATGACGGTTATCTGGACATGCAACCGACATGCAACCGCCTCTCTAGAGCTCCTGGATGTCGTTGAAGCAATGACGGTGCATCCAACGGCCAGGGGGGTGGCGGCCGCCACCTAGGGCTGGCGCCCGCCACTAGGGTTTGCCTAGGTCGGTTGGCTTCCCCCTATAAGTACCCCCCTCACTCCACAAGGCTATAAATACCCCCCTGGAGGCATCACTTCATTTCAAGCAAGCAATGTAGAAAGCAAGGAAGCAAGAGGCAATCAAGCAAGAGAAGCAAGTGAGAGCTAGGTTAGAAGCTCAGAGAGCTTAGGCAAGTAGGTTAGCTAGTAGAGAGAGCATAGCTCTATTGCCCTCGCTGCAGCGCGGCTCTTAGTTTAGCACAGCTCAGCCCTGACCAGTGGTATAGTAGCGTAGAGCTTGCTAGGAGAGAAGCGGGTGCGAGTGACTGGCATCGGAGGTCGGTTGATTTCCCGGCGTCTCTGGTCTGGTTTGCTCTCTTGAATCTCAGGTACACTTATCATTATTCCAATATTACTTTAGTATTACTTTCAGTATTACTTTATCAAGTGCCTTGAGTGTGACCTAGCTATCCTACAGTTCAATTCACTTAGCCATAGTAGTTAATCTCTAGTGAGCTTAGTGTTTGATCTTTGCCAATAGTTTGCTTAGTTAGTTTAGTGTTTATCTTATTAAGTCAAGTATTTGCTCTGACGTCCGCAAGGGTGTCTCTATTCAAAGCTAGGGTAGAGATAGTTAGAATATAATTAAGCGTGGTGCTTAGTTATAGACTTACCTTCAGATACGGCTGGACCCCCGGATAGCTGTGGTAGCAAGCAGGTGGTGACAGCCCTGTGCGTCTTGAATTCCACCACGTAGTTGGTCCAGTTTAACAGTAAGGCTCGTTGTGCTAGCGTTCAACCTAAGTCAGTGGTAAAGGCTAGTACGCCTCGGTACTTGATAAGATAGGAATAAAACTATACTTAACTTGGTTGCTTTATTGACATTTGCCTATCCTGCTTCGTAGTTATCTTGCTTCATAGTTATCTAGGAGTAGTTAGTAGTTATTATTTAGTTATATTAGTTATCCTTAGTTATCCCATTCTATCCACCTTCCTATTTATCCACCTTACCTTAACCATTCATTTCATCCTTACCTATCCACCCATATATTCTTTCTAGCCTTTCATCTCCTCTCTTCTCTTCTCTCCTTTTCCTTTTCTTATTCTTCGACTCTCATCCCCTCCTTGACTCGACTCATACACCACCCTAGCCTTCCCTTGGGATCAAATAAATCAACACCTGGTACTCCCAGGCGAAGTGCTACTACGATAGTTCTGTGCGCTTGTAGAATCTCCTCCTGGTAGATTGCATTCTCGCTAGCCAGCTCCTACTAGTGTCAGGATTGGCAACCCCATTTGACATTAGTAGATAGCTGCTTTAGCTTCACTCCTTTAGGTATAGTGACTGGACTTGCTTCAAGCATTTCTGGCGCTGTTGCCAGGGATAGACTCCATAGTCTACTCCTAGTAACTATGTTAGCAAGTGTCAACAAGCATTTCTGGGCCGTTACTGGGGATAGTTGCCTAGCTCTATCTTTAGTGAAGTTAAGAACTACCAACAAGCATTTCTGGCACCGTTGCCGGGGAAGGCAATCGATGTATCGGTTGAGTCCGTGTCGAATTTATCTTCGCTTAAGCTCCCGCTTAGCGAATCCCATCTTATCCCATTCTTTCTTTCCTTAGTCCTTCTTATCTTTTTCCTTCATCTTCTTCAACTTCTTTCTTTCTTATCTCGTTCTATCTTCACGATGGCCAACAAGACCATTCGTGAGTTTTTTGCTCCTTCTGCCGCCAATGTAGCGACAAGACCAGACGTGATCGATGCCAACCTCAATTTTGAGTTGAAACCGGCTCTGATCACGAGGGTCCAAGCTAGCCCGTTTTGTGGCAAAGCTCATGAGGATGCCAATGCTCACCTCCAATAATTTTTGGAGATTTGCGACACCTTCACCATTAAGGAGATAACACAAGAAGCCATCTGTCTTCGTCTCTTTCCTTTCTCTTTGCTAGGAAAAGCGAAGCAATGGTTCTATACCAATCGCTACGCTGTAGACACATGGGACAATTGTTCCAATGCTTTTCTCACCAAATTCTTTCCGATGGGCAAGACGAACGCTCTTCGCAACAAAATCTCCAGCTTTACGCAACAAGCCGAGCAATCTATTCCCGAGGCTTGGGAGAGAATGCAAGAGTACGTCGCTGCTTGTCCACACCATGGTATGGAGGACTGGCTATTGATCCAGAACTTCTACCATGGCCTAACCCAACTCTCTAGAACCCATTTGGATGTCGCCGCCGGCGGTGCATTCTTTTCTCTGAATGTTGCAGATGCTAAGGCTCTCATAGAGAAGATGGTGTCGAACCAAGGATAGAATGACGAGAGACTGCAGCCCCGTAAGCGAGGTATGCATTCCCTTAAGGAGGCCGACATGATCGTGGCCAAGATGGACCTGCTGGCAAAGAAGCGGGACGGCTATGAGAAGATGAACCAACAAGAGAGTGTCCAATCTCTGGAATCCTACATGACTTGTGAAGTCTGTGGAGAAACTGGACATTCTGGGAACCACTGCCCCGAGTTACATGAAGATTTGAACTTCATCAACAACAACAACAACAACGGTTTCGGTCAACAGAATCAAGGATGGAATCAGCCTGCAAATTCTCAAGGTAACAATTTATTCCCCCGCTCTAATTTTCAGAATTCTGATAATTTCTCATTCTTGAAAAATTTAGTTTACTCACAAGGTAGAACTACTAATTTCTTGAATAAGAAATTAATGTCAAATGATAAAACCCTTGAGAATATAAATGCTAAATTGGAAGATTTCTCATCTGCTCTAAAAAATCAAATAAGTTTTAATAAGATGCTAGAAACCCAATTAGCTCAACTTGCTGCTATCATACCATCTTTTGAAATTGGCAAAATTCCTACTAAACCTGACATGGAAACTGCAAATATGGTTGAAATAAAATATTTTAACTATTATGAAGATCAAACCATGACTGTTAAAAAGGGTGATCCTGGTAGTCCCATAATTAGATGCTCAATCTTTGGTGAAGTCTTTAAAAATGCCATGTGTGATTTAGGATCGAGTGTGAACATTCTATCTAAAGATTTTTATGAAAACTCGCTCTTTCCACCCATGTCATCCGCATCTGCCTATGTCGTGCTAGCTGATCAATCAACATGCTATGTAGAAGGAATAGTTAATGATTTACCTGTTCAAATTAGAGGCTCCTATGTTCCTGCTGATTTCATAATACTAGATATGGGAAATAGAAAAGATGTGCCTCTAATTTTAGGTAGACCTTTCTTGAACACTGTTGATGCTTGCATATATGTGGCGAGTGGTAAAATGCAAATGACATTAGGAGGGAGGAAGGAAATATTCTCCTTTTCCCGTGGTCTCGCATATGACGCTAACATGAAGGTAGCAAAACTCGTTCGTACCAAGAAGAGGCGCCTAAGAACAAGGTGGAACGGAAAGGAAGAACCACCTTCTCCTGAGTTGTGTAATTCACATAACAAAGGAGAGGTGTCAAAAGAAGAAGAACCCGATGAAGTACTTAAAGAAGAAGCACCCAAGGAAGAAGATCCACCCAATAAGGATGAAATTCCATGGATCTAAGGTATGGATTTACTTTTAAATTTCCCTTCAAATTTCCCTTTTTTCAAATAAATAACATATGTCATGCATGTAACTAAAAAAAATTATCATTAGTTATATGCATAAGTATATGTTAACTTAGCTAGAATAATAAAATATCATAATAGGATAGTTTCCCTTTTTCACAACATTAGAAAGTTTCCCTTTTAATAAAATAAAACAAGAGCTCCGACTGAGAAGAAGAAGATCTTTTACCAAGCAAGAAGCCAGCTTGGGGGAGACTCCCGCTCCAATAAGGTATGTCTCAAGCCTACACTTTATATTCAGTTTTTAATTTCTATATCTTTTGAAGTGTTACATGCTTGCCTAAGTAACCATTCCATGAATAAAATTGATGAAATCTGCTTAAACAAGTTGATACCTGAATAAGATTTGAAATATGTCATGCAAATGCTATTGTTATGGTTTGAATAACTAGTTTTGTCTAAGTTATAGCTTTTGTGGGTTGCACATGCTTTAATTTAAATCATGCTTAGTGAATAAAGTTAGTAAGAAATGGAGTAATTCTTTAAACTTGCTAAGGTGAAATTAGGACCTCATCTGGAGGATTTCTTTTAAAAATCTTGAAAACCTTGCTAAAAGTTCCTCCTGGATTTTATCACATCCCACCACTAGCCAATTATTTGTTAGTCAGAACCACAAAGAGCTTTGCCTGTGTTGAGCTTTGTTAGACCCCATAGATCTTAGTAGAGAAGCTTATCATACCTTTTGATCAGGATACACACACACACCATATTGCTTACTATCCACTTTGGAAGTTTGCAACCACCAAATAAATTGCTCATTCTCTACACTGGAGATATGTAATACCTTGCCAAACATCCCATTGCTAGCCTTATGCTATTCCTACACTGGGAATAAGCATTTCTCTCCCTTTCCCTACTCATTTCAAAAATCCTTTCCTATAGATAATCTGGGGAAATCTAGAGCTAAAAAAAAGAGAGAGATATATAAAAAAGTGAGCAAAGTAGCTCAAGAGAGGACTATGTCCTAAGAAAATGTGAGGACACATTTTTGTCTACTCACTATGTATCAAAAAAAGAGAGAGAGAGAGTTATCATTAGCTCTAGACCCCAGAAATTAACTAGGAAGGATTATGAAATATCTCTCTATACACTTTCACATAACCACACATGCACATCTTGATCAATTTTTATGATTTGCTGCTTCTTATGATCTGAGTGTCTAGCTTAGCAATAAACATTAGGCAATTTGCTCATGATTCTTAGCCTACCTATAACTCCACATATCATTCTTTAGAAATAGGAGAGGCTACATTTTGGCCTAAGTGAGGATTTAAACACCATTGAGTGATTGAGTGAATCTTGGAGGACTTAAGCAAGTTTTTATCTTTTGGAAACCTTAAAAAACCTCCAGACAGAATCCTAGTCAAACCTAAGCAAGATAAAAGTTTTCTATCTACTGCTTTATTTCAATCTTGAATGTTTGAAGTGAAAAGCTGTAAGCCCCACATTGCTATGATTAATGATATATACTAAGTTATTTCACACTATACAATATGCACTTGTATACATCTTAAGTTGCTATCTATTTCATGCTCAATGCTTAAACCGCATTGTTGCTCGAGGACGAGCAACAGGTTAGCTTGGGGGAGCTTGTTGATGGTCTTTAAACACCTGTTTTACCATCAACATGTTACCCTAAAATTCACCAAAAAGGCATGAAATGTAGCCAAATAGGTTTCAAACTAACCGGATTTGACATGTCCATAGATTTTGATTTGAATGCAGGATTTGAACCAAATTTGGATATTTGAACCACCAAAGGCCGAGCCCACTCAGCAGGGCCCAATTGGGCCTCAGGGGGGTGGCGCCCGCCACACCTAGGTGGCGCCCGCCACCCCTAGGTGGCGCCCGCCACTTGAGTTGGACCAACTTTCCCCCTGCCACGTCACTGATCCGTGTGACCACCCTATGGCCAAATCTTGGCCCTTGGTCACTAGGTCAGTGGCATCGGAGGGCTCAGGAGGGGAGTGGCGTGGATCATGACCGAATGACGGTTATCTGGGCATGCAACCGCCTCTCGGGAGCTCCTGGATGCCGTTGAAGCAATGACGGTGCATCCAACGGCCAGGGGAGTGGCAGCCGCCACCTAGGGCTGGCGCCCGCCACTAGGGTTTGCCCTAGGTCGGTTGGCTGCCCCCTATATGTACCCCCTCACTCCACAAGGCTATAAATACCCCCCTGGAGGCATCACTTCATTTCAAGCAAGCAATGTAGAAAGCAAGGAAGCAAGAGGCAATCAAGCAAGAGAAGCAAGTGAGAGCTAGGTTAGAAGCTCAGAGAGCTTAGGCAAGTAGGTTAGGTAGTAGAGAGAGCATAGCTCTATTGCCCTCGCTGCAGCGCGGCTCTTAGTTTAGCACAGCTCAGCCCTGACCAGTGGTATAGTAGCGTAGAGCTTGCTAGGAGAGAAGCGGGTGCGAGTGACTGGCATCGGAGGTCGGTTGATTTCCCGGCGTCTCTAGTCTGGTTTGCTCTCTTGAATCTCAAGTACACTTATCATTATTCCAATATTACTTTAGTATTACTTTCAGTATTACTTTATCAAGTGACTTTAGTGTGACCTAGCTATCCTACAGTTCAATTCACTTAGTCATAGTAGTTAATCTCTAGTGAGCTTAGTGTTTGATCTTTGCCAATAGGTTGCTTAGTTAGTTTATTGTTTATCTTATTAAGTCTAGTATTTGCTCTGACGTCCGCAAGGGTGTCTCTATTCAAAGCTACGGTAGAGATAGTTAGAATATAATTAAGCGTGGTGCTTAGTTATAGACTTACCTTCAGATACGGCTGGACCCCCGGATAGCTGTGGTAGCAAGCAGGTGGTGACAGCCCTGTGCGTCTTGAATTCCACCACGTAGTTGGTCCAGTTTAACAGTAAGGCTCGTTGTGCTAGCGTTCAACCTAAGTCAGTGGTAAAGGCTAGTACGCCTCGGTACTTGATAAGATAGGAATAAAACTATACTTAACTTGGTTGCTTTATTGACATTTGCCTATCCTGCTTCGTAGTTATCTTGCTTCGTAGTTATCTTGCTTCGTAGTTATCTAGGAGTAGTTAGTAGTTATTAGTTAGTTATATTAGTTATCCTTAGTTATCCCATTCTATCCACCTACCTATTTATCCACCTTACCTTAACCATTCATTTCATCCTTACCTATCCACCCATATATTCTTTCTAGCCTTTCATCTCCTCTCTTCTCTTCTCTCCTCTTCCTTTTCTTATTCTTCGACTCTCATCCCCTCCTTGACTCGACTCATACACCACCCTAGCCGTCCCTTGGGATCAAATAAATCGACACCTGGTACTCCCAGGCGAAGTGCTACTACGATAGTTCTGTGCGCTTGCATAATCTTCTCCTTGTAGATTGCATTCTCGCTAGCCAGCTCCTACTAGTGTCCGGATTGACAACACCATTTGACATTAGTAGATAGCTATTTTAGCTTCACTCCTTTAGGCATAGTGACTGGACTTGCTTCAAGCATTTCTGGCGCTGTTGCCAGGGATAGACTCCATAGTCTACTCCGAGTAACGACGTTAGCAAGTGTCAACAAGCATTTCTGGGCCGTTACCGGGGATAGTTGCCTAGCTCTATCTTTAGTGAAGTTAAGAACTACCAACAGTCGGTACCACCGGTGGTCTGTAGTACCGGCCTTATGGCGGTACTACCGACAGGCCAAACTTAAACCTACACAGAGAGCATGTCAAGCCACCTTCTGACCACGGTACTACCGACCAGGGGGTCGGTACTACTGAGGGTCGGTACTACCGACCCTATGGTGGTACAACCGCCAGGCCAACTCAGACCACACACAGAGAGGGTGTAAAAAGACCTGGACCCTCGGTACTACTGACCTGAGGGTCGGTACTACCGAGGCCGGTAGTACCGGCTCTATAGCGGTACTATCGCTAGGTCAACTGAGACCCAGTCCAGAGAGCATTGCACGCAACACCCTTGGGTGGTACTACTGACCCCCATGGTCGGTACTACCGACCACACTCAGAAAACCTCTATGTGTTCGTGAGTGCGTGGTGTCTCTCAAACACTAGAAGTTAGACGTCATGAGCACTTTTTTCCTCATCTAGCTAGCCTCAATGTATCCTTCTTGATAGTCCGGCTTGCCTATCACTCAAGATCAAATATAAAACTAACATCTCAACTTGAGCAATGGCATCTTTTCCCTTCTCCATTTCACCAAAGATGGAGCATATGAACACTTGAGAACTTGTGGCCATCACCATCCATCATGGTTTCCATTTAGCTAGCTCCATCAAAGGCTTGGTCGTAATCCTTTCTCATCAGCTATACACATGCTTAGCAATAGGATTAGGCCAAATAGGTTTCATCAATTAACCAAAATTAAACTAGGGCTTTCACCCCCCAGCACCCCTCGAGCTAGTTCCGACGGGAGGAAAAATGGATCTGCATAGTTCGAATGGGAGGAAGAATAGATCTACAGAGTAAGGAGAGAGAGAGAGAGAGAGAGGGAGAGGGAGAGCATGAGCGAGAGAGATCAAACCCAATGGATGGAGCCGGCGACGGAGCCACGGAGGCGCAAAGGAGAACCCCTCGAGGGAGCGGTCGCCTTGGGAGGTCGGCCGTTCCGGGACCCGACGACGATGGGACGAAACCCTAGCTCGGTGTGGTCACTGCGTGGGGAGTGGCCGCTCAGGACCGAGCGACCATGCTGGAAGGGGAGCAAGCGTGCAGGAGCCCGCGAGTGGTGGAGGAGAAGGAGGGAGCCCGGGACTTGGCGACGGCGGGACGAAACCCTAGGTGGGCGTGGGGAGCGACCGCGCAGGACGGAGTGGCCACACCAGAAGGGGAGCGAGTGTTGAGGAGCCTACCAGGAGGTTGGAGGAGAGGGAGGGTGGCCGCCAGGCCCCACCCGCGTTGGCGCACCGATGCAACGGGCGCATCGCCTGGCGCCCGCCGCCGCTCCCTCAAGAGAGAACGTGAGAAAGATGGGGGAGGGAGGGAAGCAGGAGGACGAACAGGAAAAGGAAGGATAGGAGATGGAGGTGGTGGAGGAGGAGGAGGCCGGCACCAGCCGTGCTGCCCGGCGCTATCGCAGCATCGAGACGGAGAGGAAGAGGAGAGATCCGGGTTTTTTTCTAGATCTTGAAGGAGAAGGGGGAGCCGCAGTATATATTTGGTTCTCTTGATTCAAACATGAAGCCGGAGAAGCAAAGTAGAAGACGGAGTATCGCACGAGAAGCAGGAGAAGCCGCTTCCTATCGAATCAGATTCAAGAGATCTGGATCGTCGAACCGGAGATCCGACGGTTGGAAGTAATTTGGGTGACGTGGACAGCTGTTCTTTAGAAGAACCCGATGAAGTACTTAAAGAAGAAGCACCCAAGGAAGAAGATTCACCCCGTAAGGATGAAATTCCATGGATCTAAGGTATGGATTTACTTTTAAATTTCCCTTCAAATTTCCCTTTTTCAAATAAATATCATATGTCATGCATGTAACTAAAAAAAAGTTATCATTAGTTTTATGCATAAGTATATGTTAACTTAGCTAGAATAATAAAATATCATAATATGATAGTTTCCCTTTTTCACAACATTAGATAGTTTCCCTTTTAATAAAATAAAACAAGAGCTCCGACTGAGAAGAAGAAGATCTTTTACCAAGCAAGAAGCCAGCTTGGGGGGAGACTCCCGCTCCAATAAGGTATGTCTCAAGCCTACACTTTATATTTAGTTTTTAATTTTTATATCTTTTGAAGTGTTACATGCTTGCCTAAGTAACCATTCCATGAATAAAATTGATGAAATCTGCTTAAACAAGTTGATACCTGAATAAGATTTGAAATATGTCATGCAAATGCTATTGTTATGGTTTGAATAACTAGTTTTGTCTAAGTTATAGCTTTTGTGGGTTGCACATGCTTTAACTTAAATCATGCTTAGTGAATAAAGTTAGTAAGAAATGGAGTAATTCTTTAAACTTGCTAAGGTGAAATTAGGACCTCATCTGGAGGATTTCTTTTAAAAATCTTGAAAACCTTGCTAAAAGTTCCTCCTGGATTTTATCACATCCCACCACTAGCCAAATATTTGTTAGTCAAAACCACAAAGAGCTTTGCCTGTGTTGAGCTTTGTTAGACCTCATAGATCTTAGTAGAGAAGCTTATCATATCTTTTGATCAAGATACACACACCCACCATATTGCTTACTATCCACTTTGGAAGTTTGCAACCACCAAATAAATTGCTCATTCTCTACACTGGAGATATGCAATACCTTGCCAAACATCCCATTGCTAGCCTTATGTTATTCCTACACTGGGAATAAGCATTTCTCTCCCTTTCCCTACTCATTTCAAAAATTCTTTCCTATAGATAATCTGGGGAAATCTAGAGCTAAAAAAAAGAGAGATATATAAAAAAAGTGAGCAAAGTAGCTCAAGAGAGGACTATGTCCTAAGAAAATGTGAGGACACATTTTTGTCTACTCACTATGTATCAAAAAAAGAGAGAGAGAAAGTTATCATTAGCTCTAGACGCCAGAAATTAACTAGGAAGGATTATGAAATATCTCTCTATACACTTTCACATAACCACACATGCACATCTTGATCAATTTTTATGATTTGTTGCTTCTTATGATCTGAGTGTCTAGCTTAGCAATAAACATTAGGCAATTTGCTCATGATTCTTTAGAAATAGGAGAGGCTACATTTTGGCCTAAGTGAGGATTTAAACACCATTGAGAGATTGAGTGAATCTTGGAGGACTTAAGCAAGTTTTTATCTTTTGAAAACCTTAAAAAACCTCCAGACAGAATCCTAGTCAAACCTAAGCAAGATAAAAGTTTCCTATCTACTGCTTTATTTCACTCTTGCATGTTTGAAGTGAAAATCTATAAGCCCCAAATTGCTATGATTAATAATATATACTAAGTTATTTCTCACTATACAATACGCACTTGTATACATCTTAAGTTGCTATCTATTCCATGCTCAATGCTTAAACCGCATTGTTGCTCGGGGACGAGCAACAGGTTAGCTTGGGGGAGCTTGTTGATGGTCTTTAAACACCTGTTTTACCATCAACATGTTACCCTAAAATTCACCAAAAAGGCATGAAATATAGCCAAATAGGTTTCAAACTAACCGGATTCCACATGTCCATAGATTTTGATTTGAATGTAGGATTTGAACCAAATTTGGATATTTGAACCACCAAAGGCCGAGCCCACTCAGCAGGTCCCAATTGGGCCTCAAGGGGGTGGCGCCCGCCACCCCTAGGTGGCGCCCGCCACTTGAGTTGGCCCAACTTTCCCCCCTGCCATGTTACTGATCCGTGTGACCACCCTAGGGCCAAATCTAGAGGGACCTCTATTTCTAATTGAAACCCTAGTTTCTGATGTGGAGATGAATAATGAAGATGGAGATGCCTGGAGAGGGGGGTCTGGGGCTGCTTATATAGCCCTGAGGGATCAACCGCGGCCGTTGGATCAAACCGACTTAATGTACGGCTAAGATGCATCCTAGAGGTCGGTGGAGGAAGCTTGCAGAAGACGGAGACCAGCGGGCCCAGAGGGAGACCGACTGGTGGGTCCAGGGGACCGGTCGGTCCCACCTGGAGGTGGACCGCGGTGCCCTTTCTCGTGGTGTCTCTATGTGTTCTCTGGAGTCTTCTAGAAGTATCCCGACGTGGCGGTTGCGTTATCTCCCGACGGTTTCCTTCTATGGGAAGCTATCGGTGCCGATTTCCTCGTTTAGTCCCTGCAGAATCATAACTCACCAAAACTCATGGAATATTGTCAGTTGAAACCCTAAACCTTTGTTGGTGATCAAATTCTTGCTCTTTTCATATTTATTTATCCTTTAATTTTGATAGATAACCAGCGTCAACATTTCCCCCAAGCTTACCCTTTGCTAGTCCCTTAGCAAAACCAAAACTTAACAATGGATCAGGAGTTGCTACAATATCTTCACTTCCAACAAGTATACCTGCCATTAAACAAAAATTCTCCGAAACATATCATGTTATTCTTCATGGGGCTTATTACTCTTACCTTAGATCTTATATAATTGAGAGATTGAACAATCAAATCAAGCACTATGTCTCTAGTTCTTTCACTTCACCTTTATCCCAAAGTTTTAATTAATTTTCAAAAGCATTAATACATATGTTGTTAAATTAAACAATGGATCCAAAGAGAAAGTCAACCAACCATTGAATCAAGAAGTGCGTGTGTATGGAGAAATGGAGTCGGATGCTCTTTTGAAAATATTCACTCTCTTCTATTTATCAGAGACATATGGCTATCAGGCTAATTCTACTGTCAGGCACGTGCCCATTTTTTCTGACATTTTTCTTCTTCTTTTTTTTTCTTTTCGAGGTTCCGGACACTTGTCCCTTTTTATTTCCTCGGGGTCTAACTTTTTGAGGTTTCGGACACTTGTCCCTTTTTATTACCTCGGATCTTTTTTTTCTTTTCTCTCTTTTTTTCTTTTTTTTTAATAGCCATATACTTCCAACAAACTTCTGAGAGGGTAGCAACAGATAATTATGAGCATTTATGCGGAAGATGGATGAAATATGTAAGTGATCTCAATTCAATGGCAAGATAACATCTCACAAGGTCACAAAGCTTAATTTAACTCAATGCAATTATTAGTCATATTCATATTTAGAAATCTCTGGAACTTTATTGTTGTTTAGAACAATATAAAAGCAGCTCAGATCATCACATGTCATATCCCAATTACCTAGACCTTAGATTAAGTATTTGCCAACCATGTATTTAATTTTATGTTAAGACATCATTATTATGAGGAGAACTCATGCTTTGAAGGCTAGGTACTTGAAAGAAATTAGATAGAGCAACTATTCATCATTTCCATGCAAAAGATTAGAGAGAGAGTTCTTCTTTAGTCATCAACTTCTTAAAACAGACTAGACACGCTATTTTATTTATTTAATCTAACACACTTTAATATAAAAGCCAATAATAATAGTAGTAGTAATAATAACAAAGACATACCTGAATCGCGAAGATAACGGGGGTGCGTCTCCCCCAAGCTGTTAATAGTGTTGAGCCTTCATGTGCTCACATATTTTGTTGTTCTTTTCTTTTTAAGGGTGAGCCTTCATGTGCTCACATATTTTTGGTGTTTTGAATTTATTTATAGAATGAAAAACTTAAGAGGATAGAGATACTTATGTGGATACATGGGGTGCCTTCCCCCAAGCTGAATGTTGACATAGTCGTTCGATCTTGCAATGTAGCAGACTGGCAGTGGATATGTCCTCCCTCTATTATTAGAGCTTTGATTGATGTTGATGTTTGTTGAGGCAGTGCTCCAACAGTGGATGGAGCATTCACTTGCTCGTCAGCTTTTCTTGGCCTTTTAAATCCTGTGAAACTCAAATAGACAACAAAACTTGTGTAACAGATTAAGCATTAGCGGTTGGCCACTCAAGCCTTAGTTGTCCAGAATTTCAGTAAGATCTCTTTCTCAATATTTTTATATTTTTATGATGCAAGAGAAAATGCAACAGGATGAATGTATGCATATTTATTTTTAGTATTATTATTATTATATTTTTTTTATGCCACCACGGTGAACATTCCTGTGGGTTTTTACACACCATAGAATTATTCACATGGGGCTTCATGGTTTATGATGTAGTGTAACAAATGCAATATTTTTATTTTCTTTTCTAATGCAATGCAGAAATTAAAATGTTTGTGAATTAAATATGATGATGCAATGAATAACTAAGAATTAAATATGAGAAATATGCAGGAAAACAAATATGAGGATAACTACCGATTTTTACCTTTTGGCGAAGGTTCGGATATTTAGGTCCGACGAACCGGACCTTCCCTTGGTTTAGACCTCCCAAGGTATGCCAGACGTTTGGAAAGTTGTTATTGATTGTACCTCTTAGGTGCAGACATTTTATTTCATATTTTCTTGGTCTGAGTCTTCACTTCCTGTGGTTCACTGTCTTGAGATTTCTTTCCTTTCTTTTTCGGGGACAGTGTCGATAGCTTCTTCTTCGTGATTGACCTCTTTATTCTCGATAGCTTTGTCTTCTTTGGCTTTGAGAGCGGCGTCTTTCACTTCTATTCTTCTTGGGTGCTTCATTGGGCATTTAGTTGATGAAGTTGCATCGTGCTTTTTCTCCAGGAAAGTGAAAAATGGATTTCCTCTTGTAAATGATTGCACTTGTAGCGTAGAGGAATGGTCTTCCTAGGATGAGGCGGACTTCATCGTTTTCTCCTATGTCAAAGATCAAGAAGTCTGTGGAGACTTCATGACCTCTAATTTTGACTACGACGTCTTCCATCATTCCTTCTTGTTTATGCCTCTTGATATGGTGTCACTCTTGTTCTTCGTTAGTCCAGCAGTTTGAAATGAAGCGTTAATTATGGAAGCTATCAGCATCTTGCTCAGTGTTCATGTTCTTATAGATCTAGGATCTTCACTCTGTAGAATTTAGGAGTTGACAAACTTCGCCCTGTTTGCTCAAGAGTGTATCCTGCTCATAAAGACAAGGTAGAGATCAAGTGCATGGGCTCTGTTGGTGGAAAAACACCAACAGAACCAAAAGTTTTGTTTATTCCCCTCTAACCTTGGGCACATTGCACAAGACAAACTTGTTGTTTATGTGTTCTATTCAATTTTAACATGAGTGATAGGATCAGAGGATGAGCATGAAAGTAGCATCTTAAAATATTTAATAGATCAAATTACTTAACCCAAGGAAGGATAATCTATGCATAAAGTGTTGATCTTTTCATGATTAAGATATATCATCTTCCAAAGGTTAGATGCACAACATTTTAGCTCATGTAGTTAAGACAGTGAGATTCAAGAGAGTAAAGCTAGGAACAAAGATCAAAGGACTAAACATGTTGAGTTGATTAGGTTGGATCAAGTGAGGTGCAACTTAAACATGTTTTGTTCTTTATCTATGTTCATACTAGAATCAAGAAGAAGCTTTTAAAGTGATGGTTACTTACCTTGAAATGTTACTTTGTCATTGAAGAGTGATGTGTCGAACCACCTTGTGGAAGCTTCTCTTGTCTAGCTGGCTTGTCTTCTCTTGTTTGTCTCGCAGTATGCTTGAGAGGAGGAAGATCACAGTGGAATCATCTTTAGAGGTATCGACCTTCCTTCTCTTGTATCGACTTATCAGTGAAGGCGCATTGTTCCTCGAGTATGCTGACTAGGATCCTCTCTCTTTCTTGTACTATGAGGATGTAGGGACAGTTCCGTATTCTTCTCTTGTCAACCTTTCTTGTTTTCCTTTAATCATTGGGTTGGCAAGAGACTTGAATTTAGAGCTGCTACTCGAGTGCCTCCATGAGAGTCTTTTGTCTTGTAATGTCACAACTGAGACTTGTCCTCTCAACAGTGTCTAGATGATGGAGATCTTATCGGCTGTTCTTCTTGATTTACTGGCTTAGGTATTATCTCTCCATCTTCTAACTCATGTGGTGCAGTGGCTTCATCTTTCATGATGCCCTCCTCAATTCTTGTCAGTTGGTTCTCCCTTCGACGTCTTCTCTTGGTTCTCTTTGGCTGCTCATAAGTGATGTAGATGTTGAAGGTGTAGCGAAAGATCCAAAAGTTGACTTCTCCAGGTCTGATAAAGATGATAACATTGATGGTGTTTAAGAACAATCTTCCAAGAATGAGTGGTGGATCATATTCTTCTTGTCGACTGGGACAGCATCTAGTGGTTTGTACTGATCAAAGTGATAGGGATGAGATCAATATGTCTTGAAGCTGGTTTCTCCTTCCTCCCTTTGATTGTCAAACACATCTAGACAACGGAATTGTCTCTCCCAGGCTGGCTTGTGATGTAGATGGACTCCTAACAGCATGTTCATGTGTTTGACTTGTAGATCTTGCTATTGTTGTAGTGGTACCATCTTGTCTCCCAAGCTAGCTCTTGATTAGAAAAAAGGATAACTTCCCACTTCTTGTCTTGATGTCTTGGGCAATGATGGTTGCAGGCATAGGTTGTCTCATACGAGGTAAGTTGCATCATGTTTGTCATCAGCGCCCAAGCAACACTCAAAGCTAGGCTAGCACCTTTTGTGATCTGAGAGTAGGTTTGTGTGTCTATGATTTGAGTTTTGGATCTTCAATGTTCACACCAAACCATGGATGAGCAAAATTTCTCTCCTGCATAATGTTAGTGGACATATACCCGAAGGATTGCAAGAATTTTAAGCATGGGTTGTTATCCATAACTTATGTATGTTGCATCTATGCTAATAAAAAGATGTTTTGAGGATTGTTTTAGCATAGACTATTATGTGTTGGCTGCACTTTAACATGATTCAAGACAAAAGATAACTTGCAGTAGAAGATGAAATAAATAAACTTTGATACTCACAGTTCTTTCATCCATGATGAATGAGCTGAGTCTTCATTGTGCAAAGTTATTGAAGTTCATGTGTCTCTTCATCTCCAGCGTGAGTTCATCTTCGGACTTTCACAAATTGATATTGAAAGTTTCCCTTGTGTTTGTTGTTCCTTCGTTCTTTTCTGCTCCAGACCTAGAAAGGTTAGTGACAAAATACCCGAAGGAATATTTTCATAATTATATTTCTATGCTCATTACAAGAACAGTGCAGCAGAAAGCTAGGCATAGCTCATAACCAGGTATTATGATGGGGTGTAAGGATTCTACTGGTTATAGCTTGCTCATGGGGTAGTGATAGATAAGAGTGGAATTCAAAAACAACATTCATAAGAATGAAAACAAAAATAATGAAAAGACTGGGACAAAAAGGAAAAACATAAAAGTATGATTACAAGGTTAGACTAAGACTTAAGATGATCTACCGTTCCCCGGCAACGGCGCCAGAAATGCTTGTTGGTATAAATTAACGCACACTCTACTTTATCCGCAAGCGCACAGATAACATCTACCGATGTAGCACTTCATCAGAGTAACCCAGTTTTAATATCAAACCCAAAGGAACGGATAGTGTTAAGTCTCAAGTCTAACCCCTGAGTAGCTAACAAGGACGGAGAATCTAGAAGCATAGAGGGGATCACTAAGGTTGTCTAATTCCAATTTAAGAGTGATATGTTTATATTATTCTTAGTGGGGAAGTTGTCATAAAAGGTCACAAACAGAGTATGAGTCTTTTATGCAAATGTATAATCCTACCGAGCCTACACACGGGTAAGTGGACTATAGAAGAATCAACAAGGCTATAAGAGTCACCCTTGCGAACAACCACTACTACCGGCGTTATAGGAGGCATTTATGAGCTATCAAGTCTAAGCACCACGCTTACACTATCCAACAACTCTAACTCTAGAATGACTAGAATTAAAGTACTCAAAAGAGAGTCATAAACCTTAAGAATAATAAGAACAATGGCTCAAACTTAAATATAGACGTTGATTACCAAAACAATCGCTGAAGCAAGTTGAAGATGAACTTGAATCCGCGGTACAAGATGAAGAAGTTGATCCGACAGGCCGGAGCTCCTTCTTGATCTCTTCCTCTCTCTCTCTCTCTCTCTCTCTTCTAGTTCTAATATAAGACTAAGTTCTAAACCTAAACTAGAGGGGTAACTAGTCTTCTACTTGAAAGCTGGCTCCTGATTACAACTAGATGAACTAGATCTAATTCTAGATGAACTAGAAGAGATTCATCTAGAGGGACCTCTACTTCTAATTGAAACCCTAGTTTCTGATGTGGAGATGAATAATGAAGATGGAGATGCCTGGAGAGGGGGGTCTGGGGCTGCTTATATAGCCCTAAGGGATCAACCGCGGCCGTTGGATCAAACCGACTTAAGGTACGGCTAAGATGCATCCTAGAGGTCGGTGGAGGAAGCTTGCAGAAGACGGAGACCAGCGGGCCTAGGGGGAGACCGACTGGTGGGTCCAGGGGACCGGTCGGTCCCACCTGGAGGTGGACCGCGGTGCCCTTTCTCGTGGTGTCTCTATGTGTTCTCTGGAGTCTTCTAGAAGTATCCCGACGTGGCGGTTGCGTTATCTCCCGACGGTTTCCTTCTATGGGAAGCTATCGGTGCCGATTTCCTGGTTTAGTCCCTGCAGAATCATAACTCACCAAAACTCGTGGAATATTGTCAGTTGAAACCCTAAACCTTTGTTGGTGATCAAATTCTTGCTCTTTTCATATTTATTTATCCTTTAATTTTGATAGATAACCAGCGTCAACATTTCCCCCAAGCTTACCCTTTGCTAGTCCCTTAGCAAAACCAAAACTTAACAATGGATCAGGAGTTGCTACAATATCTTCACTTCCAACAAGTATACCTGCCATTAAACAAAAATTCTCCGAAACATATCATGTTATTCTTCTTGGGGCTTATTACTCTTACCTTAGATCTTATATAATTGAGAGATTGAACAATCAAATCAAGCACTATGTCTCTAGTTCTTTCACTTCACCTTTATCCCAGAGTTTTAATTAATTTTTAAAAGCATTAATACATATGTTGTTAAATTAAACAATGGATCCAAAGAGAAAGTCAACCAACCATTGAATCAAGAAGTGCGTGTGTATGGAGAAATAGAGTCGGATGCTCTTTTGAATATATTCACTCTCTTCTATTTATCAGAGACATATGGCTATCAGGCTAATTCTACTGTCGGGCACGTGCCCATTTTTTCTGACATTTTTTCTTCTTCTTTTTTTTCTTTTCGAGGTTCCGGACACTTGTCCCTTTTTATTTTCTCGGGATCTATCTTTTTGAGGTTTCGGACACTTGTCCCTTTTTATTTCCTCGGATCTTTTTTTTCTTTTCTCTCTTTTTTTTTCTTTTTTTTAATAGCCACATGCTTCCAACAAACTTCTGAGAGGGTAGCAACAGATAATTATGAGCATTTATGCGGAAGATGGATGAAATGTGTAAGTGATCTCAATTCAATGGCAACATAACATCTCACAGGGTCACAAAGCTTAATTTAACTCAATGCAATTATTAGTCATATTCATATTTAGAAATCTCCGGAACTTTAGTGTTGTTTAGAACAAGATAATAGCAGCTCAGATCATCACATGTCATATCCCAATTACCTAAACCTTAGATTAAGTATTTGCCAACCATGCATTTAATTTTATTTTAAGACATCATTATTATGAGGAGAACTCATGCTTTGAAGGCTAGGTACTTGAAAGAAATTAGATAGAGCAACTATTCATCATTTCCATGCAAAAGATTAGAGAGAGAGTTCTTCTTTAGTCATCAACTTCTTAAAACAAACTAGACACACTATTTTATTTATTTAATCTAACACACTTTAATATAAAAGCCAATAATAATAGTAGTAGTAATAATAACAAAGACATACCTGAATCGCGAAGATAACGGGGGTGCGTCTCCCCCAAGCTGTTAATAGTGTTGAGCCTTCATGTGCTCACATATTTTTTTGTTCTTTTCTTTTTAAGGGTGAGCCTACATGTGCTCACATATTTTTGGTGTTTTGAATTTATTTATAGAATGAAAAACTTAAGAGGATAGAGATACTTACGTGGATACATGGGGGGTGCCTTCCCCCAAGCTGAATGTTGACATAGTCGTTCGATCTTGCAATGTAGCAGACTGGCAGTGGATATGTCCTCCCTCTATTAGAGCTTTGATTGATGTTGATGTTTGTTGAGACAGTGCTCCAACAGTGGATGGAGCATTCACTTGCTCGTCAGCTTTTCTTGGCCTTTTAAATCCTGTGAAACTCAAATAGACAACAAAACTTGTGTAACAGATTAAGCATTAGCGGTTGGCCACTCAAGCCTTAGTTGTCCAGAATTTCAGTAAGATCTCTTTCTTAATATTTTTATATTTTTATATTTTTATGATGCAAGAGAAAATGCAACAGGATGAATGTATGCATATTTATTTTTAGTATTATTATTATTATTATATTTTTTTATGCCACCACGGTGAACATTCCTGTGGGTTTTTACACACCATAGAATTTTTACACCCTCAGGTCACATTTTTGTCTACTCACTATGTATCAACAAGAGAGAGAGAGAGTTATCATTAGCTCTAGACCCCAGAAATTAACTATGAAGGATTATGAAATATCTCTCTATACACTTTCACATAACCACACATGCACATCTTGATCAATTTTTATGCACTTTCACATAACCACACATGCACATCTTGATCAATTTTTATGATTTGCTGCTTCTTATGATCTGAGTGTCTAGCTTAGCAATAAACATTAGGCAATTTGCTCATGATTCTTAGCCTACCTATAACTTCACATATCATTCTTTAGAAATAGGAGAGGCTACATTTTGGCCTAAGTGAGGATTTAAACACCATTGAGTGATTGAGTGAATCTTGGAGGACTTAAGCAAGTTTCTATCTTTTGGAAACCTTAAAAAAACCTCCAGACAGAATCCTAGTCAAACCTAAGCAAGATAAAAGTTTCCTATCTACTGCTTTATTTCACTCTTGCATGTTTGAAGTGAAAAGCTATAAGCCCCACATTGCTATGATTAATAATATATACTAAGTTATTTCTCACTATACAATATGCACTTGTATACATCTTAAGTTGCTATCTATTTCATGCTCAATGCATAAACCGCATTGTTGCTCGAGGACGAGCAACAGGTTAGCTTGGGGGAGCTTGTTGATGGTCTTTAAACACCTGTTTTACCATCAACATGTTACCCTAAAATTCACCAAAAAGGCATGAAATGTAGCCAAATAGGTTTCAAACTAACCGGATTCCACATGTCCATAGATTTTGATTTGAATGCAGGATTTGAACCAAATTTGGATATTTGAACCACCAAAGGCCGAGCCCACTCAGCAGGGCCCAATTGGGCCTCAGGGGGGTGGCGCCCGCCACTTGAGTTGGCCCAACTTTCCCCCCTGCCACGTCACTGATCCGTGTGACCACCCTATGGCCAAATCTTGGCCCTTGGTCACTAGGTCAGTGGCATCGGAGGGCTCAGGAGGGGAGTGGCATGGATCATGACCGAATGACGGTTATCTGGACATGCAACCGACATGCAACCGCCTCTCTAGAGCTCCTGGATGTCGTTGAAGCAATGACGGTGCATCCAACGGCCAGGGGGGTGGCGGCCGCCACCTAGGGCTGGCGCCCGCCACTAGGGTTTGCCCTAGGTCGGTTGTCTGCCCCCTATAAGTACCCCCCTCACTCCACAAGGCTATAAATACCCCCCTGGAGGCATCACTTCATTTCAAGCAAGCAATGTAGAAAGCAAGGAAGCAAGAGGCAATCAAGCAAGAGAAGCAAGTGAGAGCTGGGTTAGAAGCTCAGAGAGCTTAGGCAAGTAGGTTAGCTAGTAGAGAGAGCATAGCTCTAGTGCCCTCGCTGCAGCGCGGCTCTTAGTTTAGCACAGCTCAGCCCTGACCAGTGGTATAGTAGCGTAGAGCTTGCTAGGAGAGAAGCGGGTGCGAGTGACTGGCATCGGAGGTCGGTTGATTTCCCGGCGTCTCTGATCTAGTTTGCTCTCTTGAATCTCAGGTACACTTATCATTATTCCAATATTACTTTAGTATTACTTTCAGTATTACTTTCAGTATTACTTTATCAAGTGCCTTTAGTGTGACCTAGCTATCCTACAGTTCAATTCACTTAGTCATAGTAGGTAATCTCTAGTGAGCTTAGTGTTTGATCTTTGCCAATAGGTTGCTTAGTTGGTTTAGTGTTTATCTTATTAAGTCAAGTATTTGCTCTGACGTCCGCAAGGGTGTCTCTATTCAAAGCTAGGGTAGAGATAGTTAGAATATAATTAAGCGTGGTGCTTAGTTATAGACTTACCTTCAGATACGGCTGGACCCCCGGATAGTTGTGGTAGCAAGCAGGTGGTACTCCCAGGCGAAGTGCTACTACGATAGTTCTGTGCGCTTGCAGAATCTTCTCCTGGTAGATTGCATTCTCGCTAGCCAGCTCCTACTAGTGTCGGGATTGACAACCCCATTTGACATTAGTAGATAGCTGTTTTAGCTTCACTCCTTTAGGTATAGTGACTGGACTTGCTTCAAGCATTTCTGGCGCTGTTGCCAGGGATAGACTCCACAGTCTACTCCGAGTAACGACGTTAGCAAGTGTCAACAAGCATTTCTGGGCCGTTACCGGGGATAGTTGCCTAGCTCTATCTTTAGTGAAGTTAAGAACTACCAACAGTCGGTACCACCGGTGGTCTGTAGTACCGGCCTTATGGCGGTACTACCGACAGGCCAAACTCAAACCTACACAGAGAGCATGTCAAGCCACCTTCTGACCACGGTACTACCGACCAGGGGGTCGGTACTACTGAGGGTCAGTACTACCGACCCTATGGTGGTACAACCGCCAGGCCAACTCAGACCACACACAGAGAGGGTGTAAAAAGACTTGGACCCTCGGTACTACCGACCTGAGGGTCGGTACTACCGAGGCCGGTAGTACCGGCTCTATAGCGGTACTATCGCTAGGTCAACTGAGACCCAGTCCAGAGAGCATTGCACGCAACACCCTTAGGTGGTACTACTGACCCCCATGGTCGGTACTACCGACCACACTCAGAAAACCTCTATGTGTTCGTGAGTGCGTGGTGTCTCTCAAATGCTAGAAGTTAGACGTCATGAGCACTTTTTTCCTCATCTAGCTAGCCTCAATGTATCCCTCTTGATAGTCCGGCTTGCCTATCACTCAAGATCAAATATAAAACTAACATATCAACTTGAGCAATGGCATCTTTTCCCTTCTCCATTTCACCAAAGATGGAGCATATGAACACTTGAGAACTTGTGGCCATCACCATCCATCATGGTTTCCATTTAGCTAGCTCCATCAAAGGCTTGGACGTAATCCTTTCTCATCAGCTACACACATGCTTAGCAATAGGATTAGACCAAATAGGTTTCATCAATTAACCAAAATTAAACTAGGGCTTTCACCCCCCAGCACCCCTCGAGCTAGTTCCGACGGGAGGAAAAATGGATCTGCATAGTTCGGACGGGAGGAAGAACAGATCTGCAGAGTAAGGAGAGAGAGAGAGAGAGAGAGAGAGAGAGAGAGAGGGAGGGAGGGAGAGGGAGAGCATGAGCGAGAGAGATCAAACCCAACGGATGGAGCCGGCGACGGAGCCACGGAGGCGCAAAGGAGAACCCCTCAAGGGAGCGGTCGCCTTGGGAGGTCGGCCGTTCCAGGACCCGACGACGATGGGACGAAACCCTAGCTTGGTGTGGTCACTGCGTGGGGAGTGGCCGCTCAGGTCTGAGCGACCATGCTGGAAGGGGAGCAAGCGTGCAGGAGCCCGCGAGTGGTGGAGGAGAAGGAGGGAGCCCGGGACTTGGCGACGGCGGGACGAAACCCTAGGTGGGCGTGGGGAGCGACCGCGCAGGACGGAGTGGCCACACCGGAAGGGGAGCGAGTGTTGAGGAGCCCGCCAGGAGGTTGGAGGAGAGGGAGGGTGGCCGCCAGGCCCCACCCGCGTCGGCGCGCTGCTGCAAGGGGCGCGTCGCCTGGCGCCCGCCGCCGCTCCCTCGAGAGAGAACGTGAGAAAGAGGGGGGGAGGGAGGGAAGCAGGAGGACGAACAGGAAAAGGAAGGGGAGGAGGTGGAGGTGGTGGAGGAGGAGGAGGCCGGCACCAGCCGTGCCGCCCGGCGCTGTCGCAGCATCGAGACGGAGAGGAAGAGGAGAGATCTGGGTTTTTTTTCTAGATCTTGAAGGAGAAGCGGGAGCTGCAGTATATATTTGGTTCTCTAGATTCAAACATGAAGCCGGAGAAGCAAAGTAGAAGACGGAGTATCGCACGAGAAGCAGGAGAAGCCGCTTCCTATCGAATCAGATTCAAGAGATCTGGATCGTCGAACCGGAGATCCGACGGTTGGAAGTAATCGGGGTGACGTGGACAGCTGTTCTTTAGATGATCTGGTTGCATTTTGTAGTCTTTAACGTGTAATCCTGAGACCACCATTGCCATATACCTGCGTTGGTCAAGCCCTTAGCGATTTTAGCACATGGAACACAACTACATTGCGCAGAAATTAGTTCAAAAGTAGCTTTCGTTCACCAAAAGCAAGTTCGGTTCCCAATGAACTGGTTCAAAACTAGCCTTCTTTCGCCAAACGCTACTGTATGCCTATGCGGTAACAATCAGGTGCGACTCAAATCAAAAACACGGAAGTACAACCCATGACTCGAATGAAACAACTCATGACGAGCAACGTAGAGATGGATGGTCTTGCAGTTGGTGCAGATAACCCAGGTGCAACAGCGTCGCAATCTACACGTCAGCAGAGGATTCCAACAGTGTCCCAGTGTGTGTGTGTGTTCTTGCAATCATTAGTGAAGCACTTCCATCCATGATTCCATCTAGCAGAAACTAAAAAATTTCCAAGGCTGAGGTACAGGAAGTGACAATGGACGATATCATCTTTCTCTGCAGATCTTTGTAGTCCAATGATAGCTTCACATCCCAACAGGCGCTGTCCCTGCAGGGAATCAGATGAACTAGAGTGGGTAAGTGATGCTGGTGTATGGCATAAGCACAAAATGGGTTTGAGCATTAAGTAGCACCGGTTGGAATCATCTTGCTCAGGCAATACTTCAAGCATGGGATTAAATATGGACAGGATTGTTTCGAGCACCACCTTGTCGTTTTCCTTTCTCTGAAAGTACAATGAAAATATGGGATTTAGATGAACGTCGAACAAATGACGTGACCCGCACAGCATTCATGAAAACATCATAGCATCCTTACATCAGCCTCCGTAGTGGATTCGTCTATATCACGACCCAGAGCAGCGCGGAGATGGGACAGCAAGGGCTGAGGCAGGCCATATGTGGGAAATCCTCCAGATCTGGACAGCCATGTCCCACGAACCATATGAGCGGTTTGGCTTGTAGTCACAGACTGAGCTGTGCCGTCCTCATCATCCACGGATGTGTCAAGATCTGCACATAATCATGCGTCTGTAATATGATTTTGTCTAGATTTTACTTGCTTGCATAGAGAAATAAAGAATACACAAAATCTATTGATCACAAACAGGGGAGCCTGCTGTTCATGGAAACTGCACCTAGTCCCTAAGCAATTGAAATGGCTATGCTGGTTGTACAGAAATCAAGATAGACGAACTAAACTATTGTAACAGGTAAATTAGGCATTTGAGATCTAGGCCAACCAACATTTCATTGGCAAGGCAGCAGAAGTAACCTCTCTACATGCAGATCTACATGCAGCTAGGAATACCGTAACAGATTACCTAAAGGTATAACATCATAAGGATTATCTCCTCTTGGTAGGAAACCATAGAATGTAACCAGATGTGACCCTGGATGTTTCCCATAACTGAGAAAGCATTGCTCCCCTGCATCACAGGGTCGAGACAAAGGAAACTTCAATGATTTTGTAGCTTCATCTACTCGACCATAGTTCAAAATATGAGGGGACACCTTGAGAAAATATGAAAAAGAGAACATGAGAAACAAATCTGAAGACTAATAAAAGGAAACTTCCAGGGGCAGAACAGACCGAATGATTAAGAAGTCCAGCAACAGGAACCAAGCAAGTTGATAATTTCCCACTACTTAGAACAATCATCATACTGTTGGAATACCATAGTTCACATGCCCACAAAAAATTATCCCATGCACACACATCCTTCCGGAATATCTCAGGAAAATTTGTGAATAGTAAGGGAAATAATTCATCATACTGCTGGCGCAAGTGCTGCAATAAAGAACCAATTACTGCTTTGTACCAAATGAGCAGTGATTTACAGAATTAAAACAACAATATCACAAACCAAAATGGTATTACCTGCTTAGCTTGCATTATCTCATCAAAAAGAAGGGTTCCTTCTAATGCAGCAAGTGCGCCGATTCCAAAACTCAAGCCTGGAAGTGCATTTGGTGAAATTATTATTTGAACTAGACTAAGAACTTTTCTTACAGAACACAATAAATTTTTTGTACCTGTATTAAAATTTGCTGGGAGTGTATCAAAGTATGGTTTAAACTTTGAAGCTAGATTATACCGCTCTCTCATACTCCACAACAATAACATAGTCTCAGAAGAGATATTATTGAAATCTTTTAATGCAAGAAACTGCAATAATATAGAAACATTTATTTATAGACAAATCAGAAACCCACTTTTTGAGTCAGTCGGTACTGAAAGAGTAAAAGTATTTGGTGCTTAAAAAACACAGGGAATTAGATTACCAAAGGAGAACGTACCACTTCAGATTGACAAAGAAGTTCATCAGATATGATGAGGGACTCTGGAATTTCAAGAGCAATATCCCCCACACCTATACTTTCAGAAGCTACCATTCCTCTTCCAGCTCCCTGAAAAACTAAACCTTCTGAAATCAGATAAATCATATGTATGCTGATACAAAGAAGTGTCTATGAAGATTGCATTCAATGATCTTTAGTGAAATTAAGTTGGATAAAAAATTTACTAGAATAGCTAAGCATCCTAGTATTCAGTAAGAGTAAACAAACTCCTTACTAGGTCATTCACTGACATCTACTGACTCACCATCTATTCCATTATCTCATATATCTTCTGGTTAAAATACATTAACACAGACATTGTCAGCACATCCGTTATTAATAGATAGAATGAACATAAAAGCTCAAATCGACATTGTTGATTTGCAAACACATTAGAAGTGTGGAAAGATAAAATACTAATGAACACCAAATGACTGTAGCATCAAGATTTTCTTTACATGCATGCTCTAACAGGCTCTCAATTTTCAATGGATGGCATTGCTCAAAGGACTCAGAATATATCAGCAAGTTCTATGGAGACTTACAGGCTATCTGCAATTTAGATTTAACACCAAGATGCTCCCCCCACTTCAGAAGAGAATCTTCAGCATCATGGTTCTGTGTTTGAACAACCATACAAACATCGTCTGACTTTACAACAGATTTGAGCTTAACAACTATCTCATCCTGTAGTATCTGCAGTACTTCCTTGGCAGCTGCATTGGAAGTTAGAAGCAATTTTTTCATTGTTTTGAACAAAAGATTTAGAGATTCAAGTTCATTCCTTGCAGAGAATGGACCGACATCATCTCCTGCAAAATAAAGCTCTAGCTGCAGAAAATTCACACAGATCATCTTGTTAGAATGTAGAGGTGAATAAAATCAAGAGCCAATCAATAATGAGTGACACAGCATGGAATACCTCATCCATGTACACTACCCTAGCAGCTTCAATAATCTGATCCAGTAATTTCAGGGCATCGGCAGCAGAACATGTAACAGGAATCTGAATTTCACAAGATAGGTTCCTATTTTCCAATATCCGCTGCACTTGAGAAGAAACAAAAGGAACTTAATGGAAATGATGCAATTCTCCACAGAAACATGAGAGTTGAGACTAGCAAAACTGTATGACTATAAAGAAAAGACAATTGTCGGTTTATTCCAACTCAACATCTGGGACGAAACTGTGCAACCATAACACAAAATAAAGAAAATCCACATGACAAACGATACTGGTAAAATCTTTTTATAAACCCGGCATCACAAGAAATCACTCAGAAATTGATACTGCAGTAGGCTTTCACTACAAAGCTGATAGAAACCAAAGAACAACAATTGTTCGTGTCAGAAAAAATTGCCACACAGATAACGGTAGCAGACACCTTTTCTGCTGGACATGTTCTCTTCAGGCCAGCAAGAGTCATCTATCATATCAGAACTCACTTAAGGGAACTCACTTAAGGAATGCAAAACTTTGCTCAATAAGAAAAGGTAGTTGAAAGGGAAGATCCTTAATTTGTAGAAGAAACAAGAATAATCACTCCCTACATCTTCTCAGACAATAAAGATTTAATAAACTAACAATATCACTCGTCGACTAGATTGTACTCCTGCAAAATGAAAACAAAATCCAACAATTGCCTACTCAAAGTAAAAGTGAGTAAGCAATTCCCAGCAAGTTCATCTCCTTTCGGGCCTGTTTGGATGAGCTAGAGCTAGTTACTAGTTGGGCTAAAAATTAGCTCAAATTAGCTAAGTTTAGCTAGCTAGCTGGCTAATAACTAGTTGAAGGCTTGTCTGAAAAAATAGCCCACCTATTAGCCCTCCTGTTTGGATGCGCTAGGGCTAATTTTAGCTAACTTGTAGTCTCCCTCCCTCCCTTAACCACAAGCAAATTCTGGTCGATTCCCAACAAAAGATAGATCATTTTAGCTGTTTCCCTACACACACACACACAAAACAAAGCTCAGTTTTCCAATCCAGTAACAACACTTGAACTATCCGCGCCTTAACCAACCTCCACATAACAAGAGGAACACTACAATCGATTAGGCTTCTCATATGGGTTGATCCTACGAAAAGAGCAGAGCTTCTTTCTAACGCCTGCACCGTACCTTCTTCTCTGCGTGAAGGGAATCCACCTCTGACAGAGGCGGCAGGCTAACCTCCACTGCCACCGCATCAACTCCCGCTCCCAGCTTCCCTGCGCCCACCGCCGCCGCCATGGTATCCCGTATCCGGCGCCGCTTCTCCCCTGTGTTTTGGGCGGAACCGCGGAAGGGACACACGGTTACAGGTTTTGGCAATAGGAAATGAGTCTGGTGAGAAGCCATGGGCCCCTTTCAGTGCGAATGGCAGCCCTAAACCCTGCGTTGCGATTGGGCCCCCATTATGTGAGAATCACATGAAGCTTCTGCGAAGAGCGGAAAATAATTGAATTCTGTGCGGGACACCCACCCGGCCCATGAAAACACTTGTATCTAGGAAAAATAGGAAAAAAATCTAGTATTCCTCCTTCAACTTATACAAAAGTCCGATTTTCTCCCTAAACTTCAAAACCAAACAAAACACCTCTCTTATTTTTTTAAAACAGTGCATCTTATCTCCCTGATTTGGTTATAAACAATTTTAGAGAGTGGTTTTGCTATACTAACAGTGCAATTCCGGTGGTTTTATATTTTTCACTTTTTATTTTTGCTGAGTTTTTGAAAAAATTATAGTAAATCATAGAAAAATTATAAAACAAAATTTTTAATTTTTTTTTTACTCCACATGAGTAAATCTACACAGTGAACATATAATACGGTATGCTTTAGTACAAAAGTTTTGTTGTAGCTTTAAATCTATGCTTTTCTATAAATAAAATAAATTTATAACTAAGTTACACATGATCCAATGAGTATGAAATTTTTACTACAGTTCAAGCATACAATAATTAACCCATCATAAAATTCTATCACGATTGGACTATAGAAACTACAATGATGAATTATTCTAATTAATTCCATACAATAATGTTTTTCTGTAATTAATTGAAATAATTCATAGCTACAATTTCTATAGTCCGATTATGGTGAAATTTTTATAGTAAGATAATTATTGTATGCTGATATTGTAGCAAAAAATTCATACTCACTGGATCATGTATAACTTCGTATACATTTATTTTACTTACTAGAAAAATATCTAAAACTACAACAAAAACTTTGTACTAAATTATACCATATTATATGTTTATTGTGTAGATCTACTCATGTGGAGTACAATAAAATTAGATTTTCTATTTAATGTTTTTTTATTTACTATGATTTTTTAAAAATTCATCAAAATTAAATAAAAAATGAAAAGACAAAACCATTGTCGCTATAGCAAAACCACTGTTACTGTAGTAAAAACCACCGTCCAAAATCGATTATAACGGGCCAGGGAAGTTGATCGTGTTGTTTTTTCTGGTTTTGGAGTTTATGGAGGAAAAAAAAGAACTTTCGCCAAAAGTAGAACAAGGAAAAGTGGAGTTTTTTCTTATATTTATATAGTACTAATAAAATTAGCAGTAATAACTTTATATGGGACAGAGGTAAAAGATATAAATAAATATTCTCTTTGTTCAAAAAAAAATATATAGATGAACTAAATTTAAAAAAGGCAATTACTCACATGGGCACATTAAATCGAGAACTTGAATCTTGAAACTGGCTTGGTTCCAATAAAGAAACCTAACCAATTGATTTATACTCTATTCACTATGACATCAATAATTTATTAAATCCACTAAAAATATAATACATTTATTTAGTACTACAGATGCTATAAGTTTTTTTAATGTTTTTTGAAAGTCATGCTCTTCTGTTTTCTCATCCCTCATCTGCTCCATCATCTTCTCCATGTAGCTAGGTGCTAGCGGCTGGCGAACTAGGTTGAGCAACGCGACAAGTGACACCAGTGGATAAAGCATAGGAAGGGGCGGTGGCCACGGCCACGGTAGCGGTTAATTGAGTTTAGTGGGAGGAGAGGGGATAAAACATATGTTGTGACGGGTAGATGAGGGTGTGTGCAAACCAAGAAGACCACGATCGGGGTCGGGGCTTAGACCTGTGCTTTGTTATAGGACAGACGAACATTGTAGTTCATGTGAGAACGACCAGGACCGAGACCGGACCTTAGACATGTGCCTTGCATGGGACACATGAGGATTTTTTTTAACCTCAGCCTGAAATTCACTCCCACAAGAAGTCGAATACAGACAAAGTTTTAAATAGCGGGCTATTGAAAATAGTAGTAACTTTTTTTCAGCAACTATACAGCTATAGCGACGCTATGACAGATAGTGTTTTTATTAAAAAAACATGAAAAAAAATATCAGTAATTGATGTCAAAAACATGGTAAATATGAAATTTGATGATCACAAATATGTTTCTAAGGTTCTACAAGTTTAGATAACATTACCAAATATCAATATAACATTACAATATGGTTCATAAAAATTTAATTATCCAAAATACCAAATTAAGTAGGAAATGCTAATTCGTAGATAGCCATGAAAATTGTCCTAGCAGCGCTATAGCGGTAAAAGTTGTCATAGCGGCGGTATACAAGTAAAAATTGTCATGGCGACAGATATAAAATAGCTTAGCATTGAGTCTCTCTGGCAGCTATAGCGTCGTTATAGTGGTGCTATAGCGCGCTATTTAAAACTTTGAATCCAGGAGCTGAGGAATACCGCTGGGTTTGTCTAATTAACTGGACTAGAAACCCTTCGACGACTTTCTAAATTATTATACTAGTATTTGTTTTAAAATCCTGCTTTTAGAAAGGTTGCTATAACATTCGCTCAAACTTACAGTGTAGATTTCACAAAAGAAACGGACAGGTGTGTCCCGCCTATGAAAAAGGGATCCCACAAAAAGTCTTTTTGTTGCTCGTCCTATCCCATAAATACAAAAACAGATATAATAAAATGTACTCTCACCATACTCGTATTAATTGTCGTTTAGGATAGCGATACGGTCTCCAAAACACAACTTTGACATCTTATTTTTATAAAAATATTTATGAAAAAGTGATATATGTATATTTTTTATTAAAATATTTTTCAAGACAAATCTATTCATATAATTTTCATATTTACAAACTTAGAAACTTAATAGTTATTGATAACTTATATTCCCAATGTTTAACTTAAATCTTGTCTAAAACGACAACTAGGGCCTGTTTGGAAAGCGGGATTTTTTCCCCGTTCCTGCGTTTTTCCTGTGAAATTTCTGCGTCATTCCTGTGAAATTCCTGCGTTCCAAACAAACCCTAATATGAGTATGGAATAGTAGAAGACTATTCAATATAAAAAATGACCTGGAATTATAAGACGAAGAAACAGATAGAACAAATATAGAAAACGGCCTGAATTTACAGGAGCAGCACTAGTGTGGTTCAAAATCAAACAATAATGAGTTGATCCGACCCAGCTATTATTAACATTGGAGTGTTCGAACAGTAGATGTCAGCTGACAGAAAATCAAGCATGCGGCACCGGAGCACAGCAGCAGCCAAGATAGTTTAGTCCCATGCCCCACCTCGCTGAGGCAAGAGCCAGGACCAAAAGTTAGAGTTGACCAACTTATATAACACACTCTATTCCTCTTGATATGATACTTTCTCTTCAAATTCCAATTTATTAAAACAAATAAATTGAATGCATGGCAATTATCTTTCGTGAGCCAGGTCACCGATCAAAAAAAGAAGTGGTACTTGAGAAGTTTAAGATTCAAGTTATCAAGTTCGATCAATAGGTTGGATCAATCATGCATGCCAGTTGCCACTAGAATTATCTGACTTGTCAACCGATCGTCAGTTATGCCATTATATCTCCATGATTTCAGCAGCGACCGAACCGGATCTGATTGATTTTTTACTACAAGTCTCTTTGGTCACATTTTTTTGTATCAATTTTTTAAAAAAATTAGAAATCAATATAAAATGATATTGCAAAAGTTACCAGCGTTCAAGGCCACTAATATCCCAATAAAACATGAATATAAAGAATGGACAGAATAAGGGTCAATAAATTCAACGACTCCTCGGTGCTTACCATGACACTGCTACAGAACAGGGTCATAGGCCGATTCTCAAAATCGTCTTTAATCTCGGTGTTTTTGCCGCCCGGGACTAATAGACCCTTTAGTCCCGGTCGGTTTCACGGACCGGGACTAAAGGGCCTGCCCCAACGGCTACTGCGCAGAGCTGTCGGGGCAGGGACCCTTTAGTCCCGGTCCGTGTTACTAACCGGGACTAAAGGGCACTCTTTAGTCCCGGTTGGTGCCACGGACCGGGACTAAAGATTTAGCCAGGGTTTGTGGCTTGCCCCGGGATAAATGATCACCTTTTAGCCCCCCAGTTTTTAATACAAACCGGGACTAAAGCTCCCCGATTTATAACGTGTCAACTTCTTCCTCCCGCGAGCCAGAGACATTCAAATTTCAGTGAGCTTCTTGCTTGTTCTTCTGTTGCTATTGCTTGTTCTTGCTTGTTCTTCATTGTTCTTCGTCTCCGGCGTCAGTTGGTGATCTTCTTCGACTCTGTCATTGTCTTTTTGCGTTTAGAGGTAACTATTTTCATCTCCTACCATGTCTTTTGAATATGAGAGGAATTTAATTAAAATATATAGTTTGCAAGAACAAACATAGAGAGTTGAGTAGTTTAAATTGGTTCATCACAATCACTTGATAGTTTTCTACTGCTAGGTAGTATCCATTCTATATTTCATGCTTATGCAAGACGAGTAATATTGAATTTTAGTGTCTTTTTAGTTTATTTTCTTTAGAAAAATGTGGAATTTATAATAGTTTGCAACAATAAATATAGAAAGTAGATAACGTGAAAATTGGTATTGTTATATCATATTTTTCGATTATCTAAACAAATAGATAAATTTAGAGTCTTTTTTATTTATAATTGTTTAGAAATCCTCAGCCTCTCATCATCGGGATCCGAAGCGTTTGCGACTGGATCTTCCTCTCATTGCTTGCGGCGATTGTAAGCAGAAGATTGTGAAGGAGTACCGAGTGAAAAAAGAGGGAATCAACAAGGGTCGTATATTCTACAAGTGTCCGGACCATGAGGTGGGTTATTATTTACCCGTATTTGATTAATATGGTTCATTCGTATCGGTTTTGCTTGATGATGTTGTTTAAATTTCTTATTCTTTGTTCTAATTGCAGTGGGAGGGCACCGGCGGATGTAAAGGTCGGTACTGGGAGAAAGAGTACGTTCAGCACGTACAAAATTCTGTTGCACAGGAGGTTGCCGCTGAAGGTGATGAGGCAGTGAGTCAGCGGCAGCAGCCCATCCATGCTGATGAAGCGAATGATCTGTCTATTTTAGTTGGGATCGGACGCGAACTAATTATGTTGCTTAAGTGCATTTTATTTTTAGTTTTTTTAGTGCTAGCTGCGATAGTCTTCGTTGTAGTCAAGCTTGTTTGAATTAATCAATCATGTGATGTCATGAGTGTTGTGCAATAACATGAGAAACTACTAAGTGCATGGTTGTAATATTTAATGCAGATGTTGTCACGCAATTGGATGTATAATGTCGATCGCCGCTCCAAAGAGTTCATTGCTGGCGTGCACTATTTCTTAGGTGTGGCTGAGGCAAACAAGCAGAATGGTTTCATGTGCTGCCCATGCGCCATCTGTAAGAATTGGAAAGAATATTCATGCCCAAGGACTCTTCATACGCATTTGTTGAAATCGGGTTTCGTAACAAACTATATTTGTTGGACGAAGCATGGAGAAAGGGGGTTGTAATGGATGATGGTGAAGAAGGTGAAGAAGAATTGGCCCACGCTGATATTATTGCTCAGTACAGTACCTTTGATGATGATGCAGTGGGGGGAGATGGTGAAGAAGATGCGGCAGCGACAGCTGATGTTGATGCTCTTGGTGATGTCATTCGTGATGCACAAAGAGAATGTGAAAGTGACAAGGAGAAGGTCAAGTTTGAGCGCATGCTAGAGGATCATTGGAAATTGCTATATCCCACTGCTGAAGATGGCCAAAAAAAAGCTGGGTACTACGCTGGAACTGCTGCAATGGAAGGCAAAGAATGGTACATCCGATTAGGGATTTGGGCAGTTATTGAAGATAATGAAAAAGATGCTTCCGAAAGCGAACGAATTGCCCACCACTACGTACGAAGCAAAACAGGTCATCTGCCCTTTGGGATTAGAAATCCAGCAGATACACGCATGTCCTAATGACTGCATCCTGTACCGTGGGGAGGAATACGAGAATTTGGATGCATGCCCGGTATGTGAAGCATCACGGTATAAGATAAGGCGAGATGATCCTGACGACGTAGAGGGTGAAGAACGTCCAAGCAGGAAGAAAATCCCTGCCAAGGTTATGTGGTATGCTCCTATAATACCACGCTTGAAACGTTTGTTCAGAAATAAGGACAATGCAAAGTTGTTGCGGTGGCATAAAGAAGACCGTAAGGTAGACAATATGCTGAGGCACCCAGCTGATGGATCCCAGTGGAGAGCGATAGACAAAGAATTCTCAGAGTTTGCAGATGAGGCTAGAAACTTGAGGTTCGCTTTAAGTATGGATGGTTTTAATCCTTTTGGGGAGCAAAGCAGTATTCATAGCACTTGGCCAGTTACTCTATGTATCTACAACCTTCCTCCGTGGTTATGCATGAAGCGGAAGTTCATTATGATGTCGTTGCTCATCCAAGGGCCGAACCAACCTGGCAACGACATCGATGTCTACCTGAGACCATTAGTTGAGGAACTTCTACTTCTATGGAGCAAACCAGGCATACGCGTGTGGGATGAGTACAAACAGGAACACTTTGACCTGCGAGCATTATTGTTCGTAACAATCAATGATTGGTCGGCTCTAAGTAATCTTTCAGGCCAGACAAACAAGAGATATAATGCATGCACACACTGTTTTTGAAGACCTTGATAGTTTATTTTTGAAAAACTGTCGGAAGGTCGTGTATGTTGGGCACCGTCGGTTTCTTCCTGTGGGCCACCCAGTAAGAAAGAAAGGCAAACATTTTAAAGGTAAGGCAGACCACCAAACCAAGCCTCGTAACCGAACCAGAGATGATATACTCGAAATGGTGAAGGATACGAAAGTAGTATTTGGAAAGGGACGGGGCAGCGAACCTGTTCCCAAAGATGCTTCGGGACACACACCCATGTGGAAGAAGAAGTCCATATTCTGGGAGCTACCCTACTAGCATGTCCTAGAGGTCCGCCATGCGATCGACGTGATGCACCTGACAAAGAACCTTTGTGTGAACCTGCTTAGATTCATGGGTGTCTACGGAAAGCCTAAGGATTCACTTGAAGCACGATAGGACTTGCAGCGCATGAAAGAACGAGACAACTTGCATCCGGAGAAGACCGATGACGGGCGCCAGTACTTAAGCCCTGCTAGCTACACTCTTAGCAGAGAAGAAAAGGAAAGCATGTTTGAATGCCTTAACAGCATCAAGGTCCCATCTGGATTCTCCTCCAATATAAAGAGAATAATTAATGTGCCAGAGAAGAAGTTCCAAAACTTGAAGTCACATGACTGCCATGTGCTTATGACCCAATTGCTTCCTGTTGCTCTAAGAGGAATTCTACCTCCACATGTATGTCTAGCCACCGTGAAGCTATGTGCATTCCTCAATTCAATTTCACAAAAGGCAATCAATCCAGAGGAACTTTCTACTTTGCAGAATGATGTCGTTTAATATCTCGTCAGCTTTGAGTTGGTGTTCCCTCCATCCTTCTTTGATATCATGACACACCTCCTAGTTCACCTGGTCAAGGAGATCATTATTCTCGGTCCTGTGTTCCTACACACCATGTTCCCATTCGAGAGGTTCATGAGTGTCCTGAAAAAATATGTTCATAACCGTTCTCGGCCTGAAGGAAGCATCGCCCAGGGCTACGGAACAGAGGAGGTCATAGAGTTTTGTGTGGACTTTATTCCAGACCTTGACCCGATTGGCGTTCCCAAATCGCGACACGAGGGCGGACTCAGTGGCAAGGGAACACTAGGGAAGAAAACATATATCGGTACAGGAGACGATTACTTCGATAAAGCATACTACACAGTTCTACAGAACTCCTCATTGGTCGATCCATATATCGAGGTACATAAGGATTTCCTTCGATCCAAGTGGCCCGGGAAGAGTGAATCTTGGATTACACGTCAGCACATGCAAACCTTCGACGATTGGTTGCGAAAACAATGTCAGGGTGATGACAACATAGATGAGCAGCTTTATTTGTTGGCCAGACAACCATCGTGGCATATCAGCACGTACAAAGGGTACGAGATCAATGGGAATACATTTTACACAGTAGCCCAAGACGCAAGGAGCACCAACCAAAACAGTGGTGTACGCGTGGATGCCACGGATCCAAATGGGAACAAACAAACATATTATGGCCGCATACATGACATATGAGAACTAGACTACGCACCTAATTTTAAAGTCTCTTTGTTCCGGTGTAAATGGGTCAAGATGACCGGTACCGGAGGTGGGGTAACAGTCGACAAGGAGTATGGGATGACATCAGTGGACCTCAACAATATTGGGTACAAAGACGAACCATTTGTCCTTGCCGCAGATGTGAGTCAAGTGTTCTATGTGAAAGACATGTCTACAAAACCAAAAAGAGGAAAAAATGATAACAACTCGATCGTCAACGAGCCAAAGCGCCATATAGTTCTTTCAGGGAAAAGAAACATTGTCGGAATTAAGGACAAGTCAGACATGTCAGGTGATTATGAAAGAGATGATCGAATTCCGCCATTCAAAGTGAACAAAGACCCAAGCATTTTGTTAAACAATGAGGAAACTCCATGGTTAAGGAATGATCATAACCAAGGGACATATGTCAAGAGGAGGTTCGCAGTTGTGCCCGCTTAATAATGGGTTGTAAAGATATTATGTAATAATTAATTAATTAAGACATCATTTATTTGATAATAGATTTTTATATATATTTAGTAGTAGTGATCATTGATTTATGTGCTTCTCTAGATATGAATCATCAAAATACATATAAGAAGATACTAAAATTTAACATTTTCTTCTATAAACTAAAGCAAAAAGAATCTCATACTAATTTTTAAAACAAAGTATATCAAATATTTAATTTTTTGTTCAATTAGAAAAAATTAACATATATTTAAAAAAACTAAATTTAAAAATCTAAAACTACTGCATCTGTCGCGTAGAACGAAATTGGGCAATGATTTTTTAGGTTATAAACAAAAGATTAACGTCCAAATGATATGAAAATAAATTTTCTATTGAAAGCCAACAATTTTTTAAATTTAAATTGAATATTACATTTTTGCATTAACCAAATATGAATGGTTATTTACATTTATATTCGTTATTATAAAAAAGAAAAGAATTTATGCTACAAAATTTTCTACTATACAATAAGGTTAAAGGATATACAACTGTTATTTTTTAAGTAATTTTATGCCTACTGTTCAATTTACTATGCAATTAACAAGAATTACAACATATTTATATAGTGGAAACTTAATACAAAACCCAAAATACTCAAAACCCAAAACTGTGGCGGGAAAGAACCCTTTAGTCCCGGACCGTCTTACGCACCGGGACTAAAGACCCCTTTAGTCCCGGTGCGTAAGCCCGCCCGGGACTAAAGGTCCAACCCTTTAGTCCCGGGGCGTCTTTAGTCCCGGTGCGTAATATGCCCCGGGACTAAAGGCCCTCCAGGTATATAGGGCACAGGGTACAGTGCCCTCCAATCTTCCCCAGATCGACGCGCAGTTGCCCCGCCTCCGTCCGCGCCGCCGCCCTCGAGCTCACCTCGCCGTCGAGCCTCTGTCCGCGCCGTCGAGCTCCGCGCCGCCGTCCTCCTCGCCGTCGAGCTCCGCGCCGCCGTCCTCCTCGGCCTCCCTCTGCCCTTCGCGCCGTACGGCATCGTCCTCGCCGTCGTGTCCGCGCCGCGCCGTCCTCCTCGCCGTCGTGTCCGCGCCACCGTCCTCCGCGCCGCTGCCGTACGGCCTGTGCGTGTGTGTGCGTGTGCAGTGTGCGTGGTGTGCGTGTGTGTCCAGTGTGTGTGAGAGTGTAAAAAAAGAAATGAAAAATAAATATATACCTATAAATAGATATATAGAAAAAAGAAAATTGGTATATATATAGAAAATAAATATATATGTATTTAGAAATAGAAAGTGATATATATAAAATAAATATAAATAGATATATATATTTATTGATTATTTTCTACTTAACCTTTTCATTTCTTCTTTTATAGAAATAGATATATACAAATAATGAATATGAATAGATATATTTATAGAAAAAGGAAAATCATATATATGTTTTTTAACCTAACAAATATGTGTTCGACCTGTAGTCCTGGTGACCGCTCCACCGACCTCGTCGCCGTCCACTGTCATCCGCACTGTCGTCATCCTCGCTGCTGTCCACCGTCGTCGTTCTCGTCCACGGTGTGTAAATCACGTGACAAGGATATGTTTAAACATGTATTTATTACTCTTAGAAATATGTGTTCATAGAAAATCATGTGTCATGTTGGAATGCCATAGAAAATCACTTGGATATGTTTAAACATGTATTTACACTTAGAAATATTTTGACAGATATGCTTCTTCGTGTTATTTTTAATGTTGAATTGCCTCTTTACGAATATATGTTATTTTTAATGTTGGCGATTACATGTCACCTAAAACTCGAAACCCTAAAACCCGAAACCCTAACCCTAAACCCTCAAACCCCAAAACCCCGAAACCCTGAACCCCGAAACCCCGAACCCCTAAACCCTGAAACCCTAAACCCTCAAACCTAAACCCCTAAACCCTGAAACCCTAAACCCCGAAACCCTAAACCCCGAAACCCCGAACCCCTAAACCTTGAAACCCTAAACCCTCAAACCTAAACCCCTAAACCCCGAAACCCTAAACCCCGAAACCCCGAACCCCGAAACCCTAAACCCCGAAACCCGGCCCGAACGCCTAAACCCCTAAACCCCTAGTTTTCGGTTTTCGTTTCACATACATGTATAAAGCTCCTCTAAGTGTTCGATCATATTATATATATATTTTAATATTTGTAGAAATGGCCGACCCAAATGAGAACATGGAGGAGGAAATGATGAATATCATCGCCGGCGACGATGACAGGAGTCAATACTTATTGAATTACGAAGACATGACCATGCATGATGAAAATCCCCCTGAACAACAAGTTGAGATGGAAGAAGGCAATACAGGCGAGGTATATATACAATATGTCGTGTTAGGGTTTACATTTACTTTATTACTTGATTAGGTTTTATCTCAACTTGTATTAGGGTTTCATCTTCGTGTCTTTACCTATATGTAGCCCTCTGGATCGACGTCTGCGACGGAGCAGAGCAGACCAAAACGAGGACCGAAGAGGCCGTTGAAGGGCCGTCATGTAATCTCCGAATTCGATATGGCTACAGGCCAACCACTAGGACCCCATGCACAGAAATATGTCTTTCACTGTGGGTTCCTTGTGAGAGATCGGATTCCGATAAGTGCTCGTGAATGGAAAGAGAGGTAAAGTGCTCCCGAGATCAGTTATGTCTCCGATCTTGACAAGCAGCTAGTCTGGGATGACATCCAAGCTCATTTCTCGTTTGACACCGAAGATGAGGAGCTGCTGAGGCGAATTCGGGAGTGGACAATGAAGAAGATGGCCACACTTTTTTAGGACTGGAAGAAGAAATTGTACCACAACTTGGTGCTGAAGAACGAGACGCCAGATTTCAACTCTACGGCGTATGTCAAGATAAGGGCCGATTGGGATAAATTTGTATAGTACAAAAGATCACAAGAGAGCGAGGTCCGGGTCAGAGTAAACAAATAGAATGCAGCTCAGAAGAAATACCACCATCATTTAGGATCAGGTGGCTATAAGACTGCCCTTCCAAAGTGGGAGAGACAAGAACAGGAGATGCTTGCCAGGGGGTAGTCCCGGAGACAATAAGAAGAAATTGGAGTGAACGGTCCAGGAATTGGTTCTACGCTCATGGGGGAACCATAAACCCTAATGACGGGGAGCTTGATTGGGGCCCACAAATTTCAAGAGCAGCACAGAGACTAGTTCAAGCACGAAGTGCGGTGTTGGCTGGCGAGTTCAAGCCCAACAGAGAGAAGGATGAACTCACGTACGCGCTGGAGAATCCTGAGCACTGTGGGCATACGAGAGGCTTTGGGGCCGTTTCGTGGCTGCATTCCTTCGAAGCGGATCGAGAAAGTTACAGAAGTCGCCAGAGAAAGAAGGACGAGGAGGCAGAGCGACTCTTCAAGTTGGAGGAGTATGTTCTTCAAACACAAGAGCGTGAGAAATCTCGTGAAGAATGGATGCAGGAGGAAATCAAAAGGCAAGTGCAACCGGCACTTAGTCAAATGACGAGTGGGAAAGGTACATCATCACAACAGCCTCCAGCGAACATTAGCCCCACAGGTCAGATGAAAAGCAGCTACGCCTCCACGGAAGTACCAACCATTCAAGATGACTCCAAGCTACGCTTCCCCGTGGATGACGTTAAAGAACCTTTTACTACTTGTGAGCTGCACATTCCAGATGGAAATGCCACGAAAAAGGTGGCTGTCGGTGTTGTAAACCCTATCGACGACACAAGAACACCAAGAATCCATGGTCAACCAGTGCCAGCCGAATACGCTAGCGTCTCTGTAGATAGGGTTGAGACAGGTTGTGGCAGCGTGGCACTGGAAATCGAAGGGGGAGATGGGGAGAAGACTAGGTGAAGCAGAGAAGACATTTATTTGTTGGCGCAAGCGCTTCATTATTATTCCTGGAGTGTCACCGCCGCAACCTCCTCCTACTGATCAAGATCCTCACCATAGGTAGTGTGCGCGTGAACGAGAAACAATTTTTATTACACTAACTTCCTATATGTATATATTAGTTGGATGCTCACATCATTTGTTGTTTTGCGTAGCAGGAACTATAGTCCAGTTCGTCATTATTCCCCAGCGCATCAGAGTGCTGCGGGCGGTGACGATGTGTTGGAGGACACGGCTTCAACCCCATCTCCTGCACAAAGATCTCCACCGGTCCCACCATCTCCTCCACCGCGGGCTCCAACGCCACAACCTCCACCGCAGGCTCCAACACCGCCACCGGGCCAACCATCTCCTCCACCGCGGGCTCCAACGCCACAACCTCCACCGCGGGCTCCAACACCCCCGCCTCCACCGCGCGGCCCTAAGAAGCGGTCTGCCGCCACAGAACCAAAGGCCCCACCTCCAAAGAAGAAGGCTCCTGCATCAAGAAAAAAAGCCCAAGAGAAATTAGCTTATGAAAAGACTGATGAGGAGTTAGAAATTACGGTGAAAAAAGATGTGCAAAATTTTTTAGATGAATGTGACGCCGCTGCTAAAGCGAAGAGGAACTCGGAGAAGCCTTACCTCTTGTTAAACCATAGGAGTTAAGGAAAAGGGTGGACCAACATGGTATCAAGATGCGTGAAGCCCGAAAGGCTCCGCGAAAATCAGATTACGAACACTCTCTTATGAAGTCCGCAAAAGAACAACAATCCAGCAAGAAGAAAGTGGGAAAGGGTGTTCCACAGCTCGGGGAAACATCAAGACCTTTGTCCCCGTTAGTTGTGCAAAATCAGTATGGTTCAAACATGGGCAGAGTACAGAGGAAATCTGGAGAGACCACTTTGTCTGAGATGGACTCAATGGAAAAAAATTACATTGACAACGGTCTCCCGTACGACACCATTAAAAATATTGCTACTGGGCTAGAGTTTCCACAAGCGGAAGTAGTTGATGAATGGAGGAGAAATTTTGCACCGGGCAGGAGTCTAATGAACCCCAATCACTTACATGTACTTGGTACGCAGATGTTTGCAATCAACGAATGGTGCATGGAGGCTTCTAAAGACGGTGATGTCAATTGGATTTCTGTCCGAATTTGGAACCATAACTACTTCCGTGGCGATGACCTAATCTTAGTCCAGATGGAGGAATTACACCAGCTATGTCATATGGACGCACTGGACAAATCGCTCCTTAGCTGCTACTGTTTGTAAGTGTTTCTTTTATAGTTTTTATTGAACTCTCTAGTATGTGTATATAGTAGTATTCTTACACACATACTTGTGGATCAACTCGATATTTTGCAGGTATCAGATGACTCAGCTCAGAGATAAACATGACAATTCTGTTGGGTTTGTTGATCCATATGTTATTTTCAAGTCTCCAAACCCTTCAGCGACTTGGAGCGATGAGTCGTGTACGAATCTCATGAGGTTCTTCGTGAACCAAAAAGATAGAGAAAGAATTTTCTTCCCATACAACTTTAAGTGCGTGAGACATATATAGTTAATAATAAGTATGTGCACATTTTATTTTACTTAACCCTAATAATATATATATGAATCATGTGTATGAACAGCTATCACTGAATATTGATGGTCATCAATCTCAAACAAAGCAATGTGTTAATCTATGACTCGTTGAGCAAACCGCAAGCAGATTATCAAGATATGATAGACATCCTCCAAAGGTAATTTTTCGATCCCTAGCTTGCATGCTTAAAGTATAGACTAAGCTTGTATATATGTATACTAATTAAATAATGATCCAACTATTAATGTTTCGTTGGCCGGATTAGAGTTTGGGAAAAATTCATTGCTCGGGAACATATGAGTCAGTGTAAGGCCCCACTTACAATAAAGTCACGACTACCAGTAAGTTTACACCTTCGTCAATGTGCGTGTATCTTTAAATATCATGTCATATATCATATCTTTATTACGAGATGAATATATTCATTCTACAGTGGATTTTGAGACAAAAACAGGGCACCAACTTATGCGGATTCTATGTTTGCGAGTACATGTTGATAGAATCAAATAGAATTCCTGAAGAAATCATCAAAGTACGTAACATGTTTCTTTTCATTTTTTATAGACTTAATATTAATAATATAGATATAACTAATATCTTCTTTAATTCCAATTGAAGACTGACTGGTTGAAGCAAAAAGTGATGCTACAAGGCCAATTGAAAGCAATACAAGAGACAATAGCATGATTTCTTCGGGAACAAGTCATAAATCCAAACGGCGAGTTCTACTATAATACCAACGAGTCGTTGATTCCAAACAATGATGATCATTTGTATCCCCTGTAGATCTTTAAATGGAATACAACTTGTAATAGGTTTACAGTACTAACTTTGAAGTACAACTTGTGTAGATAGATATTTGGACGACTTCTATATGTATATTGCTTGTAATTTTATGTACATATATTTATATATATATATATGTAGTTCTATAGTTCAATTATATATGCATGCAATAAGCTTATTGTGTTATGCTGCTAATATATATAAATTATATATATTAGCAGCAAAGAATATATATTGGAAAACCTATTAAATAAATAAACAAAACTAAAAACAGAACTGAAATGAAAATAAAAAGAAAAAAATCAGGGGACCCTTTAGTCCTGGCTGGTAATACCAGCCGGGGCTAAAGGGTGCTGCTGCGGGGCACCGCTGGCAGCACCCTTTAGTCCCGGCTGGTATTACCAACCGGGACTAAAGGGGGGCTTTAGCCCCGGTGGCCGGAGCCGGGACTAGGGGGGGGCCTTTAGTCCCTGAAGCGTAGTCCCGGCTCGGCAACCGGGGCTAAAGGCCCTTGCCGACCGGGGCTAAAGGCATGCTTCTGTAGTAGTAGACTTTGTACCAACTGGTAATAGACGTTAGATGCACGCTGCTTCTTTTTATTCTCTATATACTATATACACCGACAAACATTCAAACTTCAACCCTTGAAAGGGATCGCAATTGTACGTACAAAGTTGCCGTGGTAAAAGGAGTCAAGGAGGGCAGCTAAATTGAACCCTAACCATTCATCCTCTTGCTACCCGTTTCGCTCCCATTGCACTAGACTACCTCTTATTCTACAACTTCTCCTCACCTTATATATATATGTTGTCCACTAACTTTTTATTGAGTCCCTATGTTTCCACCGTATATATATAAGTTCATTCTATGCGCATAGGAACCATCCTAATCCTTAAACTCGACCCACAAAGGTTTGACGATGTACAATTGCTACTAGCAATGACAGATTCCTCTCTATGGTGAGCTATAAAGCCAGTCTCAATGCGTAGTTTCACCTCTCGATTTCCAAGACGAATGAAACTGTACATGAAATGGATCTCTCGCAATGCACAATTACATATGCTTTGATAGGTCCCACAATATCTCTTTATCTCTTCTTTTCCTCTCTCTTCCCCACCAGACCAGCTGCCCATGCTCTCGTCGCTGGCCGCAATGCTTATGACCGCGATGCATGTTCGTCGTGGAACAAATTCCCCTGAATCTGACGAAATTATGTAGTCCTGCTGCAACTGTAATTCTATTGTTGGTCATATTTGACAATTTGTCCATACGTAGGTTAAATTTTCGTTAAAAAATCCAAACTCTACCGAAACGCATGAATAGCTTTTGTTGCTGAAAATCCAAAATCCAACAAAAATTTTACAGACAGTACTTTTGTACCTGTCTGAAATGGCTCCTGCACAATACAGAGGAGCATTCAGCAACAGCTTCCAGTTCAGCCTGGCCCGGTGCGGAGAAGATCAGCGGCAGATGGGGCTGGAGGCTCTCGCTGGGCTTGGCGGGCGTCCCCGGTGCGTTATTCATGGTGGGCGCCGTCTTCCTGTCGGAGATGCCCAACCGCTTGGTGCAGTAGGGCGACGACCTCGGCAAGGTGCGAGCGCTGCTGCAGAAGATCAGAGGCACGGACACCGCCGTCGTCGATGCCGAGTTGGACGACATCGTTGCTACGAACAGCGTGGCGGCAGTGACATGCGGCTTATCCTTTCGTGGCCCAGGTACCGGCGGTCGTGCTGGCGCCCGCGCCCGCAGCGGCGGTGCGGCGGAGTGGCACCCGCATCTACGGTGCTCGCGGCGGAGCGCCCGTGCCTGCGCCCGCACCCGCGGGGCTCGCGGCAGCGCGACGGAGCGGCCGCGCTGCGCCCGCGCCCGCGGAGCTCGCGGCGGCGTGGCGGAGCGGCACCGCTGATGGCCTCCCGCGCCACCTCTGCCTCCGTCTCGGCTAACTCTATACACGGGATGAAACAATACGAGACTCTCAACGACGATTTCAGTCGGGTTTCATCCTCTTGGAAACCGCGTTCAAAGGTGTCGTGGGGATGACGTTTGTCTCTCTCTCCTCCTAATTCCATGTCAAAAAAAATTAATGTGACACCCTATTTAATATGCATAAAATCTTTCATAAAAATTCATTAAGACTAGACTAATGATAAGAGAGGGATGGGAGGTAGGATGAGAGACAAAAGTGCACTTTTTTCCATTGGAGGCAGATTCCGTAAAAACAAAATAATTCCTTCTCATGGACTCACGCTCACAACAAAGGAGCTACTTCGAGCTAGCTTTGCATTGAATGTATAGGAGCACGTAAGAAATGCTCGTTGGAGAGGCCAATGGGAGCAGGGGTACGGTGGTCATATATTTTGGTAGAGATGGATACTATATAGGCGGTTCTAGACATATTTCTACTGGTATTTTTCCTAACCACTTGCGCGGGGGCCGATAGAAATATGACCACAACACAGACGGTTGCCTCTGAACCGCCTGTAGAAAGAATTTTCAGAAAATGGGCCCCACCGCTCAGCACGCGCTCGTCTCCATCGAAGTCGCAAGTCGTGGCATTTTTCGCGTAAAATTCGCGGCTAACGCGGCCGGTGGGATTCGAACTCACGACCTCGGCCTCGCGCGGAGCCTCCTCTACCATTTCACCACACACTCACATGTGTTCAAATACCCCTTCGGTTCCCCACGTATTATACAAACTCGAGTGTAATTTATTTGTTTGAGATCCTAAACGATTTCAAATCAAAAAGTTGTCAACTACAAAGTTTCATAACTTTTCGAGACGAACAACTTTTATATTGATCATTTCTCCATCCGAGGTCGTTTACAAAATTTGAATTTCAAATTTGAGACCATTCAAACATATTTTTCGTTGACAACATGACTTCAAATTAAAAATTTGTAATTTACAAAGTTTCATAACTTTTTGACACAAAAAACTTTTATTTTGGGTGTTTTCTCATCCGAGATAGTTTGAAAAAAATCAAATTTTAAAAAACACATGTATTTCTACTAGCGGTTGTCTTAACGAACCGCCTGTAGAATTTCTACAGGCGGTTTGTTAAGACAACCGCCTATAGAAATAAAACATTTCTACAGGTGGCTCTCTTAACAAACCGCCTGTAGAAATCTATTTCTATAGGCGGTTCTAGACTTGAGGTCCACCGGTTCATTTCTACAGGCGCGTGGTAACTCAAACCGTCAGTAAAAAAAATTGAGGCGCTAGGAAAAATATCTTTCTACTAGTGATATTCACAGCACGACTACAACAATCTAAGAATGTTGCTCTTTAGAAATAAATACACCAACTCTAATAGTCACTCGTGATCTTGTGGGAGCACGATCAACCTAGCCATGAGAGCACTCATTCTACAGGCAATTGAAGAACTAACAAGAACAATTATTATTGAATTGTTAGATCAATATGAAGGTTTCAATCTTTAATCACAATATAATAGAGTTTTGAAGACAAGTAGATGGGCAATCTTGACAACACGGGTTGCTACAAGGCAAAGTAGCAATGACTAAATATATAGTTGAAATCAACAAAATATAAGCTATTCATGGCAGCTCTAAACCCTATTAGTAGATGGGAGGATGACCACAAGGGCGTTGAGATTGTGCTCCAACTATATGATGCTAAGTTAATGGGTTCAACTTGATACATGACCTATTAGGCAAAAATAGGGTGACACAATACCACGAGCAGATCTCTATATTAAATAAACAATTGCGGCTTACATCCATAAGTTATGTGCACGATGATAGATGTATACTTTCTTCGTCCTGTAAAAATTGCAATTATAGAGTTTAAATTTGTGCCTAAAATTTTGCATGCATAGAGACTATCATGGTAGCCTATCACATCAACAGCCAGAGAGGCTGCTTGGCCACCTACTTTTCTTACCGTCTCATCAGTTAAAAGACCTACAATACCCACAAACAGCAGAGACGGCTCTAGGCGTGGAGCCATGGAGGGCCTGAGAGGCTGCTTGGCCACCTGCCACCTAGTCATGGACAGGCTGTCGTGCATAGAACTACAAAATCGCAGCATGGCAGTTAGGCACTTTTTTTATAGAAGCATTTCTGTCATTTTTGATCTGTGTTGGATTCTCCAACAATTCCTTCAATTTCAATTTTTATGAGTGTTGACGTTTGTTAGTGCAAAAAGAATATGAAAGATTCCGCAAGCACACAGAACACCATTGTAGCATTTTACCAGGAGTATTCCAAGATCGTTATTTATATTTTACCATGGGGAAGCAAGGGTCAAGAATCTGATAATTCACTATCATGCATCTACTAACTCAGAGTACTAAATAGACTAAAGCAGGAGTGAATGATATATGATATGAATGAAAGCATATAAAAGATATTCAATGATAATTGTATTGATAACTATAGTAGGAGGACAACGGGAGAGATCAAGGTTCCTATATACTTCTCTATTACTTGGGTTCTAAGGCAACAAAGATGAAAAGATATAACAGTTATAAACATTGACACTTTGGAGCAGCAGGTCCTTTCCAACTCTCGATGAAGACTGGGAAAAAGGTAGTTGGGAGAAGGCTGCCAAAAGCTCTACGAAACATCAATCCGAACGTGGTGGACTACGAAGGCCTAACAGAGCTGTCACCCCTAGGGCTACCACAACTATTCCGAGGGATTGAGCGCAACCTCGGGTAACCTATAGACTAAACACCATGTCTAATCTATCGATTACTACTCTAATTACCTAGGATAACTAGAGCACTCAATACGAACAAAGATCCCATGCCAAGATATAACAACTATACTAATCATAAAATAAAGCATAAAGTAATTAGAGAAGATAAATATATTAAAGCACAAGTCTTATAAGAAAAGATACAAAAGCATACCAAATCTCTGAAGACTCCTATGGAATTAGAGCGTAGCTCCTCTCTAATCTCTCCTTCTCCTCTTTCTAATTGGATCTCTAATTACAACTAGATGAACTAGACAACTAGAACTAGAACTAGACGAACTAGATCTAAATCTAGATGAACTAGAAGAGATTCATCTAGAGGGACCTCTACTTCTACATTGAAACCCTAGTTTCTGATGTGGAGATGAATAATGAAGAGGGAGATGGCTCTTGGGGGCGCCCCTGGGGTCTCTTATATAGTCCTAGATGGAGTAGGGGGCAAAGAATTGCCACGTCATCGATCCGCCCCACCGTTGGATCAAACCGACTTCAGGGACGGTGGAGATGCATCCTAGGAGGCGGTGGAAGAAGGTTCCAGAAGGCGGAGGCGAAACGGCCTCCGTGGCCGACCGGTCGGTCATGGGGTGGGACCGGTCGGTCTGGCCCAGTGGGCCCACATGGCGGGCCGCCTCGTGGTGTCTTCTAGATACTTGTTTTGCAGATTTCGTTGCGAAATTAATATCTTTTCATCCGGGACTCCGAATATAGCAAATGATATGTCTGTTTCGATCATCTCGACAAGCCCTTCGTAATGGTGCACTCCAATTCATCACTTGAGGTACTTTTATATGGTGAAATATTGATGTCCTACAAAACAAGTGAGAGCACCAAAACTCATGGAACTTATTAGTTTCAAACCCTACAACTATGCTTTATGGTTCATTTCATGTTAATTTATGCAATAGTTGATGGTATAATATTGACTATAAGGACCGTCAACAAGTTCCCCCAAGCTTACCCTTTGCTAGTCCCGAGCAAAGCCAATCTCAACAATGGATCAGGAGTTGCTGCAATATCTTCACTTGCAACAAGTACACATATATTCAAACAAAAGTTCTCATTTGGAATAGAAAAAAGTATCATATTATTCATCACAGGGCTTAGTACTTTACCTTGAATCCTGAGTAATTGAAAGATAGAATGATCAAATCAAGCATTATGTCTCTTGCTCTGTCACTTCACCATTATCCCGGAGTTTTATGAATTTTCAGAAAAGATTTAAAACATATGTTGCCAAATTAAACAATGGATCCAAAGAGAAAGTCAACCACACCATTGAATCGAGAAGTGCATGTGTACGGAAAATGGAGTCGGATGCTCTTTTGCAATATATCACTCTCTTTTGTTTATCAGAGACACATGGCTATCAGGCTAATTCTACTCACGGGCACGTGCCCATTTTTTCTGATATTCTTTTTTTTTTCTTTTTTTCGAGGTTCCGAACACTTGTCCCTTTTTATTTCCTTGGGATCTATCTTTTTGAGGTTTCTGACACTTGTCCCTTTTATTTCCTCGGATATTTTTTCTCTTTTCTTTCAATAGCCACATGCTTCCAACAAACTTTTGAGAGGATAACAATAGATAATCATGAGCATTCATACGGAGGATGAATGAAATGTGTAAGTGATTTCAATTCAAAAGCATGATAACTTCTCATAGGGTCAACAAAGCTTAATTTAACTCAATGCCATTATTAGTCATATTAATATTGGAAACTCTCTGGAACTCTAGTGTTGTTTTAGAACAAGGTAACAGTAGCTCAGATCATCACATATCATATCTGTCAATTACCTAGACTCTGGATCAAGCATTTGCTACCCATATATTTAATTTTATTTTTAAGCATCATTATTAATCAGGAGAACTCATGCTTCGAAGGCTAGGTACTTGAAAGAAATTAGATAGAGCAACTATTCATCATTTCCATGTAAAAGATTAGAGAGAGAGTTCTTCTTTTATTATTAACTTCTTAAAACAAACTTAACACACTATTTATTTAACCTAACAAACACTTATTATAAATAACTAAGATAGTGAATAAGACATACCTGGATTACGAAGATAACGGGGGTGTGTCTCCCCCAAGCCGGTTCCTTTAATAGCATTGAGCCTTCATGTGCCCATATTTTTTTTCTTTTTAATTAATGGTGAGCCTTCATGTGCCCATATTTTTTTTGTATATATTTTTTAGATTTATGTATAGAAAGAAAACTTAAGAGGATAAGGATACTTACCTGGATACACGGGGGTGTTTTCCCCCAAGCTGAATGTTGACGTAGTCGTTCATTCTTGCCATGTAGCGAACTCGCAGTGGAAATGTACTTCCTCTATCGAAGCTTTGATGGATATTGATGGTTGTTGGATAGTGCTCCGATAGTAGATGGAACATTGACTTGCTCGTCAGCTTTTCTTGGTCTTTCAGATCCCGTAAAACTCAAATAGACAACATAACTTGTGGAACAAATTAAGCGTTAGTGGTTGGCCACTTAAGTCTTAGTTGCCCAGAGTTTCAGTAAGATCTCTTTCTCAATATTTTTATATTTTTATTTTTATGGTGCAATGACAGTCTAACAAAATGAGTGCATTTTTATTTTTATGCCACCACGGTGAATATCCCTACGGGTTTTACACACCATAGAATTATTCACATGAGGCTTTTAGGTTTTATGATGCAGTGTAATATTTTTATTTTCTTCTTTTTTTTGCAATGCTAATATAGAAAAGTAAATATTCTATGGAAAAATGATTATGCAAATGATAGAAAGTAACATGCAAAAAGAGAAATTAATGCATAAAAGATAAATATAGATAACTACCGATTTTACCTTTCGACGAGGGTTCAATGTTTTAAGTCCTCTGAACAGGACTTCTCACCATGTTCATTCCTGAGGTGTATCATTTGATCTCGATATGTAGACCTTGATAACTACACCTCTTGATATGGTGCCACTCATGTTCTTCGTTCGCCCAGCAATTTGAAGTGAAACATTAGTTGTGGAAGCTGACAGCATCTTGCTTAGTGTGCTTGTTCTTATAGATCCAGGATCCTCACTCTGTAGAATTTGGGAGTTGACAAACTCCTCCATGTTTTGCTCAAGAGTGTATCCAGCTCATAAAGACAAGGTAGAGATCAAGTGCATGGGCTCTGTTGGTGGAAAAACACCAACAGAACCAAAACTTTTGTTCATTCCTCTCTAACCTTAGGCACATCGAACAAGATAAACTTATTGTTTATGTGTTCTATTCAATCTTAACATGAGTGATAGGATAAGATGAGCATGAAAGTAGCATCTTAAAATATTTAACAGATCAGATTGTTTAACCCAAGGATAATCTATGCATAATGTGTTGATGATTGTGATATATCATCTTCCAAAGGTTGGATGCACAACATTTTAGCTCATTTAATTAAGATAGTGAGATTCAAGAGAGTAAAGCTAAGAACAAAGAGTAAAGAACTGAACATGTTGAGTTGATTAGGTTGGATCAAGTGAGGTGCAACTTAAACATGTTTGGTTCTTTATGTATACGCAGACCAGAAACAAGGAGAAGCTTTTAAAGTGATGGTCACTTACCTTGAAATGTTGCTTTATCATTGAAGAGTGATCGTGTCGATCCACCCTGTGGAAGCTTCTGTGGATACATGGGTGTATGCCGGGTCTCTGAGTGTTGAGTGATTGTCAACTGGGATGATGCGCATGTTCTTTGGCTTGTGTTGTGCAGGTGTCGAGCACGGATACAGTGATCGACGACGAGGTGAAGGTCAAGTTGAGACGTGCCGTGCCGATGGATCGGGTGCGGTGAAGGATGGGCGTGCCGTGCGACGGACGTGCCATGCCGAGGTACCGAGCGGTGAAGGGCGGACGTGAGGCTTGGACTGAGGGACCAGAGGCCCGAGGATCAGCTGTGGTGGCTGGCAGCCTGTGACGACGACAAGTGAAGAAGTGCGGTCATGTGTTGCCTGAGTCGTGGACTCAGGGACACGTGTCGGTGGACGGGGTGCACGGGCTGTGCATCCCCTCTACGATGTTGGTTTGGTGGTAGAGCCAGGGAAAAACCATCGGATGGACGGTTTCCAGGTTTGGGCCTCAAAACCTGGGCGTGGACGGTTTCCGAGTTTGGCCACAAAACTCGGGCTGAGGGTTTCCGAGTTTGGCCACAAAACTCGGGCTGAGGACGGTTTCCAGGTTTGGGCCTCAAAACCTGGGCGCTGAGGGTTTGCTGAGTTTGGCCTCAAAACTCAGAAGCTAGTGGGCTGGTTTCCCGGTTTGGGCCTCAAAACCGGGGGTTGGCTGGAAAAGGCTGGTTTCCCGGTTTGGGCCACAAAACCGGGGGTGCAGAGCGAGGGCGGCACGTGGCGGCGATCCGGAGGTTGCGTCGAGGCAACGCTTCGAATTGTGCGGGCGTGGCCGTCGGATACACCTACCACCGAGTTGGTCCAGAATAACCCTAGGGTTTAGCTGGTTCGCTCTGTATTTAGAATAGTGAGGGGTAGAGTAGGAATTAGACTTAGGTTAGAATTAGGATAAGTAGAGGGAGACACCCTCCTCCCTTCCTATCTCAGTCATTTTGCTCTTTCGCACTTAGGGTTTCCTGCTCTCCCATCCCCTGCTGTACCTAGCTGAGATTCGCAGAGAGACTTGCCTCTGTGTACTGTTGATTTGAGGAAGTGAGGCCGTATCCTCACTGTGGTAGCGTGTGGTAGCCACACGGTTGCAATTCGTGGTTGTGATTCGCGTTTTGTTCGTGTTCTTCACGGAATCCTTTTTCTCCATGATTTTCTCTTCGCTTGATCTCTTTGCTCGGATCATCTTTTGCAAAACCGTTTGAACCAAGTTGTTCTAGATCGTGAGGCATTTCTTTCCACCGAAGGAATTCTCCTCTAACCTCACGGTCTAGGAGATCGATCGATTTTCGTTTCGGGTCAAGTTTTCTCCCCTCCCCCGAAATTCTTCGATTCATCGATTTGGAGATAGGTTCGAGCCATGATCTCTTAGAGATAGCTCACTATCCTCCTTGTGACTCTACTCACCAAGTTTGAACCCTAGAGGTTTCGTTTTGGGTGGGATTGAGTCGAATCGGTGGACGAACCGTGGATTCACGGGGTGACCGAACGCTTGATCGTGTCGACCGGACGCTCAGGCTGTGCGTCCGGTGGTTGAACACTCGCTGTGTCCCTTTTGGTCTTGACCGGACGCTCCATTCCCTGTGTGACCGGACTCGACGGAGCTACTGTTCACGTGCGTTTTTGCTGTTCGACCGGACGCTCTGTACAAACGACCGGACGCTCCCTTCAGTGAGTCCGATCAGGAACAGAGAGGTTCCAGAACTATTTTTCTGTGACCGGACGCGTCCGGTGCCTGGTGACCGGACGCTCTGCTGAGTCCGGTCAGTGCAGTCTTGCGTTGTTTCGTTCGTGATTCGCTCGTTCGTTGACGGATTCGATTTCCGTCTTTTGCGTTGGCTTTCTAGAGTTGTGTAGTGTCCCGCTGTGCTTCTTGGAAGCATCCACCCTTCATCTAGGGTTGTGGACATTAGCAAGCTCTAGGGTTTGTCTTTTGGGGTGATTCTCGGGATAGTGGCTACTAGTTTCCGAAAGGAAATTTTGAAGCTCCCATTCACCCCCCTCTGGTCGCTTTCTGGTTGCTTCTCGGTCCTTCAGCTTCTCTTGTCTTGCTAGTTGTTATTCATGAATGACTTGTCTTCTCTTGCCTATCTTATAGTGGGCCAGCTGAGTCTTGTTCTCAACAGGTCCAGATGATGGAGACTTGGTCAACTATTCTCTTGATTTTTAGGCTCGGGTACTATCTCTCCATCTCTGAATTCTTGCAGTGCAGTGGCTTCATCCTTCATGATGTAACCCTCAATTCCTGGCAGTTGGTTCTTCCTTTATCGGTTGAGTCAACGTCTTCTCTTGGTTTTCTTCGGCTGCTCATAAGTGGTGTAGTTGTTAAAGAAGCAGCGACCTTTTGATCGAAGATCCAAAAGTGGACGTCTCCAGGTCCGACATAGATGACAACATTGGTGGTGTTCAAAAACGATCTTTCAAGAATGAGTGATGGATCATATTCTTCTTCTTGGCTGGGGCAGCGTCTAGTGGCTTGTACTGATCAAAGTGGTGAGAAGGAGGTCAAAGTGTCTTGAAGCTGGATTTCTCCTTCCTACCCTTGATCATGAAACAAATATAGACAACGGAATTGTGTCTCCCCCAAGCTGGCTTGTGAAGTGGGCGGATGCCCAAATTTGTTCAACAACATGTTCATGTGTTGAATTTGTAGACCTTGTTGTTGTTGAGGTCGTACCACCTCGTCCCCCAAACTAGCTCTTGTGTTGCATTGATTAGTAGTGAGGAGAACTTCCACTGCTTGTCTTCATAGTGAACCACCAACAGACTTCCTTCGGATGACACACAGATGCATGTTATAATGTAGTGGCATATCGTTACCCTGATATTTGTTGTTGGTGTCGGTGTTGATGTCTTCGACAATGCTGAGCGTAGGCATAGATTGACCCATACAGGGTGAGTTGCATCCTGCTCGTCATCAGTGTCCTGGCTTAGGCCTTGGGATGGCTCAAAGCTTGGCTGCCTTCGACATCACTAGTGACTTGTCTGATGATGAGTTTTGTCTATCCACGGGTTGGGTTTTGGATCTTTAAGTTCACACCATGAACAAGCAAATCTCATCTCCTACAAAATGTTAGTGGACATATACCTGAAGGATTGCACTGAATTTGAAACATGGGTTGTTATCCACAACTTATGTGTTATTCATCCATGCTAATGAAAAGATGATTTTAGGATTACTTTAGCATAGACTAGTATTTTATGTGTTGGCTGCATTTTAACATGGTTCAAGGCAAAAGATAACTTGCAGTAGAAGATAGACTTAAATAAACTTTAATACTCACAGTTCTTTCATCCATGATGAATGAGCTGAGTCTTCTTTATGCAGTTCATCATATGCCTTGCTTCATCTCTGATGTGAATTCATCTCAGGACTTTCCCAAATTGTATTTGAAAGTTTTCTGCAGGGGTTAGTCCAACAAAATATCCGATGTCTACACAAGCTAATTTCATATCAATAATCAAACTAGACTCCATGTCTAATTGGATTAAGGAAGGCATTTTAACCTAAGCGCCACGCTTAATTTAAAAACCTTTAGAAGTATAGCTAGTACTTCCAAACCAAAACATACTATGGTAAACAAAGGTAGCATGGGAGCATAATAGAGATTTATTCAAAAAGAGATGACAAAGTATGATCACAGTGAGGAATATTTTTTTTTATTATTTTTTAGATGCGGATGACATGAATGCATATGAGGAACTAAACATGATAGGGATTTGATAAAAGAAAACCTAAACTAAATGGAATAGATGCAAGGATGATTCAAAGTAAACATGCAGTGGTATGAAATAAATTAAAAAGATAACTACTCATAAAGTTTAAAGTCTATGAGCAAGACTGTCTCACCTTGATCATACTTACCATGACTCACAACTGGGACTTGTGAGTGGCACAACGTAACTATTCGTCACATGAGATGGGAGTTGAATTGTTGTGACGGCGACCTTTTCTCCAATCTACACATGGTTAGAATAAATAATATATATGTATACACAAACCTGTGAGATGGCAGGGTTCCAGAATTAATGATGGATCTTGAATGTTCAGGCGCCCTGGGTTCTTCATTCTTGTGGAAGCTCGCCATAAGGTCGAAACGACGTCTGATGTCCTATCTATTCCACACTCAACAGAACAAAGGGTAATCCTACTAAAGCTAGTGGTACACTAAATTAGTAGACATCAAGATCATTATCAAAATCTTTACACCAATTGCTTCCCCGACAACGGCGCCAAAAATGCTTGTTGACGTTTGTTAGTGCAAAAAGAATATGAAAGATTCCGCAAGTGCACAGAACACCATTGTAGCATTTTACCGGGAGTATTCCAGGATTGTTATTTATATTTTACCATAGGGAAGCAACGGTCAATAATCTGATAATTCACTATCATGCATCTACTAACTCAGAGTACTAAATAGACTAAAGCAGGAGTGAATGATATATGATATGAATGAAAGCACATAAAAGATATTCAATGATAATTGTATTGATAACTATAGTAGGAGGACAACGGGAGAGATCAAGGTTCCTATATACTTGTCTATTACTTGGGTTCTAAGGCAACAAAGATGAAAAGATATAACAGTTATAAACATTGGCACTTTGGAGCAGCAGGTCCATTCCAACTCTCGATGAAGACTGGGAAAAAGGCAGTTGGGAGAAGGCTGCCAAAACCTCTACGAAACATCAATCCGAACGTGGTGGACTAAGAAGGCCTAATAGAGCTGTCACCCCTGGGGCTACCACAACTATTCCGTGGGATTGAGCGCAACCTCAGGTAACCTATAGACTAAACACCATGTCTAATCTATCGATTACTACTCTAATTACCTAGGATAACTAGAGCACTCAATACGAACAAAGATCTCATGCCAAGATATAACAACTATACTAATCATATAATAAAGCATAAAGTAATTAGAGAAGATAAATATATTAAAGCACAAGTCTTATAAGAAAAGATACAAAAGCATACCAAATCTCTGAAGACTCCTCTGGAATTAGAGCGTAGCTCCTCTCTAATCTCTCCTTCTCCCCTTTCTAATTGGATCTCTAATTACAACTAGATGAACTAGACAACTAGAACTAGAACTAGACGAACTAGATCTAAATCTAGATGAACTAGAAGAGATTCATCTAGTGGGACCTCTACTTCTACATTGAAACTCTAGTTTTTGATGTGGAGATGAATAATGAAGAGGGAGATGGCTCTTGGGGGCGCCCCTGGGGTCTCTTATATAGTCCTGGATGGAGTAGGGGGCAAGGAATTGCCACATCATCGATCCGCGTCACATTTATCGCCCACCGTTGGATCAAACCGATTTCAGGGACGGTGGAGATGCATCCTATGAGGCGGTGGAAGAAGGTTCCAGAAGGCGGAGGCAAAACGGCCTCCGTGGCCGACCGGTCGGTCATGGGGTGGGACCGGTCGGTCTGGCCCAGTGGGCCCACGTCGAGGTTGATTTTGATTGGTTCGGAGACCTTTCGTTTGTTTTTCAATTGGTTCGGAGTGGTTTTCGTGCTAGTTGTGTTGAGCCTTTGTGCCTCTATCTTGAGGGACTAGCATTTTGCCATTTTTAGCTCTGATTTTCAATTGGTATTTTGCTAGCGGTGTTGAGCCTGTTCTACCTCTTCTTGAGGGCTAGCTTTGCTTTGCTTGGTTGCGTCGAGCCGTTGCCCATGTCTTTGGGGACCAAGTTTTCGCTTCTTCCACTTGACCTTCTTCGGCTTTGCTATGCTTTTGGGTCATTTGGTCGAGTTCTCTTCTTCTCCTTCTTCCTTCTTCTTTCTTTCATTATGATTTGTGTAAGTAGTTGACAATGCACTCATCAAGGGGGAGATTGCGGATACATGGGTGTATGCCGAGTCTCTGAGTGATGAGTGATTGTCAACGGGTTTGATCGCATGTTCTTTGGCTTGTGTTGTGCAGGTGTCGAGCACGGAGATAGTGATCGAGGGCAAGCTGAAGGTCAAGTTGAGACGTGCCGTGCCGATGGACTGGGTGCGATGAAGGATGGGCGTGCCCTGCGGCGGACGTGCCATGCCGATGGATCGAGCAGTGAAGGGCGGACGTGAGGCTTGGACTGAGGGACCGGAGTGCCTGAGGATCAGCTGTGGTGGCTGGCAGCCTGGGACAGCGACGAGCGGAGACTTGCGGGGCACGGTGTTGCTCGGGTCGAGGACCTGGGGACACGTGTCGGTGGACGGGGTGCACGGGCGGTGCATCCCCTCTACAGCTTCGGTTTGGTGGCTGAGCCAGCGAAAAACTACCGGTGGACGGTTTCCAGGTTTGGGCCTCAAAACCTGGGTGCTGAGGGTTTCCGAGTTTGGCCACAAAACTCGGGCTGAGGACGGTTTCCAGGTTTGGGCCTCAAAACCTGGGTGCGGATGGTTTGCTGAGTTTGGCCTCAAAACTCAGACGATGGTGGGCTGGTTTCCCGGTTTGGGCCTCAAAACCGGGGGTTGCTGGAAAAGGCTGGTTTCCCGGTTTGGGCCACAAAACCGGGGGTGCAGAGCGAGGGCGGCACGTGGCGGCAATCGGAAGGTTGCGTGGAGGGCGACCAATTTCGCCCTCACTGTGTGGTGGCGGACTGTCCGCCCCCCAGGCCGCGGACTGTCCGCGAGTCGGGGGGTCAGCCGGAGCAGTGGCTGCCTCCCCTCGGTGTTTTTCCCTCGGGTGACCGGCGGACTGTCCGCCGTTGGTAGGCGCGGACTGTCCGCGAGTCGAGCAGGGACATTCCAGCAGAGTTGCTGGTTGGCGGTGTTGGCCGGCGGACTGTCCGGGAAGGAACCGCAGATAGTCCGGCTCATACCGGACAGTCCGGGAGCCTGACGGCGGACTGTCCGGGATCCTGCTGTAGGTTGCGCTATAGTGCGTTTGCTCTCCCGGCTTGCTCGCTTGTTTTCCGGACTTCTCGTTTGGCCCTAGAGTTCACCAAGGAACTTCTCTAGGTATCTTTGCTACTCGTTAGCATCGGTATTTGGGGATTTCTCGACGTAGCCGTCTATCTACGTTCGGGACTTGGTTTTTGGGGGGCAAACTTGTGCCGGAGCTTTTGGGTCTCTGCTTCGCTTGTGTTCGGTGGTGCTCCGCTGTGATCCTAGAGATCATCCACCCTCTTCCAACGGTCGTGAGCATCACGCTTTGGGTTCGTGCTTGTTGGGGTTGAATTTGGGACACTTGGCCAAAGTTTCGAAAGAAATTTGTTTGGCTCCCATTCACCCCCCCTCTGGTCACCTTGTGTGTGCTTTCTCAGTCCTTCAGTTGGTATCGGAGCGGGTTAAGGATCTTCCACCTTAGCCGGTTCCAGATCCACCGAAGGCGACATGGATCGCGGCGTGGGCAAACCACCGTTTTTCGATGGGACGAACTATGCGTATTGGAAGATACGCATGTCGGCCTATCTGCAGAGTTTGGGTGCTTCCATCTGGGATATTTGCAACTCCGCTGATTACGTGGTCTTGGCTGCTCGTGTGACTCAGCATCAGATCGATGAGCACGATGCCAATAGCCGAGCCCGTAATGCTCTCTTTTCGTGTTTGAGCGCTGGAGAGTTTGATCGCGTTTCTCACCTCTCTACGGCTCGGGAGATTTGGGCCACCCTCATGCGCTTTCATGAGGGCACCTCTCAAGTCAAAACCCGACTCTACGAGTCGTACAAGAGAGAGTATGAGAACTTTCGACATCAGCCTGGCGAGAGCATAGAGAGTTTATTCGCTCGATTTCAGGTGATTGTCAACAGGATGAGGGCTAACAAGGAGCAGTTGCCATTCGACGATCATGAGAGAGCTTTGAAGCTTTTGCACACTCTTGATCGGTCGGTGTGGGATTCCAAGGTTCAGGCGATCATTGAATCGCCGAACTATGAGACCCTCACGTGCAACGAGCTCTTTAGTAAGCTCAAGTCCAGTGAGATTGACGCCATGGCGAGGGCTTCTTATGAAAATCCTTCTCGCCCGTCCATGGCTTTGGTTTCTGGCTCTTCCGCTAACCCCTCTGCCGGCTTTGCGCTTTCGTCTCTCTTTTCAGTCACAGAGGACCAGCTGGAGTATTTGGGAGACGACGAGTTGGCTTTGCTTGCCAACCTGTTCTCGCGGTTCCACAACAACCGCATGAACCGTCGCCGCGGAGGAGGACGCTCGGGCTGCTACGAGTGCGGTGACCCCGACCACTTCATCGCCAACTGCCCCAAGAAGAACAAGCATTCGGGGAAGGGCGATCATGGGCGCAAGTACGACTCCAAGCACAAGGAGAAGCACGTCCCCCCAAGGTACAAGAAGCGGGGAGGCTTCGACAAAGAGTACATCAAGAAGAAGTACTTGGAGAAGGCCCAAGCTGAGCAGCGAGCGTTCTTCGCCACGCTCAGCGACGTCGACGACTCGGATGACGACTCCACTTGCTCAAGCGATGACGAGTCCGAGAAGATGAAGAAGATCGAGGACAAGTTCAACGGTCTTTGCTTCTTCGCCGGCGACGGAGGCCTCTGCACCATGGCGCTCGGAGATGAGGTCGGAGGCGAGCTGGAGCACACCCCTTGGAACGACGACGACGACGACACCTCCCAGGTATCTCTCACCTACGACGAGCTTTCTTCCGAGGTTGAGAAGCTTACTGCTGCCCTCCTTAGCCAAGATAAGTTGCTTAGGCGTGCTGCTAGAGAGCGCAAGGAGTTTAGGCAGAAGTGGGAGGACACGGTGAAGGAGCTTGAGTTTGCCAAGTCCACCGTGGTCGTGTCGGAGGAGGTTGAGTGTGAGTCGTGCACAACGCACATGACTGACCTTCTCACCTTGAGAGGTAAGTATGCTGCGTTGGTAGGAGAGGTGGATGAGCTCCGTGCTAGGCCGCAGCTGTTGGGTGCGTGCAAGACTTGTCCTGTCTTGCAATCTGAGTTGGCAGAGAAGAATGCCAAGATTGAGTCTCTTGAGAAGGCCAGCTCAGATAGCACTTGTGTCATGAGGTGTGCTTTGTGTGAGGGCTTGGAGATGGAGATTGCAAATGTGAAGCATGGCAAGATGCAAACCGAGGAAGAAAACACATACCTTCGGACCATCTTGTCATGGGTATCTTGTGGGGAGCCGCAGCTCGGGATGATGATCTCCTAATTCAAGGGAGCTGCTGGAGGTCCAGGTGTAGGTTTTGCTCCAGGGGTTGATCTTTCCGCTTTTGGGAAGATTGGTGAGTCTAGTGGTCTGAACCCGAGTGAGAAGCCCAACTCCACCACTACTCCCAAACTGACCAAGCTTCCCCCCAAAGAGCCTGCCAAGCCTACCACCAAGGATGGGGTGTTTGAGGAACCCCCGAGAGCTCCACCCAAGAACCAAGTATGGGCACCCAAGCCAAACCACCTCAAGAACAAGCTGGACACAATGCCACCCATCCAGCAGGAGTGCTTGCCACAGAAGGGCAAAGTGACCCATACCCACAGTCCTACGTACCAACAACCCCCTGTGCGTGCGGTGAGGTACCAGTGTGACTTCTGTGGGGGGGATGGTCACTTGAGTGAGTTCTGCTTTCGGCGCAAGCGAGAGGCGCGCCGTGCTCGGGAGATGGACAACCCGGACTTGTACCACCCTTTCCATGGTGGGCATGGGCCGAATGTCCAGAGGAGAGCTGCTAGGTCTGGAGGTCAAGTTCCCAGGCCTAGGGAGAGGAGAGCTCCGAGGAGAGAGGCTAGGCCTAGAGGTCCAGAGCCTCAAGTGCCAAGGCGTAGGCCTCGTAGAGAGCGTGCCCGGTGGGAGCCTGCAGTTGCAGGTTTTGGACCCCGTGACGGAGGCTTTGTAGTTGAGCGCTATCCCCCACCGCAGTTTGAGTATCGCGGTGAGCGCTTCTTCCCCAGCGGACCACGTTTTCCTATGCGTGGTGATCGCTACCCCCGTAGACAGACTATGAATGGTTTTTACACTGACCGTTCTTTTGAGCAGTCGGCCCAACACTGGTATCCTTCCTATTTCACTAACCCCAGTGTTGGACCGTATGCTCACCCTATGTCTTTTTATTGATATAGGTAAGACGGTTGGAGGACATTTGGTTGGTGGATTCCGGTTGTTCGAGGCACATGACCGGAAATGCCAAGTGGTTCTCCAGCCTTAGCCCGGTCGCCGGAAAGGAGTACATAACCTTCGGCGACAATAGTAAAGGTAAGGTGTTTTCTCGCGGATCGGTGCGGGTTAATGAGCACTTTGTGTTGCGCGATGTTGCTCTTGTTTCTAACCTGCATTTTAACTTGCTTTCTGTTTCGCAACTTTTTGATGATGACTATGAGATTCGTTTTAAACCGAACCTTAGTCGCATCTTAGATCCTCAGGGCGATCTTGTATGTCTGATTTCGCCCTTTGGGAAAGTCTTTCGAGCGAATTTCTCGGAGTCGTTTGGATCTTCTCGCTGCCTTTTGGCTAGTCCTTCTTCCTCCGATCTTTGGAAGTGGCATAGGAGGCTCGGTCATTTAAGCTTCGACGTGCTTGCAAGACTTAGCTCACTTGGCCTAATCCGAGGATTGCCCAAGCTTTCGATGGAGAAGGATCTAGTTTGCCATTCTTGTAGACATGGGAAGATGGTTGCCGCTCCCCACCATCCAATGACTAAGGTCATGACCTCGCACCCTGGAGAGCTTTTACATATGGACCTTGTTGGTCCGGCTCGGGTGAGCTCGGTTGGTGGCAAGTGGTATGTTTTGGTTGTTGTTGATGACTTTTCGAGGTATTCGTGGGTCTTCTTTTTGACTGAGAAGACTGAGACTTTCTCCTTCGCTCGCAATCTGATTTTGCGTCTTCAGAACGAGTTCCCTTTGAACTCGATGCGAGCTATTAGAAGTGATAATGGTTCCGAATTCAAAAATTCGGATTTTGAGAAGTTTTGTAACCGCCTTGGTTTGGAGCATCAGTTTTCTTCCCCCTACACACCGCCCCAAAATGGTGTTGTAGAGAGGAAGAATCGGACCCTTGTTGAGATGGCCAGGACGATGCTCGATGAGCATAGGACTCCCAGGCGCTATTGGGCCGAAGCTATGAACACTGCATGCTACATTTCAAATCGCATTTTTCTGAGAGCCTTTTTGAAGAAGACTTCTTATGAGTTGCGTTTTGGTCGCCAGCCCAAGGTGAGTTATTTTAGAGTCTTCGGTTGCCACTGTTTTATTTTGAAAAAGGGCAACCTGGACAAGTTTGAGTCTCGATCTTCTGACGGGGTATTTTTGGGTTATGGCACTCACACTAGAGCATATCGTGTACTTAACCTTGATACTAACCGAGTCATGGAGACATCAGATGTCACCTTCGACGAGACTCTTGTTTCTCCTTCTTCTTGTTTTGAGCGTGCAGGTGATCATGAGGTTGGAGAGCCTCTTTTTGATGACGAGGACGAGGGTGCTGAAGGTATGGATGATCCAGCACCCCCTCCACCTGCCGCGCCGCAAAGAGCGGCCTCGACGACGACTCACAGCCTCGACACCTCTTCTTCCTTGGGGTCGTGGGATCCTCCACCTCGTGCGGTACCTTTTGTACCCGGGGTGGAACCAGCTGCTGTTGAGGGGGAGGTCACTTCATCCCGGGAGGCGCCACGACACATCCAGCGCCAGCACCCCCCTCAGCAGATGATCGGCGACATCGGCGAGCGAGTCACTCGCTCCATGTCACAGCACATCTCTCACTTCGCTCACTCTGCTTTTGTTGCTAATTTTGAGCCCCGAGATGTTGGACACGCTTTGACGGATCCGGATTGGGTCAATGCCATGCATGAGGAGTTAGAAAACTTTGAGCGAAATCGGGTTTGGGTTCTAGTTCCACCTCCACCTGACTGTAAGCCTATTGGGACAAAATGGGTTTTCAAAAACAAGCAAGGAGAGGATGGCCACGTTGTTAGAAACAAGGCCCGGCTTGTAGCGAAAGGTTATAGTCAGAAGGAGGGGATAGATTATGAGGAGACGTTTGCTCCTGTAGCTCGTTTGGAGGCTATTAGGATACTCTTGGATTTTGCTGCATCCAAAGGTTTCAAACTTTTTCAAATGGATGTCAAGAGTGCCTTCTTAAACGGCTACATAGAGGAGGAGGTTTATGTTGAGCAACCCCCCGGTTTTGAAAATCCCAAGTTTTCAAACCATGTCTTTAAACTTCACAAAGCTTTATATGGTTTGAAACAAGCCCCTAGAGCCTGGTATGATAGGTTAAAAACCTTTTTGCTTGCTAAGGGTTTTAAAATGGGATGTGTAGATAAGACGCTCTTTCTCCTCCGGCAAGGCAAAGACACGCTCTTGGTCCAGATTTACGTGGATGATATCATTTTCGGTGGTTCTTCTCACGCTTTGGTTGCCAAGTTTGCAGATACTATGAGCAGGGAGTTCGAGATGAGCATGATGGGCGAGCTGACATTCTTTCTCGGGTTGCAAATTAAGCAATCCCGGGAGGGGACGTTTGTGCACCAGGGCAAGTACACGAAGGACTTGCTGAAGCGGTTTGATATGGGTGAGGCCAAGCCTCTTCCAACACCCATGTCGACGACGACTGCCCTGGATGCGGATGTGGATGGAGAAGCAGTGGACTAGAAGGAGTACCGCAGCATGATCGGGTCGCTACTCTACCTGACGGCGACACGCCCGGACATTCAGTTCGCGGTGTGTCTGTGCGCGCGCTTTCAGGCGTCGCCGCGCACTTCTCACCGTCAGGCGGTGAAGCACATCTTCAGGTACCTTTGTTTCACACCTGAGTTCGGGATTTGGTATTCTGCTTCCTCCACCCTCTTGCTTTGCGGTTATTCCGATGCCGATTTTGCTGGTTGTCGCATTGAGCGCAAGTCCACTTCTGGGACTTGCCAATTTATTGGATCTTCTCTTGTTTCGTGGTCTTCTCGCAAGCAGTCTAGTGTCGCCCAGTCTACCACGGAGGCTGAGTATGTTGCTGCGGCTAGCTGTTGTTCCCAGTTACTCTGGATGATGGCCACTTTGCGTGATTTTGGTTTGAGTTTTTCTCGAGTGCCTTTGCTTTGTGACAGCACGAGTGCTATAAGCGTTGCTAAGAACCCCGTGCTTCACTCGAAAACCAAACACATTGATGTGCGCTTTCATTTCTTGCGAGACCACCAGGAGAAGGGTGATATCGACCTTCGCCATGTCGATACTCATCACCAACTGGCTGATATTTTCACCAAGCCTTTAGACGAATCAACCTTTAATAGGTTGAGGGGTGAGCTTGGTGTGTGTTTCCCCTTTTAGATGGGGAAGCATTTTGAGTTGTATCCTAGTCTGACTCTTTTATTTTGATCTTCTTTTCTGTTGCATTTTAGCATACGCATTTACATTCTGAGCTTCATGTTTATAATCACTAGAATGTAACTATGCTCTGTTTAGTATGCTCCGATGCTTATGTTGATACTTGTAGCTTATGCTCTTTCTGATCATTAGTACATGTTATGAGCTGAGCTATTTTTGAATGGTGAATTTGCTTAATGTATATAAAATCTGAAAATGTTCACCATTGAGATATGCAACTAGCATGTGTAGGGTGTGTTGAGTCCATTCCTGCTTTTCATATATGCTGAGTTGCTATGTCTCTAGTTCTAAGTCATTCACTTGCTTGGTCTGTTCATATCATGTTTAAAATTTGAACCAAGTTTTAGTGAATTGAAAAGATCGAGATGGGATTGCTTGCCAACACCTCACGGTATCGAGACTGTTTCTCATTGCACTTTGAGTTAAACTTGAGCCGTGTAGTGTATGACCGAAACCGTAGCTTTAAGCTTCTGATTGCTTCGGCATAGGCTTCGCTCGGTTGAAAAGTTAGGCAAAGACAAGCTTTCAACCTCTCGCAATCACATGCTAAATAATTGAACTTGTGAATTCTTTACCACTGCAACTCCGATATAAAACTGAAATCACAAGTATATGCTTCATTCCTATGCATGATGATTGAACTTTGCTAGGGGTAGTTCACCTTGTATACATGTTTAGCACTTGTCTGGATTCCTATCTATACATGTGTAGTGCTATTTTGATGGTGACTATCTTTTTGGCTAAAAACTGCTCACTTGCTCATATGCTTCATATTTCGTATGTGTGATCAGTTTGAGCCTTCGCTATTTGAGTGCTTAGTTGTGCCATTGGAGCTATACCGATTAGAGCATTTTTGCACCCTTTTGATTATATGCCTGAAGCTGCTAACTTGCATTTCTGACTTCATATGCATTTTGGAAGGGGGAGTTGTGTTGGCTCAAGGGAAGAGTTTGTGCTTGATAAGTGTATTTTCAACTAAGGGGGAGAGTTTTTGCAAATCATATGTCTCCTGGCGTTCAACTAAGGGGGAGCTTTTGCTAAGGGGGAGATTTTCAAATCTTTATGCTCTTCTCTTGTTGGACCTAAGGGGGAGTCCCTGGTTGCTTGCACTTGTCGAGGGGGAGTTTGCTAGTTGTGTTGAGCCGTTGCCTCTGTCTTGAGGGACTAGCAAACATTTTCCTCATTTGGCGTCGAGGTTGATTTTGATTGGTTCGGAGACCTTTCGTTTGTTTTTCAATTGGTTTGGAGTGGTTTTCGTGCTAGTTGTGTTGAGCCTTTGTGCCTCTATCTTGAGGGACTAGCATTTTGCCATTTTTAGCTCTGATTTTCAATTGGTATTTTGCTAGCAGTGTTGAGCCTGTTCTACCTCTTCTTGAGGGCTAGCTTTGCTTTGCTTGGTTGCGTCGAGCCGTTGCCCATGTCTTTGGGGACCAAGTTTTCGCTTCTTCCACTTGACCTTCTTCGGCTTTGCTATGCTTTTGGGTCATTTGGTCGAGTTCTCTTCTTCTCCTTCTTCCTTCTTCTTTCTTTCATTATGATTTGTGTAAGTAGTTGACAATGCACTCATCAAGGGGGAGATTGCGGATACATGGGTGTATGCCGAGTCTCTGAGTGATGAGTGATTGTCAACGGGTTTGATCGCATGTTCTTTGGCTTGTGTTGTGCAGGTGTCGAGCACGGAGATAGTGATCGAGGGCAAGCTGAAGGTCAAGTTGAGACGTGCCGTGCCGATGGACTGGGTGCGATGAAGGATGGGCGTGCCCTGCGGCGGACGTGCCATGCCTATGGATCGAGCAGTGAAGGGCGGACGTGAGGCTTGGACTGAGGGACCGGAGTGCCTGAGGATCAGCTGTGGTGGCTGGCAGCCTGGGACAGCGACGAGCGGAGACTTGCGGGGCACGGTGTTGCTCGGGTCGAGGACCTGGGGACACGTGTCGGTGGACGGGGTGCACGGGCGGTGCATCCCCTCTACAGCTTCGGTTTGGTGGCTGAGCCAGCGAAAAACCACCGGTGGATGGTTTCCAGGTTTGGGCCTCAAAACCTGGGTGCTGAGGGTTTCCGAGTTTGGCCACAAAACTCGGGCTGAGGACTTGTCAACGGGTTTGATCGCATGTTCTTTGGCTTGTGTTGTGCAGGTGTCGAGCACGGAGATAGTGATCGAGGGCAAGCTGAAGGTCAAGTTGAGACGTGCCGTGCCGATGGACTGGGTGCGATGAAGGATGGGCGTGCCCTGCGGCGGACGTGCCATGCCTATGGATCGAGCAGTGAAGGGCGGACGTGAGGCTTGGACTGAGGGACCGGAGTGCCTGAGGATCAGCTGTGGTGGCTGGCAGCCTGGGACAGCGACGAGCGGAGACTTGCGGGGCACGGTGTTGCTCGGGTCGAGGACCTGGGGACACGTGTCGGTGGACGGGGTGCACGGGCGGTGCATCCCCTCTACAGCTTCGGTTTGGTGGCTGAGCCAGCGAAAAACCACCGGTGGATGGTTTCCAGGTTTGGGCCTCAAAACCTGGGTGCTGAGGGTTTCCGAGTTTGGCCACAAAACTCGGGCTGAGGACGGTTTCCAGGTTTGGGCCTCAAAACCTGGGCGCTGAGGGTTTGCTGAGTTTGGCCTCAAAACTCAGAAGCTGGTGGGCTGGTTTCCCAGTTTGGGCCTCAAAACCGGGGGTTGGCTCGAAAAGGCTGGTTTCCCGGTTTGGGCCACAAAACCGGGGGTGCAGAGCGAGGGCGACACGTGGCGGCGATCCGGAGGTTGCGTCGAGGCAACGCTTCGAATTGTGCGGGCGTGGCCGTCGGATACACCTACCACCGAGTTGGTCCAGAATAACCCTAGGGTTTAGCTGGTTCGCTCTGTATTTTGGTTTGAGTCGATTTTGGGAAGATTTGGGTGAAGGGCGACCAATTTCGCCCTCACTGTGTGGTGGCGGACTGTCCGCCCCCCAGGCCGCGGACTGTCCGCGAGTCGGGGGTCAGCCGGAGCAGTGGCTGCCTCCCCTCGGTGTTTTTCCCTCGGGTGACCGGCGGACTGTCCGCCGTTGGTAGGCGCGGACTGTCCGCGAGTCGAGCAGGGACATTCCAGTAGAGTTGCTGGTTGGCGGTGTTGGCCGGCGGACTGTCCGGGAAGGAACCGCGGATAGTCCGGCTCATACCAGACAGTCCGGGAGCCTGACGGCGGACTGTCCGGGATCCTGCTGTAGGTTGCGCTACAGTGCGTTTGCTCTCCCGGCTTGCTCGCTTGTTTCCGGACTTCTCGTTTGGCCCTAGAGTTCACCAAGGAACTTCTCTAGGTATCTTTGCTACTCGTTAGCATCGGTATTTGGGGATTTCTCGATGTAGCCGTCTATCTACGTTCGGGACTTGGTTTTTGGGGGGCAAACTTGTGCCGGAGCTTTTGGGTCTCTGCTTCGCTTGTGTTCGGTGGTGCTCCGCTGTGATCCTAGAGATCATCCACCCTCTTCCAAGGGTCGTGAGCATCACGCTTTGGGTTCGTGCTTGTTGGGGTTGAATTTGGGACACTTGGCCAAAGTTTCGAAAGAAATTTGTTTGGCTCCCATTCACCCCCCCCTCTGGTCGCCTTGTGTGTGCTTTCTCGGTCCTTCAGCTGCGTTGGTAGGAGAGGTGGATGAGCTGAAGGCTAGACCTTCTCTGTTGGGTGCGTGCAAGACTTGTCCTGTCTTGCAATCTGAGTTGGCAGAGAAGAATGCCAAGATTGTGTCTCTTGAGGAGGCCAACTCAGGTAGCACTTGTGTGTCCAAGTGCGCTTTGTGTGAGGGTTTGGAGATGGAGATTGCGAATGTCAAGCATGGCAAGATGCAAACCGAGGAGGAAAACACATACATTCGGACCATCTTGTCATGGGTCTCTTGTAGTGAGCCGCAGCTCGGGATGATGATCTCCCAATTTAAGCGAGCTGCTGGAGGTTCTGGTGTAGGTCTTGCTCAGGGTGTTGATCTTTCTGCTTTTGGGAAGATTGGAGAGTCGAGTGGTCTGAATCCTAGTGAGAAGCCCAATTCCACCACTACTCCCAAACTGACCAAGCTTCCACCTAAAGAGCCCGTCAAGCCTACCACCAAGGATGGGATGTTTGAGGAACCTCCGAGAGCTCCACCCAAGAACCAAGTGTGGCATCCCAAACCCAACCACCTAAAGAACAAGCTGGACACAATGCCACCTATCCAGGAGGAGTTGCCACAGAAGGGCAAAGTGATCCACACCCACAGCCATGAGTACCAACAACCCCCTTTGCGTGCGGTGAGGTACCATTGTGATTTCTGTGGGAGAGATGGTCACTTGAGCGAGTTCTGCTTTAGGCGCAAGAGAGAGGCGCGCCGTGCTAGGGAGATGAACAACCCGGACATGTACCATCCTTTCCATGATGTACATGTGCCGAATGTTCAGAGGAAAGCACCGAGACGTGCTGCTAGGCCCAGAGGTCCAGAACCTCAAGTTCCCAGGCCTAGGCAGCAGAGAGCTCCGAGGAGAGTCGCTAGGCCTAGAGGTGTTGAGCCTCAAGTCCCTAGGCCTAGGCCTCGTAGAGAGCGTGCCCGGCGGGAGCCTGCAGTTGTAGGCTATGGACCCCGTGGCGGAGGTTTTGTTGTTTAGCGTTTTTTCCCACCGCGGTTTGAGTATCGCGATGGACGCTCCTCCCTTAGCGGACCACGTTTTCCTCTACGTGGTGATCGCTCCTCTCGTAGACGTGCTAGGAATGGTTTTTCTGCTAACCGTTCTTTTGAGCAGCGGGCCCAACACTGGTATTCCCCTTACTTCACTAACCCCAGTGTTGGACCGTATGCTCACCCTATGTCTTTTTATTGATGTAGGTAAAACGGTTGGAGGACATTTGGTTGGTGGATTCCGGTTGCTCGAGGCACATGACCGGAAACGCCAAGTGGTTCTCCAGCCTTAGCCCTGTTGCCGGAAAGGAGTACATAACCTTTGGCGACAATAGCAAAGGTAAGGTATTGTCTCGCGGGTCTGTGCGGGTTAATGAGCACTTTGTGTTGCGCGATGTTGCTCTTGTTTCTAACTTGCATTTTAACCTTCTTTCTGTTTCGCAACTCTTTGACGACGACTATGAGATTCGTTTTAAACCGAATCTCAGTCGTATTTTGGATCCTCGGGGCAATCTTGTGTGTTTGATTTCGCCCTTTGGAAAAGTCTTTCGTGCGAATTTCTCGGAGTCTTTTGGCACTTCTCGTTGTCTTGTGGCTGGACCTTCCTCCTCTGATCTTTGGAAGTGGCATAGGAGACTTGGACATTTGAGCTTCGACTTGCTTGCAAGGCTTAGTTCACTTGGCCTAATCCGAGGATTGCCCAAGTTGCATATGGAGAAGGATCTTGTTTGCCACTCTTGTAGACACGGGAAGATGGTTGCCGCTCCCCACCATCCAGTGACTCAGGTCATGACCAAGCGCCCTGGAGAGCTTTTGCACATGGACCTTGTTGGTCCCGCTCGGGTGAGCTCGATTGGGGGGAAGTGGTATGTGCTTGTGGTTGTTGATGACTTTTCGAGATTTTCGTGGGTCTTCTTTTTAGCTGAGAAGACCGAGACTTTCTCCTTTGCTCGCAATCTGATTTTGCGTCTTCAGAACGAGTTCCCTTTGAACTCGATGCGAGCAATTCGGAGTGATAATGGTTCCGAATTCAAGAATTCAGATTTTGAGAAGTTTTGTAACTCTTTGGCTTTAGAGCATCAGTTTTCATCCCCCTACACACCGCCACAAAATGGTGTTGTAGAGAGGAAGAATCGGACCCTTGTTGAGATGGCCAGGACGATGCTCGATGAGCATAGGACTCCTAGGCGATATTGGGCCGAAGCTATGAGCACTGCATGCTACATTTTCAATCGCATTTTTCTCCGAGCTTTCTTGAAAAAGACTTCTTATGAGTTGCGTTTTGGAAAACTATCCAAGGTGAGTTATTTTCGAGTTTTGGTTGCCATTGTTTTATACTCAAAAAAGGCAACCTGGACAAATTTGAGTCTCGTTCTTCTGACGGTGTGTTTTTGGGTTATGGCACTCACACTCGAGCTTATCGTGTACTTAACCTTGACACTAACCGAGTCATGGAGACATCCGATGTCACCTTCGACGAGACCATGGTTTGTCCTTCTTCTCGCTTTGAGCGTGCAGGTGATCATGAGGTTGGCGAGCCTCTTTTTGATGATGATGAAGAAGGTGCTGAAGGGATAGATGACCCAGCACCTCCTCCACCTGCAGTGCCGCAAAGAGTGGCTTCTACGACGACTCACGGCCCCGACACCTCTTCTTCCTGGGGGCCGTGGGATCCGCCACCCCGAGCAGTACCATTTGTACCCGGGGAGGCACGAGCTGCTGTTGAGGGGGAGGCCACTTCGGCAAGGGAGGCGCCACGACACATCCAGCGCCAGCACCCGCCTCAGCAGATGATCGGCAACATCGACGAACGGGTCACTCGGTCCAGGTCACAGCAAATCTCGCACTTCGCTCATTCTGCTTTTGTTGCTAATTTTGAGCCCCGAGATGTTGGACAGGCTATGACGGATCCTGATTGGGTCAATGCCATGCATGAGGAGCTTGAGAATTTTGAGCGAAATCGGGTTTGGGTTCTAGTTCCACCTCCTCCTGAGTGTAAGCCTATTGGGACAAAATGGGTTTTCAAAAACAAGCAAGGAGAGGATGGCCACGTTGTTAGAAACAAGGCCAGGCTTGTAGCGAAGGGTTATAGTCAGAAGGAGGGGATAGACTATGAGGAGACGTTTGCTCCTGTAGCTCGTTTGGAGGCAATTAGGATACTCTTGGCCTTTGCTACATCCAAAGGTTTCAAACTTTTTCAAATGGATGTCAGAGTGCCTTCTTAAACGGCTACATAGAAGAAGAAGTTTATGTTGAGCAACCCCCCGATTTTGAAAATCCTAAGTTTCCAAACCATGTTTTTAAACTCCACAAAGCTTTATATGGTTTGAAACAAGCCCCTAGAGCCTGGTATGATAGGTTGAAAACCTTTTTGCTTGCTAAGGGTTTTAAAATGGGATGTGTAGATAAAACGCTCTTTCTCCTCAGGCAAGGCAAAGACACTCTCTTGGTCCAGATTTACGTGGATGATATCATTTTCGGTGGTTCTTCTCACGCTTTGGTTGCCAAGTTTGCAGATACTATGAGCAGGGAGTTCGAGATGAGCATGATGGGCGAGCTGACATTCTTTCTCGGGTTGCAAATCAAGCAATCCCGAGAGGGGACGTTTGTGCACCAGGGCAAGTACACCAAGGACTTGCTGAAGCGGTTCGATATGGGTGAGGCCAAGCCTCTTCCAACACCCATGTCGACGACGACTGCCCTGGATGCGGATGTGGATGGAGAAGCAGTGGACCAGAAGGAGTACCGAAGCATGATCGGGTCGCTGCTCTACCTGACGGCGACACGCCCGGACATCCAGTTCGCGGTGTGTCGGTGCGCGCGCTTTCAGGCGTCGCCGCGCACTTCTCACCGTCAGGCAGTGAAGCGCATATTCAGGTACCTTCGTTTCACACCTGAGTTCGGGATTTGGTATTCTGCTTCCTCCACCCTCTCCCTTTGCGGTTATTCGGATGCCGATTTTGCTGGTTGCCGTATTGAGCGCAAGTCCACTTCTGGGACTTGCCAGTTTATTGGTTCTTCTCTTGTTTCGTGGTCTTCTCGCAAGTAGTCTAGTGTCGTCCAGTCTACTACGGAGGCTGAGTATGTTGCTGCGGCTAGCTGCTGTTCCCAGTTGCTCTGGATGATGGCCACTTTGCGTGATTTTGGTCTGAACTTTTCTCGCGTGCCTTTGCTTTGTGACAGCACGAGTGCCATTAGCGTTGCTAAGAACCCCGTGCTTCACTCGAAGACCAAACACATTGATGTGCGCTTTCATTTCTTGCGAGACCACCAGGAGAAGGGTGATATCGACCTTCGCCATGTCGATACTCATCATCAACTGGCTGATATTTTCACCAAGCCTTTAGACGAATCAACCTTTAACCGGTTGAGGGGTGAGCTTGGTGTGTGTTTCCCTTTCTAGATGGGGGAAACATTTAGGATCTTGTATATTTTACTGACTCTTTTGTCGTTCTTTTCTTTTGCATTTCAGCATACGCATTTACATTCTAAGCTTCATGTTTATAATCACTAGAATGTAACTATGCTCTATGTAGTATGCTCTGATGCTTATTTTGATGCTTGTAGCTTATGCTCCTTCTGATCACTAGTACATGCTGTGAGCTGAGCTATTTTGAAATGGTGAATTTACCTAATAACTTACAATCTGAAAATGTTCACCATTGAGATATGCAACTAGCATGTGTAGGATATGTTGAGTTCACTCGTGCTTTTCATATATGCTAGGTTGCTATGTCTCTAGTTCTGAGTCATTCACTTGCTTGGTCTGTTCATATCATGTATAAAATTTGAACCAAGTTTTAGTGAATTGAAAAGATCGAGATGAGATTGCTTGTCAACACATCACGGTATCGAGACGGTTTCTCATTGCACTTTGAGCTAAACTTGAGCCGTGTAGTGTATGACCGAAACCGTAGCTTTAAGCTTCTGATTGCTTCGGCATAGGCTTCGCTCGGTTGAAAAGTTAGGCAATGACAAGCTTTCAACCTCTCGCAATCACATGCTAATAATTGAACTTGTGTAATTTCACCGCTGCAACTCCGATCTAAAGTTGAATTCACAAGTGTATGTTTCATTCTTAAGCATGATGTTTGAACTTTGCTAGGGGTAGTTCACTTTGCATACATGTTTAGCACCTGTTCAGACTCCTGTCTATACATTACTAGTGCTATTTTGATGGTGAATCCCTTTTGACTCAAAACTGCTCTTTTTGCTCATATGTTCATATTTCATATCTGGTGATCAGTTTGAGCCTTTGCTGAGCTTGTATACCGTTGTTGAGTCATTGGAGTTATACTGTTTAGAGCATCTTTGCATTCTCCTGAATATATGCCTGAAGCTGCTAACTTGCATTTTGACTCATATGCATGTTGGAAGGGGGAGAATCTCCCATGTTTGCACTTTTTGTTGGTGCCTTTTCTGATGGGGAGAGTCCTTTACTTGATTAGTGCATTTTCAACTAAGGGGGAGAATTTGCAAATCATTTGTGCTTCCCGAGTGTCCATTTGAGGGGGAGTTCCCAGGAGGAGAGTTTGCATGTCTCCTGGATGTTCAACTAAGGGGGAGTTTTGCTGTCTCTTGCTGGCCGAAAGGCATTGGTATCGAGCTTTCTTTGCTAGTTGTGTTGAGCCTCTGTGCCTCTATCTTGAGGGACTAGCATTTTGCTTCGATTTTCCAATTGGTATTTGCTAGCGGTGTTGAGCCTGTTCTACCTCTTCTTGAAGGCTAGCTTTGCTTTGCTTGGTTGCGTCGAGCCGTTGCCCATGTCTTTGGGGACCAAGTTCTTTCGCTCTTTCCACTTGACATTCTTCGGCTTTGCTATGCTTTTGGGTCATTTGGTTGAGTTTTCTCCTTCTCCTTCCTCCTTCTTCCTTATTCTTATTTTCATTATGATTTGTGTGAGTAGTTGACAATGCACTCATCAAGGGGGAGATTGCAGATACATGGGTGTATGCCGGGTCTCTGAGTGTTGAGTGATTGTCAACTGGGATGATGCACATGTTCTTTGGCTTGTGTTGTGCAGGTGTCGAGCACGGATACAGTGATCGACGGCGAGGTGAAGGTCAAGTTGAGACGTGCCGTGCCGATGGACCGGGTGCGGTGAAGGATGGGCGTGTCGTGCGACGGACGTGCCATGCCGAGGTACCGAGCGGTGAAGGGCGGACGTGAGGCTTGGACTGAGGGACCAGAGGCCCGAGGATCAGCTGTGGTGGCTGGCAGCCTGTGATGACGACAAGTGAAGAAGTGCGGTCATGTGTTGCCTGAGTCGTGGACTCAGGGACACGTGTCGGTGGATGGGGTGCACGGGCTGTGCATCCCCTCTACGATATCGGTTTGGTGGTAGAGCCAGGGAAAAACCATCGGATGGACGGTTTCCAGGTTTGGGCCTCAAAACCTGGGCGTGGACGGTTTCCGAGTTTGGCCACAAAACTCGGGCTGAGGGTTTCCGAGTTTGGCCACAAAACTCGGGCTGAGGACGGTTTCCAGGTTTGGGCCTCAAAACCTGGGCGCTGAGGGTTTGCTGAGTTTGGCCTCAAAACTCAGAAGCTGGTGGGCTGGTTTCCCGGTTTGGGCCTCAAAACCGGGGGTTGGCTGGAAAAGGCTGGTTTCCCGGTTTGGGCCACAAAACCGGGGGTGCAGAGCGAGGGCGGCACGTGGCGGCGATCCGGAGGTTGCGTCGAGGCAACGCTTCGAATTGTGCGGGCGTGGCCGTCGGATACACCTACCACCGAGTTGGTCCAGAATAACCCTAGGGTTTAGCTGGTTCGCTCTGTATTTAGAATAGTGAGGGGTAGAGTAGGAATTAGACTTAGGTTAGAATTAGGATAAGTAGAGGGAGACACCCTCCTCCCTTCCTATCTCAGTCATTTTGCTCTTTCGCACTTAGGGTTTCCTGCTCTCCCATCCCCTGCTGTAGCTAGCTGAGATCCGCAGAGAGACTTGCCTCTGTGTACTGTTGATTTGAGGAAGTGAGGTCGTATCCTCACTGTGGTAGCGTGTGGTAGCCACACGGTTGCAATTCGTGGTTGTGATTCGCGTTTTGTTCGTGTTCTTCGCGGAATCCTTTTTCTCCACGATTTTCTCTTCGCTTGATCTCTTTGCTCGGTTCATCTTTTGCAAAACCGTTTGAACCAAGTTGTTCTAGATCGTGAGGCATTTCTTTCCACCGAAGGAATTCTCCTCTAATCTCACGGTCTAGGAGATCGATCGATTTTCGTTTCGGGTCAAGTTTTCTCCCCTCCCCCGAAATTCTTCGATTCATCGATTTGGAGATAGGTTCGAGCCATGATCTCTTAGAGATAGCTCACTATCCTCCTTGTGACTCTACTCACCAAGTTTGAACCCTAGAGGTTTCGTTTTGGGTGGGATTGAGTCGAATCGGTGGACGAACCGTGGATTCACGGGGTGACCGGACGCTTGATCGTGTCGACCGGACGCTCAGGCTGTGCGTCCGGTGGTTGAACACTCGCTGTGTCCCTTTTGGTCTTGACCGGACGCTCCATTCCCTGTGTGACCGGACTCGACGGAGCTACTGTTCACGTGCGTTTTTGCTGTTCGACCGGACGCTCTGTACAAACGACCGAACGCTCCCTTCAGTGAGTCCGATCAGGAACAGAGAGGTTCCAGAACTGTTTTTCTGTGACCGGACGCGTCCGGTGCCTAGTGACCGGACGCTCTGCTGAGTCCGGTCAGTGCAGTCTTGCGTTGTTTCGTTCGTGGTTCGCTCGTTCGTTGACGGATTCGATTTCCATCTTTTGGGTTGGCTTTCTAGAGTTGTGTAGTGTCCCGCTGTGCTTCTTGGAAGCATCCACCCTTCATCTAGGGTTGTGGACATCAGCAAGCTCTAGGGTTTGTCTTTTGGGGTGATTCTCGGGACAGTGGCTACTAGTTTCCGAAAGGAAATTTTGAAGCTCCCATTCACCCCCCTCTGGTCGCTTTCTGGTTGCTTCTCGGTCCTTCAGCTTCTCTTGTCTTGCTAGTTGTTATTCATGAATGACTTGTCTTCTCTTGCCTATCTCATAGTGGGCCAGCTGAGTCTTGTTCTCAACAGGTCCAGATGATGGAGACTTGGTCAACTATTCTCTTGATTTTTAGGCTCGGGTACTATCTCTCCATCTCTGAATTCTTGCAGTGCAGTGGCTTCATCCTTCATGATGTAACCCTCAATTCCTGGCAGTTGGTTCTTCCTTTATCGGTTGAGTCAACGTCTTCTCTTGGTTTTCTTCAGCTGCTCATAAGTGGTGTAGTTGTTAAAGAAGCAGCGACCTTTTGATCGAAGATCCAAAAGTGGACGTCTCCAGGTCCGACATAGATGACAACATTGGTGGTGTTCAAAAACGATCTTTCAAGAATGAGTGATGGATCATATTCTTCTTCTTGGCTGGGGCAGCGTCTAGTGGCTTGTACTGATCAAAGTGGTGAGAAGGAGGTCAAAGTGTCTTGAAGCTGGATTTCTCCTTCCTACCCTTGATCATGAAACAAATCTAGACAACGGAATTGTGTCTCCCCCAAGCTGGCTTGTGAAGTGGGCGGATGCCCAAATTTGTTCAACAACATGTTCATGTGTTGAATTTGTAGACCTTGTTGTTGTTGAAGTCGTACCACCTCGTCCCCCAAACTAGCTCTTGTGTTGCATTGATTAGTAGTGAGGAGAACTTCCACTGCTTGTCTTCATAGTGAACCACCAACAGACTTCCTTCGGATGACACACAGATGCATGTTATAATGTAGTGGCATATCGTTACCCTGATATTTGTTGTTGGTGTCGGTGTTGATGTCTTCGACAATGCTGAGCGTAGGCATAGATTGACCCATACAGGGTGAGTTGCATCCTGCTCGTCATCAGTGTCCTGGCTTAGGCCTTGGGATGGCTCAAAGCTTGGCTGCCTTCGACATCACTAGTGACTTGTCTGATGATGAGTTTTGTCTATCCACGGGTTGGGTTTTGGATCTTTAAGTTCACACCATGAACAAGCAAATCTCATCTCCTACAAAATGTTAGTGGACATATACCCGAAGGATTGCACTGAATTTGAAACATGGGTTGTTATCCACAACTTATGTGTTATTCATCCATGCTAATGAAAAGATGATTTTAGGATTACTTTAGCATAGACTAGTATTTTATGTGTTGGCTGCATTTTAACATGGTTCAAGGCAAAAGATAACTTGCAGTAGAAGATAGACTTAAATAAACTTTAATACTCACAGTTCTTTCATCCATGATGAATGAGCTGAGTCTTCTTTATGCAGTTCATCATATGCCTTGCTTCATCTCTGATGTGAATTCATCTCAGGACTTTCCCAAATTGTATTTGAAAGTTTTCTGCAGGGGTTAGTCCAACAAAATATCCGATGTCTACACAAGCTAATTTCATATCAATAATCAAACTAGACTCCATGTCTAATTGGATTAAGGAAGGCATTTTAACCTAAGCGCCACGCTTAATTTAAAAACCTTTAGAAGTATAGCTAGTACTTCCAAACCAAAACATACTATGGTAAACAAAGGTAGCATGGGAGCATAATAGAGATTTATTCAAAAAGAGATGACAAAGTATGATCACAGTGAGGAATATTTTTTTTATTATTTTTTAGATGCGGATGACATGAATGCATATGAGGAACTAAACATGATATGGATTTGATAAAAGAAAACCTAAACTAAATGGAATAGATGCAAGGATGATTCAAAGTAAACATGCAGTGGTATGAAATAAATTAAAAAGATAACTACTCATAAAGTTTAAAGTCTATGAGCAAGACTGTCTCACCTTGATCATACTTACCATGACTCACAACTGGGACTTGTGAGTGGCACAGCGTAACTATTCGTCACATGAGATGAGAGTTGAATTGTTGTGACGGCGACCTTTTCTCCAATCTACACATGGTTAGAATAAATAATATATATGTATACACAAACCTGTGAGATGGCAGGGTTCCAGAATTAATGATGGATCTTGAATGTTCAGGCGCCCTGGGTTCTTCATTCTTGTGGAAGCTCGCCATAAGGTCGAAACGGCGTCTGATGTCCTATCTATTCCACACTCAACAGAACAAAGGGTAATCCTACTAAAGCAAGTGGTACACTAAATTAGTAGACATCAAGATCATTATCAAAATCTTTACACCAATTGCTTCCCCGGCAACGGCGCCAAAAATGCTTGTTGATGTTTGTTAGTGCAAAAAGAATATGAAAGATTCCGCAAGTGCACAGAACACCATTGTAGCATTTTACCGGGAGTATTCCAGGATTGTTATTTATATTTTACCATAGGGAAGCAACGGTCAATAATCTGATAATTCACTATCATGCATCTACTAACTCAGAGTACTAAATAGACTAAAGCAGGAGTGAATGATATATGATATGAATGAAAGCACATAAAAGATATTCAATGATAATTGTATTGATAACTATAGTAGGAGGACAACGGGAGAGATCAAGGTTCCTATATACTTGTCTATTACTTGGGTTCTAAGGCAACAAAGATGAAAAGATATAACAGTTATAAACATTGGCACTTTGGAGCAGCAGGTCCATTCCAACTCTCGATGAAGACTGGGAAAAAGGCAGTTGGGAGAAGGCTGCCAAAACCTCTACGAAACATTAATCCGAACGTGGTGGACTAAGAAGGCCTAACAGAGCTGTCACCCCTGGGGCTACCACAACTATTCCGTGGGATTGAGCGCAACCTCAGGTAACCTATAGACTAAACACCATGTCTAATCTATCGATTACTACTCTAATTACCTAGGATAACTAGAGCACTCAATACGAACAAAGATCTCATGCCAAGATATAACAACTATACTAATCATATAATAAAGCATAAAGTAATTAGAGAAGATAAATATATTAAAGCACAAGTCTTATAAGAAAAGATACAAAAGCATACCAAATCTCTGAAGACTCCTCTGGAATTAGAGCGTAGCTCCTCTCTAATCTCTCCTTCTCCCCTTTCTAATTGGATCTCTAATTACAACTAGATGAACTAGACAACTAGAACTAGAACTAGACGAACTAGATCTAAATCTAGATGAACTAGAAGAGATTCATCTAGAGGGACCTCTACTTCTACATTGAAACTCTAGTTTTTGATGTGGAGATGAATAATGAAGAGGGAGATGGCTCTTGGGGGCGCCCCTGGGGTCTCTTATATAGTCCTGGATGGAGTAGGGGGCAAGGAATTGCCACATCATCGATCCGCGTCACATTTATCGCCCACCGTTGGATCAAACCGATTTCAGGGACGGTGGAGATGCATCCTATGAGGCGGTGGAAGAAGGTTCCAGAAGGCGGAGGCAAAACGGCCTCCGTGGCCGACCGGTCGGTCATGGGGTGGGACCGGTCGGTCTGGCCCAGTGGGCCCACGTCGAGGTTGATTTTGATTGGTTCGGAGACCTTTCGTTTGTTTTTCAATTGGTTCGGAGTGGTTTTCGTGCTAGTTGTGTTGAGCCTTTGTGCCTCTATCTTGAGGGACTAGCATTTTGCCATTTTTAGCTCTGATTTTCAATTGGTATTTTGCTAGCGGTGTTGAGCCTGTTCTACCTCTTCTTGAGGGCTAGCTTTGCTTTGCTTGGTTGCGTCGAGCCGTTGCCCATGTCTTTGGGGACCAAGTTTTCGCTTCTTCCACTTGACCTTCTTTGGCTTTGCTATGCTTTTGGGTCATTTGGTCGAGTTCTCTTCTTCTCCTTCTTCCTTCTTCTTTCTTTCATTATGATTTGTGTAAGTAGTTGACAATGCACTCATCAAGGGGGAGATTGTGGATACATGGGTGTATGCCGAGTCTCTGAGTGATGAGTGATTGTCAACGGGTTTGATCGCATGTTCTTTGGCTTGTGTTGTGCAGGTGTCGAGCACGGAGATAGTGATCGAGGGCAAGGTGAAGGTCAAGTTGAGACGTGTCGTGCCGATGGACAGGGTGCGATGAAGGATGGGCGTGCCCTGCGGCGGACGTGCCATGCCGATGGATCGAGCAGTGAAGGGCGGACGTGAGGCTTGGACTGAGGGACCGGAGTGCCTGAGGATCAGCTGTGGTGGCTGGCAGCCTGGGACAGCGACGAGCGGAGACTTGCGGGGCACGGTGTTGCTCGGGTCGAGGACCTGGGGACACGTGTCGGTGGACGGGGTGCACGGGCGGTGCATCCCCTCTACAGCTTCGGTTTGGTGGCTGAGCCAGCGAAAAACCACCAGTGGACGGTTTCCAGGTTTGGGCCTCAAAACCTGGGTGCTGAGGGTTTCCGAGTTTGGCCACAAAACTCGGGCTGAGGACGGTTTCCAGGTTTGGGCCTCAAAACCTGGGCGCGGATGGTTTGCTGAGTTTGGCCTCAAAACTCAGACGATGGTGGGCTGGTTTCCCGGTTTGGGCCTCAAAACCGGGGGTTGCTGGAAAAGGCTGGTTTCCCGGTTTGGGCCACAAAACCGGGGGTGCAGAGCGAGGGCGCCACGTGGCGGCAATCGGAAGGTTGCGTGGAGGGCGACCAATTTCGCCCTCACTGTGTGGTGGCGGACTGTCCGCCCCCCAGGCCGCGGACTGTCCGCGAGTCGGGGGGTCAGCCGGAGCAGTGGCTGCCTCCCCTCGGTGTTTTTCCCTCGGGTGACCGGCGGACTGTCCGCCGTTGGTAGGCGCGGACTGTGCGCGAGTCGAGCAGGGACATTCCAGCAGAGTTGCTGGTTGGCGGTGTTGGCCGGCGGACTGTCCGGGAAGGAACCGCAGATAGTCCGGCTCATACCGGACAGTCCGGGAGCCTGACGGCGGACTGTCCGGGATCCTGCTGTAGGTTGCGCTATAGTGCGTTTGCTCTCCCGGCTTGCTCGCTTGTTTTCCGGACTTCTCGTTTGGCCCTAGAGTTCACCAAGGAACTTCTCTAGGTATCTTTGCTACTCGTTAGCATCGGTATTTGGGGATTTCTCGACGTAGCCGTCTATCTACGTTCGGGACTTGGTTTTTGGGGGGCAAACTTGTGCCGGAGCTTTTGGGTCTCTGCTTCGCTTGTGTTCGGTGGTGCTCCGCTGTGATCCTAGAGATCATCCACCCTCTTCCAAGAGTCGTGAGCATCACGCTTTGGGTTCGTGCTTGTTGGGGTTGAATTTGGGACACTTGGCCAAAGTTTCGAAAGAAATTTGTTTGGCTCCCATTCACCCCCCCTCTGGTCGCCTTGTGTGTGCTTTCTCAGTCCTTCAGTTGGTATCGGAGCGGGTTAAGGATCTTCCACCTTAGCCGGTTCCAGATCCACCGAAGGCGACATGGATCGCGGCGTGGGCAAACCACCGTTTTTCGATGGGACGAACTATGCGTATTGGAAGATACGCATGTCGGCCTATCTGCAGAGTTTGGGTGCTTCCATCTGGGATATTTGCAACTCTGCTGATTACGTGGTCTTGGCTGCTCGTGTGACTCAGCATCAGATCGATTAGCACGATGCCAATAGCCGAGCCCGTAATGCTCTCTTTTCGTGTTTGAGCGCTGGAGAGTTTGATCGTGTTTCTCACCTCTCTACGGCTCGGGAGATTTGGGCCACCCTCATGCGCTTTCATGAGGGCACCTCTCAAGTCAAAACCCGACTCTACAAGTCGTACAAGAGAGAGTATGAGAACTTTCGACATCAGCCTGGCGAGAGCATAGAGAGTTTATTCGCTCGATTTCAGGTGATTGTCAACAAGATGAGGGCTAACAAGGAGCAGTTGCCTTTCGACGATCATGAGAGAGCTTTGAAGCTTTTGCACACTCTTGATCGGTCGGTGTGGGATTCCAAGGTTCAGGCGATCATTGAATTGCCTAACTATGAGACCCTCACGTGCAACGAGCTCTTTAGTAAGCTCAAGTCCAGTGAGATTGACGCCATGGCGAGGGCTTCTTATGAAAATCCTTCTCGCCCGTCCATGGCTTTGGTTTCTGGCTCTTCCGCTAACCCCTCTGCCGGCTTTGCGCTTTCGTCTCTCTTTTCAGTCACAGAGGACCAGCTGGAGTCTTTGGGAGACGACGAGTTGGCTTTGCTTGCCAACCTGTTCTCGCGGTTCCACAACAACCGCATGAACCGTCGCCGCGGAGGAGGACGCTCGGGCTGCTACGAGTGCGGCGACCCCGACCACTTCATCGCCAACTGCCCCAAGAAGAACAAGCATTCGGGGAAGGGCGATCATGGGCGCAAGTACGACTCCAAGCACAAGGAGAAGCACGTCCCCCCAAGGTACAAGAAGCGGGGCGGCTTCGACAAAGAGTACATCAAGAAGAAGTACTTGGAGAAGGCCCAAGCTGAGCAGTGAGCGTTCTTCGCCACGCTCAGCGACGTCGACGGCTCGGATGACGACTCCGCTTGCTCAAGCGATGACGAGTCCGAGAAGATGAAGAAGATCGAGGACAAGTTCAACGGTCTTTGCTTCTTCGCCGGCGACGGAGGCCTCTGCACCATGGCGCTCGGAGATGAGGTCGGAGGCGAGCTGGAGCACACCCCTCGGAACGACGACGACGACGACGACACCTCCCAGGTATCTCTCACCTACGACGAGCTTTCTTCCGAGGTTGAGAAGCTTACTGCTGCCCTCCTTAGCCAAGATAAGTTGCTTAGGCGTGCTGCTAGAGAGCGCAAGGAGTTTAGGCAGAAGTGGGAGGACACGGTGAAGGAGCTTGAGTTTGCCAAGTCCACCGTGGTCGTGTCGGAGGAGGTTGAGTGTGAGTCGTGCACCACGCACATGACTGACCTTCTCACCTTGAGAGGTAAGTATGCTGCGTTGGTAGGAGAGGTGGATGAGCTCCGTGCTAGGCCGCAGCTGTTGGGTGCGTGCAAGACTTGTCCTGTCTTGCAATCTGAGTTGGCAGAGAAGAATGCCAAGATTGAGTCTCTTGAGAAGGCCAGCTCAGATAGCACTTGTGTCATGAGGTGTGCTTTGTGTGAGGGCTTGGAGATGGAGATTGCAAATGTGAAGCATGGCAAGATGCAAACCGAGGAAGAAAACACATACCTTCGGACCATCTTGTCATGGGTATCTTGTGGGGAGCCGCAGCTCGGGATGATGATCTCCCAATTCAAGCGAGCTGCTGGAGGTCCAGGTGTAGGTTTTGCTCCAGGGGTTGATCTTTCCGCTTTTGGGAAGATTGGTGAGTCTAGTGGTCTGAACCCGAGTGAGAAGCCCAACTCCACCACTACTCCCAAACTGACCAAGCTTCCCCCCAAAGAGCCTGCCAAGCCTACCACCAAGGATGGGGTGTTTGAGGAACCCCCGAGAGCTCCACCCAAGAACCAAGTATGGGCACCCAAGCCAAACCACCTCAAGAACAAGCTGGACACAATGCCACCCATCCAGCAGGAGTGCTTGCCACAGAAGGGCAAAGTGACCCATACCCACAGTCCTGCGTACCAACAACCCCCTGTGCGTGCGGTGAGGTACCAGTGTGACTTCTGTGGGAGGGATGGTCACTTGAGTGAGTTCTGCTTTCGGCGCAAGCGAGAGGCGCGCCGTGCTCGGGAGATGGACAACCCGGACTTGTACCACCCTTTCCATGGTGGGCATGGGCCGAATGTCCAGAGGAGAGCTGCTAGGTCTGGAGGTCAAGTTCCCAGGCCTAGGGAGAGGAGAGCTCCGAGGAGAGAGGCTAGGCCTAGAGGTCCAGAGCCTCAAGTGCCAAGGCGTAGGCCTCGTAGAGAGCGTGCCCGGTGGGAGCCTGCAGTTGCAGGTTTTGGACCCCGTGACGGAGGCTTTGTAGTTGAGCGCTATCCCCCACCGCAGTTTGAGTATCGCGGTGAGCGCTTCTTCCCCAGCGGACCACGTTTTCCTGTGCGTGGTGATCGCTACCCCCGTAGACAGACTAGGAATGGTTTTTACACTGACCGTTCTTTTGAGCAGTCGGCCGAACACTGGTATCCTTCCTATTTCACTAACCCCAGTGTTGGACCGTATGCTCACCCTATGTCTTTTTATTGATATAGGTAAGACGGTTGGAGGACATTTGGTTGGTGGATTCCGGTTGTTCGAGGCACATGACCGGAAACGCCAAGTGGTTCTCCAGCCTTAGCCCGGTCGCCGGAAAGGAGTACATAACCTTCGGCGACAATAGTAAAGGTAAGGTGTTTTCTCGTGGATCGGTGCGGGTTAATGAGCACTTTGTGTTGCGCGATGTTGCTCTTGTTTCTAACCTGCATTTTAACTTGCTTTCTGTTTCACAACTTTTTGATGATGACTATGAGATTCGTTTTAAACCGAACCTTAGTCGCATCTTAGATCCTCAGGGCGATCTTGTATGTCTGATTTCGCCCTTTGGGAAAGTCTTTCGAGCGAATTTCTCGGAGTCGTTTGGATCTTCTCGCTGCCTTTTGGCTAGTCCTTCTTCCTCCAATCTTTGGAAGTGGCATAGGAGGCTCGGTCATTTAAGCTTCGACGTGCTTGCAAGACTTAGCTCACTTGGCCTAATCCGAGGATTGCCCAAGCTTTCGATGGAGAAGGATCTAGTTTGCCATTCTTGTAGACATGGGAAGATGGTTGCCGCTCCCCACCATCTAGTGACTAAGGTCATGACCTCGCACCCTGGAGAGCTTTTACATATGGACCTTGTTGGTCCGGCTCGGGTGAGCTCGGTTGGTGGCAAGTGGTATGTTTTGGTTGTTGTTGATGACTTTTCGAGGTATTCGTGGGTCTTCTTTTTGACTGAGAAGACTGAGACTTTCTCCTTCGCTCGCAATCTGATTTTGCGTCTTCAGAACGAGTTCCCTTTGAACTCGATGCGAGCTATTAGAAGTGATAATGGTTCCGAATTCAAAAATTCGGATTTTGAGAAGTTTTGTAACCGCCTTGGTTTGGAGCATCAGTTTTCTTCCCCCTACACACCGCCCCAAAATGGTGTTGTAGAGAGGAAGAATCGGACCCTTGTTGAGATGGCCAGGACGATGCTCGATGAGCATAGGACTCCCAGGCGCTATTGGGCCGAAGCTATGAACACTGCATGCTACATTTCAAATCGCATTTTTCTGAGAGCCTTTTTGAAGAAGACTTCTTATGAGTTGCGTTTTGGTCGCCAGCCCAAGGTGAGTTATTTTAGAGTCTTCGATTGCCACTGTTTTATTTTGAAAAAGGGCAACCTGGACAAGTTTGAGTCTCGATCTTCTGACGGGGTATTTTTGGGTTATGGCACTCACACTAGAGCATATCGTGTACTTAACCTTGATACTAACCGAGTCATGGAGACATCAGATGTCACCTTCGACGAGACTCTTGTTTCTCCTTCTTCTTGTTTTGAGCGTGCAGGTGATCATGAGGTTGGAGAGCCTCTTTTTGATGACGAGGACGAGGGTGCTGAAGGTATGGATGATCCAGCACCCCCTCCACCTGCCGCGCCGCAAAGAGCGGCCTCGACGACGACTCACAGCCCCGACACCTCTTCTTCCTTGGGGCCGTGGGATCCTCCACCTCGTGCGGTACCTTTTGTACCCGGGGTGGAACCAGCTGCTGTTGAGGGGGAGGTCACTTCATCCCGGGAGGCGCCACGACACATCCAGCGCCAGCACCCCCCTCAGCAGATGATCGGCGACATCGGCGAGCGAGTCACTCGCTCCATGTCACAGCACATCTCTCACTTCGCTCACTCTGCTTTTGTTGCTAATTTTGAGCCCCGAGATGTTGGACACGCTTTGACGGATCCGGATTGGGTCAATGCCATGCATGAGGAGTTAGAAAACTTTGAGCGAAATCGGGTTTGGGTTCTAGTTCCACCTCCACCTGACTGTAAGCCTATTGGGACAAAATGGGTTTTCAAAAACAAGCAAGGAGAGGATGGCCACGTTGTTAGAAACAAGGCCCGGCTTGTAGCGAAAGGCTATAGTCAGAAGGAGGGGATAGATTATGAGGAGTCGTTTGCTCCTGTAGCTCGTTTGGAGGCTATTAGGATACTCTTGGATTTTGCTGCATCCAAAGGTTTCAAACTTTTTCAAATGGATGTCAAGAGTGCCTTCTTAAACGGCTACATAGAGGAGGAGGTTTATGTTGAGCAACCCCCCGGTTTTGAAAATCCCAAGTTTTCAAACCATGTCTTTAAACTTCACAAAGCTTTATATGGTTTGAAACAAGCCCCTAGAGCCTGGTATGATAGGTTAAAAACCTTTTTGCTTGCTAAGGGTTTTAAAATGGGATGTGTAGATAAGACGCTCTTTCTCCTCCGGCAAGGCAAAGACACGCTCTTGGTCCAGATTTACGTGGATGATATCATTTTCGGTGGTTCTTCTCACGCTTTGGTTGCCAAGTTTGCAGATACTATGAGCAGGGAGTTCGAGATGAGCATGATGGGCGAGCTGACATTCTTTCTCGAGTTGCAAATTAAGCAATCCCGGGAGGGGACGTTTGTGCACCAGGGCAAGTACACGAAGGACTTGCTGAAGCAGTTTGATATGGGTGAGGCCAAGCCTCTTCCAACACCCATGTCGACGACGACTGCCCTGGATGCGGATGTGGATGGAGAAGCAGTGGACTAGAAGGAGTACCGCAGCATGATCGGGTCGCTACTCTACCTGACGGCGACACGCCCGGACATTCAGTTCGCGGTGTGTCTGTGCGCGCGCTTTCAGGCGTCGCCGCGCACTTCTCACCGTCAGGCGGTGAAGCACATCTTCAGGTACCTTTGTTTCACACCTGAGTTCGGGATTTGGTATTCTGCTTCCTCCACCCTCTTGCTTTGCGGTTATTCCGATGCCGATTTTGCTGGTTGTCGCATTGAGCGCAAGTCCACTTCTGGGACTTGCCAATTTATTGGATCTTCTCTTGTTTCGTGGTCTTCTCGCAAGCAGTCTAGTGTCGCCCAGTCTACCACGGAGGCTGAGTATGTTGCTGCGGCTAGCTGTTGTTCCCAGTTACTCTGGATGATGGCCACTTTGCGTGATTTTGGTTTGAGTTTTTCTCGAGTGCCTTTGCTTTGTGACAGCACGAGTGCTATAAGCGTTGCTAAGAACCCCGTGCTTCACTCGAAAACCAAACACATTGATGTGCGCTTTCATTTCTTGCGAGACCACCAGGAGAAGGGTGATATCGACCTTCGCCATGTCGATACTCATCACCAACTGGCTGATATTTTCACCAAGCCTTTAGACGAATCAACCTTTAATAGGTTGAGGGGTGAGCTTGGTGTGTGTTTCCCCTTTTAGATGGGGAAGCATTTTGAGTTGTATCCTAGTCTGACTCTTTTATTTTGATCTTCTTTTCTGTTGCATTTTAGCATACGCATTTACATTCTGAGCTTCATGTTTATAATCACTAGAATGTAACTATGCTCTGTTTAGTATGCTCCGATGCTTATGTTGATACTTGTAGCTTATGCTCTTTCTGATCATTAGTACATGTTATGAGCTGAGCTATTTTTGAATGGTGAATTTGCTTAATGTATATAAAATCTGAAAATGTTCACCATTGAGATATGCAACTAGCATGTGTAGGGTGTGTTGAGTCCATTCCTGCTTTTCATATATGCTGAGTTGCTATGTCTCTAGTTCTAAGTCATTCACTTGCTTGGTCTGTTCATATCATGTTTAAAATTTGAACCAAGTTTTAGTGAATTGAAAAGATCGAGATGGGATTGCTTGCCAACACCTCACGGTATCGAGACTGTTTCTCATTGCACTTTGAGTTAAACTTGAGCCGTGTAGTGTATGACCGAAACCGTAGCTTTAAGCTTCTGATTGCTTCGGCATAGGCTTCGCTCGGTTGAAAAGTTAGGCAAAGACAAGCTTTCAACCTCTCGCAATCACATGCTAAATAATTGAACTTGTGAATTCTTTACCACTGCAACTCCGATATAAAACTGAAATCACAAGTATATGCTTCATTCCTATGCATGATGATTGAACTTTGCTAGGGGTAGTTCACCTTGTATACATGTTTAGCACTTGTCTGGATTCCTATCTATACATGTGTAGTGCTATTTTGATGGTGACTATCTTTTTGGCTAAAAACTGCTCACTTGCTCATATGCTTCATATTTCGTATGTGTGATCAGTTTGAGCCTTCGCTATTTGAGTGCTTAGTTGTGCCATTGGAGCTATACCGATTAGAGCATTTTTGCACTCTTTTGATTATATGCCTGAAGCTGCTAACTTGCATTTCTGACTTCATATGCATTTTGGAAGGGGGAGTTGTGTTGGCTCAAGGGAAGAGTTTGTGCTTGATAAGTGCATTTTCAACTAAGGGGGAGAGTTTTTGCAAATCATATGTCTCCTGGCGTTCAACTAAGGGGGAGCTTTTGCTAAGGGGGAGATTTTCAAATCTTTATGCTCTTCTCTTGTTGGACCTAAGGGGGAGTCCCTGGTTGCTTGCACTTGTCGAGGGGGAGTTTGCTAGTTGTGTTGAGCCGTTGCCTCTGTCTTGAGGGACTAGCAAACATTTTCCTCATTTGGCGTCGAGGTTGATTTTGATTGGTTCGGAGACCTTTCGTTTGTTTTTCAATTGGTTTGGAGTGGTTTTCGTGCTAGTTGTGTTGAGCCTTTGTGCCTCTATCTTGAGGGACTAGCATTTTGCCATTTTTAGCTCTGATTTTCAATTGGTATTTTGCTAGCGGTGTTGAGCCTGTTCTACCTCTTCTTGAGGGCTAGCTTTGCTTTGCTTGGTTGCGTCGAGCCGTTGCCCATGTCTTTGGGGACCAAGTTTTCGCTTCTTCCACTTGACCTTCTTCGGCTTTGCTATGCTTTTGGGTCATTTGGTCGAGTTCTCTTCTTCTCCTTCTTTCTTCTTTCTTTCATTATGATTTGTGTAAGTAGTTGACAATGCACTCATCAAGGGGGAGATTGCGGATACATGGGTGTATGCCGAGTCTCTGAGTGATGAGTGATTGTCAACGGGTTTGATCGCATGTTCTTTGGCTTGTGTTGTGCAGGTGTCGAGCACGGAGATAGTGATCGAGGGCAAGGTGAAGGTCAAGTTGAGACGTGCCGTGCCGATGGACTAGGTGCGATGAAGGATGGGCGTGCCCTGCGGCGGACGTGCCATGCCTATGGATCGAGCAGTGAAGGGCGGACGTGAGGCTTGGACTGAGGGACCGGAGTGCCTGAGGATCAGCTGTGGTGGCTGGCAGCCTGGGACAGCGACGAGCGGAGACTTGCGGGGCACGGTGTTGCTCGGGTCGAGGACCTGGGGACACGTGTCGGTGGACGGGGTGCACGGGCGGTGCATCCCCTCTACAGCTTCGGTTTGGTGGCTGAGCCAGCGAAAAACCACCGGTGGACGGTTTCCAGGTTTGGGCCTCAAAACCTGGGTGCTGAGGGTTTCCGAGTTTGGCCACAAAACTCGGGCTGAGGACGGTTTCCAGGTTTGGGCCTCAAAACCTGGGCGCTGAGGGTTTGCTGAGTTTGGCCTCAAAACTCAGAAGCTGGTGGGCTGGTTTCCCGGTTTGGGCCTCAAAACCGGGGGTTGGCTCGAAAAGGCTGGTTTCCCGGTTTGGGCCACAAAACCGGGGGTGCAGAGCGAGGGCGGCACGTGGCGGCGATCCGGAGGTTGCGTCGAGGCAACGCTTCGAATTGTGCGGGCGTGGCCGTCGGATACACCTACCACCGAGTTGGTCCAGAATAACCCTAGGGTTTAGCTGGTTCGCTCTGTATTTAGAATAGTGAGGGGTAGAGTAGGAATTAGACTTAGGTTAGAATTAGGATAAGTAGAGGGAGACACCCTCCTCCCTTCCTATCTCAGTCATTTTGCTCTTTCGCACTTAGGGTTTCCTGCTCTCCCATCCCCTGCTGTAGCTAGCTGAGATCCGCAGAGAGACTTGCCTCTGTGTACTGTTGATTTGAGGAAGTGAGGCCGTATCCTCACTGTGGTAGCGTGTGGTAGCCACACGGTTGCAATTCGTGGTTGTGATTCGCGTTTTGTTCGTGTTCTTCGTGGAATCCTTTTTCTCCACGATTTTCTCTTCGCTTGATCTCTTTGCTCGGTTCATCTTTTGCAAAACCGTTTGAACCAAGTTGTTCTAGATCGTGAGGCATTTCTTTCCACCGAAGGAATTCTCCTCTAATCTCACGGTCTAGGAGATCGATCGATTTTCGTTTCGGGTCAAGTTTTCTCCCCTCCCCCGAAATTCTTCGATTCATCGATTTGGAGATAGGTTCGAGCCATGATCTCTTAGAGATAGCTCACTATCCTCCTTGTGACTCTACTCACCAAGTTTGAACCCTAGAGGTTTCGTTTTGGGTGGGATTGAGTCGAATCGGTGGACGAACCGTGGATTCACGGGGTGACCGGACGCTTGATCGTGTCGACCGGACGCTCAGGCTGTGCGTCCGGTGGTTGAACACTCGCTGTGTCCCTTTTGGTCTTGACCGGACGCTCCATTCTCTGTGTGACCGGACTCGACGGAGCTACTGTTCACGTGCGTTTTTGCTGTTCGACCGGACGCTCTGTACAAACGACCGAACGCTCCCTTCAGTGAGTCCGATCAGGAACAGAGAGGTTCCAGAACTGTTTTTCTGTGACCGGACGCGTCCGGTGCCTAGTGACCGGACGCTCTGCTGAGTCCGGTCAGTGCAGTCTTGCGTTGTTTCGTTGGTGGTTCGCTCGTTCGTTGACGGATTCGATTTCCATCTTTTGGGTTGGCTTTCTAGAGTTGTGTAGTGTCCCGCTGTGCTTCTTGGAAGCATCCACCCTTCATCTAGGGTTGTGGACATTAGCAAGCTCTAGGGTTTGTCTTTTGGGGTGATTCTCGGGACAGTGGCTACTAGTTTCCGAAAGGAAATTTTGAAGCTCCCATTCACCCCCTCTGGTCGCTTTCTGGTTGCTTCTCGGTCCTTCAGCTTCTCTTGTCTTGCTAGTTGTTATTCATGAATGACTTGTCTTCTCTTGCCTATCTCATAGTGGGCCAGCTGAGTCTTGTTCTCAACAGGTCCAGATGATGGAGACTTGGTCAACTATTCTCTTGATTTTTAGGCTCGGGTACTATCTCTCCATCTCTGAATTCTTGCAGTGCAGTGGCTTCATCCTTCATGATGTAACCCTCAATTCCTGGCAGTTGGTTCTTCCTTTATCGGTTGAGTCAACGTCTTCTCTTGGTTTTCTTCAGCTGCTCATAAGTGGTGTAGTTGTTAAAGAAGCAGCGACCTTTTGATCGAAGATCCAAAAGTGGACGTCTCCAGGTCCGACATAGATGACAACATTGGTGGTGTTCAAAAACGATCTTTCAAGAATGAGTGATGGATCATATTCTTCTTCTTGGCTGGGGCAGCGTCTAGTGGCTTGTACTGATCAAAGTGGTGAGAAGGAGGTCAAAGTGTCTTGAAGCTGGATTTCTCCTTCCTACCCTTGATCATGAAACAAATCTAGACAACGGAATTGTGTCTCCCCCAAGCTGGCTTGTGAAGTGGGCGGATGCCCAAATTTGTTCAACAACATGTTCATGTGTTGAATTTGTAGACCTTGTTGTTGTTGAAGTCGTACCACCTCGTCCCCCAAACTAGCTCTTGTGTTGCATTGATTAGTAGTGAGGAGAACTTCCACTGCTTGTCTTCATAGTGAACCACCAACAGACTTCCTTCGGATGACACACAGATGCATGTTATAATGTAGTGGCATATCGTTACCCTGATATTTGTTGTTGGTGTCGGTGTTGATGTCTTCGACAATGCTGAGCGTAGGCATAGATTGACCCATACAGGGTGAGTTGCATCCTGCTCGTCATCAGTGTCCTGGCTTAGGCCTTGGGATGGCTCAAAGCTTGGCTGCCTTCGACATCACTAGTGACTTGTCTGATGATGAGTTTTGTCTATCCACGGGTTGGGTTTTGGATCTTTAAGTTCACACCATGAACAAGCAAATCTCATCTCCTACAAAATGTTAGTGGACATATACCCGAAGGATTGCACTGAATTTGAAACATGGGTTGTTATCCACAACTTATGTGTTATTCATCCATGCTAATGAAAAGATGATTTTAGGATTACTTTAGCATAGACTAGTATTTTATGTGTTGGCTGCATTTTAACATGGTTCAAGGCAAAAGATAACTTGCAGTAGAAGATAGACTTAAATAAACTTTAATACTCACAGTTCTTTCATCCATGATGAATGAGCTGAGTCTTCTTTATGCAGTTCATCATATGCCTTGCTTCATCTCTGATGTGAATTCATCTCAGGACTTTCCCAAATTGTATTTGAAAGTTTTCTGCAGGGGTTAGTCCAACAAAATATCCGATGTCTACACAAGCTAATTTCATATCAATAATCAAACTAGACTCCATGTCTAATTGGATTAAGGAAGGCATTTTAACCTAAGCGCCACGCTTAATTTAAAAACCTTTAGAAGTATAGCTAGTACTTCCAAACCAAAACATACTATGGTAAACAAAGGTAGCATGGGAGCATAATAGAGATTTATTCAAAAAGAGATGACAAAGTATGATCACAGTGAGGAATATTTTTTTTATTATTTTTTAGATGCGGATGACATGAATGCATATGAGGAACTAAACATGATATGGATTTGATAAAAGAAAACCTAAACTAAATGGAATAGATGCAAGGATGATTCAAAGTAAACATGCAGTGGTATGAAATAAATTAAAAAGATAACTACTCATAAAGTTTAAAGTCTATGAGCAAGACTGTCTCACCTTGATCATACTTACCATGACTCACAACTGGGACTTGTGAGTGGCACAGCGTAACTATTCGTCACATGAGATGAGAGTTGAATTGTTGTGACGGCGACCTTTTCTCCAATCTACACATGGTTAGAATAAATAATATATATGTATACACAAACCTGTGAGATGGCAGGGTTCCAGAATTAATGATGGATCTTGAATGTTCAGGCGCCCTGGGTTCTTCATTCTTGTGGAAGCTCGCCATAAGGTCGAAACGGCGTCTGATGTCCTATCTATTCCACACTCAACAGAACAAAGGGTAATCCTACTAAAGCTAGTGGTACACTAAATTAGTAGACATCAAGATCATTATCAAAATCTTTACACCAATTGCTTCCCCGACAACGGCGCCAAAAATGCTTGTTGACGTTTGTTAGTGCAAAAAGAATATGAAAGATTCCGCAAGTGCACAGAACACCATTGTAGCATTTTACCGGGAGTATTCCAGGATTGTTATTTATATTTTACCATAGGGAAGCAACGGTCAATAATCTGATAATTCACTATCATGCATCTACTAACTCAGAGTACTAAATAGACTAAAGCAGGAGTGAATGATATATGATATGAATGAAAGCACATAAAAGATATTCAATGATAATTGTATTGATAACTATAGTAGGAGGACAACGGGAGAGATCAAGGTTCCTATATACTTGTCTATTACTTGGGTTCTAAGGCAACAAAGATGAAAAGATATAACAGTTATAAACATTGGCACTTTGGAGCAGCAGGTCCATTCCAACTCTCGATGAAGACTGGGAAAAAGGCAGTTGGGAGAAGGCTGCCAAAACCTCTACGAAACATCAATCCGAACGTGGTGGACTAAGAAGGCCTAACAGAGCTGTCACCCCTGGGGCTACCACAACTATTCCGTGGGATTGAGCGCAACCTCAGGTAACCTATAGACTAAACACCATGTCTAATCTATCGATTACTACTCTAATTACCTAGGATAACTAGAGCACTCAATACGAACAAAGATCTCATGCCAAGATATAACAACTATACTAATCATATAATAAAGCATAAAGTAATTAGAGAAGATAAATATATTAAAGCACAAGTCTTATAAGAAAAGATACAAAAGCATACCAAATCTCTGAAGACTCCTCTGGAATTAGAGCGTAGCTCCTCTCTAATCTCTCCTTCTCCCCTTTCTAATTGGATCTCTAATTACAACTAGATGAACTAGACAACTAGAACTAGAACTAGACGAACTAGATCTAAATCTAGATGAACTAGAAGAGATTCATCTAGAGGGACCTCTACTTCTACATTGAAACTCTAGTTTTTGATGTGGAGATGAATAATGAAGAGGGAGATGGCTCTTGGGGGCGCCCCTGGGGTCTCTTATATAGTCCTGGATGGAGTAGGGGGCAAGGAATTGCCACATCATCGATCCGCGTCACATTTATCGCCCACCGTTGGATCAAACCGATTTCAGGGACGGTGGAGATGCATCCTATGAGGCGGTGGAAGAAGGTTCCAGAAGGCGGAGGCAAAACGGCCTCCGTGGCCGACCGGTCGGTCATGGGGTGGGACCGGTCGGTCTGGCCCAGTGGGCCCACGTGGCGGGCCGCCTCGTGGTGTCTTCTGGTGTCTTCTAGATCCTTCTTTTGCAGATTTCGTTGCAATATTAATATCTTTTCATCCGGGACTCCGAATATAGCAAATGATATGTCCGTTTCGATCATCTCGACGAGCCCTTCGCAATGGTGCACTCCAATTCATCACTTGAGGTACTTTTATATGGTGAAATATTGATGTCCTACAAAACAAGTGAGAGCACCAAAACTCGTGGAACTTATTAGTTTCAAACCCTACAACTATACTTTATGGTTCATTTCATGTTAATTTATGCAATAGTTGATGGTATAATATTGACTATAAGGACCGTCAACAATGAGGCGGGAGGGAGTATGTCAGAAAGTAGACTTGATAATATTTTCATAAAGTACTAAAATAATAAAATCAGAGTCCATATAAAACCAAAACTTGTTGTAGTCTTGTAGTCTGTATCCAGCATGCGCGGATTTTTTTCCTTGTTAATAATCTTCTCCAGAGACAGAACCAGGGGGGCTAGTAGGGGCCGTGCCCCCCCCCCCCCCCAAACAGTAAATAAAATTATTAGGTATAAAAAATTCAACTATATAGATAAATTCACTGTTTTTAGTGATTATACTGTATTTTTTCATTAAAAATAGTATATATATATTGAAAATTTATTGAGATTTATATATTTATCATATTTACAAAGGCGTAATTATATTGTTCGGCCCCTAATCAAAAGTTCTGGTTCCGTCTCTAATCTTCTCCAAGAGTGCGCAAGTTTCTCCTGGTCCAAATAAGTTGGACACAAGTCTAAGAGCGAACTAACCTGATAATCATCACATTGACCGTGCGCGAGCACGAGTAATTGGTCCAGTAGTTTATAGTACTTGTATAGGTACGGTGTAGATGTATTGATGGGATTGATGTTCTCAAATGCCTAATATAAGAGTGTCACACGTTAGCTACAATGCTTTGAGTTGACGATCAAACCACCTCCTCTAATGGATATAAGTTGGACATACGTACGAATTTACTGCAATGTGTATAGGATTGGCAATTTGGATAACAGGATCAGAGACTATTTTGGAAAGACAGTCACATGGTTTTATGTTAGCCTCCACTGTCTACCGTGCAAAAGATTCTTACTATATATATAAAAAAAATTCCATAAGCCCCCATTGCCCCATTGGTGATGACCACAACCACTATATATAATTAAAAAGAAGTCAATGTACTCCGTATATGCCAGTAGTGAACATGCGCTTTCTTCCGTTCGGTATTAGCTGTGTAGAATTGCTTACATCTGATGTGAGCTTGTGATGCGGGCCATGCTCCTCGATCTCGGTCAAATCACTTTTCAAATTCAGGAGTCGAACGACCCATTTCCAAATGAAAAGAAAAAATGAAGTAAAGTGCAATGTCTATACTTCTCGAAAAGTTAGAATTGCAAATTTGCAACCCCTTGGATTACATGAGAAATAAGTCAAATAACCGTGGATGACGATGATGACATCACTTACAATGGCGAGCGAAGTCAATGGTTTGGGTAGATGGCAATGGCATATAGCACCATTGTAGACTTTTAGCGGTGAGGTTACAGTTTTGAAAGTTATACTGGAAAATAACGCTCGGCAGGTGAGGAACTTGCGTGTCACACGCGACGGCGAAATTAGCGGTGATTTTTTTACTTTTGATTTCACAAAATACGCGGCATCATATCTCTCAATTATACTGTATAATAAGAAACAAGAATCAGCAAACACCATGCCAACAAAAAGAAAAATAATCAAATTTGATGAAGTCTTCTTCTTGACCTCATCCATTGCATATCTATATGAAAGCCATTGTCGCCGATGACCATGCAACGACTGTTGCAAACGAGGACAAACAAATAGGCAAGCAAGATCTGGACAAAAAGTCGCACAATAGCTTAAACGACTGAAATAATAATAGTCTGTTCCAAAAATAGATCCATAAAATCGTAGAAAGGTTGGTTTCTTATGGTGTAATCTATCATCTGGATTTAAGTTGTTGACATGACACGATAAAAAACCGTCAGTATAATATGAGCTTATTTTTATTTTTATTTTTATTTTTATTTTTATTTTTGAAACAATGGCAGGAGCTCTGTCTTTCAATTAAGACGAATGAAGTTTTATATACATGAAAGGGTAGCCCAAAGTGATGTCAATCACCACAACAGGCTAGCCCACCCACGCGACGCAAACAAAGCACAAACCACAAAAGACCCACTCTACTAAACTAGGCAGACGGGCCCGAAACAAGAGGCCACAATAGGTCATCGTTGCCGAGCTCAAATAAGAGCAGCTCCGACTTCCTATCATGAACCCACAACCCACCCACAACAATTACCGGACCTCCCAAGCCAAAACCCAGCCGTCGAGGAAGGAAGGTTCGTCCCGTGTCATCGTTGCCGAGCCACACCCCCTGATGCAGCAGCTCCGACTTCACGATGAAGATCCCGCCGTCACACGTCGACCAAGCGCCAAGAGGCAGATAGTAAGAACCGAAGGTGACATCACGACCGAGACGATCTTCCAAAAGTGACGCCTTCAAGAAGGAAACGACGCCGATAGCGCCGTCGTCGCTTGTCCAAGGAAGGGATGGACCGGGTTTTCACCCATGAAAGACACGGTTGGGGGGGACACGACGTCCTCAACAGAAAAGCGCCGCCCATCGGCGTCACCGTCGCTAAGGCTTTCGCCCAAGGGCCTCCAAACATGCGCGTCGGGCCAAAATGCCGAAACCCAAATCTGCCTCCACCGTCCTCACCGCCCAGTCGATGCGTAGATGGCCCCCCCAAAGGGGCATCGACGCGCCGGCTGCCCACAGCAGCCGCACAGCTGTGTCGGCCGCCACCCCCTCCGGTTAGGCAATCTACACAGAGACTTACTTTGTTGCGTGCGTCACACTGTCGCACGCCGTAGCCGTTGTCGGCTGTCGTTGCCGGCCGAAGCACCCGCCGCTAACGCAGCTGACCAAAGACAGCCACAGCCGAACGCATGCTCCACCACCGCGGGCGCCGCCCCCTGTCCGAGGGGCAACAGATCTGGCTGGAAGGGTACCAGACCTGTTACCCCTAGCTGGCGCCGCCACCTCCACCATGGGTGACGCCATGGACGTCGCCCCCTACTGAGGGCGCCGGATTCGGCCTCCAAGGCACCGGATCCGCCCGCCTGGGCACCGGACGCGGCTTAGGCCGCCGCCGCTGCAGCCATGGACGAGGAGGAAGGAGAGCCCGCCGCTGCTTCCCGGAGCCAGCACGGACACTGGCCGGCGCCGCTGCAGTCGCCGCAGGTAGCCCAGCGAGCCCCACAAGGCTCGCGCGAGGGCTCCCCCGTCAGCCAGCTGCAGCGCACACCACCATCATAGCCAAGCGCGAGAGGGAGGGGGAGAGAGAGCCCCGCCGCCGCCATCCCGGCAAGCCGCGCGGCCCTGCCGACGACCTGCTTCGGCGGCGGCGCAGCGAGGGAGAGGGAAGAAAGGGGCGGGCGGCGGGGGCGGGCGAGTCGCCGCCCGAGTCGCCCGCGTGGGGAGGCGAGCTTATGTGGTTCTCAAAACTCATAACCTTAGGTCTCGGGCTAATGACACCCTAAAGTCATCTCTTACCATTCTACCCTAAAATCAAAGTCCTCTATAACTTAATAACAGAAATATTCTCTTAGTATTTAATCCATCAGACTTTAAAATAGAGATTTGAGACCCTAAATAGATTCAAACATAAAAAGTTTTAACTATAAAATTTCAGATCTTGTAGAGACCTATAGAACTTTGTCATTGATATTTTCTCCATCCGAGATTATTTGAATAATTCAAAAAAATATGAATTTTAAAAATACATTATTTCTAAGTTCTAAAGATGTTTTTGACTCTTCAAGATTCTTGTAATGATTTATTATTTAGGACGGAGTGGTTATTTGAAAATTTGTGCTTACACGAAATTCCTATTGTTTGACCTTCTGACAAGACAGCTCAGTGACCATCTCTTAATAATCCAACAATGCAAACAGCAACCCTCACCAAATATACATTTTGCAAACCACTCCCTCCTATACTCCAGTCCAGTTGGCACTTTTATTTATTAGCAAATTAATTAGCGATTTCCCACCAAATGCCTTTGTTGCCAAGACGACAATAAGTAGCAAGTACCGGACACTGCAAATCTTGCACACGCAAACCTCGGCCAAGCAAGCCCGGTCCCTGTGCGTCCCTGGTGATCTCGATGGGGTCCACCGAGGAGCAGCAGCAGCAGGCCGCCGTGGAGGAGGCGTCGCCGGAGATCATCTTCCGGTCCAAGCTCCCGGACATCGCCATCAGCAACACCCTCCCGCTGCACCGCTACTGCTTCGAGCTCCTCCCCGAGGTGGGCGAGCGCCCCTGCCTCATCGACGGCGCCACGGACGCCGTGCTCACCTACGGCGAGGTGGACCGCCTGTCCCGGCGCCTGGCCGCGGCGCTCCGGCGCGCGCCGCTGGGGCTGGAGCGCGGCGCGGTGGTGATGAACCTGATGCTCAACTCGGCCGAGTTCGTGCTCTCCTTCTTCGCCGCGTCCCGCGTGGGCGCCGCGGTGACCACCGCCAACCCTATGTCCACGCCGCACGACATCGCCAAGCAGATCGCGGCGTCCGGTGCCACCGTCGTGTTCACGGAGTCCATGGCCGTGGACAAGCTCCCCGGCGGGGTCACGGTCGTCCTCATCGACGCGCACCGCGACGGGTGCCTCCACTTCTGGGACGACGTCATCGCCAGCGTCCCAGACGACGAGGACCAAGAAGAAGAAGCAGCAGAAGCGGCGGCCGGCTTCGACCCCGACGACGTGGTGGCGCTGCCCTACTCGTCCGGCACGACGGGGCTCCCCAAGGGCGTGATGCTGACGCACCGGAGCCTGAGCACCAGCGTGGCGCAGCAGGTTGACGGCGACAACCCCAACATCGGCTTCACCGCCGCCGACGTGATCCTGTGCTCGCTGCCCATGTTCCACATCTACTCGCTCAACACCATCATGATGTGCGGGCTGCGCGTCGGCGCCGCCATCGTCGTCATGCGCCGCTTCGACCTCGCCAGGATGATGCAGCTCGTGGAGCGCCACCGGATCACCATCGCCCCGCTGGTGCCGCCCATCGTGGTCGCCGTGGCCAAGAGCGACGAGGCCGCCGCGCACGACCTGTCGTCCGTCAGGATGGTGCTCTCCGGCGCCGCGCCCATGGGGAAGGACATCGAGGACGCCTTCATGGCCAAGCTCCCCGCCGCCGTGCTCGGACAGGTACGTGCAACGCACGCCACGCCACACCAAACGCCACCCGGCCGTTTTTTTTTTCTGTTCTTATTTTTGGCTTTTTATTAGTCGTGTTCACTTTCATTTATATACTAGTATTATTTGATTGAGGCCCTTTTTTTTTCTCCGATGCACGATCAGTAGTAACGGACGGACGGATGTGATTAAGTTATGTGAATGTGGTACGTACGTATTGATAATCTAATAACGGTACGTGAGCAACTATGACGGCATTGGATGGATGAGCTTTGCATGGCCGTTGGATGTTCATCGAGTGGCTTAGTTAGATCGCCTCTTTGATATTCGCGTAGGTCAACCCATTTAATCTCACATCATTCGTTGGCACGTTTGACTGATCCAACGTACGACGCCCATGGAGAAATTCGTTCACAGGCATAGGATACCTTGACAGCTCAATTGATTAATAATTGGGGCATGATATGATGGTGGCAACTAATAGGATTCTAATACTAGCTGCTAGCTGCGAAAGCTTATATAGCTAATACAACAGCTTTTTATTAACTTTTTTTTTGGAACAATAGCTTTTTATTAACTTGGTTACTATTAACCGGTCCTTTTTGGATGTTTTAACTAATGATTAGCGGCATTTCATTATGGACTTAGGATAGGATAGCCTGTTAACAACTTTTTATTAGCCAGATAATACTTGGACTATAAGCTATAAAAATGTTGGATCCACTAGAGCTAATCATTACCTATTTGGATCCAAACACCTCGAACCATGGATCTTTGTGGAAAAGGGGGTATTTTCCTATGAGTTTTAGCAATGAGATTTTAGACTGTTTTATATCCAATTTAGACAACATTTTGGGAAAACGTGAATTTGGGAAGATCGCTGGAATGATGTCTAATGCTGTTTTGTGCTTTGGAAACAAGTAAGCAATATTTTCCATATTCCTTTTCCATATTATCCATACATAATAATAAAATATTCTATCTAATTTGTCATAGTATCAAAATCACTCTTGCTGCGGCGGCGTTGCTACGGTAGCTCGTTCTGACTTCTGACTTCTGAGGGCTGCGGACTTGTGACTTGGTACACGGTAGTGCTGATGCTGATGATGTTGAAGGATGTGTAGCTCAATGACTTTTCTAATTACTAGAATATTCTTCAACCAGATGTTTCCAAAAGCTTCAAAAAAACGAGAGATGACGATTTCTTGTGTGTCCACTGTCTAGTAGAGTAGAAGCAAGTTGGCAATGGCTCGTCCACAACAAACACAATGCAAATTGCAAAGCCAGTCAGTCCATTGGACAGCAGAATTTTATTCAGTTGTTCGCATCGCCTTTCTGAATTTTATTCTGTCCCAAACCAAACTTTGCATGATCTGCAATACAAATCTATTCCGTATGTGAAAGCACTCTGCTACAATCGATCAGCTGCACTCATGTGTATCTGTGTTGCCTCCTCTGTGTGCAGGGGTACGGCATGACGGAGGCCGGGCCGGTGCTGTCCATGTGCCTGGCGTTCGCCAAGGAGCCCTTCAAGGTCAAGTCCGGCGCCTGCGGCACGGTGGTGCGCAACGCCGAGCTCAAGATCGTCGACCCCGACACCGGCAAGTCACTCCCCCGGAACCTCCCCGGAGAGATCTGCATCAGGGGCCAGCAGATCATGAAAGGTACCTTCTTTTGTATGTATATACTCTAATCTCTAATTAAGTCCCTTGCAGATCATGGCTGGCTGGCTGGCTGGCCCACACATCACATCCCTAGATCTAATCTCACTTGGAAGTTGGAACAAATATAGATAGATAGATAGATAGATAAGTATATGCACAAGTGGTGGTGGTTCGCTCACCGACTGCACATCATGCATGCTGTTAGTGCTTCACATATCCTTGGTCACTCCTCAACTTCGACAGATGAATAAAGTATCACAACATGATATATATTTTTTTAAGAGCCCGCCGAAGCGCGTATTTCATTAAGAGGGAGCGAAATTAAGGTTAACATACAGCACGGTAACATCCTTGTTACCAACAAACCTAGCCTATTGGATTCTAGAAGCAGCAGCCATGATTGAACCCATTAGCCCTAGAAGCGGCAACCCAGCTCACGATTGCAAAGCACTGTCCAGCAGCGTGCCCAGCTGCTTGTTTCCGGCCGAGCGCCAGCGGCCAGCTTCTTCCTTGATCAGCATAACCAGCGTCCGAGGGGGCGATGCCCGCCCGTCGAAGGTTCGAGCGTTCCTTTCCTTCCATAACATCCACCCGATAAGAAGCACTGCCGAATCGAAGCCCCGTCGGATCGCCTTGGGAACCGACTGTTCCACCACTGGATGGCAGATTCATCCCCCGTTGTGCCATCCACACCTGTAAACGCAAGGATAGAAAGCACAAGTGCCAGACCTCCACAACATGATATATAACAATGTGAAGGAAACTATAATCTAGCTAGCTAGCCCGGTCAACAAAGAGGGTGAGCTGAGCCACCCACCGTACCCTTGATGATGATTTGCATGTTGTTGGTGCAGCGGTTGAGACTTGAGAGCTGTAGTAAGAGGGCTTTGTGGTGTGACGGCCCTAGTCGTCAAAGCAAAGCCGAGTTAGATGAACCGTTCCGTTCCCATGCCATGCGTAACTTAGCTTTCTGTCCAGATTGGCGACAGAAACAAATTAATCATAATATGGGGTCACTCTTAGCTCAGAGTGAGACCTGACAGCTTCACTTCTGGCTATGGAAGCCTCCCTGGGTCTGGGTGTGATAACCGAAATAAATCGTCATCATCATGAATGGACTTGTCCCCTGCAGCAAATTGTTTGCTTTTGGTAGCTTGTCAATGGGCAATGGCGACAGCAGCTGTCAATTTCAGTTTGGCCACTGTAAATTGTCATGTACTTATTCCCAACAAGCACGTGTTCTCCAGTCTTGACATACGGAGTACTATATGGATCTACTACCAATAGATGACATCTATGATCTATTTGCATTATCTTTTTATGATAACTGCTAATTGTTGGTCGGAGTTCCCACAGACACTCGATGCTGCAGTCGTCATTCACCTAACGAAGTGATGCGTGCTGCGCAGCTGAATTTGTCAGGCTTTTAGTTTGGTTGCCGTCCAGTATTATTGTAGTCTACAGTAGCTTTTTTGAGGATTAATTTTGGTTAAGTTACTCTCTGTTCTTCAATAAACTACAGTATTATATGAACAACTTTGATGGTTACAGCTTAATTAGAAGAGCTGATGTGCCGATGTGCTTTCTGGTGATCATCAGGTTACCTGAACAACCCGGAGGCGACGAAGAATAGCATCGACGCCGACGGGTGGCTGCACACTGGCGACGTCGGCTTTGTGGACGACGACGACGAGATCTTCATCGTCGACAGGCTTAAGGAGATCATCAAGTACAAGGGCCTCCAGGTGGCTCCCGCAGAGCTAGAGGCCCTGCTCATCACCCACCCAAGCATCGCCGATGCCGCTGTCGTCGGGTAATCACTTAATAACCTCATCATTTTGCTCAACTGATCAATGGAAACTTGGTAGTATTTCAGTCGTTAAGACACATGGTGTCTATGATCATTATTGCAGGAAACAGGTCGAGCCAGAAATCGGGGAAATCCCCGTCGCCTTTGTGGCCAAGGCCAAAGGGAGCGAGCTCAACGAAGATGACGTCAAACAATTTGTGGCCAAGGAGGTAGCATTATTTTCTTGAGCTAGAAAATGTTTGCTTTCTTTTGGGTTCACGCTCTGATGCTGAATGTGAACATTAGTACTTAGGATTAGGAGTGGAATATCAATAGAACTCAAAATAAAGAAACGAATACATGCATGTGTTTGTCCTCTCTCTTTTTTTACCCCCCTTTTAACCGAGGGAACTTGTGCTCCAGGTGATCTACTACAAGAAGGTCCGCGAAGTGATATTTGTCGACAAGATCCCCAAGGCCCCATCAGGCAAGATATTGCGCAAGGAGCTAAGGAAACAGCTTCAGCAGCAGCAGCAGCAATTGGCGTGATTAAAAGAAAAACAGCATGTGCATCGTTCTATTTTATTTTATGATTTGTTCAGATGCCAGACAAACGGAGGAGGAAGAATTCTATCGGAGGCACAGAGAGTTTTATCTCTTGAAGTGTAATGCATGTACTATCTGGCTAAATGCATGGTGAGGCAAGGGGCACTGCTTGAAGGAATGTATATGGATATTGGAATTGCGACGGTACATCATATTGAAGTGACGTGTTTAATTAGTGTTTCTGGTCTAGTTGGTGGTGGTGGTGGTGCCGTGATGTGTCTAATAATGTTCATTTTCCTCTCAGGCGTAAGTTTCATCATTGTAGATTAAGTTAATACATTTTGCCATATTTTTATTTTTTTATTTTTCATTCTATTATTCACAATAGCATATAATGGCGAACTGTGTGTATCGTCTCAGCTGTTTAGATTTCCTATGGTGAAACATGTTCGCCCACATTCAAATCCTCTACTTGACTTAGCATGGGTGCTTGTCTTTTTTTTTTGGATTTATTCTAGGATTTACCTGCTGTTTGCTTTGACCTCTGGTAATGCAAACGGCAACTAAATCAGGTTACACTGTATAAAGGTGGGGTCAATCATTATGATCTTTTGTTTTTATTTCGGAATGTAACCACATCAAATACAAAATTGTACAGAATTACAATGATCTCACTGTGCTCCGGAGTTTTTTTTCGAAAGATCCGTTACCGGCTTTCATTGATAAGAGAAGAGTTGAGCATTTACAGGCGCAAAGAGCGTCCATCCGCATGGCCTCACGTTTAGTGAGTCCACGCCACCCCTACAGTTTAGTAATTTAATCTAATTTACACCATGTCCTATCATAGCTAGAAAGGAAGGTAACCATCTAAATAATTGGCCCAGTTCGCGCCATTCCAGGGATCTGCGCCGACAATGGCAGCAAACTTTCCAGGCCTTTGTTTCCGGCACGTATCCAAGCTGTTGCCTCCTTGCCCTTGAAAGGATCAAGATGCCCAAGAGGGGGGTGAATTGGGCTTTTCTAAAACTTCTTGCAAGAATTAAAACCTACCAAGCCCCAATTAACCCCCTAGTGCCTAGAAGTGTGTTTGACAAGAATCAATCGCACAAAAGACTATCGCTAAATCATTTCTACTCTAGCATGGCAATTCAACTTACGAAGGAACAACAAGTAAATGCGGAATTGAATTGCTTAAAGGTAAATGCGTAGTAAAGAGAGTAGAGATGACACGACGATCTTTTTGCCGAGGTATCGAGGTGTCGGCACACCCCCTAGTCCTCGTTGGAGCACCCGCGCAAGGGTATTGCTCCCCCTTGATCCGCGCAAGGATCAAGTGCTCACTACGAGCCAATTCTTCGCCACTCCGGCCCGGTGAATCGCTCGCAACCGGTCACAACTTGGCTTGGGTCATCCACAATGCCTCCGGATGATCACCAAGCTCTCCGATCGCTACCAAGCCGTCTAGGTGATGCCGATCACCAAGAGTAACAAGCAAGAACTCTCACTTGACCAACGCAAGGCTAATGAGATGGGTGGATGCACACTTGCTACTCTCAATTCACTAATGAGGTGTTTGATCACTCAATTATCAAATCTCTCAATCTCACTAGGCCTCTTGCACTCACTTGCACTCACAATGTGTTTGACAACCTTTCAAATGAGCAAGAGAGGCGCATGAATGAGGGGGAGGCATATTTATACCCCCCAACTCAAAACATGCATGAAGGGGTAAGTCCAGCCAGTTATACACTGACCGGACGCACCTGTCGGGGTGACCGGACGCGTCCGGTCAGTGCCTAACGGCTACGTGACGTCTAGCCTGACACCTGTACGAAGTGCTGACCGGACGCGTCCGGTCATCAAATTTCCTCTCTGGAACCTCTCTGGATGCGACCGGACTCACCCTCCTGGTGCGTCCGATCGATTGCCGAGGGTGAGTCTGGTCGCAACCAGACTTACCCCTCAGCGAGAGCTACTGATCGGACGCATGACCCAGCGTCCGGTCCCTAGGGTTCCAGCGTCCGGTCGCAATTTGAAGTCCAAAACGACTTCGGTTTGCGACGCTCCCTTCATGAACTTTCTTACTTATGATCTTGGGGACCTTTCTAAGCTACCTAGAGCTTTGGTTAACAAGTGTGCACCACACCTAACTCAAAAGTCTCACCTAGGTCAAGCTACCCATTCAAACCCCTCTTTATAGTACGGCCAAAGGTAAAACAAAGACCTATGCTACTCTAAGTGTCCTTCAACACCAAATGACACTTAGAACTAGCCTAATCACAGTCTTCGTTGTCCATCCTTTGAAAACCGAACGAATTTCATCAATAAGGGGACATGAATACCATAGTGTCCTCATGATCATCATTACCATGACCTAACTCAACTGTTTCTGTTGGTAACACGCTTGCCCTACCACCATCCGGCCTATAAATAGAAAGGGTGGGCGAGGAGCTTGGATTGCGCCCTCCTTTGTTATAGCCATCCTGCTGTTGCGATTTGCTTTGTGGCGAAGGTCTGTTTTAGCTTGCGTGCGAGGGTTGAGTCGGGCATTCGTTGTTCGATAGTGTCAGGAGCTAGAGAGATGGCCAGGTTGAAGCAGACCGCTCGCGCTGTTTCTCCCACTATCGCGGATGAGGGGATTACCTTCGAGTTCGGTCTCAGACGGGTTTGCGCCTCTGAGATTGCATCTTATGTCAGGTGGGGTTGGATTGAGGAAGGCAAGGCTAGGACCAGCGCTGGGGAGACCGTGCCGAGGCCGGACGCAGATGAGGTTGTTGTGTTTGAGGAGTTCTTTTCAGCTGGTCTTCGCTTCCCCGCTAACTCCTTCATGACTTTAGTTCTGCGAAGGTTTAATTTGCGCTTCCACCAGCTTACACCCTCTTGCTTCACGAAGATGTCAGTTTATGTTTGGGCCTGCCGAACTCAGGGGATTGTCCCTCATATCGAGGGGTTTGTTCGCACTCATCGCGTTCATATGCAACCTCTCAAGTTTACGGACGACGAAGGTAAGGCCAGTCTTGGTCAGTTTGCGGTGTACACTTTTTGTCACCGCGCCGGCGCGGAGCTGCCAGTGCAGGCGCAGAAGAACAAGTGGAGCAGCGGGTGGCAGGAGTTTTGGTTTTATTACAAGCTCAGTGATTGCGCCGAGCTTTGCGGTGAGCTTCCGTTGCTTGGGGATGTAAGCGCCGAAGCTAGGATGAGCGTCGAGGCTCACGCTGCTGTTGACTACCTGAGAGTCGTTGCACGCTCTTTGTGTGCGCGTGATTTAGTGGAGGAGTACTGCTGTGCCAAGATTTGGCCTCTCGGCCGGAGGCAGGCATGGTTCAAGGTTGAGAGTGACCCCAAGTACGAAGGTAGGGGTTTGAAGAGGCTGAATCTTGATCTGGACAAGGTTTGGGAGAAAACTCTTAAGAAGTTTCCCTCGCGCGAAGATGGGGTCGAGGCCGTCTACAAGCGAGTTCAGCAGTGGACGGAGGAGCTTGTTGGGAAACTGTCCACGCTAGAGGTTAAGGCGATCCATAGCTCGGTGGGTAGCGGAGGTCGGGTCAACAGACTGTTTGACACGCTTGGGATCCAGTATGCAGACTGGCCAGCTCCTTCGAGCGATGATGCGCCGAAGAAGAGGAAGCGTAAAGCTTCGGAAGAGAGAGAGATCGTTTCTCGGCCGAAGAGAGGCCGTGGTCGAGGCCGTGGTGCTGCTGGAGGTCGAGCGAAAACACTTGCGACGAAGGTCGCAGTTGTTTCGGGTCCTGGTGGTACCTCTTCCCCCTCGGCCATTGTTACTTCCGGTCGGGGTGTCGGTAAGGTTGCAGGGCGGGTGCCCCGAGTTGGGGGGATCAGAGCTTTAATTCAAATCTCGGATGACGGGGGTGACTCTGATGACGATGAGGTGGAGGAAAAAGAGGAAGAAAAGGAGGGGGGATGGAAGAGGACACGTCTGATGAAGACAGTGTGACTTCAAGCAGCGAGGGTGGCTCTGATGAGGTTGTGAGCATTGAAGACGACCGTGGGAAGAAGATTGTCGCGTCCAGTGGTAGCGCTCCGGCTGACCGGAGCATTGACAATATAATTCGGGGCTTGGAGCCGAGGAGTCCTCTGCGAGGGTCGATTCCCTCGTTTGCTGGCTCGCATTTGTGGGTTGATGGTTTCGAATTTTCCGGCGAACTTGAATCTGAGCGAAACCCGGGGAAGAGACCGTATGGCGAGGCTAGCCGGTCGAGTCTTCCTGAGTTCGCTAAGAAGCTTGGTGTCTGCGATCCGGCGACTGAGTTATTCACAAGCCCGGACCTTCGGGATTGTCACCTGCAGTGTGGCCCGGAGGAAAGGCGTTTTTTAGGCCGTATCTTCGGTCGTATTTGTGTGCCGGAAGCGGAGGTTCGTCTTGTCGACCAACCTGTTGGGGATACGTTTGACGACGTGGATGTGAAATTGGCGGAGTTGATGCTCCTGAACCGCGCGGCCAGGCGTAAAGTTGGCTCTGATATGGAATTCATGAGTGGCCAAATCTCCGAGCTTGAGAGAGAGAATGCCAGGCTCAGCCGAAGCTTGGATAACAAGGAGATCGAATTGAAGAATGCGTCGGAGAGGGCCGTCAAGGCCCGAGAAGAGGCGGTGGGGCTGGCGAAGCGTAATGCGGATCTGATTGCGGTGGGCAAAGAGAAGGATATGGCTCTGGCGGCTGCCGAGGGTCGAGTTGACAATTTGAATAAGTCATGGCGGATGAGTATGGAGAAGATTAAACATAAACTCGATTGCTGCTTGACCGAGGCTGGCGGTTCTGTTGGGGAGCCGCTGCCTGTTACTAATGCAGAGGCGTTCGAGGGTTGGCTTGCTAATGAGCTTGATGTCTTCAGCTCGCTAGTCGAGAACGCGGCCGATTTTGGCTGTTATGCCGGAGCCTTGGCCATGGCTGGCACCCTTCGACAGGCGGACTGTGAGCACCTTCGAAAGGTTAAGAAGCCCAACCATGTATTTCCGACGGTCGAAGAGGTGCGCCAGATGAAGGTCAATGATTCGGAGGTCCGAAACTGTGCGATGCGTTTGCTTCGTAGGTTCTGGATTTCCGGTGGAGGTCGAGCCCTTGCGTTCGAGGAAACTGCCGAAGCTACTCGTCAGGTTAGTACTATTGGACAAGCGTAGCTTTTGGTTTCGTTTTGATGTTTTAAGGAGTTAGTATTGACTTTTTTTTGTCTGCAGGCTCGGAGAGAAGCAATGCCCTCGCCGTCGGCCGCAGTTGATGCAGGAGGCAGCTCCGAAGCTTTCCCTGAGCCTAGCGCTGCGGGGGTTTTGCTTGCCGAAATTGAAGCCTTGATTGGAGACGTCCCGAGCGCTGGCGAGGCTGTCGTGGAAAAAACAGGAGCGGAAGAGAGGCCTGCTAGTACCGTCGAAGCTACTGCAGAAGAGGCGACGGTGGAGACGGCGCCTGCTGAAGCCTCGGGTGCTGCCATGGGTGAAGGTTTAGAAGCTGTTGATGACGAAGTTGCGACTGATGGGCATGGGAAAACTGGACAGGTGTGAACTTTGGGATTGTTGGGGCGAGACAGTTACTTTGTAATGTGTGAGGTAGGTGGAAAGACTTGACGATACTGTTTAATTCTATGGTAATGCAGGTTCCTAATGGAACTGTGCTAGAAGTGTTTGATGTGACGCCCCTGACGTTAAACTATCAAGATATTTTTGTAACTGGCGAATCTTGGGCTCGTGCTAAGCTGAAACATCCCTCACTGACCTTCGAGCGTTTTTGGTGGTCGAAGGTGCGAAGGTACGATTTAAAAAATAGCAGGTCGAGCCATTTTTGGCGCGAGGCGGACTTTACTGACCGGCAGGCCACCCGTTACTTATTTGGTGCTTCTTCATCCTCGCAAGTTGGGATTGATGATGATATTGATGAGAACACAGCCTTGGAGTACTTGTTTGGGCGAACCGAACTTGATTTAGGTTCGGACGGATCGTTAGTGGTCCCGAAGGAGGAACCTTCGGAGGGCAGTGAAGTAGGTCGTACATATATGTATCGGGCTAGGGTTTTGTCTCGGGAGCTGCCAATTGTTCCGGTGGCTCTTTTGTTGTGGGGACCCATCGTTGCGGTGGAGCCAGAGTTTGAGGAAGGTAGCGAGGGCTCTTGTGATTCGATGTTACTTGAGGGGAGCGAAGGTTCCTTGTAATTTTTGTAATTTTCTATGATTTGTTTGTCGTTGTGAAGCTGTTTTGTAAATGAACGGGAACACTGAATTGTTGGTTTAATGTCGCTACGATTCCTTACTCGTTATCGGATGTTGGCAAGGCTCGTTGGCTGTCCGGCACTGCGTTGTGTTGTTGTGTGCAATGTTTAGCTCGGAAAGCGAAATAGTGAGGCTTGCGTTTCGTTACACTGAGATGTTTTTAGTAAAAAAATAGCGACGCCCCCTTTCTTTTTAGCGAGGCTCGCGTTTCGTTGAGCTGGGATGTTTTAGTAAAAAACAGCGACGCCCCCTTTCTTTTTAGCGAGGCTCGCGTTTCGTTGAGCTGGGATGTTTTAGTAAAAAACAACGACGCCCCCTTTCTTTTTAGCGAGGGCTCGCGTTTCGTTGAGCTGGGATGTTTTAGTAAAAAACAGCGACGCCCCCTTTCTTTTTAGCGAGGCTCGCGTTTCGTTGAGCTAGGATGTTTTAGTAAAAAACAGCGACGCCCCCTTTCTTTTTAGCGAGGCTCGCGTTTCGTTGAGCTGGGATGTTTTAGTAAAAAACAGCGACGCCCCCTTTCTTTTTAGCGAGGCTCGCGTTTTGCGAGGGTGTTCGACTTATTTGGGCTTTGCGCCTCCCCCTAGGTGGAGGTGAAGTTTGTTTTTTGCGAGCCCCTGTCGTGTTTACGAGGGTGCTCGACTTTTTTTTTGGACTTTGCGCCTCCCCTTATCTTAGGTGGAGGTGAAGTTTGCTTTTTGCGAGCCCCTGTCGTTTTTTGCCAGGGTGCTCGACTTTTTTTTGGACTTCGCGCCTCCCCTTATCTTAGGTGGAGGTGAAGTTTGCTTTTTGCGAGCCCCTGTCGTTTTTTGCCAGGGTGCTTGACTTTTTTGGACTTCGCGCCTCCCCTTATCTTAGGTGGAGGTGAAGTTTGCTTTTTTGCGAGCCCCTGTCGTGTTTACGAGGGTGCTCGACTTTTTTGGACTTCGCGCCTCCCCTTATCTTAGGTGGAGGTGAAGTTTGCTTTTTTTTGCGAGCCCCTGTCGTTTTTGCCAGGGTGCTCGGCTTTTTGACTTCGCGCCTCCCCTTTGGTGGAGGTGAAGTTTGCTTTTTTTTGCGAACCCCTGTCGTTTTTGCCAGGGTGCTCGGCTTTTTGACTTCGCGCCTCCCCTTTGGTGGAGGTGAAGTTTGCTTTTTGCGAGCCCCTGTCGTTTTTGCCAGGGTGCTCGACTTTTTGACTTCGCGCCTCCCCTTTGGTGGAGGTGAAGTTTGCTTTTTGCGAGCCCCTGGCGTGTTTGCGAGGGTGCTCGACTTTTTTGGACTTCGCGCCTCCCCTTATCTTAGGTGGAGGTGAAGTTTGCTTTGAAAAAGAAAAAAGGTTGTTTTCGAAGCAATCTTAGTGGGTTTTCATCGATTGTAGCGCTCTTTGAAAAGGAAGTGTTTTTTCGATGTTTGTTAGTAAAAGTGATAACTTGGGGATTTTACTTTTTTGGGGGTTCTAGCCTGTATTAAGGGTTTGGATACTGCCTCGTTAAAAAACCTTACGCCCCTTCGTAAGGAAAAAGAGTGCAGCTCCTTTTGTTTGTTACATTCATAGAGGATGGAAGAAAACAACAAATTACATAATGCGAGGGCTCGCTAAGGCTCCGCTATGGGTAGTATTTGCGAAGGTCGTCGATGTTCCAGGTATGAGGCAGGATGTTTCCCTCGCTGTCAGAGAGGTGGAAAGAGCCAGGGCGAATGCATTCTGATATCAGGTATGGACCGGTCCACTTTGGCTGGAACTTCCCCGCCATGTCGGCGTTTTGTTTCCGGATGAGGACGAGGTCACCCTTCTGCAAGTCTTTGATTCTGACCTTTTTATCTCTCCATTTTTTGGTTTCTTCTTGATACTTGCGAAGGTTGTGCACTGCGTTGCATCTTGCTTCTTCGAGTAAGTCTTTGTCGAGCAGCTGGCTTTTTCCTATTGGTTCAAGGGTTGTTCTCGGTGATTCATGCTTCAGTTCTTCTGGTAGCACAGCCTCTTCCCCAAACAGGAGCTTGAAAGGTGTGAATTTGGTTGCCCTGCACTCCGAGGTGTTGTGAGACCAAGTGACCGAGGTTAGCTCTTCCGCCCATTTTCCCTTAGGCCTGCCTTGCAATTTCTTGGATATGGCTTGGAAGATTGTTGCATTAGCTCTTTCAACTAAGCCGTTGGATTGAGGGTGCCGAACAAAAGCGAAGCATAAGATTGTACCAATTTGTGCGCAGAATTCTTTGAAAACTTCGCAGTCAAATTGGGTGCCATTATCGACGGTGAGATGTTTGGCGACGCCGAATCGACAAACTATTTGTTGCCAGAAAAACTTTTTCACTGCGAGGGAGGTGATGGAAGACAATGGTCTTGTTTCAATCCACTTTGTGAAGTATTCTACGGCTACCACCGCGTAGCGAAGGTTTCCTGGAGCTGTCGGTAGTGGGCCCACGAGGTCCATTGCCCACCTTTGCAGAGGCCATGTTGGACATATAAGCGTCGTAGGAGCCCCTGGGGTGTTTTGGTTTTTTGCCGTTAATTGGCAACGCTCACAATGTTTGACGATGTTTTCTGCATCTTTTAGCGCCGTTGGCCAGTAGAAACCTTGCCGGAAGGCTTTTCCGACTAATGCCCTTGGGCCGTTGTGTGATCCACAAATGCCTTCATGGATAAGCTTAAGAATGTCATTTCCTTCGGACTGTGGGACGCATTTGAGCCAGGGCGAGGTTACTGAGGCTTTGTACAGAATGTTGTCCACAATCTTATACCCTCGTGCTCTTTGTTTTAGCCTGTTTTCTTCTTCTTTGGAGTCTGGTTCGTGGAGCCCCTTGATGTAGGCTATGATAGGTGCCCTCCAGTCCTCGCTCTGGATTGCATTGATCAACTTGGCGTTCTTTTCGAGGGTTTCAAAAGCTAGTTGGGTCGCAACTTCGTGGAAAACATCAGGCGGTAGGTGTAATTGTTGTGCTGCTGCTTTGGCTAGGCAGTCTGCTTCGCCATTTTCTGACCTTGGTATTGCTTTTACTGATATGCCAAGGAAAAAGGACTCTAACCTTCGGACATGTTGAAAGTACTTTTGCAGCTCTGGATCTCTGGCCTTGTAATTCTTCTCAATGTGCCCCGCGATGACCTATGAGTCTGTGCAGATGACTGCCCTTCGGACTGACAGTGACTGAAGCCTTGAGAGAGCGAGTACCACAGCTTCGTATTCTGCGGAGTTGTTTGTACATTTGAAGTCAAGTCTTCTTGCGTATCTTAGCTTAGATCCGGATGGCGAGACTAGAATGGCCGAGGCCCCTGCGCCAGTTGCACCCCAGGCTCCGTCGACATACACAGTCCAAAATGGGTCTTGGTGAGGTTCATCTTTGTGAGGGTCTGGGGTCCATTCTGCTATGAAATCTGCTAGCGCCTGGGATTTGATTGCTGTTCGACCGACGAAGGTTAGGGCGTAGCTGTTGAGTTCAACTGCCCATTTAGCTATTCTTCCGACTGTCTCGTTGTTTTTGAAAATGTTCTCAAGGGGAAAAGCCGAGGGTACATGGATTTCATATGCTTGGAAATAGTGCTTGAGCTTTCTTGATGCCATGACCACTGCGTACGCTATCTTCTCGAGCTCTGAGTAATTTCGTTTAGGCCCTTCGAGGGTTTCTGATACGTAGTAGATTGGGGCTTGCCTGGTTCTGTTGTTCTCGTGCAACTCTTTGATTAAGACTGCGCTCGCTGCGTGAGGCGAGGCTGCGACGTACAACAGTAGCAAGTCCCCTTTGCTTGGGATGGTTAAAACAGTCAAGCTGGTGAGATACTTCTTCAAGTCTTCGAAAGCTTTCTGCTGCCGGGGTCCCCAGTTGAATGGCGCGGTGCTTCTCAAGCTTTCGAAGAAGGGTAACCCTCGCTCAGCTGATCTGGAAATGAATCTGCTGAGAGCTGCTAATCGGCCTAATAAGCGCTAGGCCACTTTTTTGGTTGTCGGGGGTTCCATGTTGATGATAGCATCAATCTTGTCGGGGTTAGCTTCAATTCCCCTTGCAGAGATGATACAACCCAACAGTTTTCCTTCACTTACCCCGAAAACACATTTTTCGGGGTTCAGCTTTAATCCAGCGCACCGGAGGTTGCTGAACACTCTCGACAGGTCCGAAATGTGGCTTTCTTTTAACTCGCTTTGGACAACCAGGTCATCAACATAAGCGGAGACGGAGTGCTCATCTTTGAAGACCTCGGATGTCATACGAGCGAAGGTTGAACCCGCGTTTCTTAGGCCTTCTGCCATTCTCCGAAAACAAAAAGTTCTCGAGGGTGTGATGAAACTTGTTTTCTCCTCATCTTCTTCATTCATCCAAATCTGGTGGTACCCCGAAAAGCAGTCGAGTAGAGATAGCATTTGTTAGCCGGCTGCCCTGTCAACCAAGGTGCTTATATTGGGGAGGGGAAAATCATCCTTCGGGCAAGCCTTGTTCAAGCACGTGAAATCTACACAAATTCGCCATTTGTTGTTCTTTTTCTGTACTAGTACCACGTTTGAGAGCCATGTTGGGTACTTGACCGGGCGGATGACGCCTGCGTCCAAAAGCCTTTTTACCTCGGCCTTCGCTGCCTCTTTCCTTTCTTCTGACATTTTGCGAAGCTTTTGTTTGACCGGGCGGTAGCCCGGTTTGATGTTTAGGCTGTGCTCTATCAGGGTTCTGTCCACTCCTCTTAAGTCCTCCGCGGACCAGGCGAAGGTGTCGGAGTTTCCTTTGAGGAAAGTGACGAGGTCGCTTTCTGATTGGGGGGCTAGGTTGGCTGAGATGAACACCTTTCTTTCAGCGTTACCCTCGAAGAGTTGCACTTGTTTGGTTTCTTCCTTGGGTGACACCTTTATTTTGTCAGTGCACACCTTACCTTCGTCATTGAGGTTTGTAACTTGGGGTTTCGACAGGTTGTGGACATTACGTTGTCCTGGTGCTACTGTTCCCTCGGCTGCCCTTGCAATGTCTTGGTCTCCATATACTGCGACCACTCCCTTCGGAGCGGGAAGCTTCATGCAGAGGTAAGCGGGGTGGATGACTGCGTTGAATGTGTTGGTTACCCCTCGACCAAATATGGCATTGTACGGATAGAACATGTCGACCACGTTGAAGGTTAAATGCTTGGTTCTGCAATTGATTTGGTCGCCGAAGGTCACGGGCAAAGAAATTTTCCCGATGGCTCTCACTTGTTGACCGCCGAAGCCGTATAAAGGGTTGTCAGCAGGTTGTAGTAGGTTCCTATCAAGCTTCATGCTGTCAAAGTTTGAGGCGAACAGGATGTCTGCGGAGCTTCCTGTGTCGACCAGAATTTTAGTGACAGTCCACCCTGCTAGATTGGTCTCGATCACCATGGCGTCGGTATGAGGGTAATCTCTCAACTTCATATCACTGGAGTCGAAGGTTATGGGAATGTGGGACCAACGACCAAATTTGTGTGGACCTTCGACGGCTACATGGTGCACCCGTCTGGCATGTTCTTTTCTCTGCCGCTTGTTGCCATGGTCTTCATTTGAACCTCCGGTGATAGCTAGTATTACACCGAAGGTTGATGTTGGGTTGTTGATGGTCGTTTGGCTCTGGGTTTCGGGTTTGACAGGTTGAGGCGCTGGTAGAGCGGGTATTGGTGGTGGTGGCGGTAAAGCGTTGTTGACTTGTTGGGTGGTTGGGGTTTGGGTTTGGGGGGTTGTTGGATATGTGACTGTGTATGGTGGATTTTGGCGTTGTGGGATGGTGGTTGGCTGATAAGAGGCTTGGTTGTAGAGTGGGTGGTGAGCGTAGATGGTTTGTTGCGAGGGTAGGCCGTAGTTTATGGGGGTATAGTGGTATGGAGGATTTGGTGGGTGGAAATTTGGTTTCCTGGTGTGGTTGATGGTTCGTGTGTCTGCCGAAGCGGCTCTTTTGGACTCCTGGAACTCTTTTCCCTTCGCAAAGCATTCACATTGTTTGGTGGTGTGCCCCTTTCCAAGACCACAGAAATGACAATACATTTTCGCGGGGTCTTTTTGCTGGTTCCGTTGATCTGGCGGGGGTGGCAAACCTTGGGGGTTTTGGTTGTTCGGAGGTTGAGTGCCCCGTCCTTGGTGTTCATAGTGTATTGGTTTGTTGATGACACCGATGTTGCTTTGTTCTTGGCGAGGGTTATTTACTCTTGGTTGTGGCCCCGGCTGCGGCTTCTGCTGCGACCTCCGAGCATCGGACTTCGCTCTGAAGTCCATGTCTGCTCTACATTATCTTTCCATTGTCTCGTGTAATTCCTCGATTGTGTTTGCCGGCTTCCTGGCAAATTTCGAAGAGCATGGGCCTGGGCGCAGGCCACTGACTGCAGCGAGGATGACAGCCTCGTCGGATATTCCCGGGGTTCTTGCTCTGATTTGGATGAACCTCCGCCAATAATCTTGAAGTGGTTCGCGCTCTTCTTGTTTGCAGTTGAACAACTCAATGGGGTTGCATGGGGCTGGTGTGATGCCTTTGAAGTTTATGCAGAGCCTGTCTCTTAGGTTGGCCCAGGAATCCACTGTTCCGGGGCGGAGGTTGTTCTACCAGGTTTGTGCAATGTCTCGCAAGATGATGACAAAAGACTTTGCCATTGTTGATTCATCCCCGCCTGCTGCGGCAACTGCTGCTTCATAGCTCATCATGAATTGGCGAGGGTCGGAGAGCCCGTCGTATCGGGGCAGGTTTTGTGGATTATAGCACGGTGGCCAGGGTTGGGTTTGGAGCATTTGGGAGAGTGGAGACTTTGGGTCATAGGGCATTTGGTGTTGTTGAGGTCTTCGTTGGTTGCGAAGGTTAGGCTCTCTCTCATCTGGGTAGAGTTGGCGAAAGTTGGGTGGCCTCATAGGATGTGGTTCTGGGTGAATTGGTGGTGGATGACGACGAAGGTTGTTTTGACCCCGCTCCTCATTCCCCTCCTGCAACGGGGGCATTTCCTCATCATTCCATCCCTCGGCTTCGGCTTCAGCCGCAGCGAGGGATTCCTCCATTCGGCGAAGCTGTTCCCTGGCCTCGTCCGCCCTTTGCCTGATCGAGCGCAACCGGTTGTGCCTCTCAAGCTGATCCAGGCGCCTCTTCTTCTCTTGCAACTCAGCTTGAAGTCTTTCGAGGGCCTCGAGGCCCAACTCTTCTTCATCTCTCCCCTCTCCTTCTCCAGAAGTGTGGGGGTGCTGCTGTGCCACCACTCGGGCCTGGGGGCCCGGGACTTCGGATTCTGGGGTAGCACCCTCTGCCCCCGAGGGTTGCACAATCTCCTCAGCGGGCGGAACCACCGCCGCTGTCTCACTGGCGACGCGTCGGTCCCTTGCTGCGGGCGCTCTCCTGTTTCCTGCCATTTCGAACTCCGGTCTCCCCACGGTCGGCGCCAAACTGTTGGTAACACGCTTGCCCTACCTCCGCACTTGTACAGGGGAGTGGCGAAGGTGACCAAGTGTCGGAAGCAGCAGCGAAGGTTGAGGAAACAAAGACAAGGTTGACGTGGCTCTATTCCCAAAAAATCGTTCCCCTTTACACTGTTCACCCCTTGGTATTTATAGGGAATACCAAGGGTCATGGGATCAATTACAAAAGGGTACAGAAAAGATTCTCTGGCTCCACTCAGGGAGGAGGGGTAATAACGTAAAAACACAGCTAAGGTGAAAACCCTAGTCAGCCTCCTTCGCTGCTGCTTCCGACACTTGGTCACCTTCGCCACTCCCCTGCACAAGTGTGGAGGTAGGGCAAGCGTGTTACCAACAGTTTCTGCAAAACACATGTTAGTCATAGTAATTTACCGTTGTCATCCAATCACCGAAACTCACTGGGGGCCTAGATGCTCACAGCCCTGAACACTTGTTCCGAAGTTTTCTGGATCTTGTTGAAAATTCTGTTATTTCTTTCCTTCCATATTTCCCAAGTGGTTAGCATGACCATCGATCGTACACCATGTCTCGTGGTTTGCTGACTGTTGTTGCCCATATCAACGAACCATCGGTCCCAGTTTTCTGGCCTCAAAGCCATTTCCCCAATCCACGAGCCCACCTTACTCCATACTGCTCTAGAGAATCCACATTCTTGGAAAAGATGTGAGACTGTCTCTAGGTTCCTGATGCACAACGGGTAGAAGTATTCATTTGGCCATCCCCTAAGTTGCAGACGCGCAGCTGTCCAGATTCTGTTCTGGAGAAGTGAAGAAACGACATTTCGGTGGTTCCTTGGTTTTCCAGGTGCTCCCAGCCGTCATAGATGTAGTCATCCCAATGAATTGCAGCACATAAGCAGATTTAGCTGTATACTGACCATTTGATGTGTGCAGCCAAGTGATTTTGTCTTCCTGTGAGGGTGACAGCTGAATGTCATGTAGCTGCCCCCATAAGGCCACAAATTCTGTTATTAACTGCACATTCATATTATGATCCACGTCCTGCACCCATTTATTGTCCGTGAGGGCCTCTTTTACTGTTCTATTTTTCCTTTTGCTGTGTTTGAACAAGGCTGGGAAGAGGTTTGCAGGTGCGTCGCCTTGCAGCCAGCGGGAGGTCCAGAATGAAGCCGTGCTGCCATTACCTATCTCCACTATTGTTGCGGCATTGAAAAGTGCTCTGTCCTCATTGTCCACTGGCAGCTCCATCCTCCTCCACGGTCTACCTCTATCATCCCAAGAATACCAGAGCCACCGCAACCTCAAAGCTCTACTAAATTTTCCTAGCTCTATGATGCCTAGTCCACCATTGATCGTTGGCGTGCAAACCTTAGTCCAAGCAACCTTGCATTTTCCTCCTGTAAGTTCCTTACCACCAGCCCACAAAAATCTCCTTCTTAGCTTGTCAAGCTCCTTCAGAAAGTTTTTTGGCGCCTTGACCACCGTCAGCAGGTATACAGGTAGTGAACTAAGAACTGATCGGACTAGCTCTCTACGTCCAGCAACATTTAGCAGCCGGCCCTGCTAGCCTGCTACCTTTCCTTTTGCTCTGTCATGGATGTACTGCACATGTGACATTTTAAGCCTTCCAAGCGTTAGTGGCAGCCCCAAGTACTTTATAGGAAAATTTACCCTCGGCCCAGGGAAGCCTCGAAGCACATCATCCATATCAAGGTTAGTGCATCTGATTGTTGCAATTGTGCTTTTCTACAAGTTGATTTTCAGCCCGGTGACCTCACCGAATGCGCTCATGATCCCCATGATGCAAGTAATGTCCTCATGTCTGGGATTAGTAAAAATGACCACATCATCAGCATATATTGAAATTCGGAGGCTTGCCTGTCTTCCTTTCAGCTTTGTCAAGAATCCTTGTTGTGTGGCCATATCGAAGATGTTGTTTAGCACATCAATTGCTAGTATGAAAAGGTATGGTGACAGAGGGTCTCCCTGCCGGAGCCCTCTTAAGTGCCTAATGTTGTCTCCTGGACAGCCGTTCAAGAGTATAGAAGAGGAGGATGTCCTGAGGATTGTTGCGAGCCAGTCAACCCATTTAGTCGGGAAGCCTTTTCTACTCAGCAGCTCAAGCAGGTATTCCCATGAGACTGAATCAAAGGCTTTTGTTATGTCCAGCTTGATGAGGCAAGCAGGCGTCTTTGTCCTGTGGTAGTGTCTTGCTAGTCCCCTGACATACATAAAATTCTCCTGGATGCATCTCTTCTTGATGAATGCACTTTGAGCTATGGAGATGAGGCTGTCCATATAGGGTGATAATCTGATTGCCAGGACCTTTGTTAGTAGCTTTGCAAAGGAGTGAATAAGGCTTATTGGCCGAAAATCTTTTGGCTCTGTTGCCACTTCAACTTTTGGAATCAACACCACCTGAGCATGGTTTAAGTACTCCAAGGCACCACAGTGTTGTATATGAAAGGCATGGAATGCGTTGAGGACATCGTCCTTGATTATATGCCAACAATGTTTGTAGAAGTCGTTGGTGAACCCATCTGGGCCAGGCGCCTTTTCATTTGGTAGACATCTAACATCATGCTCAATCTCAGATTCTGTGAAGGGTCTGTCCAATTTGAGACCGTACAGTTGTTGTAGTGTGTTTAGCTGAAGGTTTTGCCACTGGAAGGTTCGCAGTCTACTCACTTTTTTCCCCAACAGATTTCCGAAGTAATCCTGCAATACTTGCTGCTTGTCTGCATGGTTCCAGGCCAAGGTGTTATCTTGCCTTTTAAGCGAGGAGATATACTGCCTTCTTTTCCTGGCAGACATTTTTAAGTGAAAAAATCTTGTGCATGCATCTCCTGACCTTATATGAATGATTCTTGATGCCTATCTTCTTCTACTCCTTTCTAGTGCCGCTAAGCCCAACACCCTGATTTTAAGATCTTGTCTCAGTGCCATCTCCGCACTTGACAGTTGCCGGTTCTCTTGCGCTATGTCAAGCCTTAGGATTACCACGTTTGCAATGTGTAATTGAAGGCGCGCATTGCTGAATAGAGGTTTACTCCAACTGCGCAGCGCCCGTGCAGTCTCAGCCAGTTTCTTTCTTAGGACAGTATGTACCGATCCGAGTTGCGGCTTGCTCCAGGACACCTGCACCACCTCTTTGAAGCCATCCATCTTCAGCCAGTGATTTTCAAACTTGAACATTGCTTTCCTTACTGGTCGGTCTTGGCGGGTGAGGATGAGGGGACAATGATCTGAGGCGCCGCTTGCCAATGCACTTAGTGCAAAATTTGGGAAAGATATCTCCCACTCAGCGTTGCAGAAAACTCTGTCCAGCCGCACCAAGGTTGGCTTTACCCTCTCATTTGACCATGTGTATCTCCTGTTCTGTAGCGATATCTCCATGAGTTCACATTCATCTAAAGCTCTTCTAAATTTTCCCATTGACCTTCTGTCAAGGTTTAAATTGCTCTTGTCACTCGCTTGGTATATGAGATTGAAATCTCCCATAATCATGCATGGTACAGCAGCGGTTGGCTTGATGGCTTTTAATTCCGCTAGAAATTCATCCTTTCTACTGTCATCAGCGGGGCCATAACATGTTGTCAAAAGGAAAGTAGCGTTGGTGGATGATATTTTGATCATTGCTGATATGGTGAAAGTTCTATTTATTGCATTTGATACTGACACCACTTCCTTGTTCCAGGCCAATAGGATTCCTCCCCTAGTCCCATGAGCACCCAGCTCAAGATAAGAGTCGAGGGACTGACCAAGGGTCTCATGTGCAAGGCTAGCATTGATGCTTCCCAAGTTGGTTTCTTGCAAGCACACAATGTTTGGTTTTGAGCAAACCACAGTTTCCCTGACCAGTTCCCTATGTGCTGCATCATTCAGCCCTCTCACGTTCCAATTTAGAATGGTGAGGTCGTTGTTATCCATAAACCATCATTGAAACTACTAAACTTGACATTAGAACACTGATACAACTGGAGGGCATCCTCCAACCCGACCTAGACAGGTGCCATGTCCTCGTCCAAAGGAGAAGGCCAGCAACACACCACTTGCATTTGTTACTACTAGCTACTGACCTGCAACTAATACAAACCTGAACCAACAACTGAGAAAGACCTGGGACCTGGACATTTTTCATGCAAACGTTGCACAACACAACATTTAACTGACTAGCTACCATACTTGCTAAACCAGACCAACAACGTCTGACTAACACAAACAAGTGACAGATAACTATCATGGCATGATTTGGACTTTCCAGGAGGCGGAGACCAGTCTCACGCCACCACATCTCCCATGGGGTCGGGTCCCTCTGCTGCCACCAGTTGTGTCGTCGCCGCCATCACTGTTCCACTGTCCAGAGAGGTTAGCCGCCTCACTGCATCAATCTGCTCCTGGGAAAGGGGTGTGGCAAACTGCTTGGCGAATGCCTCCAGCGCCTGCTCCCCGATTGGCTCATTTGGACCAACAACCTCAAATGCCTTGATCAGACGGTGTGTTGCACGCTTGGATACTGGCACTGAACAAGTCTTCGCCTGTTGCCTGGTGCTCCTCCTCACTCCAACTGCAGTCTTCTCAGCCTTTGCCCTTCCTAAAGCTTTGCCTTTCTGTTTCTGCGCAACTGGGGACTCCAGGATCGGCTGTTCGCAAGGCACAAAGATGCTGTCAACTATGTTGTTCCTGCGCTCATCTAGCATCAGCTGAGCAACCTGTTCAGTGATTCCAGTAGTGATCACCTGACCATCAACCACATGCTGCGCCCCAGGACCAAAGTGGATCACATTGTTGTAACCCAGGGCATCAGCCTCCTCATTCAGCTCTGCATTTTTGTCCCAGTCTGTTGCATTCGGAGTGTAAACTTGGGAGTGCAAGATCTCCTCCGTGGGGATCCCATGGGGGGAGAAGGAGAGAGGCCTGCTCATAGCCTCTGCAACCATCGGGTCATAGCCAGCAAGGGGGCGGCTGAGGTCATTCCAAATGTCACCAGTGCACGTCTCCTTGTAGAACTCCATCATTGGGTCTGGGTGTCGTGACGGTGGAGGGGGCGCTCCATCAGCAGTTTGGAGCGACCCTGAAAGCAGAGCAGAGCCGAGGTCGCCCCTGCTCGTGCCCGATCCAGCACCGGGCATCGCGTCCTTCTTCCCCTCGTGGCTGGGGAGCATGACCTGCGTCGCTCCCAGTCCGCATCCACCAGCCGCCCTGCGCGGGGAGGCGTGACCCCCACGAAACAGCTGTCTGCCCCTTTCAGCACCACATTCCGCAGCTCCATCTTCAGCACCGTTACAGCGCCTGGATGGGGGGTGGGGAACGAGTGCGCTGGCGCCCTCCACCACCATTGCTGGTGGAGGCACCTGTGCGACGCAGCAGACTGGAAGCCTGCTTGCCCCGTTCCAGGAGCACTCGCCAATGGTGATGTCAATGTGCTGCGGCCTATTCCGGGCCACCAATAGCACACCCCTGGTGCGAAATTTGGTGGCCTCCTCTGTCATGGCGAGCGACGTGAGCAGCACAGCATTGCCTTCAGCAGGCCGGTTTTCCCAGGCCATCTCCTCCTTCGCAGATGCAGGCGGATCCTGCACTTCCTTCTCCTCCCCCTGCACCTCTCCAGGCGGAAAAACCAGGCGACTATGGATGGCAGGCGCCGCTGGCTTTGGAAAGTTTAAACGTGATTGGATATTGGGTTTTGGAATTTTTAGGCGTGAGTGGATTGGGGGGCGATGAGCACCCACTCTTTTTTCAGGGCAATCTCGAGCTAGGTGACCGTTGCAAAGGCAAGCCAGGCAACGAAGAGGGTCTCGACACTTAGCGAGCTTATGGTCGCTACCAAGGCAGCGGAAGCACCGCCCGGCGAAAGAGGTTTTATCGCCCGGAGTCTACAATCTGGCTGATTACCGCATGATTTTAGTATCTCACTGCAACGTACTGTAGCTGATTTCTGATGGCACCGAATCAAATGTGTCCTACCAGATTTCTTAACCCTACATAATCACAATACTATGTCAAACCAAACACTACATTAATGGTGTTGTTCATAGGGGTCAGGACAAAGACTACATCTGCTAATGTTTACCGAATAAAGGAACGACACGTGAATAGAACTCAAAAAGCGCCCATGGCCTAATGGATAAGGCGTCTGACTTCTAATCAGGCGATTGTGGGTTCGAGTCCCACTGGGCGTGGATTTTTCATTTTTTTATAAAAAAATATTTATTTGAATAATTTATTTTTCCCTCGCTAAAACGAACAACAAAACTCAAACGTTGTGTTGTATATATATATATATATATATATAAATATAAAATATAAAGTATATAAACGTCGCAAACCCTTTGGCACTACACCTAAAAATACATCGATGAACAGAGCCAAAACTTGAGTACTAACAGTGTAATGGCTTCAAACCATACCATATATTAATTCACTGGTACTCTTACATATAATCGGATCGATTGGAAACAGTTATTATTAAATCATCACTAACGATCCATCCTACCATCGAGCTTAGGAATGGCAGCCTCCATAAAATGATTTAGGCATCTGGCTACTGAACCAAACAAAACAAGCCATCAAAGCTTCCCTTCCCACTGCTGCTGGTATTTATTCCCTTGTTGCCATTGTCATTTATGGAACCAAACATCTCCTGAAGGTTAACTGCTGGCCTGAAACTTAAGTTGTCACAAGGCAATTCGACTCCAAAAGTCTGCTCTCAATCATATTCCCAGCCGACCGACTCAATTGAGCTCACAAAGCCTGCGGTGTACTTTGAGGAGTTGTCGAGTGCAGCTATCTTGGGGTGTGCATGGGCCACACATGAGATATATCACGTTACCCAGGGGCCTAATGTAAATATCATCCTCTTTGCGGAGCTGTTGCACCAAGGAACTTGCGTAGAGTGAAGCGTACCTGCAGTGGGGGCAGCATGAAACTCATAGCATAGCAGTAAATAACAACCCAACATTACTTAAATAAATTATCACAATTAAGCACAAAACTTTGCCTAAACTGGAACTGTAAAAACTTTTCACCAAATTAAGTCACAGAATGCTGCACCATGGGCACAGCAGAAAATACTGAGGTCTCCGTTACTACACAAACAAAGTTCTTTTAGCACAATTGTGTATATTACTCTGTTATATGTGGCATCGAGTACCAAATTAAAAACAAGCAAGCTGCTAAGGTGGAGGCTGCGGCTCAAAAAAACTGTAGAGTTAGCCTATACAGAAGATCAGGTTTGACTTATCTGTTCTGTTCAGTTACTTAGTTATAAGTCTGAGGCTTCGTACTTGTCTGGTTTCAAATATAAGACGGACCATTAGGGAGATCTGAGACAACTGGCTATATATGATAGCTGTCATTATAATCCAGGTCAATCAATATTATAATGATTCACAGCCCTCCTGTGTATTTGAGGAACAAAAAAAAGAAGCAATTTCAAATTACTATAGATTCAGCTAATCAGCTATACTTTTCATATTGGGACCAGAACATTGTGGTGTGCGATAGTAGGAGTACAGGACTGCAAAATTTAAATTCAAATGGACGCTAAAGACGCTCTGGACTACTGCATCTCCTCCACCTGACCTGTTCACTCCATCCTACTGACCCTCCTCTGGTACATATTGGAGGTGCATAACAGTGTTAGCTCATGCAGATATTCAGTCCAGGTTCAGTAGACTTAGTGTGTCTTTCATTCAGTTTCGTCAGGTTTTCAGAGTCAATAACAGAACCCGTTTGGGTGCGTCTTGTACATGCCCGACTTGCGCTTTGTTCGCGGGGTGGCATCCACGTAGCTAGCTTCTCCTTCGTTTTCGTCGAGTCGTAGCTGAAGTCTTGGGCACCACTTGTTCAACCGTGGGATGACGCGGTTCTGTAGGAGGAAGTGGAGCGCATGGCGCTGAGTCTGAGCGATCGAGAGCTGCTCACCGTTTTGTATAAATTCAATCAATAGAGTCAAAAACGCGGAGGGGTTACGGCACCAAAAACCTTGTGTTCAATTCCACTGCATTCGCGTGAGTTTCATGGTTCGTGATTCGCCGTTCCCGGGTCGTCTTCCTCATCTCCGGCGACGGGCGCCGGCGATTGAGAGTCGTCAACCGGTATCGGAGCAAGGTTCCGTTGGTGGACGCGGGATCGTGCTATCGCGGCGGCATTCATGGCGGATCGAAGGAGGGGGCGTTCTGCATCGCCGATCAACAGGCGTCGCGCGGGCGGCGGTGACGGCGAGGGTTTCGCGGGCGACCGTGATTTGGTGATCCATCGGATCGTCCGCGAGGCGAGCGGCAGCGGGCCGTACCCGATGTTGGGAAAGGCCAACTACTACGGGTGGGCGGCGTTGATGAAGCTCAAGCTACAGGCAAGGAGCCTGTGGACCGCGGTGAACGTCGACACCGACAACTTCGTCGATGATCGGAACGCTCTGGAGGCAATCGCCCAGGGCGTGCAGCCGGAGTTGCAGGGGAGCATCGCGAGCAAGCCGTCGGCACAGGCGGCATGGGACGCGCTGAAGGAGATGCACCTTGGCGTTGATCGTGTCCGCGAGGCGAAGGCGAACACGCTGCGCCGCCAATTCCAAGAACTCAAGTTCAAGGACGGGGAGACGGTGGATGAGTTTGGCGTCCGCATCAGTGACCTCGCCAATCAACTGGAGGTGCTCGACGCGGCGTACTCGGAGCCTGACATCATTCGCAAGTTCCTGCAGGTAACCCCACCGAGGTACGCACAGATCGTGATGGCGATCGAGACGATGCTCGACATCGGCAACATGTCGGTGGAGGAGCTGATCGGGTGTCTGAAGGCGTCCGAGGAAAGGTATGGCCTCAACGGCGGTGGAGGTGGTGCCATGGTGAGCCTCAACCTCACTGAGGACGAGCTGGTGGCCAAGGTGATGTCGCGGTTGCAGCTCTCCGGCGAGGGCGCGTCAGGAGGCGGGCGCCCACCGGCTTCGAACCAGCAATGCGGCCAGAGTGGCGGCCCGTCCCAGGGTCGCGGGAACACGGGAGGCTCCAAGCAACCCGCCGGCGGCGGCGACGGCAAGAAAGGCAAGGTCGTCTTGCCAGCGACGAATGCGCGTACTGCGGCAAGACGGGGCACTGGGCCCGCGAATGCCGCAAGAAGAAGAGGGACGAGCAAGCACACGCAGCGGAAGCGGAGGCGGAGGCCGCACTGATGGTGGGGATCGCCACGATCTCACCTGATCCGCGGTCTCCACCAGTGGTGCCCTACACCATTGAGGACATGGTCGACGTCAAGGTCGGCGACGACGGCACGCGTGCGCGCTGGGTCTTCACCGACAAGGCGACGGAAGCTGAGAACGCCGTGGCACATGTGGCGTTAGCCACATCTGTGTTGCCCGCATCGAGCAAGGAGGTGCACATCTGGGAGGACAAGCTCTTCATCCAGCTCAGGGAGAATTGCGGAGAAGGTAAGACGTGATGGATCCTCGACACGGGCGCCACAAACCACATGACCGGGGTGCGGTCAGCCTTCTCCGAGCTCGACGCGGGGGTGCACGGCACTGTCAGGTTCGGTGACGGTTCCGTGGTCGACATCCAAGGGCGCGGCACTGTCCTCTTCAGCTGCAAGACCGGTGAGCACCAGAAGCTGGAGGGGGTGTACTTCATCCCCAAGCTCACGGCGAACATTGTTAGCATCGGGCAACTGGATGAGGACAAGTACAAGACCCTGATCGAGGACGGTGTCCTGAGGATTTGGGACCAGCGACGTCGACTCCTGGCGAAGGTGCAGCGCTCCGAGAACCGCCTCTACATCCTGAACGTCTCCATCGGCGCCCCGGTATGCCTGTCAGCGCATGTGGATGACACGGCATGGAAGTGGCACACGAGGTATGGGCATCTTGGTTTCCATGGCCTAAAGCTGCTTGCCAGGAAGGAGATGGTGCGCGGGCTCCCATCGATCGATCACGTCGAGCAGGTGTGCGAGAGCTGCCTCGCCGAGAAGCAACGCCGACACCCATTCCCGGTGGCGAGCAAGTTCCGCGCCACCCGATCGTTGGAGCTCGTGCACGCGGACCTGTGCGGTCCAGTCACCCTAGCTACACCAGGCGGCAAGCGCTTGTTCCTCCTAGTCGTGGATGACAGGAGTCAGTACATGTTGCTTATCCTGCTGGCGAGCAAGGATCAAGCCATGGAGGCCATCATCCAGCAGCAGGCGAGGCTGGAGGAGTCCGGGATGCAGCTGGGCACGCTGCGCACTGATCGCGGTGGCGAGTTCACGGCGCAGGTGTTCGAGGAACACTGCGCTGACCATGGCGTGCAACGTCATCTCACCGCGCCGTACACGCCTCAGCAAAACGGCGTGGTGGAGAGGCGGAATCAGACGGTGCCCGGGATGGCCCGGAGCATGATGAAGGGCATGAACATGTCGGGCTGGCTCTGGGGGGAAGCGGTCTGCACGGCTGTCTTCATCCTGAATCGATCGCCGACGCGGAGCGTGGACGGGAAGACGCCCTATGAGGTCTGGTATGGTTCTAAGCCAGATGTGCACTTCTTCCACACTTTTGGTTGCACTGCACATGTGAAGGTCGTTGGAGGACATCTGCGCAAGCTGGACGACAGGAGTACTCCCATGGCGTTCATCGGCTATGAGCCGGGATCCAAGGCGTACCGGTTCTACAATCCGAGCACGGGGCGTCTCTGCATCTCACGCGACGCCGTGTTCGATGAAGGGAGGCTCTGGAGGTGGGAAGTTGCTGCCGGAGAAGATTCAAGAGCGGCTACGGGCGAGCCGTTCACGGTGGAGCACGTGACATTGTCCGCTCTGGGCGGCGGACATGCACCATCTTCACCAATGCCCGCTCCACCAGCATCGTCGGGGCCCTCTACACCCGCAACGGGTCCCAGGTCTCCACCAGCGACTCCGGTGCAGGAGCCTGCATCACCCAATTCTCCTGCATCGGGGACACCTGGAGTGGAGTTCGTGTCTCCTCCTTCGGGGGAGCTGATGCTGGACAACGACGCTGATGATGCGCCGCTGAGGTTCCGGGCGTTGGATAATGTCCTCGGTGACGCGCCCATTCCAGGAGAGGCAGACCGTGTTGTGGACGGGGAGCTCCTTCTCGCCGTTGATTGAGAACCGACGACCTTCGATGAGGCCCGTGATGATGAAGATTGGCGGAAGGCCATGCTCGAGGAGCTGACCTCGATCGAGCAGAATGACACCTGGACACTGGTTGATCTCCCACAAGGGCACCATGCCATTGGGCTCAAGTGGGTGTTCAAGATCAAGCGCGACGAATTGGGGGCGATTGTGAAGCACAAGGCCCGCTTGGTGGCCAAGGGGTATGTCCAGAAGACTGGAATCGACTTCGACGAGGTGTTTGCACCGGTGGCGAGGATGGAGTCGGTGAGAATGCTGCTTGTTGTTGCTGCGCAAGGGGGTTGGCTTGTGCATCACATGGATGTCAAGTCTGTTAGTCGTTGGATCCTTGCTCTTGGAGATAGCAAGATCCTAACTCTCATCGAGAGGATGACACTTCGAGATGGGGCAATTTTCTGGGGTTTATTTCTCACACAATCTTACACAAGTGTCATGCCAACCTGAGGGGCTGGGGTTACAAATATATAGGGCTGCTAGCCAGCCAAGCATATACTAATATGCTGTCCTAGATGCTAGTCAAGATGCTGTCCTAAAAGGGCAGCAGAACTACCATGCAGATGTTGTCCTAAAGATGCTAACAAACAGCCAGTCAATATGCTGTCCTTGAGGGGCAGCAATACCACCATGCAGCCATGTACCATGCAGCCATGTGCTGCAGCCACGCAGAGACTTGTCCATCATTCTCCCCCTAAGTCTTGTGTGGCTCCTTGCGTGGAATCTGAACCATCCCGATCCTGGTGCGAAGCTCCTGGAACTTGACTCGCCCAAGAGACTTGGTCAGGAAGTCGGCGAGCTGGTCTTGGGTGTTGATGTAGTTGGCCCGGACACTCCCCTCATCCAGGCAGCTCCTGATGAAGTGATACCTCACCCAGATGTGCTTGCTGCGCTCATGGAAGACGGGGTTCTTTGCCAAAGCCAAGGCGGACTTGCTGTCCACCCTGAGCTCAGATCGCCAAGCAGCCGAGCCAGCCACAGAGCCTGAGCAGAAGCGGTAGTGGCTGCGATGTACTCTGCCTCGCAGCTGGACAGAGCCACCACCTGCTGTTTGACCGACTGCCAGCTGATCGGACACTTGCCGAGGAAGAACAGCGTCCCACTGGTGCTCTTGCTCGTGTCGATGTCGCCGGCGTGGTCGCTGTCGCTGTACCCGATGAAGTGCGCCGCGCCGGGGCACCTCGGGTAGTGCAAACCGTAGTCAGAGGTGCCCGCGACGTAGCGGAGGATCCTCTTCACGGCCTGCTGGTGCTCCGTCGTTGGTCGCTGCATGAACCGACTCACGTAGCCAACGACGAAAGCCAGGTCCGGTCGCGTGTGGACAAGGTAGCGAAGACTGCCCACAATGCGCCGGTACTGTGTCGCGTCCACCTCCTCTGTCGTACTCTCCCGACTCAGCTTCAGCCTCTCCTCCATAGGAGTGTGGGCTGGGTTGCAGTCGGTGAGGCCGCCTAGCTCCACGATGCGCTTGGCATAGGCGGTCTGGCGAAGAGAAATGCCAGAGCAGTCCTGGTGGACCTCGATCCCGAGATAGAAGGAGAGGAGCCCGAGGTCGCTCATCTGAAAGGTCGCCTTCATCTCCTCCTTGAATGCCTCGATCTCCTTCTCCTTGGAACCGGTGATCACAAGGTCGTCGATGTAGACGCCTACTAGCAGGGCATTGTCTCCGTTGCCCCGCCGGTAGACTGCACCCTCGTGAGCACTCTGCTGGAACCCCATTTGCCTGAGAGTGGAGTCCAGCTTGGCGTTCCAAGCTCGAGGTGCCTGCCGCAATCCGTAGAGGGCCTTGCGCAGGCGGAGAACCTTGTTCTCCTTGCCGGGGATAACGAATCCCGGCGGCTGGCGGACGTAGACCTCCTCCTTCAAGTCGCCGTTGAGAAAGGCAGACTTGACATCCATGTGATGGACGCTCCAACCCTCCTGGGCTGCGAGGGCGAGGAGGAGACGCACGGACTCCATCCGTGCAACAGGCGCGAAGGCGTCGTCGAAGTCGACTCCCTCCTGCTGGAGGAAGCCACGCGCCACCAAGCGCGCCTTGTGCTTGATCACTTCGCCGGCCTCGTCCTTCTTGAGCTTGAAGACCCACTTGAGAGAGATGGCGTGGTGGCCGGCCGGAAGATCGGCCAGCTCCCACGTCTTGTTCCGCTTGACGGCGTCCATCTCCTGCTCCATCACGGCACGCCATGCCGCGTCTCTGTCCGCCTCGGCGAAAGAACGAGGCTCGTTGTCGTCCTGTGCGAGGTGCAGCTCGGCCTCGAAGTCGCGCTGCGCCAGTCCAGGGACCGGCTGTTCGCCGAAGAGGTCGTCCACAGTACGGTAGCGCAAAGGCTCGCCGTCGTGGTAGGCGTCGATGCGGTCCTCGTCGTTGGACAGCGGAGTGGCGAACTCCACCGTGCGCTCCTCGTCGTGGACCGAAGCTGCTGGCGCCGAGCCTGAAGATGTTGGCGCCGGTGTAGGGGATCGAGGTGTAGCCGGCGATGTCGGTGAACCCGTCGAAACCCGTGGACTTGCCGGGGCTGGTGACGAGCGAGGTGGTGGTGTAGGTGAGCTCGATGAAGACGAGCTGCTAGCTCCCCCCTCCTCCTCGAAGTGGACGTAGTCGACGACGAAATCGCTGGTCGTCGGAGTCGAGCCGTCATCCACCATCTTGCCCCACGTCCAGCCTCGCCCTTCGTCGAACACGACGTCACGCGTGGTGCGCACACGCCGTGTTACAGGGTCGAGGACGCGATAGGCCTTGGCGCCCTCCGCGTAGCCTATGAAGACCCCTGGTGTGCTCCTTGACGAAGGCCAGGCAGCCAAAGACGCGGAGGTGGCTCACCGCGGGCTTGCGCCCATGCCATGCCTCGTATGGCGTCTTGTCATCAAGGGCCTTGGTGGGGGAGCGGTTGAGCAAGTGAACGGTAGTCATCACCGCCTCACCCCAGTAGATCGCCGACATCCCTCTCTGCTTGAGGAGGGCGCGGGCAGTGGCCACCACCGTCTGGTTGCGGCGCTCGACGACGCCGTTTTGCTGTGGGGTGTACGGCGCGGAGAAGTGGCGGTGGATCCCCTTGTCGGCGCAGTACGCCGCAAACTCAGCCGCCGTGAACTCGCCGCCGTTGTCCGTGCGTAGGACACGAAGCTTGCGGCCGCACTCCGCCTCTGCAGCAGCTTGAAGGCGCTTGATGGCGTCTGCTGCGGCTGCCTTGGTGTCGAGCAGGACAGCCCACATGTAGCGGGACACGTCGTCGACGAGGAGGAGGAAGTAGCGCCGGCCTCCACGAGTAGCCGGAGTCACGGGGCCACAGAGGTCACTGTGCACGAGCTCCAGCTTTTCCTTGGCTCGGAAGCTCGCCTGGCGAGGAAAGGGGAGCCGCCACAGCTTGGTGAGGACGCAGGTGTCGCAAAACTGCTCCACGTGGTCGACGTGCGGCATGCCTCGCACCATCTCCTTGCTGCCGAGCTGCCTCAGGGCCTCAAAGTTGAGGTGCCCAAAGCGCTCGTGCCACCGCCAGGCGTCGTCGTCGCGGCGGGCTGCAAGGCAAAGAGGTTGCCCCACCTGCGCATGAAGGATGTAGAGGCGGTTGCTCCTGTTGACCTTGGCGAGGAACCGTCGCCGCCGATCCCAGATGCGCAGCACCCCGCGTTCGATCTCCACGCGCGATCCATTCTCATCTAGCTGTCCCAAGCTGATGATGGAGTTCCGTAACGCGGGGATGTAGTAGACACCGGTGAGCACCCGGTGCTCGCCAGTCTTGGCGACGAAGACGACAGAGCCGGCGCCCTTGATCTCCACGATGGAGGCGTCGCCGAACTTGACGGTGCCTCGGACGCTGGAGTCGAGCTCGGAGAAGAACTCCCGCCGCCCGGTCATGTGATGGGTGGCGCCGGTGTCGAGGCACCACCCATCCACCTTGCCGTTGCTGAGGCTGTCGCCGAGAAGGGCTTGTGCTTTCGGCTCGTCGAGGTGGAGGGAAGCTGTTGCGGCCGATGCCGTTGGAGGTCGTTCGATACTCGCATGAGCCATGAACAGACCCGGTTGTTCCTCCTCCTCCACCTGCGCGACGTGAGCCTGGCCGCGTCGTGGCTGTCGACAATCCTTGGCCCAATGGCCAAGCTTGCCGCAGTTGTGGCAAGGGTCGTCTCGTGCCGGCTTCTTGCCAGCCGCGCCACCCTGGGCGCCTGCACGATCATCACCCTCTGCACGTCCTCGCGCCCCTGCCTGGGCGTCTTTGCGCGGCTTGCCACGCTTGCTGCGCTTGCGGTCGCCTGTCGCGGAAGAAGGCTCCCCCTTCTTCTTGTCGCCTTGGCCGGTAGCCCACTGCTCCCGAGTAAGGAGGAGCTTCCCGCCAATGGTGACGGGTCCCGGAAGGGGCTGTGGCTCATCAAGATCAACGACCTTGAGGCAACCCAACGCCTCCTCGATAGTCGTCGTGGAGAGATCCTGCATGGACTGCATCAGGTGAGCCATCTGCTTGTACTTCTCGGGGACAACGCGGAGGAGCTTATCCACAGCTCTCTCCTCGTTGTAGGTGTCGTCGCCGAACTGCACCAACTTCTGCCATAGGGTGTTGAGACGGAGGGCAAAATCATCAATCTCCTCACCTGGCTTGAAGGCCAGGCTCTCCCACTCTTGGCGAAGTGCTTGCAGTGTAGACTTGCGGGCGCGTTCGCTGCCGATGCGTGCTGCAGCAATGGCGTCCCAAGCCTCTTTGGCAGTCCGCTTGCTGGTAAGCGAGAACTGCATCTCGGGCGGGACTACAGCGATGAGAGCGTCCAGTGCCCGTCGATCCTGGTCGTAGTCGACGTCGCCGTAGCGGACTGCATCCCACATATGCCGCACCTGGAGCCTCACCCTCATCACCGCAGCCCACTCGACGTAGTTGGTTTTGGTGAGGGAAGGCCACCCGCCGCCGGAGCCAACGTCCCTGACGATAGCAGCTTGGTACTCGTGGTGACCACGGTACCGAACCGGGGAGAGAGAGCCGCGCCGCCTGTGAAGGTCGCGCTCTCCTACGACCCGTCTGCCGCCCTCGTGTGCACCTCCTCTAGGAGCGCCGTCGCCGTGCGCGCCTCCTCCAGGAGCATCGCCGGCGCGTCCGAGCCTGCCTGGACTGCCACCACGCTCGTGAGCGTGCATGGCTGCCCACTGCGCTGCTCGCCCTCGCCCGGCCTCCCTCTCCAACAGCTCGAGGTCCGCGTCGGCGCTGTCGTCAGCGGAGATGGAGCTGCTGTTGCTGCCGCGCAGGACCTCTACCTCTGCTGCTGCAGCACGCGCTGCATCCGCAGCTGCTGCTGCCTCCACCTCCGCTCGGGCTGCTGCCAGCTCCGCCGCTGCCAGCCTCGACGCCCTCTCTGCTGCTGCAGCAGCCTGTGCTGCTGCTCGCTCGCGTCCCTCTGCTGCGGCGAGGTCGGCTTGCTGCCGCCGCTGCATGCTCAAGGTGATCGAACGCTGAGAGTGTCCTGCGGACATGGCGCACTGCCGGAGGGCTGCTGCGTGGAGTGCTCGCTGCTTCTGAAGAGCTGCTGCTCGTCTGAACAGCGGAGGAACGGTGAGCAGAGGCAGCCGGAGCTGCTGCTGCTCGCTGCAAGGCTGCGAGTGGGGCTGGAGAGGAAGTTGAGCAGGAGATGCTTAGGCTACAGGATAATTTGGCTCCGATACCACTTGTTAGTCGTTGGATCCTTGCTCTTGGAGATAGCAAGATCCTAACTCTCATCGAGAGGATGACACTTCGAGATGGGGCAATTTTCTGGGGTTTATTTCCCACACAATCTTACACAAGTGTCATGCCAACCTGAGGGGCTGGGGTTACAAATATATAGGGCTGCTAGCCAGCCAAGCATATACTAATATGCTGTCCTAGATGCTAGTCAAGATGCTGTCCTAAAAGGGCAGCAGAACTACCATGCAGATGTTGTCCTAAAAGTGGTCACCATGCAGATGCTGTCCTAAAGATGCTAACAAACAGCCAGTCAATATGCTGTCCTTGAGGGGCAGCAATACCACCATGCAGCCATGTACCATGCAGCCATGTGCTGCAGACACGCAGAGACTTATCCATCAAAGTCGGCCTTCTTGAACGGTGACCTCGTCGAGGAGGTGTACGTCCAACAACCACCAGGCTTCACAGCTGCTGGATATGAGAAGGTGCTTCGGCTGAAGAAGGCCCTGTATGGACTCCGTCAGGCTCCCAGGGCGTGGAATCAGAAATTGGACAGCAGCTTGCGTGATCTTGGTTTCACAAGGTGTGCCAGTGAGCATGGCATGTATACCCGCGGCAAGGGCGTGTCCCGGGTGATTCTTGGTGTCTATGTTGATGATCTAATCATCACCGGGGCGAAGGATGGCGGCGTCGACGCGTTCAAGGCAGAGATGCAGCGCTTGTTCAGGATGAGCGATCTCGGATTGCTGTCCTACTATTTGGGGATCGAGGTGAGACAGTCCAAGGCGGCGATCACGCTTGGGCAGGCTGCTGCAGAAGGCAAACATGGCAGGGTGTAATCCCTGTCACATTCCAATGGAAGCCCGCCTGAAGCTCTCCAAGGACGGAACAACGGCGGAGGTGGACTCCACTGAGTACCGCAGCTTGGTGGGGAGTCTCAGATACTTGGTTCACACCCAGCCGGACATCTCGTTCGCGGTTGGGTTCGTGAGTCGATTCATGGAGAGTTGGTTCACATGGCTGCGGTGAAGCATCTGCTCCGCTACATCGCGGGGACGATCGAATTCGGCCTCGTTTATCCCAAGCTGTCAGCTGTAGACAATAGCCTGATCGGCTACAGTGACAGTGACTTGGGCGGCGACACTAATGACAGGAAGAGCATGACGGGCATCATCTTCTTCCTGGGAACGAAGGCAGTGTCCTGGCAATCCCAGAAGCAACGTGTGGTGGCGCTCTCTTCCTGTGAGGCGGAGTACATTGCCGGCGCCAGAGCAGCTTGCCAGGCGGTGTGGCTCACGAGGCTTCTGAAGGATGTCAGTGGTGATGATCCTCAGGCGCCTCGGTTGAAGATGGACAACATGTCTGCGATTGCACTCAACAAGAACCCGATACTGCATGATTGAAGTAAGCACATTGATACTAAATTTCATTTCATTCGTGAGTGCGTCGACAAGGGGGCTATCTTGCTGGAGCATGCAAATACTCAAGACCAACTTGCTGATCTGATGACGAAGGCGCTGGGGCAAGCAAGGTTCTGCGAAGTTCGTGAGAAGATTGGCGTCATCAACCTGGGCTGAATGATCCTCATTCGGGGGGAGATTGTTAGCTCATTCGGATATTCAGTCCAGGTTCAGTAGACTTAGTGTGTGTGTCTTTCATTCAGTTTTGTCAGGTTTTCAGAGTCAATAACAGAACCCGTTTGGGTGCGTCTTGTACATGCCCGACTTGCGCTTTGTTCGCGGGGTGGCATCCACGTAGCTAGCTTCTCCTTCGTTTTTGTCGAGTCGTAGCTGAAGTCTTGGGCACCACTTGTTCAACCGTGGGATGGCGCGGTTCTGTAGGAGGAAGTGGAGCGCATGGCGCTGAGTCTGAGCGGTCGAGAGCTGCTCACCGTTTTGTATAAATTCAATCAATAGAGTCAAAAACGCCGAGGGGTTACGGCACCAAAAACCTTGTGTTCGTGTTCTTCCAATTCCACTGCATTCGCGTGAGTTTCAGTGTCTTGTGGGGAAGAACCTACACGAGGAGGCACCGAGCCAGAGATGTGCGCCGGGCTGCAGAACGCGCGGGCGCACGCGCGGACGCCGAGCGCGCGGTGACTGCCGCGCGGTGCAGGGAGGCGACGAAGCAGCGCTCGGTTCAAGTGGCTGAATTAGAAAATATATATTTTAATTGCTAAGATATTATTAGTTACCTTTTATTAGTTCCCTGTTTTGAGGAGTCTGTTTCCTCCTTGGATTTGGCCGATGGCCATATATATATCTGTAAGCCGGATACGTTAAGGAACAAGCAAGATCAATCTAATAATCTCTCTCTCTCTCAACGTGTTCTCAAGCCCAGAAGCCGAGAGGGGCAAAACCTCCGTTCTGGAAGACACGGCACGAGACTACGAGCTAAGTAGTCGAGGGCCGGCTACCCTAGATCACTAGGCCCTTGACAACCTGGTATCGCGTTCCACTCGATCCTCCGCCTCCGCAGCCGCCGCGCCTTCCAACCCCACCCCAGCCGCCGCTATGTCCGAGCCCACCCTCGCCGATCTCCTGAAGGAGATGAAGAACATGTCAGCCGAGCTCAACTCCCTGAAGGCCGACATGGCATCCATGAAGGAGAAGACCTCGACGGCCGACAGCAGCGAGACCCGCCGCCCGGATGGGTCGCGCGACCTCGACCTGCCTCCCCGGCCCAAGAAGTGGGATTTTCCCCGCAAAGACGGCACCACGGACCCGCTGCTCTTCCTCAACAAATTTGAGGCGTACTTCCGTCACCACCGTACCATGGCCGAAGAGCGCGTCAACATGGCGTCCTATCACTTGGACGATATCGCGCAGACTTGGTACACCCAGCTACTCGAGGACGAGGGAGCCCCGACATGGGGGCGCTTCAAGGAACTCGTGAACCTGCGCTTCGGGCCACCTCTGCGTTCGGCTCCGCTCTTCGAACTCTCCGAGTGCCGGCGCACGGGAACAGTGGAGGAATACTCCAACCGCTTCCAGGCGCTCCTGCCGCGCGCGGGTCGCCTCAACGAGTCCCAGCGTGTCCAGCTCTTCACCGGCGGTCTCCTGCCGCCTCTCAGCCACGCCGTCCGCATCCACCATCCGGAGACGCTCGCTGCCGCCATGAGCCTGGCACGTCAGGTGGAGTTGATGGAGCACGATCGGCCGGCGCCACCTCAACCGAGAGCTCCTCCGCGGGGGCTGCTTCCTGCGCCTGCGCCACGGCACGCGCTGCCCGCGTCCACGCAGCAGTTGGCGCTGCCTCACCCACCAGCGGCCGCTCCACCGGGTCGCGATGCGACGAACCCACGGCGCCTGACCCCGGACAAGATGGCCGAGCGCCGCCGCCTAGGTTTGTGCTTCAATTGCAACGAGAAATTCACCCGTGGTCACAACAGGTTCTGTTGTCGCCTCTTCTTCCTCGACGGGGTGGAGATCGACGACGTCGCGGACGAGGGTGATGCAGCGGCGGCCACCGGGGATACGGAGGCGCCCGTGTTCTCCCTTCATGCCGTCGCCGGCGTCCCCATCGCGGACACGATCCAGCTTCAGGTGTCCGTCGGCGCCGCCTCCCTCCTCACCTTGCTGGATGGAGGCTCGACACACAGCTTCATCGGTGAGGAGGCGGCGAGGCGCGCCGGCCTACCGATCCAGCCCAGCCCGCGCATGACGGCAATCGTCGCCAACGGCGAACGCGTGTCCTGCCCTGGTGTCATCCGGGACGCGCCATTCTCCATCAACGGCTCCACATTCCACACCGATCTCTTTGTGATGCCCCTCGCAGGTTTCGACGTTGTGCTGGGCACGCGGTGGCTTGGCACGTTGGGCCCCATCGTGGGCCCCATCGTGTGGGATTTCGCCACCCGGTCGATGGTGTTCCAGCGCGACGGGCAACGCTTCGCCTGGACGGGCGTGGCCTCGACCTCGACAGCGCCACTGCGCACCCTCGCCGCGGCCAGTGGGACGCTCCTGGATGAGCTCCTGGTCGCCTATGAGGACGTCTTCGACGAGCCGACGGGCCTCCCACCTCCACGAGGCCGCGATCACGCCATCGTCCTCAAGCCGGGCTCCGCTCCAGTGGCGGTCCGCCCATACCGCTACCCGGCGGCGCACAAGGACGAGCTGGAACGCCAGTGCGCCGCAATGATACAGCAGGGCGTCGTCCGCCGCAGCGACTCACCCTTCTCGCCGGTCCTGCTCGTCAAGAAGGCCGACGGCTCGTGGCGTTTCTGCGTCGATTACCGCGCCCTCAACGCCCTCACCGTCAAGGACGCGTTTCCGATTCCTGTCGTCGACGAGCTCCTCGACGAGCTCCACAGCGCCCGCTTCTTCACCAAACTCGATCTGCGATCGGGGTATCACCAAGTGCGGATGCGGCCCGAGGACGTCCACAAGACCGCCTTTCGGACACACGACGGCCTCTACGAGTTCCTCGTCATGCCGTTCGGGCTGTGCAACGCCCCGGCAACGTTTCAGGCGCTGATGAACGACGTGCTCCGACCGTTTCTGCGACGGTTCGTGCTTGTCTTCTTTGATGACATTTTGATTTACAGTGCGACCTGGACCGACCACCTGCGGCACCTGCGTACCGTCCTCTCCGTACTCCGCCAGCACCGGCTCTTCGTCAAGCGCAGCAAGTGCACCTTCGGCTCCACCTCGGTGTCCTACCTTGGCCACGTCATATCTGAGGCGGGCGTCGCCATGGACCCGGCCAAGGTTCAGGCCATCCACGAGTGGCCAGTTCCCCGCTCGGCGCGGGCGGTGCGCAGCTTCCTCGGCCTCACCGGTTATTACCGGAAGTTCGTCCACAACTACGGCACCATCGCCACCCCGTTGACGGCCCTCACTAAGAAGGACGGTTTCTCCTGGACGGAGGCCACCGCCGCTGCCTTCGACGCCCTCAAGGCCGCGGTGACCTCAGCCCCCGTCCTCGCCATGCCAGACTTCGCCAAGCCGTTCACCGTCGAGTGCGACGCGTCCACCCATGGGTTCGGCGCCGTGCTGGTCCAGGACAGCCACCCCGTCGCGTTCTTCAGCCGCCCTGTCGCACCGCGTCATCGTGCCCTCGCCGCCTACGAACGGGAGCTGATCGGCCTGGTGCACGCTGTCCGTCACTGGCGGCGCCGGCGCTTCGTCCTCAAGACCGACCACTACTCCCTCAAGTACCTGCTGGACCAGCGTCTTGCCACCATTCCTCAGCATCATTGGGTGGGCAAGCTGCTGGGTTTCGACTTCGCCGTGGAATACAAGCCGGGCGCTGCGAACGCCGTCGCGGATGCTCTGTCTCGGCGTGACACGGAGGAGGGCGCCATCTTGGCCTTGTCCGCGCCTCGCTTTGACTTCATCGGCAAGCTCCACGCCGCGCAGCGCCAGGACCCGGCGCTCATTGCCCTCCGCGACGGGGTCAGCAACGGCACGCACACGGGCCCCTGGGTGATCGTCGACGACCTGCTGCAGTACAACAGCCGGCTGTACATTCCTCCGGCATCGCCATTAGCTCGGGAGATCATCGAGGCTACACATGTTGACGGGCATGAGGGGGTCCAACGCACCCTGCATCGCCTCCGGCGCGACTTCCACATCCCCAACATGAAGCAGGCCGTCCAGGACTGGGTACGCTCCTGCGTCGTGTGCCAACGCTACAAGTCCGAGCACTTGAGCCCGGCCGGCCTCCTGCTGCCCCTGCCGGTGCCCCAGGGCATTTGGACCGACATCGCTCTGGATTTCGTCGAGGCGCTGCCCAGAGTGCGCGGCAAGTCCGTCATCTTGACGGTGGTGGATAGGTTCAGCAAATACTGCCACTTCATTCTGCTGGCACACCCGTACTCCGCCGAGTCCGTCGCTCAAGCCTTCTTCACCGACATCGTCCGTCTACATGGCGTTCCGCAGTCTATGGTGTCGGACCGTGACCCCGTCTTCACCTCGACGTTTTGGCGCGAACTCATGCGGCTGATGGGCACCAAGCTGCATATGTCGACGGCGTTTCACCCACAGTCGGACGGGCAGTCTGAGGCGGCTAACCGGGTGATCATTATGTATTTACGTTGCTTGACAGGGGACCGAACACGTCAATGGCTGCGTTGGCTTCCATGGGCGGAGTTCATCTTCAACACGGCGTACCAGTCCTCGCTTCAGGACACCCCGTTTCGCGTCGTCTATGGCCGGGACCCACCCTCCATCCGCTCCTACGAACCGGGGCACGCGGGTAGCCGCCGTCGCCAAAAACATGGAGGAGCGGGCTGAGTTCATCTCCGACATCCGCTACCGGCTCGAGCAAGCTCAGGCGGTACAGAAGCTGCACTATGACAAGCACCATCGCCACGTTGCATATCAGGTGGGCGACTGGGCGCTACTCCTCCTGCGCCAGCGTACCGCCGCGTCACTTCCTCAGGCCGGCACGGGCAAGCTGAAGCCCCGTTTCTATGGGCCTTACCACGTCACCGAGATCATCAACGATGTGGCCGTCCGCCTCGAGCTGCCGCCCCGAGCACGCCTCCATGACGTGTTCCACATCAGCCTGCTCAAGAAGTTCCACGAGCCGCCCCCGGATGCACCTCCAGCGCTGCCTCCTCTCCATCACGGCGCCATCATTTCTGAGCCAGAACGTGTTGTTCGGTTTCATTTGGCGCGCGGCGTGCGCCAGGCCCTGGTTCAGTGGAAAGGCGAGTCTCCGGCTTCGTCCACTTGGGAGGACATCGACGTTCTCCGTGCCAAATACCCTGCTCTTCAGCTCGAGGACGAGCTGAGTCTTGAGGGGGGGGGAGATGTCATGTGGGGAAGAACCTACACGAGGAGGCACCGAGCCAGAGATGTGCGCCGGGCTGCAGAACGCGCGGGCGCACGCGCGGACGCCGAGCGCGCGGTGACCGCCGACGCGGTGCAGGGAGGCGACGAAGCAGCGCTCGGTTCAAGTGGCTGAATTAGAAAATATATATTTTAATTGCTAAGATATTATTAGTTACCTTTTATTAGTTCCCTGTTTTGAGGAGTCTGTTTCCTCCTTGGATTTGGCCGATGGCCATATATATATCTGTAAGCCGGATACGTTAAGGAACAAGCAAGATCAATCTAATAATCTCTCTCTCTCTCAACGTGTTCTCAAGCCCAGAAGCCGAGAGGGGCAAAACCTCCGTTCTGGAAGACACGGCACGAGACTACGAGCTACGTAGTCGAGGGCCGGCTACCCTAGATCACCAGGCCCTTGACATTCAGGGTTCGTGATTCGCCATTCCCGGGTCATCTTCCTCATCTCCGGCGACGGGCGACGGCGATCGAGAGTCGTCAAACAGGTCTTCTGGTCTGCAATGTTTGTCTGTCAGGTGAATAAATCTCATCGCCTTGCAACAACCTAGCTAGACATCTCGTCCCATCAGTTTGTATCCTAAACAGAAGGGAGCTATCCGCTGTTGGAGATCTAAGTGCCTGTAACTCCCAACACTGGCATGGGCTAACTTTGGTGGCTTGGCTTGGCCACACTTTAGGAGCGCCACCCCACCCCCCACCCCCACCACACACCCCACACAACCGTTTGATACTAGGAACACAAAAACAGTTTCAATATAATCAGATTATTTATAACACAAAAACAGTTACAATATAATCAGATTCTTTATGAAAAGAAAATACTGTCGAGCAAACAAAACTCTGCAGCAAAAGATGCCAAACTAGCCATCATTGGATCCTCTTTTAAAGTATTTTTATGCAAAGAAAAATACTAAAATTTGTCAGTGAAGCTTAAAAAACATAATGACTCATCCATAAATGACATACCCAGCATCAGATCCCTCAGCCTTGAGCTCAATTGCACAAAGAGTCCCTAATGAGACCACTCTTTTCACATTCGGTAGTGACGATAACTGCTTAACAAGTGTGACATCCCACAACTGCAAATTGAAAGTAAACCTTATCAGTTATCTTTTGAAGTACATAATTACATGCATGAATTGACAAGATAGAATGTTATGAGAAGGGACATGTTTCTATTCTCCTTCAAATGATATTATACTTGTATAGTATATATGATTCAGATACAAGTGTTCTTTATGAACGCATGGCTTCAAAAAAAGAAATATGTTGTTAGTGCTCAATGAACGGAGGTTGTAGCGGTGAGTGATTGGAGGTCGAGGCTTGAAGGCTCGACGGCGAACTGGCGGCACCATGCTCGGCGCCAGGCGAGCAGCGAGACCGACAATAGGACATCGGGAACAGGAAGTCAGGGCTAGGCACCCAAGGGAGATAATATATCTCAATCTCAGGCTTATCTCATTAATTGACAGAGTTTGATACTTATACTCCCATGACCCTAACAACTTCTAGCTAACATAAAGGGATAACAACTACCAGACTCCAACTCCTAACAGACTCGAATTCTGCTAACCGACTCTAATTCTGACGCCTAACATGAGTTCAGTCTTGAGTTCAGCTGCTGCACGACTAGCCACTTGATCTGTTCCTTCTAGCGTATGTCTTGCCCACCATAACATATGTGTACTTATGTAACGGCAGTATATCATATATCAAAGAGGTAAGGACACTCAGAGAGTATCGCAGACCATAGTTTTAGTGTAGAATAGAAAGGAATGGGGAGAATCACCACACACCCTGATTGGGTGGGGAGCCTTTCATATATATAGCCAATAGGCATAAAAGGAAGTTACATACATGGGTGTTGGAGTATAATGAGTCTAGGCCCATGTAACTATGACCAATATGGCTACCCTCTTGGGTTGGCCCAATAACTGAATCACTCTCTCTAGCATGGTATCGAGCTAGGGTTTCTCTCTCCCTCCCACGCTCTCCAGCTGCAGCCACCGCTGCCGGCGCGCCGCCGCCGCCGCCGCCCCAGTCATGGCCGGCGGCCATTCTTCTGCCCCTCCTCCCTCCTCCCCCTCCTCCGCGGGCGCCGCAGGCACCACTGCGGGCGCCGCGCGAGCCGCCGCCGCCGCTGCGGGCGCTGCGCGAGACGCAGCCGCCGCTGCGGGCGCTGCATCCGCCGCAGCGGGAGCCGCGGGCGCCGCGCGAGCCGCCGCCGCCGCCGCTGGAGCCGCGGGCGCTGCGGGCGACGCCGCCGCTGGAGCCGCGGGCGCCGCGCAAGCCGCGCACGTGGGCGCCGCAGCCGCAGCCACCACCATAGCCGGCGGCCGTCCTCCCTCCTCCTCCTTCCCTGCTCCCCCTTCCTCCTGGGGCGCACGCCCAGCAAACGCCAGAGCCGCCGCCGCTGCCTCGCACTGGGGCGCGTGCGGTGCGGTAGCCACCACCATAGCCGGTGGCCGTCCTCCCTCCTCCCCCTTCCCTGCTCCCCCTTCCTCCTGGGGTGCACGCCCAGCAGACGCCAGAGCCGCCGCCGCTGCCTCGCACTCGGGCGCGGGCGGCGCGAGCACGCTCGTCCTAGGCGCCGCCGGCCTGGATCCGCCGCCCGCCGTCGTCCTCTCCGGCTACAGCAGTGCGGGCAGCACTGCGGACGCGGGCGCGGCCGGCCACGACCCGCTCCCTCCGCTCCAGCCGGCCGCGGTGCTCCAACCTGGCGCGGGTGCGGGCGCCGTCGGCCGCCAGCCTCCTCCGTCGCCTGCGGGCGCGGGGGACTTCGACGCGGGATTCATGCACGGCCTGCAAGGCGCTGTGGGCTCGGGCTGGGGTGCTCTGGCCCTGAGCGCCGGGGCCGGTGGCTACTTCCCGGCAACACCTCCACCGCTGCCCCACTCCAACGCCGTGGCCGCGGGCGCAGCCGCGGGTGGACCAACCGCTGCAGGCCGTGGTGCGAGCTCTCCGCAGCGCGCTCCCCCTCCCGGCGTGGGCTCCCTACCGGCCCACTCCACCGCCGCGGCCATGCCACCCCCGCTCCTGCTCGGCCCCTCCCTGGCCGCGGGTGGTGTTGCCCCGACTGGCTGGCGACCATCGCCTCCGACTCCATCGTATCATCCTGTCCCTCCTCCACCTGGGCAGAGCTGGTGTGAGGGTACTCGTGGGAGTCAACCGGTGGCCATGTTTGCTGGGGCTGTCCCGGGCGCTGTCCCGTTCCTGTCGCCGTGGACTCCACCTCCCAACATCCTGCCAGAGTCTGTTGGTTGGGATCCGACGACCTTGGCCCGATCTTTCAGCACCTTGGGTCTGCCACCACCAGTCAGTTCCGACTGGATTGCTGACTCGGGAGCCACCTACCACACCACTCCCAACCCTGGTCTCCTCTCTTCCATTCACCCTCCCTTTTCGACTCACCCTTCGTCCATCATGGTCGCGAATGGCTCTTGCCTTCCGGTCACGTCCGTGGGTGCCGCTAACACTCATGGGTCCCCTCACTCTCTCTAGCAATGGGAAGAATTCTCTGTACAAGGAAACAATCCTAGGCTATACATAGAAACTATCCTGGGCTAAATATGGCAGCTAGCCTATCTAGAGGATTACAATCAATCTCTAATTAATGCTGGATATATACATATCTAATAATATCTAATACCCGCCCGCAGTCGTAGCAGAAGCATCACAGACGCACAGACTGGTCCGGAAATCAGTGAAGAGCTGGACGGGTAGACCCTTGGTCATGATATCGGCAAACTGATGCTCAGAAGGCACATGGAGAACCCGGAACTGGCCTAGAGCGACCTTCTCGCGAACGAAGTGGATGTCGATTTCGATGTGCTTCGTGCGACGGTGATGGACCGGGTTGGCAGCCATGTAGACGGCACTCACATTGTCACAGTAGACAACGGTGGCGAGCGGGATGGAGATGTGGAGCTCCTGGAGTAGCTGACGCAACCAGCAGAACTCAGCAACGACATGGGCCACTGCTCGGTACTCAGCTTCGGCACTGGAGCGGGACACAGTCGTCTGACGCTTGGAAGACCAAGAGACCAGGTTGTCGCCGAGGTAGACGCAGAAGCCGAAGGTGGAGCGACGTGTGTCTGGGCAGCCAGCCCAGTCGGCATCAGAGTAGGCTGTGAGCTGATCAACGGCACCGGAGCCCAAGTGAAGTCCAGCAGAGAGAGAGCCCTTGACGTAGCGCAGGATGCGCTTGATCAGCGCAAGGTGTGGCTCGCGAGGATCGTGCATGAAGAGGCAGACCTGCTGCACAGCATAAGCCAGGTCCGACCTCGTCAGAGTGAGGTACTCGAGGGCGCTGGCGAGGCTCCTGTACTCAGAGGGGTCCCTCGGAAGAGGACAGCTTGGTCCGGACATCCACTGGGGTAGCTGTTGGGTGGCATTCCGACATGCCAGCGCGCTGAAGGAGCTCAACGGCGTACTGCCGTTGGGACAGGAACAGGCCGCTGCTGTCCCGTGTCACCGAGATGCCGAGGAAGTGGTGGAGGTCACCGAGGTCCGTCATGGCGAATTCCGAGGAGAGTCGGGAGGCGACGTGTTGGAGAAGAGCTGGTGATGATGCAGTGACGATGATGTCATCAACGTAGAGGAGGAGGTAGGCCATGTCATCTCCAGCCTTGTAGACGAAGAGGGAGGCATCAGACTTGGATGTGATGAAGCCGATGCTACTGATGAAGGCGGAGAAGCGCTGGTTCCAAGCTCGCGGCGCCTGTTTTAGTCCATACAGGGACTTCTGCAGCAAACATACAGAGTGAGGGGCAGCAGGGTCGACGAAGCCTTTGGGCTGCTCGCAGTAAACCGTCTCTTCGAGGTTGCCGTGGAGAAAGGCATTCTTCACATCGAGTTGGCGTATGGGCCAATCTCGGGACGCAGCGATGCTGAGGACGGTGCGGATTGTGGCCGGCTTGACAACCGGGCTGAAGGTCTCGTCGTAGTCGACGCCGGACTCCTAGGAGAAGCCGCGGACGACCCAACGTGCCTTGTGCCGGTGGAGGGAGCCGTCGGAGTGAAGCTTGTGCTTGAACAGCCACTTCCCAGTGACAATGTTAGCACCAGGGGGCCGAGGGACAAGACGTCAAGTGCCGTTGTCGATGAGCGCCTTGTATTCGTCGGCCATCGCAGCGCGCCAATTGGGGTCGGTGAGGGCACTGCGATAGTTTGCCGGGACGGGCGAGGCGACAGAGGCGGAGAAGTCGTAGCGCTGAACAGGGCGCAGGGATCCGGTCTGAGCGCGCGTCACAGGCCGGAGTGCAGGAGCAGCAGGTGGCTGGTCCAGTGGGGCTGCAGGTGGCGGTGAGGAGGCCACCGGTGCCACCGGGGGAGCCACGGAGGTAGCTGTTGTAGCCACACCCTCGGTGGTCAGTACAGCAGCTGTAGGAGCCACCTCCGGCGAGGCAGGAGCCCGGGCGCGGCGAGAGAAGACGATGCCGAAGCGCCGGCGCCCCGGTTGTGGTCCGCCGGCAGCAGGGGCTGGCTGTTGCCCGCCCGCAGGTGGAGCAGCCGGAGGGTGCCCACAGGAGGAGCCGGTGGGTTCCCCCCCGTAGAGGCAGCCAGGGGACCCAGCTGGAGGATAGCTGAGTCCAGGAGCGCCGGGTGTGGATCCTCGTCGGTGTCAGGGAGCAACGAAGGAGTGCTCACTGACGGCGGTGAAGGAGAAAGTCCCTGCATCAGAAAATCAAGTGAGGACGGCACAGAGGCCGCCGATGGTGCTGCCGCAAATGGGAAAACTGACTCGTCGAATATGACATGACGAGAGATGATAATCCGGCGAGTGTGCATGTCGAGGTAGCGGTAGCCCCTGTGAGAAGAGGGATATCCGAGGAAGACGCAGGGTGCGGAGCGAGGAGCTAATTTGTGAAGGGCGGTGGCGGAGAGGTTTGGGTAGCAAAGGCACCCGAAGACACGTAGGGAGTAGTCTGGAAGGGTGCCGTAGAGAAGTTGGTGGGGTATTTGGTGGCGGATGGAGGAGGGATGCCTATTAAGGAGTAAGGTGGCTGTGTGGAGGGCCTCAGCCCAGTAGGGAGGAGGTATGGACGCATGGAGGAGCATGGTGCGGATGGTGTTGTTGATTGTGCATAGGATGCGTTCAGCTTTGCCATTTTGGGGAGAGGTATAAGGGCAGGAGAGGCGGAGTGTAGTGCCCTGGCTGGCTAGTTAAGTGGTGGTGGCGTGGTTAACGAACTCAGTGCCATTGTCTGCCTGGAGGGATTTGGGTGTTGTGCCAAATTGGGTTTGGGTGTATGCAAGGAACTCAACAATGTGGCGGTGCACCTCAGATTTGTAGCGAAGCGGAAAAGTCCAGCAATAATGGGAAAAATTATCGAGTAAAACAAGATAATATTTAAACCCGGAGTTGCTAAGCATGGGGGATGTCCACACATCACAATGCAGTAAATCAAAAGGTGCGTGTGTTACAGAGGTGGAATGACTAAATGGGAGGCGCACGTGCTTGCCAAGTTGACAGGCGTGGCAGAGGCAAGGCGAACTCTTATTGTAGGAAATGGCCGACATGCTCCGCAGAGTGGCGAGGCTGGAAGGACCGGGGTGACCGAGGCGGTGATGCCACAGGGACGACGTGATGGCGAGGCTACAGGCGGGAGTTGGTGTGGAGGGGAACGTGTAGAGGTCGCCACCGCTATTGCAGCAAAGAATCACGCGCCCCGTCTGCAGATCCTTGACAGAAAAGCCACAAGAGTCAAATTCAACGGAGCAAGTATTGTCACGGGTGAATTGACGAACGGAGAGAAGGTTGCGTACAAGAGCAGGGGCAACCAAAACATCGTTAAGATGAAAAACAGAGTGTGGAGAGGATAAGCTGGATGGGCCACGGCAGGTGATAGGAATGGTGGTACCATTGCCGACCGTGATGCCGGAAGGAGGAGGGGGGGAGCGGGACAGAAGTATACCATCCGAGGATGACATGTGGGCAGTGGCGCCGGCGTCGAGGACCCAGGGGGAAGACCCCTGAAGTGACATCTGGTTCAGGGCGGCGATGAGGCCGGCCTGATCCCAGCCGCCCTGCTACGGAGGAGGAGCGGGGGTCGCAGCGCCAGAGAACTGGGCAGGGGCGAAGGCGGTGTGCGCCTAGGCCGAAGGTGGTGCCCCGAGGATGCCAGGGCCGCCCCATGCCGGTGGACGCCACGGCTGCTAGTGCACCCCGGCGGTCCAAGGTGGGTAGCAGAGCCAGGGAGCCGCCGGTGGTGCAGCCGACTTGGGGGCGCCGCCCTTGCCCTTCTTCCAGCGACTGTTGCCGCTGCCCTTCCCGCTGCCGCCGCTGTTGGAACCGCCACCATAGCCGCCCTGATGGGCGGCGCTGAAGCCGCCTCCGGTGGTGCTGGTGACAGCGCGGCAGCCAGTGCCGCACGCGGCGTGGAACGCCGTCTGGGCCGCCACCGTGCCCTCGTTGGCGAGGCGGAGTTCCTTCAGCACGAGCTTCTCGCGCGTGGTGGCGAAGTCCGACAGCGGGTGCGAATCGGTGATGTTGTCGGCGGTGCTGGCGAAGCGGGGGTTGAGGCCACGCAGGAGGTTGAGGACGAGTTCCGAGTCGGTGATGACGCGGCCGACATCGTGGAGCGCGTCGGCGGTGGCCTTCATCCTCTGGGCGTAGTCGTTGACGGATGAGTCGCCCTGGGTCATGGAGTAGAACTCATGACCCAGGAAGATGGCACGCGGTGCCTTGTTGGCTTCAAAGAGATGCCGGATGGCGACCCAGAGCTGGCGCGCAGTCTGATTTGGCGTCGCCGCCAGGCTGAGGACGTCCTGCCCGACGGATCCGAGGAGCCAGCTGCGGACGCAAGCATCGGCGATGCCCCAGGCAGGATCAGCAGTGCCAGCCTCCTCCGTGATGTGAGGGAGGAGACCGAATTTCCCGCAGAGAGAGGTGAAGAAGGGTTCCCACTGATTGAAGTTTGGCTTCATCAGTTCAAGGGTGACAGGGATGTGGTTCTTGATGTTGATCGTCGCATATGGAGCGATGAAGACAGCAGGGGCAGAGTTGGTGCCCATGCTGTTCGAGGTGCTGGAGGAGGAGCTGGAGCTGGTGCTGGAAGTGGTCGACATTGCGACCTGGGTGGGAGGAGCAGCACAGCAGGGATGCGGTGGGAGAGAAGAGGAACGATTAGGCTGATACCATGTAGAATGGAAAGGAATGGGGAGAATCACCACACACCCTGATTGGGTGGGAGCCTTTCATATATATATAGTCATATATATATAGCCAATAGGCATAAAAGGAAGTTACATACATGGGAAGAATTCCCTGTACAAGGAAACAATCCTAGGCTATACATAGAAACTATCCTGGGCTAAATATGGCAGCTAGCCTATCTAGAGGATTACAATCAATCTCTAATTAATGTTGGATATATACATATCTAATAATATCTAATATTTAGGCCCTGTTTGGATCCCAGGGCTAGAGCTAGTTTGAGCTATTTGGAGCTCAACTAGCCCTAAAGTATCCAAACATGAGGGCTAGTTTGAGTTAGTTGCATCTAACCCATCTAAAAAAACTATCCCCACCAAGAGGTGATTATTTGGGCTAGTTCTAGTTGGGACCACTACAAAAAATATTTCTCTCTCTACCTTCATCCTACCAAATGATTGAAAAAGTACATTTATTGTCAATCTAACTCTTTCATCCAAACATCACAAGAGCTAGAGTTAGTTCAGGGTTAGTTTAGAGTTAGAAAATAGCTCTAGCTCTAGCTTTTTTTTTTCTCGAACAGCACAGGAGAACTGCGCGTCATTTCATTAAGATAGAGAAAAGAGGTACACGGGTCAAGAGACCCAACTCACACACACAAAAACTCACACACCCCACACCCTGGCTACCGAGATACAAAATCGCCACACTCAGAACAGGGAACGACCAAAAGCCACTATGCCTCAACCCCCCCAGGCAGCAACCTAAACACCAGCTCCTAGAGTTTGGAGGCCCCCGCCGGGCACCAGAGTCCTCCCTCTGAGCTAATACTCCAAAGGACCTCCTGAATACTTGGCCTTTTATTATCGAAGACGCAAGTATTGCGATGCTTCCAAATCTCCCACGCCACCAAAATAATCAAGGAGTTGAGCCCTTTACGCGCCTCCTTGGGGACAGCAGCAGTAGTTCTCTTCCACCATCCTGAGAAACGAGTTGCAGTAGGCTGTGGAGCCAACTGCAAAGCCAAACTGTTGCAAAATCAGAGCACCAAAACTTGTCGAGCAAAATACGCAGAGCCCAACTAGTAAATGGTTATTGTTTCATCCTCTTGGTCCACATAGCGGACATGCCTTAGGATGGGGTAGGTTTCTCCTTGCTAAACGATCAGCTGACCAACCGGTTGTGAAAGACAACCAGATGAAAAACTTGCATCGCGGAGGAGCCCAAGTTTTCCAGATTCTTCTCCAGGAGCCAAACTTGATAGATCCTTCAAAAAAGGCCAGCGTAGGCCGATTATGCTGTAGGTAGCTGAGTTAGAGGGATCCAAACAGGGCCTTAGTCTATCTTAGAGTTATTCTAAAATTCATGTGAGTTACTCCATAATCTTTTCTAAGGTGTATCCATGGGTTTTCAGATACCAAGAAACTCCGTGGAAACAAGGTCAAAGATTAATGAAGCACTGAACTTGGCGCGGCCACATCGTTGCCACAGGTTCTGCCAACTGCATGTATATGCATGCATACATGCAATGCTTCATAGCCTGATGAAAGCCAAAGACAAGCACCTGATTGGATGCATGCATGCAAAACGATGTTTGGAATTTGGAATGCAGCAGTAACTGCCAGACGTTTGGTTAGATGCCGCTTTGAATCTATCAGAGGATGCCTCAGTGCATGCTCCAGAACTTACATAACCTCAAAAACATAAAATCTGTGTATGCCTAAGAAAAGATTATGGAGGGAGTACTTTAAATAACCAGTTCTACCTACTCAAACAGCATATTTCATTACCTCCTTGAGCTTCATGTGGTTATCAAGGTTTGAATTGGTGGATGGATCCCGGTACCACTGCATAGCTTTGAGTGCTGCAGTACAGCCCATGGCATGAGCAGTGTAGGAATGGCCATGTAAGAGCGCCGCAAGCTGGACCAGGTAAAAAGTAGAATCAGTGCTAAACTGCAATGACACATTCATTGTGACACTTTTGACATAACATCAAAGATCATGAATTCATGCTTCAAGACGGTTGAGACCAATTATGCATTTATGCAAACACATTCAAGATGATTACCTTAGAGTCACTTTCAAAGGATTCAAAAACTTCCTCTGTTGCTAAGGTTGCAGCTAATGGTACAATTCCCCCAGTCATCAATTTCGCATAGCAGGCGATATCAGGTAAACAACCAAGTAACTCTGAAGCAGACTGAAAGAGAAGTTACCAAGGTTATGAAATACAACAAAAATATCTATTTATCCTCTGAAAAGGTATGTGCAAGTATTACCTCCACACCAAGGCGCCAGAATCCTGTAAATACCTCATCAAATATGACAGGTATTTTTCGACTTCTACACTCACTGACAAGTATTCGCTGGAAAAGAGGATCTATCATGAGCATTCCACCTGCACCTTGTATTACTATACAAATATGGGTTAATGAGGTTGAAGCAGTAAATGGCATAGAAAAGTACTGAGATTTTGTCAGCTGTTAGTATGAATAATGATAGTAGACATACTAAAAGCTAAAGAGCAAAAAAATGGAAATATTCCCAAGAAGCTCAAAGAGTGCAACTTTATTTACCTGGTTCTATAATCAGTGCTGCAAGATGTTCAGAACTACTTGATAGAGAAAATTCTGATAGTTTCTGTTTTATATAGGATGAATACAAAGCAGCAGCAAACGTGCTGTCCCTTCTCTTGCAAAAGACTTCAGTTTGTGAAGAAAAACCTGCATTTTGAATCGAAGAACAAATTAAATAAACACCCATAAGGAATTAGATCTGATGTATCAAACACAAGAAACTGACATGTATCACCATATGTCTGAGGATCACGCTGCATTGATTGGGCAAAGAAATATTGTAGACCTCACTTTTAATATACACAGTTGGAGGATCTAGAAAAAGTCCCCGCCTGAATACCTACAAAAGAAACCTCATGTAATTGATCTCAGCGTTACTTACTGATACGATAACCAACAGCAAGGTACGAGGTTGTAAAAAAAAGGACTGGCTGAGTCTTACTAAATTCTCAAGAAAAAATTAGAAAAGAAAAATCCTATTAGGCTATCAAAGAGAAGGCTGGTATAGAAAAGACCACAGTTGGCACAGAGAACCACTGAAGAGTATAAACACCAAGACAATCAGCATAGTGAAGTGACAGAAAAGGGCACAGTTGCAAAAGAGAAGTGAAGAAGAGTAGAGATGTTATGGTGGGGAACACCTATCAACGGAAGCGGAAGACGCGTGGCTGAGGCACGGCATGTGCACAGGCGCACGGTCACCGCATGCTGTGCGTTAGGGAGTTAGAGTCCAGGAAGGTTTGGAATAGAAAGAGTAAAAATAGGAGATTTGTTTCCATCTTGTAACAGCTAAAGCCTATAAGGCTAGGATATTTTCATTGAAGGAGATTAAGCCTGGGATTGAGACTTAAGTCTCCCTTGGGCGCCCAGCTCCTGTTTCCTTGTTCCGCTTGTGCCGCTGCCCTAGACGTGCACCGATCACGGCGCCTCCAGCTCGCCGACGTCAAGTCGGCGAGCCACCAGCCACCTCTCATCCCTATCGCCTTCGCCCTCTTCCTCATCGTAACAACCTGGTATCGGAGACCATGTCTTCTCCGGCGCCGACACCGCCCACCTCCGCGTCGCCAACCTCCGGTATCCCGGCTTCCACGCTGCCACCCACCACCACCACCACCACCGCGCTGCTCACCTCTTCCTCAGCCGTTATCATCCCCACCGCGCCGCCATCAGCGCCGCCGATCGCGCCCACCGCCGCCGCCTTCGGAAACATAGTCGCTGCCATCTATGGCATGTAAAAGCAGATCGGTGACCTCTCTATACGCATGGCGTCCATGGAGAGCCGCCAGCCATCACCGTCCCAGCCCTCCCCCTACGGCCTCCCTGGTTACGGCAGCATCCCGGCGCTGCCGGCAACCGGTCCGGTCATCTCGGAGCTCTTCTCCGTGTCGCCGTTCCAGCCTCCGCTGCCCGCATCAGCTACCCCTTCGTCCGTCGCATCGCCGTCGCCGTCCACGGGCGTACCCATCACCCAAATATCCTTTCCCCACTCGCCATCGCCGCTGCCCTCCATGTCCTCAATCGCGGGCAGCGCCCACCCACCGCCATCCCAATCCCCTACAGCCACTACACACGCCCAACCCTATCTTCCACATGATCCTGTTAACCCCATTGTCCCGCGCTATCAGAAGCTCGAGTTTCCCACCTATGACGGCAAGGACGACCCACTTGGCTGGCTCCACAAATGTGAGCAGTTTTTCCGGGCGCAGCAAACACGCCACGCCGACTAGGTCTGGCTCGCGTCCTTCCACCTCAACGGGGTTGCGCAACAGTGGTATCTTGTCCTCGAAAGCGACAGTGGCTGGCCAACATGGGAGGACATCCGGCAACTCTGTCAACAGAGCTTCAGACCGTCGTTGAGCACCAACCACCTCTCAGACCTGGCGCGCTTACCGTTCATGTCGACGGTCGAGGTGTACAGGGAGGCGTTCCAGGCCCGCGCGGCGCACGCAGACCGCCTCGCACCGCGACAGAAGGCGCTGCTGTTCACCGGGGGCCTTCCGGACCACATCCGCATCGACGTCGACCTTCAGGAGCCGCAAGATCTTCAGCAGGCAATGTACCTTGCTCGGGCCTACGAGCGCCGTGTCAAGGGCGTCAGTGCCCAAGATCGCCGGACCTTGACTACGCAACTCGTATCTTCGGTCCGTGGTAGCCGGGGGTTATGCCCCTCGCCGTGTCTTCGCTGCCGGGTTATGCCCCCAGGCGTGCGGCTTGAGAGAGAGATAGGAGATAGATGGGTTTAATCTTGCTTAATTCATCAATCATCCTCAGTACAAATATATAGGCTTTAGCCGACAAACTAGGAAACAACTTTCTGAAATAAGGAAACTAATAATATCAAATAGTATCTAAAATATCGCCTTGCTAGCCACTGGATCCGGCCGAACCAGACTTGGTCCCGTGGTGCTCGGTCGTGCCAGCCTGGACGCTCGGCGCCGCCCCTGCTGCTGCACGCTCGGCAGCCCTCGCACGTCCCTGGCACGCCGTCTTCTGGTGTAGACAGCGCCCCACATGACATCCCCCCCCCCCTCGAGATCCGGCTCGTCCTCGAGCTGGAGGTCAGGGAACTTGGCGCGAATAATGTCGACGTCCTCCCAGGTAGCCGATGTCGGAGTCTCGCCCTTCCACTGCACAGTGCCTGGCGCACACCGCGTGCCAGACGAAAACGAACCACGTGCTCCGGCGTCGGGGTGATGGCGCCATGATGTAGAGGAGGCAGTGCCGGTGGAGCGTCCGGCGGTGGCCCATGGAACTTCTTGAGCAGGCCAATGTGAAACACGTTGTGGAGACGAGCACCAGCCGGCAGCTCCAGGCGCACAGCAACTGCGTTGATGATCTCACTGACGCGGTATGGCCCATAAAAGCGAGGCTTCAGCTTGCCGTGCCCGCCTGTGGAAGTGACGCCGTAGGACGCTGCCTCAGACGGAGCAGCGCCCAGTCGCCAACCTGGTAGGCCACGTGGCGGTGATGCTTGTCGTAGTGCCGCTTCTGGACAGCCGGGCCTGTTCGAGCCTGTAGCGGATGTCGGCGATGAACTCCGCACGTTCCTCCATGTTCTTGGCGACGGCAGCCACCCGCGTGTCCCCCGGTTCGTAGGAACGGATGGAGGGCGGGTCCCGGCCATAGACAACCCGGAACGGAGTATCCTGGAGCGAGGACTGGTACGCCGTGTTGAAGATGAACTCCGCCCATGGAAGCCAACGCAGCCACTGCCGTGGGCGATCCCCTGTCAAGCAACGCAAATACATAATAATCACCCTGTTAGCTGCTTCGGACTGCCCATCAGACTGAGGGTGGAAGGCCGTCGTCATGTGCAGCTTGGTGCCCATCAGCCGCATGAGTTCACGCCAGAACGTCGAGGTGAAGACGGGTCGCGGTCCGACACCATGGACTGTGGAACGCCATGCAGACGAACAATCTCGGCGAAGAAGGCTTGAGCGACGGACTCGGCGGAGTACGGATGCGCCAGCGGGATGAAGTGGCAGTATTTTGCTGAATCTGTCCACTACCGTCAGAATGACGGATTTGCCGCGCACTCGGGCAGCGCCTCGACGAAGTCCAGTGCTATGTCAGTCCACACGCCCTGTGGCACCGGCAGAGGCAGCAGGAGGCCGGCCGGGCTCAAGTGCTCGGACTTGTAGCGTTGGCACACCACGCAGGCGCGCACCCAGTCTTGGACGAGCTGCTTCATGTTGGGGATGTGGAAGTCGCGCCGAGACGATGCAGGGTACGCTGGACGCCCTCGTGCCCGTCATCATGGATGGCTTGTATGATCTCCCGAGCCAGGGGCGAGGCCGGGGGGATGTACAGCCTGCTGTTGTACTGCAGCAGGTCGTCGACGAGCGCCCAGGGGCCCGTGCGCGTTCCAGCGGTGACCTCGTCGCGGAGGGCAGCGAGCGCCGGGTCCTGGCGCTGCACGTCATGCAGCTTGTTGATGAAGTCGAAGCGGGGCGCCGAGAGGGCCAGGATGGCGCCCTCCTCTGTGTCACGCCTAGACAAGGCGTCTGCCACAGCGTTCGCTTTGCCCGGCTTGTACTCCACGCTGAAGTCGAACCCCAGCAGCTTGCCCACCCAATGGTGCTGAGGGATGGTGGCGAGACGCTGATCCAGCAGGTATTTGAGGGAGTAGTGGTCGGTCTTGACGGTGAAGCGCCGCCCCCAGAGGTACGGCCGCCAGTGACGGACGGCGTGCACCAAGCCGATCAACTCCCGTTCGTAGGCGGCGAGAGCACGATGACGAGGCGCCACAGGACGGCTGAAGAACGCCACGGGGTGGCCGTCCTAGACCAGCACCGCGCCAACCCGTAGGTAGACGCGTCGCACTCGACGGTGAAGGGCAGCGTGAAGTCCGGCATGGCGAGGACGGGAGCCGAAGTCACCGCTGCCTTGAGTGCGTCGAAGGCAGAGCGGTGTCCGCTGTCCAGGAGAACCCGTCCTTCTTGGTGAGCGCCGTCAGTGGGGCTGCGATGGTGCCGTAGTGGTGGACGAATTTCCGGTAGTAGCCGGCGAGGCCGAGGAAGCTGCGCACCGCCCGCGCCGACCGGGGAACCGGCCAGTCGTGGATAGCCTGAACCTTGGCCGGGTCCATGGCGACACCCGCCTCGGAGATGACGTGACCGAGGTACGACACCGAGGGCGAGCCGAAGGTGCACTTGCTGCGCTTGACGAAGAGCTGGTGCTGACGGGAGTACGGCGAGGACCGTACGCAGGTGGCGTAAGTGGTCAGTCCAAGTGTCACTGTAAATCAAAATGTCATCAAAAAAAACAAGGACGAAGCGGCGCAGGAACGATCGAAGCACGTCGTTCATCAACGCCTGGAACGTCGCCGGGGCGTTGCACAGCCCGAACGGCATGACGAGGAACTCATAGAGGTCGTCGTGTGTACGGAAGGCGGTCTTGTGGACGTCCTCCGGCCGCATCCGCACCTGGTGGTAACCCGACCGCAGATCGAGTTTTGGTGAAGAAGCGGGCGCCGTGGAGCTCGTCGAGGAGCTCGTCGACGACGGGGATCGGAAACGCGTCCTTGATGGTGAGGGCGTTCAGGGCGCGGTAGTCGACGCAGAACCGCCACGAGCCGTCGGCCTTCTTCACGAGCAGCACCGGCGATGAGAAGGGCGAGTCGCTGCGGCGGACGACGCCCTGCTCGATCATCGCGGCACACTGGCGCTCCAGTTCATCCTTGTGCGCCGCTGGGTAGCGGTACGCCTGACCGCCAGGGAGCTGAGCCGGGCTGGAGGACGATGGCGTGGTCGCGGCTGCGTGGTGGAGGAAGGCCACACGGCTCCCCGAAAACGTCCTCGTATGCGACCAGGAGCTCGTCCAGGAGCGTCCCACTGGCCCGGCGAGGGTGCGCAGCGATGCGGTCGAAGGAGAAGCGACGCCCGTCCAAGCTACCCGGCGGCCGTCTCGCTGGAACGCCATCTCCCGGGAGGCGAAGTCCCACACGATGGGACCCAGCGTGCCGAGCCACCGCGTGCCGAGCACCACGTCGAAACCTGCGAGGGGCATCACAAATAGATCCGTGTGGAACGTGGAGCCGTGGATGGGTGAAAGCCGCGTCGCGGATGACCCCAGGACAGGCCACACGTTCGCCGTTGGCGACGACGGCCGTCATGCGCGGGTTGGACTGTACCGGCAGGCCGGCGCGCCGGGCCGCCTCCTCGCCGATGAAACTGTGCGTCGAGCCCCATCCAGCAGGGTGAGGAGGGAGACGTCGCCGACGGTCACCCGGAGCTGGATCGTGTCCGCGACTGGAACGCCGGCGACGGCATGCAGGGAGAAGACGGGCGCCTCCGTCTCCCCATCCACTGCCGCTGCGTCGCCCGCAGCAGCGACTTCGTCGATCTCCACGCCGTCGACGAAGAACAGGCGGCGGCAGAACCTGTTGTGGCCACGGTGAAGCGTTCGTTGCAATTGAAGCACAAACCTTGGCGGCGGCGTTCCGCCATCTCCTCCGGGGTCAGGCGTCGCTGGGCGGTCGGTCGCGTCGGCTGGCTGCGCAGAGGCCGCTGGCGGAGCAGGCAGCGCCAACGGCGCTACGGCCGCAGGCAGCGCTGGCCCTGGGTGGCGGCGCAGGAAGCAGTCCCCTCGGCGGGGCGCGTGGTGGTGGCGGCGTCGGACGATCGCGCTCCATCAACTCCACCTGGCGAGCTAGGCTCATAGCAGCAGCAAGCGTCTCCGGGGGTGGTGGATGCGGACGGCGTGGCTGAGGGGCGGCAGAAGACCGCCGGTGTAGAGCTGGACGCGCTGAGACTCGTCGAGCCTGCCCGCGCGTGGAAGAAGCGCCTGGAAGCGGTTGGAGTATTCCTCCACGGTGCCTGTGCGCCGGCACTCGGAGAGCTCGAAGAGCGGGCCGAGCGCAGAGGTGGACCGAAGCGCAGATTCACGAGCTCCTTGAAGCGCCCCCCAAGTGGGAGCACCCTCGTCCTCGAGCAGCTGGGTGTACCATGTCTGCGCGATGTCGTTGAGGTGGTACGCCGCCATGCCGACGCGCTCCTCGGGCATAGTACGGTGATGGCGGAAGTACGCCTCAAACTTGTTGAGGAAGAGCAGCGGATCCGTAGTGCCGTCGTAGCGGGGAAAGTCCCACTTCTTGGGCCGGGGAAGGAGGTCGAGGTCGCGCGACTCCTCTGGTCGGCGCGTGTCGCTGCTGTTGGTCGCCGAAGACTTGTCCTTCAAGGTCGCCACTTCGGTCTTCAGGGTGGTGAGCTCGGCGGATGGATATGTTCCTGATCTCCTTCAGGAGGTCGGCCATGGATGGTTCAGACATGGCGGCGGATGGATCTGGGTGGGGCGGCTCTGGTGGTGGGATGCTGTCGGCGGCGGTGGAGGCAGGAGATGGCGCGGCGGCGGCTGCTAGGGCTGAGGATCGAGTGGATCGCGATACCAGGTTGTCAAGGGCGTCAGTGCCCAAGATCGCCGGACCTTGACTACACAACTCGTATCTTCGGTCTGTGGTAGCCGGCGGGGTTATGCCCCCTCACCGTGTCTTCGCTGTCGGGTTATGCCCCCAGGCGTGAGGCTTGAGAGAGAGAGAGATAGGAGATAGATGGGTTTAATCTTGCTTAATTCATCAAATCATCCTCAGTACAAATATATAGGCTTTAGCCGTAACAAACTAGGAAAAAAACTTTCTGAAATAAAGGAAACTAATATATCAATAGTATCTAAATATCGCCTTGCTAGCCACTGGATCCGGCCGAACCAGACTTGGTCCCGTGGTGCTCGGTCGTGCCAGCCTGGACGCTCGGCGCCGCCCCTGCTGCTGCACGCTCGGCAGCCCTTCGCACGTCCCTGGCACGCCGTCTTCTGGTGTAGACAGCGCCCCACATGACACGCCGGAACGCGCCGCCCAGTTGGCCCTGCCGGCTCCATCCCAACGCCCTCCGCGCCGGTGCCTGGGCAGCAGCCAACTCTGCACGCCCAGCTGCGCCAGCACTCGTGCCAGCAGGCACGGCCGCAAGCCCTGCGCGCCCCTTCAAACGCCTCTCGCCGAAGGAGATGGCCCTCCGCCGCAAGCAGGGGCTCTGCTACAAATGCGACGAGTCGTACGTCCGGGGGCATAAGTGCTCTCGCCTCTTCTATCTGGAAGTGTCCGACTACATTGTGGAGGAACCCGATGATGCGGTCGCCACGGCCGAGGCGCCAGCACCGGAGCAGCCCTCGTTCAACCCGGACGCGCCCATGATCTCGCTCGCCGCCATCACCGGCATCCGCATAGAGGAGACCATGCAACTCTGCGTCCGCGTCGGCAAGCAGGAGCTCACGGCCCTCCTCGACTCGGGGTCCACGCACAACTTCATCAGCACGGAGGCCGCCCATCGCGTGGGCCTCGACTTCGGCGACAGCAAGGGCGCGCACGTGGTCGTTGCCAACAGTGATCGCGTGGCCTGCCACGGGCTCACGCGCGCCGTGGCCGTGCAGATTGGCGGGGAAGCGTTCCGGGTGGACTGCTACTCCATTCCACTCGATTGCTACGACATGGTCCTCGGCATCGCATGGCTCTGCACCCTTGGCCCGATCTTATGGGACTTTCATGCCCTGCACATGGCGTTTCACCGCTAGGGCCGTCGCGTGCTTTGGCGGGGCATGGGCTGCACGCGCGCCACATCCACCCGCGGGCTGCATCCACGCGGGCCATCTCTATGCCGCCAAGGAGACCGAGGGGGCGCTCCTGGAGCGTCTCCTCGATGCGTACGACGTCTTCGCCGCCCCAACTGGCCTGCCACCGGTCCGGTCGTGCGACCACCGGATTCACCTCAAGCCCGCGACTGAGCCGGTGGCGGTCCGGCTCTATCGCTACCCGCAACTCCAGAAAGACGAACTGGAGCGCTAGTGTGAGGCCATGCTATAGCAGGGGATCATCCGCACCAGCACGTTCCCGTTTTCGGCGCCCGTCCTCCTGGTCAAGAAGGCCGACACATCATGGCGCTTCTGCATCGACTACCGGGCGTTGAACGCGGCAACTGTGAAGGACAAATTCCCCATCCCCGTCGTCGAGGAGCTGCTCGATGAGCTGCACGGCGCCAAGTTCTTCACCAAACTCGATCTACAGTCCGGCTACCACCAAGTGCGCGTCCACCTCGACGATGTGGCCAAAACGGCGTTCCGAACGCATCACGGCCACTTTGAGTTCCTCGTCATGCCGTTCGGTCTCTCGAACACTCCGTCGACATTCCAGGCCCTCATGAACTTCGTCCTCAAGCCGTTCCTCCGCCGGTGCGTCCTGGTTTTCTTTGATGATATTCTCATCTACAGTGCTACCTGGACCAAGCACTTACAGCAGCTACACGCCGTCCTCGACACCCTCCGAGCACACCACCTCCACATCAAGCGTTCGAAGTGCTCCTTCGCGGAGACGGCAGTGCACTACCTCGGCCACGTCATCACGTCGGCCGGCGTGTCCATGGACACCTCTAAAGTGTCTGCAGTCCAGGCTTGGTCGCGGCCCCGCTCAACCAGGGGGTTGCGTGGCTTCCTCGGCCTCGCGGGCTATTATCGGCGCTTCATTCGCGACTACGGCACCATCGCTGCTCCTCTGACACAATTGTTGCGGAAGTCCGGGTTTCAATGGACCGATGCGGCGACAACGGCCTTCGACAAGCTCAAGGCGGCCCTGGCAGCTGCGCCCGTCCCGCACTTAACGGACTTCGCTCGTGACTTCATCGTCGACTGCGACGCATCGGGTTCCGGCTTCGGGGCGGTCCTGCACCAAGGCGAGGGGCCGATCGCGTACTTCAGCCGCCCGTTCGCCGCCCGCCATCTCAAGTCTGCGGCGTACGAGCGGGAGCTCATCGGCTTGGTGCAAGCCGTTCGTCACTGGCGGCCCTATCTTTGGGGGCGCGCATCCGTCGTCTGCACCGACAACTACGCCCTCAAGTTCCTCCTCGATCAGCGCCTCTCCACAATCCCGCAAAATCATTGGGTGAGCAAACTCTTCAGCTATGATTTTCAGGTGCAATACAGACAGGGCCGCCTCAACGTCGTCGCCGATGCCTTGTCGCGGCGGGGCGGTGATGCGCCCCTGCTGGACTCGCTCGCCGCTGCGCCGGCTCTAGCAGTGTTGTCCGTGCCGGAGTTCCAGCTCTTCGCCGACCTGCGCGCGGAGCTGCAGGCCTCCTCGGAGCTGAGGCGTGCGCAGCGGGACGCGGTCGCGGCCGGCGATCACGGCCCGAGCTGAGCGTGCACGACGGCCTCATCCTCCACAACAGCCGCGTGTTCGTTCCCGCCACGGCCTTGGTCCTCGACGACATCCTCCGGCTGGCGCACACTGGGGCGCACAAGGGCATCCAGAAGACCCTACAACACCTCCGAGCTGAGTTCTACGTTGAGCACGACCGTAGCGTCGTCTGCGACTTCGTCATGTCCTGCGCCACATGTCAGCGGAATAAAAACTGAAGCTCTCCACCCGGCCGGCCTGCTGCAGCCCCTGCCGGTCCCTTCCCGTGTTTGGGCGGACATCTCCATCGACTTCATTGAAGCGTTGCCTAAGGTGCACGGCAAAAGCGTCATCGTCATCGTCACCGTCGTGGACCGGTTCTCGAAGTTGCGCACTTCATTGCGCTGGGGCACCCATACACCGCCGCGTCTGTCGCCCGCGTGTTCTTCGACGACATTGTTCGTCTGCACGGCTTCCCTGATTCCATCGTCCGCGACCGCGACCCCGTCTTCACCGGTCGTGTGTGGCGTGACCTCTTCCGTCAGGCCGGTGTGCAGCTCTGCCTCAGCAAGGCGTTCCACCCTCATACGGATGGCCAATCTGAGGCGGTGAACAAGACCATCGCCATGTACTTGCGGGGCCTCACCGGTGATCGTCCACGTGACTGGCTCGACTGGCTGCCGTGGGCCGAGTTCTGCTACAACACGGCGTTCCACTCCGCGCTCCGGACCTCGCCATTCGCTGTGGTGTACGACAGGCCTCCTCCGGACTTGCTGCCATACTCGTCGGGGCGGGCCGACACGGCTGCCGTGGATGCTATGCTGGCCAACCGGGACGAGTTCCTTGAAGTTCGGGCTCGCCTCCTCCAAGCTCAAGAACACGCCCGTCGCTCCTACGACGCCAAGCATCGCCCGCTCTCCTTCACCGTCGGAGATTGGGTGTGGCTTCGCCTCCTGCATCCGCCCACAAAGGCATTGGTTCCGGGTGGGCGTGGCAAGCTTGGACCCAAGTTTGCAGGTCCATATCAAGTCGTCGAGAAGATCAATGAGGTCGCCTACCGCCTGGCTCTTCCTGCAGGTGCGCGAATCCACGACGTCTTCCACGTCGGGGTGCTCAAACCATTCCGCGGCGCCCCGCCGTCCGACGTTCCAGCCCTTCCTCCACTCCACCACGACCGACCACTCCTGCGCCCCGAGCGGGTTCTGCGTTCCAGCCTGCGCCGCGGGGAATGGTTCATCCTCGTGCAGTGGGCCGACATGTCGGCGTCTGAAGCCACTTGGGAGCAGCTGGCGGAGTTCCAAGCAGCGCACCCCGACTTTCAGCTCGAGGACGAGCTTTTTCCCGAGGAGGGGAGAGATGTTATGGTGGGGAACACCTATCAACGGAAGCGGAAGACGCGTGGCTGAGGCACGGTGTGTGCATAGGCGCACGGTCATCGCATGTTGTGCGTTAGGGAGTTAGAGTCCAGGAAGGTTTGGAATAGAAAGAGTAAAAATAGGAGATTTGTTTCCATCTTGTAACAACTAAAGCCTATAAGGCTAGGATATTTTCATTGAAGGAGATTAAGCCTGGGATTGAGACTTAAGTCTCCCTTGGGCGCCCAGCTCTTGTTTCCTCGTCCCGCTTGTGCCGCTGCCCTAGACGTGCGCCGATCACAGCGCCTCCAGCTCGCCGACGTCGAGTCCGCGAGCCACCAGCCACCTCTCATCCTTATCGCCTTCGCCCTCTTCCTCTTCGTAACAAGAGAAGTCCAAAAACATTCAGTATAGTAACTACAGTGCTCAATTCATTACCACGGTTGCTGAAGAAAAGATGTATAAGCTGATGGAGCTTGAGCTTCCATAGCACCCAGAGTATCACCATGATAGGAACCATTTAGAGCAAGTACCTAGAGAGGAATCAGTTGTTAAGAATATATTACGATGCACAAAATAGGCATTTACAGTTATTTATACAACATTTATATTGATTTTCACCTGTAAATAAATACTAAAACATATATGAAATATAATTAATGAAATAAACAAAGGGTTATGGTGATCAACTAAGGTTGACGGTCGTGAAGAATAAACAAAAAACATCATTCTCTGACTGTGAACTGTTTAGTAGTTCAGTCAATAATTAAGGAAGACAAGGATGTTTAGTATGGCCATCACATACCTTCAACTGAATGTTTCTTTCATTTCTTGTACTATTTTCGCCGCCAGAAATAATTCCATGATCAAGACAAAATTTACGAAATGCCATCTTCAGAGCAATTTCAATCGCAGTGGATCCATTGTCTGAATAATAGACTCGAGAAGCCCAACCTGAGAAAAAAAGGAAGTTGTGACACAAATAAGCCAACACAAATATGACAGGCACACGAAAAAGAAATAATGTTATCACCCACATGGATAGAGTTGCAAGAAATAAATAAGAAAACAAAATCATAACACAAATATTGAAATAAAGGAAGAAATAATCATATTGTACAAGGTTAAACTATTGATATGACCCATAAAAGCATGTCCCATTTCACATACACATCCTTATAATCACCTCATTCTTGAGGTAAACATCACATAAGCTCTAGATATATCCAAGAGAAGAAAAGATAATTTGGAAGGTGAGACATATTTCAAGCTCCAAGTCATTTTCATATTAATATGACATCAAATTCATTATAGAGTTTGAATTGAGCCAATGATACAGTCAGTGAAAGAAAAGTTAAATTGACAAACCTTTACCAACTCCTCCAAGTAAAACTTCTGCAGAACGAAGAGCAGGCTCATGAACATTCTCTGGAAACATCACATGACCATATCTTGCAGCAGCATAACCCATATCTCTTGCAAGTTCAATCTAAGGAGTAAAGAGAGAGGGCAGTTTAGGGCTTTAGGCTACAAAAATTGCCTGTCAAAAGTTCCAGTATACAAGTTTAGGCTACAAAAATTGCTTGTCAAAAGTTAAAATACAAAACTGAGTTCTTGTAGCAAAATAAATCACATATGCCGGAAATGTGAGAACAAAACCTGCAAGTTAGAATCAGGCCCTTGAGTCCACCAACTTGCGCATGCATCAAATTGAGGGACGAGCATTTTGTCTTTAATCTACATCAAAGATTTAGAGAATTGATATAATGATCACTTGATCAGCCAACCTTGTTGCACAACCATAACTTCATTACCAATTTATTTTGGAGAAATAATGAAGAGAGAAGAGTAGAACTAGAAAGTGAACAAACCTTGTACACAGAAAAATTCTCACCACAACGTGAATCAATTACTGTAACAGAATCTTGAGGACAAGATTGTGCTGAGTAAAAGGCCACCACAATAAATCCTTCGATTTTCTTTGCATGCTGTTTAACCTCTCTATTCTTCTGGAATGAAATGATTGCAGGGATCTTTAAGAAAATTAAAAGATGAGGATGACTCAGAAAACCAATCAGCCAGGTCATCTGAAGGATCTTCAGGAATTGTGGCAAGGTAAGCACATGTACCCTAAAACAACAAAATCAATAGAGTTTAAAGCTATCATAAACAAAAGCAGAGCAGCAGAACTACTCATTTAATAAAATAAAAAGAATTAAATGGATGGTCATGAATAGAAACCTGTTTCTCAAGTAAGAAAGCAAGAATTTGTCATTTGATAACTCACGATCTTCCAAAATAACTGCGCTCACATCATACCCTCTTAGCAACAAAGTTTCATACGCGGACAAAGTGGATGAAATACCACCAAGACGGCCATCTCCAACAAGAATAGCAGGTAACCTAAAAGGCCTGTCAAGAGTTAAAACAAATCAATAATAGCCAGATAAAGATCAACTCAACAAAGAGACGTTTAAAATGCTCAAGGCTTCAAGCTAACAGTTAACATCAGAAATGTTCAAGGCTGGCAGCTCTTTGTTGGGCAATATGGTGCACAAGAAATGTTGTTTGTTTTGAGACAAAAGAATCAAATCTCCTATTGAGATTATTTGTATGTCCTTTTATATTATTGGGCAGGCTTGCAGAAGCCAGACAAGGAAGGGCAAACGAAGCAAGAAGTGGAGAGCATGAAGGTGACATCGCTCTACTTCCACAAGAAAGTCACCGAGGAAGACGACCAAGATGACCGGCAACTCATCATTCATGGCGCTGGCCGCTGGGTGATCGTCTTCTGTAGTTGTCCTATTTTCCAGCCTGCGTGCTGATAGCAGTGCACCTGGCCTGTATCAGAAAAAGTTGAAGTAGCCGTACATGGGTTGGTGTTTGCTGGTGAACCTTGTTTGTTCTGTTGTCTTGCTTGATGTGTTCGGTAGGGCCAGTGCTGGCTGATCCCTCGATGGTCAGAGGCATGGAAGTCGGGAAGTGTTGGCAGGAAGTTATGTCTGTGAATATGCAAACTTTGTAATTTCATTGCTTTGGTAATGAAATTGGTTTTTACCATGTTGGAAAAAAAACCTTCACAATCATTTCCAATTACCAGTGGAATGTCCTGCATAAGAACGACAGTCCTATTTTGAAGTGGGCAGTTCGCATGATAGAGATAGACTGTGGCTATGGAAATATTAACCAAGCATGGATGTTCATCATTGAAGCTTAGCGTTTAGTCAATCATCCCTTTGTTTGGTTTCGCTTTCTCAGAGCTAAAGAACAGCAAGAGGTTGGAACTGTAATAAGAATTGGTTGTGTGCAAAACTCTTGCAGAGATCGGAATAAACTTCGTTTTTTTCTAAAAATTAATATGGCTGGTACAGAATACCATTAAGACTACGACTTCAATACTAGAGCCTACTAAATTATGCTTCCATTGAGCTACATTTCAGATAGAGTATATGCAACATGCACGAACATCAGATCAATTATCACAATGCTGAATTGCAATGCACAAGCACAACCACCACAGGCAACAAACAAAACCCAAATATCATTTAGTTCATTCTGTCCTAGACACACCATATCCAAATTCAATAAAATCAAGCAAAGAAACAAGGCATGTGTATAAAATCAAAAGCCAAGCTGCAAGGAGTGAAAGGCAAGCACCGGTAGAGGTCGCACTGCAGCGTACCGGAGGCACCGGGGCTGGCAACGCCACCAGCAGTTTCCAGCACCTTCCACACCTCTCCACCCTCCCCAACGCCTTCCTCCAGCAGCCACTGTGCGACGCACCCCTTGACCTCATCGTCCCCCGCCGTCATTCCTTCCCTCTCTGCTGCCAGGTGCGGCGACACCGGCTCCCGCCACGCGTACGCCGTGCGGCACGCGAGCACCTTCGTCTGCTCCGAGGCACCCGCTCCGTAGGTCACCACCTTCTCCTGGCTCTCGTGGAGGGGTTCCACCTTGGCCTCCACGGCGGGTGAAGGGAAGAGGGTGCGGCATGAGGCGACGAGGCGGGTGGCTCGGGGGCAAGGGGAGGCGCGGAGCAGCGCGGGGGTCTTGCTGAAGACGAAGCGCGCGTCGGAGTCAACGGGGTAGCCAGTCTGAAGCGGCTTGAGGTAGTCGACGGACGAGACGGAAGGGGAGGGGGAGGAGAGGAGCGCAGCGGCGAGGCCCGCGGAGACGAGGGTCTTGCCGACGCCGGTGTTGGCGCCAAAAATGGCGAAGGTTGGGTTGGAGAGTGGAACGGAGGCGGCGGTACTAGAGGAGTGGAGGCGCCGGCGGCCGTGGTGGAGGAAGAGGCGGCGAAGCATGGTGGCTGCGGTGCGGGAGGTGGGGGTTTTGGACGGGGTGGAGGTTTGAGCGTGGGCCGTTGGAGGAGCAGCGAAGATTGTGATTGTCTCTTTTTGTTTGACTCTTTTTAGGTGCGTGTCATTATAAAAGATCTAAATGACAGGTGTACCATTTTAATTTTAAAAACTTTCTCAGTACCTTTGTCCGAAGTTTTTTTACCTATGTGTCACTTCCGTTAATTTTGCCTATAACGGCAGCTAACGGCCAGTGAAAAAGACACTTCTGCCCTTCGTTGTAGAATGCATCAAAATTTTCATTCTTTCTCCTCGTGCCACTATAACTTTATTTTTTTCTCTATACCACTATAAAAAAATCACTACAACAGCTTGTATGTGTGCATGTGAATTTTTTTAATAAATATAATAAATTTAAATTAAGAGTTAAATATATTGTTCGTTCATTAACTTTTCTCGTGCTCGAACTAAAAACATGTATCGTGCACAAGGTCGTCATATTTATTTGCACCGTGAGAATCTAGCAACTACTCCCTCCGTCCTGTAATATTTGTACGTCTAGGTTTAGGCACGGGTGTAACACCTCTGGTGTTTAACTGTAATTAACTTGACATGTCATCATCTTAAGCATTAATCATTTCCTGTGATGCATTTGAATTGCCTAATTGCTATGCTTTGATTCCCTTTTTAAAAAAACCCTAAAAGCCCAATTCTCTCTATAAGGGCAAAATGGTAATTTCACCTCTGTGCCTAGTTCTATGTAATTCTTGTTCAAATTTAGTGCCCTGATGTTTGTTGCATTGATCAAAGTTCAAAATCAGATTTGATTTGATTTTCCTTTTGCAAAACCCTAAAATCCCAAATCCTGGATTTATCCCCTTTTTGATAACTTTTTCAAAGTTCAAAATTTTGAGTTGGTTCAAAAAGCAAAGTTGTGAATCTGATCAAGAGGAACAACTTTGGTATTTACAAATTTCAAAGTTTCTATATAAAATTGGAAGTAATTTCAAATTTGTTCAAACTCCAGTTTTTGTCCCTTTTTGAGTTTTCAAAATTAATTCAAAAACTATTGAGTTCAGAAAAAGTGTATATTAGCAAAGTTGTAGGTTTTGTCAATGGAACAACTTTCATATATAAATATTCTCAAGTTTCAGTTTGAAATCCAAAGTAATTTTGATTTGAATCAAATTGGAAAAGTGTCCCCTTTTCTGTTTTTGAATATAGTTCAAAAACTATTTGGAATTTGAAAATGTTCTTATTTACAAAGTTGTAGATCTCATTTTTCTGAGCAACTTTGTTTTTTTGAGTTTTTGTCGCACAGTTCAAATTTTGGGAGAAATTTGCAAAATACAAAAACTAGTCAAAAGTCAAACCCTAGCCCCTACACTGTTCTTCTTCCCCGTAGAGCCAGGGGGAGGGGGGGCCCGGCCATGGCGCCGGCGCTGCGCCTGCAGCGCATACGGCTGCTCCCCACGCGCTTCTGTCCTGCCCTAGCCGCTCCTTGGTCCCCTCCGCACCCGCACGCAAGCGCTGACTCCATCTCTCGGCCCCTACTGCTCCTGCTCGTCACCGCCGCGTGGCCATTGCCGGCGCTGCCTGCGCCCGAGCCCCGGCTGCACGCCAGCGCCTCCGCCAGAGTGCAATCGAGTGCGCGTGCGCTCGCCGAGCTTATCCAGCCATCACCACGGTCTCTACCGGCCGCTATCCGCCTCTATAAAAGCCCCGCCGGAGCCCGAGCTTCTTCCTCAGCTCCGCCGCCGTCGCCACCTCACTCCAGAGCCTCCGTGCTCAACCACCTAGCTCAGAAGCTCCGCCGTGTTCTTGTGCCGCTTCCCCACCCTCCAATTTCACCTCTACCGCCCTCGATCGCCCGGCGTAGCTCGCCGTTGTCATCTCCCGCGAGAACCCGGCGAACTCGGGTTCGTGAAATTCGCCGTCTCCGGCCATGATCATCCCTCACCGACCCCCGTGTCGTGTTCCTTGACTCCGTGTGTAACACCTCTGGTGTTTAACTGTAATTAACCTGACATGTCATCATCATTAGTCATTAATCATTCTTGCTTTGCATTTATGTTTGCCTAGTACTTGTGTAGCAATCTCTTTTCAAAAACCCTAAAAGCCCTAACCTTCCTATAAGGGCAAAAATGGTAATTTCACCTCTGTGCCTAGCTTTGTGTAATTCTTGTTCAGTTGGATGTCTTGAAGTTTTGTTGTGTTGGCCAAAGTTCAAAAATCAAAATCAGATTTCAAATCCTTTTGCAAAACCCTGATTTCCAAACCCTAGATTTTTATCCCTCTTTTTGGTAATTCAAAATTATTCAAAATTTGAGGTTGGTCCAAAAAGCAAAGTTGTAGATCTGGCCAAGAGAAACAACTTTTGTATTTACATTTCAAAGTTTCTGTACAAAGTTTGAAGTAAATCCAAATTCATTCAAATTCCAGTTTTTGTCCCTTTTTGAGTTTTCAAAATTAATTCAAAAACTATTGAGTTTCATAAAAAGTGTATATTAGCAAAGTTGTAGGTTTTGTCAAATGGAACAACTTTCATATATAAAGATTTTCAAGTTTCAGTTTGAAATCCAAAGTAATTTTGATTTGAATCAAATTTGAAAAGTGTCCCCTTTTCTGTTTTTGAATATAGTTCAAAAACTATTTGGAATTTGAAAATGTTCATATTGACAAAGTTGTAGATCTCATTTTTCTGAGCAACTTGGTATTTTGAGTTTTTGTCGCACAGTTCGATTTTGGGAGAATTTTGCAAAATACAAAAACTGGCCAAAAGTCAAACCCTAGCCCCTACACTGTTCTTCTTCCCCGTAGAGCCAGGGGGAGGGGGGGGCCGGCCATGGCGCCGGCGCTGCGCCTGCAGCACATACGGCTGCTCCCCACGCGCCTCTGTCCTGCCCTAGCCGCTCCTTGGTCCCCTCCGCACCCGCACGCGAGCGCTGACTCCATCTCTCGGCCCCTACTGCTCCTGCTCGCCGCGCCGCGTGGCCATTGCCGGCGCTGCCTGCGCCCGAGCCCGGCTGCACGCCAGCGCCTCCGCCAGAGTGCAATCGAGTGCGCGTGCGCTCGCCGAGCTTATCCAGCCCTCACCACGGTCTCTACCGGCCGCTATCCGCCTCTATAAAAGCCCCGCCGGTGTCCGAGCTCCTCACTCACCTCCGCCACCGTGGCCAGCCCACTCCAGACCCTCCGCCGCTCAACCAACTAGCCCAACAGCTCCGTTTTGAGCTCGTGAAGCTTCCCCGCTCTTCAATTTCATCTCTACCGCCTCCTATCGCCCGGCGTAGCTCGCCGTTCCCATCTCCGGCAGAAACCCGGCGAGCTCGGGTTCGTGAAATACTCCCTCTCCGGTCACGGATACCTTCCCCTGACCCCTGTGTCAGCTTCCTCGGTTCCGTGCGACTCTGACCAGGCCCTTGCGGTCTCGTGTGTTACGCAGGGTCGTCGGAGCGCCGCTCGCCGCTCGCCGCCGAAAGAGCTCCACCGAACCACCGCCCCGCCGAGCCCGTCTCCGACCGTGGTAAGCCCTCGAAGCCCCTCGGTCTCTGCCTTTTAACGGCGCAAGCTCGAGCCAGGCCTCGGGCGCACGCGTTCACTGTGGCTCGAGCCAGGCCTCGAGCACACTTTTCCGTCTCGCCCGAGCCAAGCCTCGAGCGGACAGACCCTCACCACTTCGCTCGAGCCAGGCCTCGAGCGGACTCGTGCACCCTCCGCTTCGTCGAGCTAGGCCTCGGACGGACGCTTGCTTTTCCGTCTCGCCCGAGCCTTCCGTCTCGCCCGAGTCCGCTTCGCCCGAGCCTCCGGGCCAGGCCTCGGACGGAGCAGTCACTTCCGACTCGCCCGAGCCCGTTTCGCCCGAGCCCTTCATAGAACGAGCACAGTGCTCTTTTTCCTTTTGGGAGTTGTGAATAGTGTTCTGTTTCTCTTTTTGTGTGAATTAATCTGTTGTTCCTTAAATCCTGATAAAATTATGGTATGCTCCATGCACTGTGTAGTATTTAATAAAAATAAGAAACTTGACTTTTGTGCAAGAATTCAAAAATGTAAAATCCCTCTTTTAATTAATAAATGGATAGTTTTGGATTTTTAGAAAATTATTATAACTCCAAAAATCATGAGACTAATTTTTGTGAGCTTCCTATGCCATGTTTAGTCTCTGGTGAAATTTTGAAGTCTTTTGGAACAAGTTGATTTTTGAGCATTTATCTTTAATTGTTAAATAGTGCCTTTTGCTAATTAATGTCTGGAATTATTTGAGCACCTAATGACCTCCAAAAATTATGAAATTTGTTTTGCCATCTATCTACACCATAATGAACTTATGTGATTAATTTGGTTTTTTGGAACAACTTCATAAAATGACCTTTTTAAATAATTAAGGAAAATAGAAAGAGTGATTAGGGTTCATGTTGTATGCCCTGTTTTGCATTGTTCATGCTAGCATACTCATGTGCATGCATCATTGCATTCGTATAGTCACCGAAGAAGGAGTCAAGATCGAGGGAGCCGCCGACGAACCTGTCCCCGAGGCTACCCCGAGCTCCGACAACTGCTCCGCCGCCTTCGAGCCTGCCCTCTTTGCTCTTCAAGGCAAGCCCCGGTGCATTTAACCCTTTCCTTGAATTTATAAAATGATTTCCTTAAATGCTTTGAGTTAAATTATTGCATTAGGTTTATAGGAGTTGTGTGCTATCCTAATTGATGCACTATCCACCTTGACCACTGATACACCTGATACCTGCTGTTCAAAAGTATGAGAAAAATGCTTAGCAATGCTTATTGAATTAGACTTTGCAATAAAATGCCATTTTAAAAGTGTGATCACTTAAGAATGTTTATGGGAATTTGGTCTTACTCCCCGGCTGTTGGCTAGGTATCTGATCCGTACCTAGTCAATAACGAGGAGAGGTGTCCGAGCGTACGGTGCCGTCATGTTGTAGTCCGGGACTCAACAGTTGACACCGACGGGACAGGGTTAAAAAACTGACAGGACTATTACGCTTGGGTGAGATATAACCAAGGTATAGTTCTGGCTAGAAAATTAGGGACCATCCGTATGGGGGCTGCTGGTCAAGACTTGTAACTATTCACATACTTCGGAAAGCTCTGGCTCCGAGAAATCCTTGATTGGGACCGACAACCGCGCACTGGGAGTGGAGAGATGGCGGAAGTAGCATGTACCCACGTGGTCGTCGTACCTGGAAAGGAGTGGTGTACTGTACTTCCGGGTGGCGTAGGACCGGGTCCAATCTTGGAGGAATCGTGGTAGACGAGTTGGCATATGCAAGCTTGAGTGCTACATATGCAGTGTGGATAGGGATCCTCAGCTGAGTATTATTTATCCGGATTAACGTTGCTCCTCGGTTATGGAGACTTGGTCCACTGACTGTCAACGGAGAGTGGTTCTCAACTAGGAATGTTTTGAAATGTAAAATGAATCATGAATGATGAAAATTGAGGAATACTGAATCTTTCCAAATAAAATAAGGTCTACAAAAATGCTTTTCTGCAAAATACTTGATCTTGCTTAAACCTTACCTTGACTACCCTAAGCCTCTCATTCCTGAGTCTTCTCCCTTTTTCTTTAGTCGGGTAAGTCTTGTTGAGTACCCCAGTACTCAGGGTTGTTACCCATGCTGCAGGTATGACAGAGTCCCCGATGTGTCTTGCCCCCTGCTGCGTGACCATCGTCCAGGAAGAGGCGCGATGAGGCCGAAGAATAGTTGTACACCCTCGGGCTGGGTGATTATAAGTATCTTTGCTGTTCTCCACTTTGTTGCCTATGTTTATGTCTATTATCAAAAACTTGGTCTGTAATAACTGCACCTTAATTTCTATTTGGAACCTGTTTTGTAAAACTATTGTTATTTAAGTCTTCCGCTCAGTATTCCGATGTTATTGGTAAAAGTATGCAATGCTGTAACTGAATTGTGAGATGATCCTGCGGACATTGGGCACTGATGTAGCCCGGTGGCGAACAGGTCTTAATCACATGGAACATGGGTTCGGCTGTCAGAGGTTGACAGGGACACGTGGGCCATGGGATTAGGGTCGTTCCGTCACACCGTGCGACTCTAACCCGGGCCTCGTGGTCGCTTATCTTGCGCAGGATCGCCGGCCGTCGATCACGCCGTGTGCCGTCCGCCGCTCCCGCCGACCGGCCGCTCCGTCCATCCCCGTTCCTCACCGAGCTGCCCAACCGACTCCGGTGAGCTCCCTTATGCTCCTAGGTGTTGGTTTCGCCCCGGACCTCTGGTCTGGTTTGGCCGGCGTGCCGAGCGCCGCCCGCTTATGGTCCGGCGACGAGCTCCCGCCGTCGTGTGTCTTTTTCTTTTTATTTTTAAGATGTGAATAGTGTTCTGTTTTCTCTTTTTGTATGATTTCTGTGTTGATCCAAAAATTCTGAAATTTTTGTGGTAGACTCTTTATGCTCTGTAGTATTTTATAAAAATATGAAACTTGAGTTTTGTGCAAAAATTTGAAAAGGTAAAATTCCCCTTTTAATTGAAAAATGAAGGTTTTGGTATTTTTGGAGAGTGATCTATAACTCCAAAAATCTTGAGATAAATTTTTGTGACCTTGTTATAACATGCTAAACCTCTGGTAAAATTTTGAAGTCATTTGGAGCAAGTTAATTTGAGCTTTTATTTTAATTAAGGAATAGTGCCTTTTGTTAATTAAATGTTTAGATTTAATTGAGCACCTTAATGACCTCCAAAAATTATGAAATTGTTTTCCATCTGTTTATGCCTTAATAAACTTATGTGATTATTTGGTAATTTTTGGAGCAACTTCATAAAATGACCTTTTAAATAAATTAAGAAAATGGAAAAGGTGGATTAGGGTTGGTAATAAGTGTTTAATGATGTGATCTTTGGATTGATTGATGTTCATAGACCCCTACCTTTGGTCTATGATGTTTGCGATGCTATGTTTGGATGATGCTTAGGATAATTATAATAAGGTCTAGTTTAATCAATATTGCTTAAGAAGAAGAAATGGTTACCTTTTATGCTCAACCTAGATTTCGATTATGCCTTGCCTAAGAGTAATCTAGAATCAGTGGAATTGTCTTGCACCATAAGTCCAAATCATCATTTCATGAGCATTCATCATTGCATCCGTATAGTTGACGAAGAAGGTACCAGAGTCGAGGCCGCTGTTGACGAACCAACTCCCGAAGCGACCCCGAGCTCCGACACCTATACCTACCCCGAGTCTGCTCTTTTTGCCATCCAAGGCAAGCCCCGGTGCATTTAAACCTACCTTGTTTTATAAATGTTTTCTTTAAATGTTTTACTATTGCATTAGGTAATAGGAGTTGTGTGATGCTACTACTTCTTGCATTACCCACCCACCAAAGATACACCTGTCCTGTTCTCAAAATGTTGCAAAATGCTTAGCAATGCTATTCAATAGATTTGCAATAAAAATGTCAATTTCAAAAAGTGTGATCACTTTAAGAATGTTTATGGGAATTGGCTTTACTCCCGTCTACTGGCTAGTTACCTGATCCGTACCTAGTCAATAGCGAGGAGAGGTTGTCCGAGCGTACGGTGCCGTCATGTTGTAGTCCGGGACTCAACAGTTGACACCGACGGGACAGGTTGAAAAACTGACAGGACTATTACGCTTGGGTGAGATATGACCAAGGTATAGTTCTGGCTGGAAAATTAGGGACCATCCGTATGGGGGCCTGCTGGTCAAGACTTGTAACTATTCACATACTTCGGAAAGCTCTGGCTCCGAGAAATCTTGATTGGGACCGACAACCGCGCACTGGGAGTGGAGAGATGGCGGAAGTAGCATGTACCCACGTGGTCGTCGTACTGGAAAGGAGTGGTGTACTGTACTTCCGGGTGGCGTAGGACCGGGTCCAATCTTGGAGGAATCGTGGTAGACGAGTTGGCATATGCAAGCTTGGGTGCTACATATGCAGTGTGGATAGGGATCCTCAGCTGAGTATTATATCCGGAATTAACGTTGCTCCTCGGTTATGGAGACTTGGTCACTGACTGTCAACGGAGAGTGGTTCTCAACTAGGAATGTTTTGAAATGTAAAATGAATCATGAACGATGAAGAATTGAGGAATACTGAATCTTTCAAAATAAAATAAGGTTTACAAAATGCTTTTCTGCAAAATACTTGATCTTGCTTAAGCCTTACCTTGACTACCCTAAGCCTCTCATTCCTGAGTCTTCTCCCTTTTCTTTAGTCGGGTAAGTCTTGTTGAGTACCCCAGTACTCAGGGTTTGTTACCCATGTTGCAGGTATGCCTGAGTCCCCGATGTGTCTCGCACCCTGTTGCGTAACCTTCGTCCAGGAAGAGGCCGATGAGGCCGATGAGTAAATGTGCACCCTCGGGCTGGGTGTTACATGTATCTTTATGTTAATGTTTCCGCTACGTTGTCTACTTTGAATTTCCCGAAAATGGTTTGTAATAACCATACTCCTTACCTCATTTGAAACCTCGGTTTGTAAAACTATTGTTATTAAAGTCTTCCGCTCTTTATTCCGATGTTATTTGTAAAAGTATGCAATGCTGTAACCGAATTGTGAGATGATCCTACGGACATTGGGCACTGATGTAGCCCGGTGGCGAACAGGTCTTAATCACATGGAACATGGGTTCGGCTGTCAGAGGTTGACAGGGACACGTGGGCCATAGGATTAGGACCGTTATGTCACAACGGGTACCAAGATAGAACCAAAATGATGAAACTGCCCTTACAATATTTGCACAGTAAAACATCAGTCCATCGACGTACGCAAGGCTGCAGCTGCTGCACTCGTCGTCTTGCCCTACGTGCTGGCCTACTGGAGGCTGCAGACAACCACGAGACGAGGAGCTTCTGGTGAGCCTCTGTAGCAGTCGAGGGAGATCGAGACGAGCAAATGTTGTTTCTATTGTTTTTTTTATGTTGACATAAATTAATTTTTTATTTTTTGGTCTTAGCTGTTGCTAGTACGCTGTGATGTGATAGTTTACAGTGACCTTTTATTATGGGAAAAATTCAAACCGTAAACGTATGGTTATTATGGGACAGAGGGAGTAGCAAGTAGCAGCTACATGCACGAGAAAATTTAATGAACAAACGATATATTTAACTCTTAATTTAAATTTTTTATATTTATTAAAAAAATCACATGCACACATACTCCTTCCGTATCACAAATAGAAGTCCTTTAGGACAGCGACACGGTCTCCAAAACATAACTTTGACCACTTATTTTTTAAAAAAATTATTGTAAAGTGGTATATGTATATTTTATGAAAGTATTTTTCAAGACAATTTATTTATATGATTTTTACGTCTCTAAACTCAATAATTTAAAAGTTATTCATAAGTTATATCCCAATGTTTAACCTAAACTTTTTTCAAAAGGACTTCTATTTCGATACGGAGGGAGTACAAGCTCTTACAGTGATTTTTTGTATAGTGTTATAGAGAAAAAATGAAGTTATAGTGACATCAGGAGAAGAATGGAAATTTTATGCATTCCAGCTAAGGACAGAAGCGTCTTTCCACTAGCCGTTAGCTGCCGTGTGACACCCCATTTTAAGAACAAAATTGGAGCACAATATATGTATGCCAGGATCAATTTTCATACATATATCCACATCATAGTAAATATCAAAACAATGCTTTATTAATAATAACGAACTTTATTACATAAATGACCCTCGGGTCTGAATAAAAAAAAGTGCAGACTCTCATGATAACAGACGCTAATGAAGACTCTGAAGTAGTCGCGGAAGTCTGGACTCCATCTCCACAGGAAGGTCGACCGGGGGTAGCGCCATCCTAGTACAGGTCGTCAGGGTCGAAGCCACCGTCCTCTGGATACTCCGGCTCCTCGTGAACGTAGCCACCAGTGTCTCCGTAATCGCCAGCGTCTGGGTGGGGTAGCAGGGGGACAAAGAGGAAGGGTGAGTACATCGAAATGTACTCCGCAAGTGTAGGAAATAAATGCTTATGAGGCTTATAACAAAGGTAGGCTGACTTTGTTTGACTCAAGCGCCTAAAGCGACACATCCTATTAATCCTATTAATCCTATGCACCTATTTACTAGGTTATAGACAGACACTGTAGAAAAGTAACAACACTCGGAGTCACACCGAGTAACCAACACTTGGAGTCGCACCAAGTACCCCACACCTGAAGTCCATCAGGCACCGCACCTGAAGTCCATCAGATGACCCGAAACAGTAACCAGTAACCAACTAATCTCAAAGAGTCCAAGCCCGCTCGTGACCGTGAGCACGGCTGATATATCAGTTTTACACTCTGCAGAGGTTGCACATCGTTACCCATGAGTCGTGCAGATCCCGTCACGCTAAACACTGCCAAGGTGCATAGCAGGTTGCACTGCAAGGCCTTTACAAAACTCCCTCCAAGTCCGTTTTACACGTTCACTAAGGTTTCACCGCTAACAGTGGATATACGCACCACTGCAGAAGCCCCCTCTTGTGCCACAAATCCAACCCCGTGTAAACCCTCAACTTGGAGGCAATTAATTACTTGGCCAGGTCCAGCCCATCCAGATCCCATGGTTGCGCTGTCAAGCCGGGTTACATGCTCTGAGAACCGGGTCCTAGGGATCCAGGCAGGATAAATCTAGCACGAGCCCCGAACCAAAAACCAAAAAGAGCTGCCAAGTCCATGGCACAAAACCACCAATACGGTTCCATCCTGCCGGATTTACCTAATAACCATGTTACAAAAATTACCATCTCCACATTCGTTCCATAGTTCATTAATCAAGCTTATAAACATTTAACTCTCATCCCAACCATGACTGCAGGGCTAAGCAAGACTTCTACCCGAACAACCCAAAACAGGCGACAAGGATAATATAATAATAACTAGTAAACCATAGCATGGGATTCAGATTAATGACAAGCATGCATCTACAAGATCTAACTACTCTAGTACCAAAAGTAAAATAAAGTAGGTGCAAGATGTTCAAGGACACTTGCCTTCGGACTGGGTCGAATCTGCAGGGTCACAGGAAGGGTCAGGAGCGTCCTCGTACTCCGCACTCTCTGGCCCAATCATCATACATGGCACAATACAATAGAAATAAATAACAGTACAACAATCAGTATCAAAACAGTAAACCAACAGTTCTACTGCGTAGAGAACAAAATTATGAAACTAACGCAAGTTGAACGGGTCGAATCGGAGTTAAAACGCAAAAGTTATAAGCGTTTGAAGTTTAGTGGCAAAACTGTAAATAAACCGAAGTCATTTTCGAATTTTAAATAAAAGAAAACTGAATTTTAATTGCATCTGGACCGGGCCTCATTTTCGGGAAAGTTCAAGGGCTAGGGTGCTATTTCCGCAAGACTCAGTGAACAGGTCCCCTGGACGGCGGGTTTATTCGGAGAAACAACAGGGGTTTATTTGCAAACTGGGCGTGGCCGGTTGACTCAGCGCCCTGCGGCTGATGTGGTCGCCACGCGGCACGCGGTGGTTTGCCCGGTGCACCACGCGTCCGCGGACCGGGTGAGCTGGCCCGTATGGACCCAGTCCACGCGGCTGCGCAACCCGGTGCATACCCTTTCGACCTAGCTTCTAATCGTGGCCACCCAAATAAGATCGGACGGCGTAGGAGCGTTTGGGGAGTGGTGGCGGCGCCGGTGCCAGGTGAGACGGCGGCGCGCTGAGGTCCTTACGGCGGCGCCATGGCCGGGGCAATCGGAATCCGGCTACAGGTCGTTAGAGGCCTAGGGGTGAATAGGGAAAAGGGAGTGGAGCTCACCGCGGTTCGTCTGGACGAGTTAGCGACGTCGGGGAGGGCTCGGAGAGGTGGAGACCGCGGTGGAGACCGTGCTGCGGCTGGAAACTTCGGCGAGGTCGAGGGCAGGGCCTCCAGGCGAAGTCGTACCCCGGGGCGACTTCTCGGACGCGGTGGTGCACTGCGAAGCCACTGGAGGGAGCTCGGGGTGGATCCAGACGTCGGCTCGGGATGAACCGCGAGTTTCAAGATGGCTATGGTGGCGGGGTGGCTCGGGGAGGAGAGAGGTTAGGGTTTTAGGGAGGTAGATCACGCGCGGGGCTTTGTAGAGGTTTAAGAGGCAGATAGGAAGGGGTGGCGGCGGCTTGATCAGGAGGTTGGTGCGCGCGGGTAGGGCGGGGAGGAGTTCGGTGCGGAAAGGGAGGCGCGTGCGAGGGAGGAGGGATAGAGCTGACAGGTGGGGCTCGGGGATCAGCGAGAGGAGATGGTCTGACATGCGGGGCCGGTTGGAAGTGAGGGAGAGAGGGGGTGCGGCGAGCGTTGCTGTGGCGGGCCGGCTGCGCGCGCGCGCGGGGCTGCTGGGCCGCGCGGAGTGGGGAGCGGCCGGCTGGTGCGGTGGTGAGGGGAGGAGGGGAGCGGGCCGCCTGGGGTGGCCGTGGGCCGGTGGGAGGGCTGAGAGGAGAGGGTGAGGTTTTGTCTTTTTTTTTTTCTTTTTTCAAACTTTTGCAAATCCTTTTGAAATCCCCATCAAAACATTTTGAACTAAATATATTTTGAAAAGGTTTTGGAAATATTTTCCTAGGTTTTGAAAATAAAACTTTGAATTTGATTTTATAAAGTTTTAATAAATATTTTATTTGTTTTCTAAATAGAATAAAACGATTCGCCCTATACGGGTTTTAACAAATTTATTTCCACACAATAAAATATGCGAAGGCATGAATGCAACATGTAAATGATAAACAAATTTTATTTTCCTCCTCTAATTAAACTAGCCAACCTAATTAATTTCTAATTCCTTTTATTAAATTGGGGAAAAATTAAATCAGGGTGTTACAAACCTACCCCCCTTAGAAGAATCTCGTCCTCGAGATTAGGAAGAGTCGGTGAAGAGATGAGGAAAATCTGCCCGAAGATCATCTTCCTTCTCCCATGTGGCTTCTTCTTCGGAGTAATGCTTCCATTGCACCTTGCAGATTTTAATCCTCTTGTTGCGAGTGCCCCGTTCCATCGTGTCTAGGATCTTGATCGGCTCAGAGAATGTCAGATCATCTCTCAGATCAAGCTCCTCAAGTGGCAACTGCTCCTCTGGAACTCGGAGGCATCTCTTCAGCTGGGATACATGGAACACATTATGAATACCTGCCAGACGTGCAGGCAACTCCAGCTGATAAGCAACTGCACCTTTCTTGTCAATCACCTTGAAAGGGCCAATGAACCTCGGAGATAGCTTTCCTTTAACATTAAACCTCCGAAGACCTCTGAAGGGTGACACCTTCAGATAGACATAGTCCCCAATCTGGAACTCCAGCTCACGTCGTCTGACATCTGCATAACTCTTCTGTCTAGACTGAGCTGTCTTCAGGTTGCTTCGGATCTGCCTGACCTGTTCTTCAGCTTCTTCTATAGACTCGGGGCCAAAGACTTTCCTTTCTCCAACCTGATTCCAGAACAGAGGTGTTCTGCACTTCCTGCCATATAGTGCCTCAAACGGTGACATCTTCAGACTGGCCTGATAGCTGTTGTTATATGAAAATTCTGCATACGGCAGACTCACATCCCAACTCTGGCTATTCTGGAGTGCACTGGCTCTCAACATATCCTCCAGAATCTGATTCACCCTTTCTGTCTGACCATCGGTCTGAGGATGATAAGCTGAACTGAAACTAAGGCGAGTGTCCATAGACTCATGCAACCGCTTCCAGAATCTGGATGTGAACTGTGTACCTCTGTCAGATACTATGATCTTAGGTACTCCATGCAAGCATACAATGCGGGACATATACAGCTCTGCCAGCTTCGGACCCTGATATGTCTCCTTGACCGGAATGAAGTGAGCCACCTTGGTCAAACGATCCACTATGACCCAGATAGAGTTATCCAGACTGTGTCCTGGGCAAACCAGTGATAAAATCCATGCTGATCTGTTCCCATTTCCATTCTGGAATCTGCAGGGGCTGTAGCAAACCAGCTGGTCTCTGATGTTGGGCCTTAACCCTCTGACAGGTGTCACACAAGGCCACATACTCTGCTACATCTCTCTTCATCCCATACCACCAGTAATACTGCTTCAGATCCTGGTACATCTTGGTACTGCCTGGATGGAGAGAGTAGGCTGAATCATGAACTTCCCTCAGAATCAACTCCTTGATAGCCTTTACATCGGGAACACAGATCCTGCCTCTGAACCACAAAACACCCTGATCATCCTCCGTGAATCCAGGGGCTTTGTCTTCCTTGATCAACTGTCTGACCTCTAGCAAGTACTCATCAGTGAGCTGCCCTGCTCGGATATCACGCTCCAAGGTCGAATCAACCTCCAAGGCCACTGCATCAGTATGACCAAGAATACCCAAGTTGAGCTTCTCAAACTCCTCATGCAACTCGGGCTGCTGCTCCTTGATCTCAAGCACATTGCAGTAGACCTTTCTGCTCAAGGCATCTGCAACAACATTCGCCTTGCCCGGATGATAGTTGATACTCAGATCATAATCTTTGATCAACTCTAGCCATCTCCGTTGGCGGAGATTCAGATCTGGCTGGGTGAAGATGTACTTCAAGCTCTTGTGATCAGTGTATATCTCCGTCTTCTTCCCCATCAGATAGTGCCTCCAGATCTTCAGAGCATGAACAACCGCTGCCAACTCTAGATCATGTGTAGGATAATTCAGCTCATGCTTCCTGAGCTGCCTCGAGGCATAGGCAATCACACGACCTTCCTGCATAAGCACACATCCCAGACCCTGTCGCGAAGCATCACAATAGACCGTGAAGTTCTTCTGGACATCTGGCATGACAAGAATAGGAGCAGAGGTCAATCTCGCTTTCAGCTCCTCGAAACCAGTCTGGCATTCAGGGGACCATACAAACTTGGCACCCTTCTCAGTCAATCTCGTCATCGGCTTCACGATCTTGGAGAATCCCTCAATGAATCTGCGATAATATCCTGCCATACCGAGGAAACTCCGAATCTCAGTAACGCTCTCAGGTACCTTCCAGTCCAATATATCTTGGACCTTGCCTGGATCCACTGATACACCACCCTCTGAGATGATATGCCCCAAATACGCTACCTTCTTCAACCAGAACTCGCATTTGCTCAGCTTCGCATACAACTGATGCTCTCTGAGCTTCTGCAACACTAATCTCAGATGCTTCTCATGTTCTTCTTCAGTCTTCGAGAATATCAGGATATCATCAAGGAACACCACGACGAACAGATCCAAAAACTCCATGAAGACCTTGTTCATCAGATACATGAAGAAAGCTGGGGCATTAGTCAAGCCGAAGGACATCACTGTGTACTCATATAGCCCATATCGAGTTACGAATGCCGTCTTCGGGATATCAGCTTCACGAATCTTCAGCTGATTATAACCTGTTTGCAGGTCAATCTTTGAGAACACATGAGCACCCTTCAACTGATCAAACAGATCATCAATGCGAGGAATCGGGTACTTGTTCTTGATGGTAGCTTCATTTAATGCGCGGTAATCAACGCACATCCGCAGACCTCCATCCTTCTTCGGAACAAAGATCACAGGGGCTCCCCACGGGGATGTACTAGGACGAATATGCCCCTTCTCTAACTGCTCTTGGATCTGCGTCTTCAGCTCGGCTAGCTTTTCGGCATCCATTCTATATGGTCGCCTGTATATAGGTGCAGTGCCAGGAACTAAATCAATAGAGAACTCAATCTCACGATCAGGTGGCATACCTGGCACTTTCTGGAAGACATCAGGGAACTCCTTAACAACTCGGATATCAGGTACCACGACTGCCTCATACACTCTGGCTGCCTTCATCATCCTTGGCGGTGCCTGATATAGAACCTCGGTGCCGTCTGGATGCTTCACCGTGATGGTCCGTTGAGCACAATCGATAATGCCATGATATCTGCCCAACCAGTCCATACCCAGAATAATATCCACCTCTTGCGACTCCAGGACGACGAGATGAGAAGGGAAGGCTACCCCCCTTATGAATAAGCTTACATTGGGGCATATATACTCTGTCAACATTTCTCCTCCAGGAGACTTGACTAGCAGCTTGCTTTTCAACAAAGACTTAGGCAGGTTACATCTTGCTATGCATGGTGCTGATATGAATGAATGCGATGCCCCAGAATCGAACAACACAGTAACAGGATATGCGTCAATGGAGAACGTACCAATCACCACATCGGGAGCCTCCTGAGCTGACTCCAGTGCCACATGGTTCACCTTCCCATGCCTGAAGTTCTGGCCACCATTCCTGTTCTGGTTCTGCTGTCGAGGTGCTGGTGGAGCCTGCTGCCTGGTCGGGCACTGGTTGGCCAAGTGCCCAAGCTGGTGGCACTTGTAGCACGGACCAAGCTGACCTGCCCCCTGTGCTGGACGGGCCTGCTGCGGAGCTGGAAGACCCTGGCGAGGTGCCTGAGCCTGGCGGGGCTGCTGCTGCTGCTGAGGTGGAGCCTGGTACTGTGGAGCTGGGTGCCTGTACTGAGGAGCGGGCTGCCGGGACTGGGGCGGGCGGTACTGCTGCTGCTGGGGAATCTGCCTGGAAGCTGAGGCAGGTGGAGCGTAGCGGGGACGAGTAGAGCTGCCTGAGGACTGTCCCTGGTACGTCATCTTCCTCTTGCGATCTGCATCGAGGTCCTTCCGTTCCTTCTCCACCGCGAAGGCACGGTCAACCAGCTTCTGAAATGAGGAATACTCATTTGAAGCTAGGGCATAGCGGAGTCCTGGGTTAAGCCCATGCCTAAAGCAGATAACAGTTTTATCATTTATTAGGTAACGAAAAGAATGAACAAGGGTATATGAAGAATATATTTAATATGAAAGAATGACAGAGATCTTGCCTGAAGCACTCCTGCTTCTTATCATCCGTGTCCACGTCATCTGGGGCGTAACGGGACAGCTGGCTGAACCGCGTGAGATACTCACGCACTGTCATCGCGCCCTGCCTGAGATCCTGGAACTCGCGGCGCTTCACCCTGATCTCGCCGAGAGGGACGTACTGGTCGCGGAATGCCCTGCGGAACTCCTCCCAAGTGATCGAGTCGGCGTCCGCATGAGCTGCGGTGTACGCAGTCCACCAGTTCTTCGCCGGGCCCTGAAGCTGGTGCGAGGCGTAGAGGGCCTTATCAAGGTCCCCGACATGGGCAAGCTGCAACTTGCCTGTAATCGTCTCGAGCCAATCATCTGCATCCATTGGCTCTATGGCGTGGTGGAACACTGGAGGGCGCGTCGTCATGAAGCTCCTGAGGGTGTCATCCGGTCGGGGTGGCTGTGCAGCTCCTGCACCCTGAGCACCCTGGGCAGCCTGCGCCATCTGCTGCATGTGCTGCATGATCTGGGCCATGTTCTGCATCATCTCATTCTGCACCTGGGCCATCTGGAGCGGGTCGTACGGAGGCGGAGGTGGAGGTGGATGAGGATGGGGCGGCTGGTTGCCACCTGCCCCGCTCCCGCCAGCGTGACCGGCGTTACCCGCGCTGCTCCTGGTGTCAACCATCTGTTACATTTTCCAGGAGTAAGAGTGAGATATGATAAATAGATATATAACAACCCTGGTTTGGTTAATTAATTCGATTAGTAAAACATTTTAACAAATGATGTCGCTGCAACCTGACGGTCACAACACACCAACAATCATTACAAAGAACCGAATCAAAACATGTGCACAAGTACATGTCAATCAACGTGCTACGAATTCAAACAATTATGGTGGGCATCCTACTATTGGAGGACCTACTTTGAAACAAAGTTTGAATTTTCAGCAGAGAAAGGGTCTACAGAAGTGAGAAAAGAGATGGGGCTTTTAAAAATAGTTTTGTAAACTCGACGACTGACTAGGGTAGCGTCCTACGGTCAACACGGCTCCGATACCACTCTGTGACACCCCAATTTTAAGAACAAAATTGGAGCACAATATATGTATGCCAGGATCAATTTTCATACATATATCCACATCATAGTAAATATCAAAACAATGCTTTATTAATAATAACGAACTTTATTACATAAATGACCCTCGGGTCTGAAATAAAAAAAAGTACAGACTCTCATGATAACAGACGCTAATGAAGACTCTGAAGTAGTCGCGGAAGTCTGGACTCCATCTCCACAGGAAGGTCGACCGGGGGTAGCGCCATCCTAGTACAGGTCGTCAGGGTCGAAGCCACCGTCCTCTGGATACTCCGGCTCCTCGTGAACGTAGCCACCAGTGTCTCCGTAATCGCCAGCGTCTGGGTGGGGTAGCAGGGGGACAAAGAGGAAGGGTGAGTACATCGAAATGTACTCCGCAAGTGTAGGAAATAATGCTTATGAGGCTTATAACAAAGGTAGGCTGACTTTGTTTGACTCAAGCGCCTAAAGCGACACATCCTATTAATCCTATTAATCCTATGCACCTATTTACTAGGTTATAGACAGACACTGTAGAAAAGTAACAACACTCGGAGTCACACCGAGTAACCAACACTTGGAGTCGCACCAAGTACCCACACCTGAAGTCCATCAGGCAACCGCACCTGAAGTCCATCAGATGACCCGAAACAGTAACCAGTAACCAACTAATCTCAAAGAAGTCCAAGCCCGCTCGTGACCGTGAGCACGGCTGATATATCAGTTTTACACTCTGCAGAGGTTGCACATCGTTACCCATGAGTCGTGCAGATCCCGTCACGCTAAACACTGCCAAGGTGCATAGCAGGTTGCACTGCAAGGCCTTTACAAAACTCCCTCCAAGTCCGTTTTACACGTTCACTAAGGTTTCACCGCTAACAGTGGATATACGCACCACTGCAGAAGCCCCCTCTTGTGCCACAAATCCAACCCCGTGTAAACCCTCAACTTGGAGGCAATTAATTACTTGGCCAGGTCCAGCCCATCCAGATCCCATGGTTGCGCTGTCAAGCCGGGTTACATGCTCTGAGAACCGGGTCCTAGGGATCCAGGCAGGATAAATCTAGCACGAGCCCCGAACCAAAAACCAAAAAGAGCTGCCAAGTCCATGGCACAAAACCACCAATACGGTTCCATCCTGCCGGATTTACCTAATAACCATGTTACTACAAAATTACCATCTCCACATTCGTTCCATAGTTCATTAATCAAGCTTATAAACATTTAACTCTCATCCCAACCATGACTGCAGGGCTAAGCAAGACTTCTACCCGAACAACCCAAAACAGGCGACAAGGATAATATAATAATAACTAGTAAACCATAGCATGGGATTCAGATTAATGACAAGCATGCATCTACAAGATCTAACTACTCTAGTACCAAAAGTAAAATAAAGTAGGTGCAAGATGTTCAAGGACACTTGCCTTCGGACTGGGTCGAATCTGCAGGGTCACAGGAAGGGTCAGGAGCGTCCTCGTACTCCGCACTCTCTGGCCCAATCATCATACATGGCACAATACAATAGAAATAAATAACAGTACAACAATCAGTATCAAAACAGTAAACCAACAGTTCTACTGCGTAGAGAACAAAATTATGAAACTAACGCAAGTTGAACGGGTCGAATCGGAGTTAAAACGCAAAAGTTATAAGCGTTTGAAGTTTAGTGGCAAAACTGTAAATAAACCGAAGTCATTTTCGAATTTTAAATAAAAGAAAACTGAATTTTAATTGCATCTGGACCGGGCCTCATTTTCGGGAAAGTTCAAGGGCTAGGGTGCTATTTCCGCAAGACTCAGTGAACAGGTCCCCTGGACGGCGGGTTTATTCGGAGAAACAACAGGGGTTTATTTGCAAACTGGGCGTGGCCGGTTGACTCAGCGCCCTGCGGCTGATGTGGTCGCCACGCGGCACGCGGTGGTTTGCCCGGTGCACCACGCGTCCGCGGACCGGGTGAGCTGGCCCGTATGGACCCAGTCCACGCGGCTGCGCAACCCGGTGCATACCCTTTCGACCTAGCTTCTAATCGTGGCCACCCAAATAAGATCGGACGGCGTAGGAGCGTTTGGGGAGTGGTGGCGGCGCCGGTGCCAGGTGAGACGGCGGCGCGCTGAGGTCCTTACGGCGGCGCCATGGCCGGGGCAATCGGAATCCGGCTACAGGTCGTTAGAGGCCTAGGGGTGAATAGGGAAAAGGGAGTGGAGCTCACCGCGGTTCGTCTGGACGAGTTAGCGACGTCGGGGAGGGCTCGGAGAGGTGGAGACCGCGGTGGAGACCGTGCTGCGGCTGGAAACTTCGGCGAGGTCGAGGGCAGGGCCTCCAGGCGAAGTCGTACCCCGGGGCGACTTCTCGGACGCGGTGGTGCACTGCGAAGCCACTGGAGGGAGCTCGGGGTGGATCCAGACGTCGGCTCGGGATGAACCGCGAGTTTCAAGATGGCTATGGTGGCGGGGTGGCTCGGGGAGGAGAGAGGTTAGGGTTTTAGGGAGGTAGATCACGCGCGGGGCTTTGTAGAGGTTTAAGAGGCAGATAGGAAGGGGTGGCGGCGGCTTGATCAGGAGGTTGGTGCGCGCGGGTAGGGCGGGGAGGAGTTCGGTGCGGAAAGGGAGGCGCGTGCGAGGGAGGAGGGATAGAGCTGACAGGTGGGGCTCGGGGATCAGCGAGAGGAGATGGTCTGACATGCGGGGCCCGGTTGGAAGTGAGGGAGAGAGGGGTGCGGCGAGCGTTGCTGTGGCGGGCCGGCTGCGCGCGCGCGCGGGGCTGCTGGGCCGCGCGGAGTGGGGAGCGGGCCGGCTGGTGCGGTGGTGAGGGGAGGAGGGGAGCGGGCCGCCTGGGGTGGCCGTGGGCCGGTGGGAGGGCTGAGAGGAGAGGGTGAGGTTTTGTCTTTTTTTTTCTTTTTTCAAACTTTTGCAAATCCTTTTGAAATCCCCATCAAAACATTTTGAACTAAATATATTTTGAAAAGGTTTTGGAAATATTTTCCTAGGTTTTGAAAATAAAACTTTGAATTTGATTTTATAAAGTTTTAATAAATATTTTATTTGTTTTCTAAATAGAATAAAAACGATTCGCCCTATACGGGTTTTAACAAATTTATTTTCCACACAATAAAATATGCGAAGGCATGAATGCAACATGTAAATGATAAACAAATTTTATTTTCCTCCTCTAATTAAACTAGCCAACCTAATTAATTTCTAATTCCTTTTATTAAATTGGGGAAAAATTAAATCAGGGTGTTACATGTCGTTACCGGTAAATTAACGGAAGTGGCACACAGATAAAGAAACTTCGGACAAGGTACTGAGAAGTTTTAAAATTGCAATGGTACACAGGTCATTTGGATCTTTTATAATGGCACGTAGGTAAAGCTCTTTTTGTTTAGGGGATAGGATGAAATCGGGATTGGAGGATTCTATCACTGTTTTCCAATGGTATATGCTTTCATTTTAGGTTCCGACTAAATCGGGAATTTAGTTGGGTGTCAACTTTTAAATTGTTATTTTTAGGGTATAGTACTCCTCCCTCCATCCCAAATTATAAAAGTCATTCCAAAAATCTTAGAAAGTCAAAGTTTTTCAATTTAACCAATTTATGTAATAAGATGATAACATTTATATACCAATTAAGGGGGTGTTTGGTTCCCATCCCCTAAAGTTTAGTCACTAAAGTTCCAAACACCCCCACTAAAAGTCACTTTTAACACTACAACTCTAGTCACCTCCACTCAACTTTAGTGGCTAAACTCTAGGGGTGGGAACCAAACACCCCCTAAGTATTATTAGATTCTTCATTAGTTATATTTTAAAATATATATATTTGATGTCATAAATCTTTGTGTTTCTCTTATTATTTTAGTTAAACTTAAAAAAGCTTTCTGTCTCCAAATTCTTAGAGCATGTCCAAGAGACTTGCTATATTTGTTTCGTATGTTATATTTAGATTTTTAGAGTAAAAAGTTAATTCCAACAGTTATGCTATCTTGTTTTGTAAAATAACAAGTTTGCTATTCCTAAAATCTCGCATGGTAAATATAGTTTGCATGCATCACTAGCTATCTAGTATTGCTATAATAGAAAAACTGTTGGAGTTTTCTATTTTTTTATAGAGTTTTTTTATTTTAGAGACTAGCTATTTTACAGGTTTAGCCATCTATTTTTACCAACTCTCTTGGAGTTGCTCTTAGAATGACTTAAAATTTGGAATGGAGGGAGTACACATATACTAGGGGAGAAAGAACAAACACTATTACTGGATGAATTCTCCGCAGGTTGCTGCAAAAAACATATGAGAGGCCTATGTTGCTGTAGAAAATTTGAGAAGCAATTCAAAGAAGACACAAAAGAATCATAACGGATTCTAGTAGATTATTTTTTCCGTGGACTATGTAGTAATTGAAAATTCGTAAAGAAAGTTCATTAGAATAATATGGCTTGCTTTCTTATAATTTCATAATGTCAGTTGTTATAGGTGGTATACAGGGGCAGCAGTATTGCACTGTTTATAGCGTGTTGTGCTTTGTGTATTTATGTAGGTCTCATTTGACACAAACCCAACCTTATAGTAAAGATGTTTTTTTAGAAAATAGTTTTATAAGCAATTCTAAGTAAAGCTAAGTTGTTTTGGACAATAGCTTATGTAGCATGAAAGTATTTAGTCACATTTCTCTTTGTGAAACTATTTGGCAAAATAATATTATCAATAATTTCATGCCTGGTTCACAAAGAGAAATTGACAATAAGCTGTAAAAAGCTACTTTTTTAGGTTCACATAACTTATCTTTTTATGAGACGTGAAACTGTTTGGAAAAAAAGATGTTTTTAAAAAAAACAGTTCGAACAATTTTATGAGTTGTTGTGAGTTGTACTAATAAGCTTGTAGAGTAGTGCGACATGATGAATTGGTTTGAGGGTGAACGGTGTGAAAGCCAATATCTTGCTGGTCAATTGAAAAATCTGAAGAGAATTTATTGAATTTCTTGAAAGCTCATTTCTACAAAATTGATGAGGCATAACCGACCATTGTAAAAGACACATGTTTATTACCTGGATAAGTTGGTGTCCCTATGTAAAGAGTCAAGAGTAGATGAAATGTACGCCACATGTGAGAGGAACTAGGACCATCGGCGCGCTACACCGCGCCTTTAGATTTTACGTGTCGCGCATGTAGATTTTGCATGCCACATAATATGCCTCATTATAGAGCGGCATTGGTCTCTAATATTCATGTGTGGTAACGCTAGAATTAAATTGAACATGAACGCATTGAAGTTGGCCTCATAAGTGACAAATTCCAGAAAATAGAATCAAACCGCAAGCTGAGGCTATAGTAGGTCCTTGATACCGAAGAAACTTAGGGTGTGTTTGGTTCCACCCTTCTAAACTTTAGTCTCTTTTAGTGACTGAAATATCAAACATCCACACTAAAATGGACTAAAAAACATTTTTAGTTACTTTTAGTAAGGGTGTTGCTACTAAAAAGAACGAAAGTTTAATGACTAAAATTTAGAGGAGGTGGACCAAACACACCCTTAGGTGCAAAGAAAAAAGGACAGGTGGGTTACTTGAAAGACAAAAAAAATTGGTATAATGTTCATGAAATTGCTTACATATGTAATCATCCCGCAATAATGAAAAATGGAGGGACAGTGTAGGATAAATACATAGCTAACTGTAATAGGTAAAAAAGACTCATCCCATATTTAGTTTGTGACTTTGTGTGCCATAAATCACACTCATGGTTATAGATTCTCAGTGGCATAGTGTCGTAATGCCATGATCTAATATTGTTGTAAGCCTCGACAACTGGCGGATGGGTGGACCTTCGAATATATTGGCAGAGGCTTCAGTAAACAGCAGCATAGCTAAATAGTTAGGGCACGTTTGGTTGCCGGCCACGCTTTGCCACGTTTAAGGTTAAGTATTTGTCACACTGTGGCTTGCCACATTCTGTGGTAAAATTGATCTGTTTGGTTTGTTACTAAACTGTGGCAAAACTATGTGGCAGTTGTTTGGATGGTTACCACAAAAATTTAACAAACATGCTCCCTCCATCCCTAAATAACTGTCGTTTTTACTTCCCGATAAACATCATTGATTAAATATATATTAAAAAATATTAATATTTATCCTACATAATTAGTATCATTGGAAAGATTTTAGATCTAGTTTGTTAATAAAATTATTTAGAGATATAAATATTGCATGTATTTGCTACAAATTGAGTCAAACTTGTAGCATGCACACTAACGACGACAGTCAATAAAAGACGGAAGAAGTATGGTTTAGATTACATTACAATAAAATCAAATCACAAATTTGAAGAATTTCTTATGAACAAAGAATAATCATGAAAACTAAAGCTAATATAGCTAATTAGTGGTATAGAATACCCTTTTATCTCCTTATTTTTTCATTTATTTTTTTTTCTCTTTTCTCTCTGCCCTATTATCAACCGCATCTCCCAGTTCCCCACCAGGCCACCACGCACCCCAACCTTATCTCTTTGTTTCCATCCACTCCATACCACACATTCTTATCTCTTCAACACTAGCACTGAACGATACTACACAGGCGGTTGTAGATCGATTTGTACAGACGTTTTTATCAACCGCCTGCGATGAGGGCCCGTAGAAATAGGACCACATCACAGGCGGCTGCTTATGAACCGCCTGTGGAAAGAATTTTCACATGCGGTTGACATAGCGAACCGCACCGCATGTGGCGGTTCGCTATGTCAACCGCCTGTGAAAAAATTTCTGAAAAACCCCGTAAATAAATAGAAAAAAATATTTTATATTTTAATTAGGGAGAAGAGCCCTCAACCCAACGCCCACCCGTCGCGGCATTTTTCGCGCAAAATCCGCGGCTAACGCGGCCGATGGGATTCAAACTCACGACCTCGCCCTCGCGCGGAGGGTCCTCTACCACTGCACCACACACTCACATGTGTTCAAATAACCCTTCGGTTCCCCACATATTATACAAACCCGAGTGTAATTTGCTTGTTTGAGGTCCTAAACAATTTCAAATCAAAAAATTGTCAACTACAAAGTTTCATAACTTTTCGAGACGAACAACTTTTGTATTGGTCATTTCTCCATCCGAGGTCATTTACAAAATTTAAATTTCAAATTTGAGACCATTCAAACATATTTTCGATGACAAGATGACTTCAAATTAAAAAGTTGTAATTTACAAAGTTTCATAACTTTTTGAGATGGACAACTTTTATTTTGGGTGTTTTCTCATCCGAGATAGTTTGAAAAAATCAAATTTTAAAAAACACATCTATTTATACTAGCGGTTGTCTTAACGAACCGCCTGTAGAAATGGATTTCTACAGACGATTTGTTAAGAGAACCGCCTGTAGAAATAAGACATTTCTACAGGCGGTTGTCTTAACAAACCGCCTGTAGAAATCCATTTCTGCAGGCGGTTCTAGACTTGAGGTTCACCGGTTTATTTCTACAGGCGCGTGGTAACTCAAACCGCCAGTAAAAAAAAATTGAGGCGCTAGGAAAAATCATCATTCTACTAGTGAAGTCCATCCACCGCATGAGCCGCAGGTGGCCGACGACTGCGCGCTCGCGTCGGGGCAGCCCGACGGCCGCGCGCTCCCGTCTCTCCGTGCTCCGGTGACCGTGCTCTGGCGCTCGCATCTGGCGCCCCAACGACCTCGTGTGCTGGCTTGCCTCCCCATCGATTGCGTTCGTTCTTCCATTCTCCTTCTATCGTCTTGCTCCACCACGCTCGTATGCTCCGGCGTCCTCGCTGCTGGAGCCAAGCACATCATGGTGGGAGTGTTGGGAGGTGTGGCAGCAGAGCCATCTGTGGCGAGGGCGAAGAAAGTGCTCACCACATATTTGGCGCAAAAGGTTGTGGCGGATGCTCGTCGTGGCTATGGCGAACCTAAGTTGATTGCTCAACCAAACACTAGCCTAAGCACCTGTGACAAACCTAATCTTAGGGGTGGCACTTTGTGGCCGGCAACCAAACATGCCCTAGGTGTTGTTTGATTCAAGTGTTGTTACGGGAATGGTAATGGGATCCTTTGCCGGTGGTAACGGTTGCAAGGGAACAGATTACACTACTTGTTTGGTTGGCATCAGCGGTGTTCCCCATTTACATTACGCTGTTTGGTTGGAACAGATTCCGCCGTTCGTTGACTAGCACTTTCGTGCTACCAGCCAAAAGCTAGGTGTAGCTAGCCAACATAGGTTTGTTTTGTTCCAGTAAATAACACATCGAAGAGAATACAAAAGTATGTATATCTGACACAATACAAATTACCAAAAACTTTTCTACAATTCAAAAGCATCTCATGATGAATACTAATACATGGTAACAATTTTAGAAAAGTGAAAAAATATAAGACAGTATCTTTTTTGAACTTCAACTACTCTTCTCAAATACACATGGCTTGTCAGACCCTGATACTGATACGAGGACAATCCATTCAAAGCGCAACTGATATGCTAATACATGACGACACTTCAGAAAAGCGAAACTTTTAAGACAGTATCTCTTTGAGCTTCACCTATTCTTCTCAGATCCTTACAACTAGCAGCAATCATCAAACTTCAGGTGCAAATCTCCTATGAGCGCCGGTGTGTAAAGGTTCCATTCAACAAGGTGCAATCTGCTGTCCAGTACTTCAGTTCCTCCTTCCAGCATCATCTAATTAATGAAAAAAGTACATGAGTACAACTCATCTATATATATCAGAGGTAAGTTATTGCCTTTGTATGTACAAAAATACTATGACAATGTTGAAATATTAATACTAATATTGTCAAGCTATATAGCGATACACATGACTAATTTGTTTGACAAAGCAACTGATAAATGAGTATAATAGACCCACATATCATGTTTTTATGAGCTAGTAGGAGGAACGTGAGAATGAAAAGATATTATTAACAACCTACCTGTGAGCATCTTCAGTATGAACTCTCTCCTTAAAGTCTCTAGAAGTGCAAACAACATAGTCATCTGGTTTGGGATATTCACGAAGACACTTGCAGCTTTGACAAGTTCAGTGCCAGCGAATCCAAGCCTACTCAACTCAGCAATAGACTTCTCTTGAAGGGCTTGCATTGGATCTTTTTGTACTGCCTCTTCTTGGTTCTTGGCTTCACGCTCCATGGCTGCAGCCATTTTACCAAAATGGCCTGAAGCAGTTTTAAGATCAGCACGGAGTTCGCCAACCATACCCAAAAATGGGTCACTTGACATGCTGCCCTCATTTCCTTTAGAGTTATCCTTATCTCTCCTCCTTCTCTTGGAGGTTGATGAAGATGAATCAATAGAATTCCTATCAGAACTCATCGCGGTGTCTCTCTAGATAGTCTGTCTTCTTCCACTGCATGATCAGAATGATCTTCTAAAGCTGTTTCTTTCTCATGTTTGAAATGGCATCACAATACCCTCTGCTCCTTCTCCAGTTGCAATATCTTTCCCATATATAGCAACTAATGTATCAAAGTGTGGAAATGAAATACCATACAAGCCCCTTGCATCAGGGTTGTCCTACAAAGGTAAGATGCAAACAACAAACTGTGATATTGGTCAAATCACTAGAGATTGCACATTATATTGGCTGTACAGTAGAAAACACTGGGAAATGATATAGCCATCTATGAAAAACACACGAACTGATAAATGTAAATTACTGAGAGGACGCATATGATACCAGCGCATGGAGGTCATATTGCTGCTTCTCACATTGTAGCATCTTCCTGGTTTCATCCCATGAAAACCCACTCTTAGCTAACATAATCTCAATTGCACCATACTTTGTCCAAGTGTCTGACCCTTGAATCAATATATGGAACATCAGTTATGCCAGATCCAGGTAGCTTTTGAGCAAGTACACCTTCTAGAACAGAATAGTATCCAGGCTTGAAACCTCCTTCGGATTTCCACTTTGGATCTAGAGAAAGCTCATACAACGCTTTGATCAACTCTTCGTCCTCAAAAGAAGTCCAGTTTCTTTTACTTTTCCTTCCGCGCGAAGATGTGGAACTCATCCTGTAACAATTTTTATTTTAATTAGTCCAAAAACATTGTTATGTACATAATCATTTAGTGATTAATTAATGCAGTAAAAAACATGAACATGCATAGCAAAGAGCAAAGATACAAACCTTAGTTAGATCTATATCTATTATACATCTCTTGAGCTAATGTATTGCGAAAACTAGTCCACTCATTAGATGTTGATACAACTGTGATAAATTCTGGTTCGCTGATTTCTCCTTCCAAAACTTCAAATGATGCCCCCAATGCTGGTTCCTCAAATTCAAGTAGGTCTCTAAACATCTTTTGTAAGATTAAATTGTGCAACAAAGCACATGCCATTACAATTCGACACTGTGTCTTGACAGGAAATAAGATGCAGACCTCAAAATTGCCCAACGAACTTTGAGCCTTCCAAAGCCCTCTCAACAATATTCCTAGCCCTAGCATGGCACAAGTTAAAATACTCTTCTGCACTATGTGGTGGATTTTGCGTAGTAAAGCCTCCTATATGGTATCTTTGACCTCGATATGGTGCTAAAAACCCATTCGCATTAGTGTAACCAGCATCAACGAGATAATAACAACCTTGAGGGACACGTAATCCGTCTTGCCTTGAGATGGCATCTCGAAGCACACGACCATCATGTGCAGAACCCTCCCAGCCAGGTAATACATATATAAATTGCATGTCTGGTGCACAAACACCTAAGACATTTGTCACAATGTCTCTCTTTCTTGATCTATACCTCCCCTTCAGTTTAGTTGGGACAATAACTTCACATGTGTACCATCCAATGCACCCAAACAATTCTTGAAATGCTTCCACCTAAAGTTTTGTGCAATCCTCAGGTATAGGTTCTGGTCTCTTAAGTAGTAGTAGGTGTGGGATGAAATTAAAACATGCCACACACCACCACTGAAACCAGTAGCTTTTTTGACCCAGGATTAGGCTTATTCTAGTGATACGCATATACTACATTAGTTAAGACAAACCTACAACTGATGTCAGAGAATCAATCAAGTCAACCCAATTTTCAGAACGCAAAGTGTATGCTCAAACAGTAGCTGAAAAGAAGCAGTAAGTTCTACTTCTATATCATTCAGAATAGAGTTGCCACGCACATGCTACAATACTTCTACAGACGAATAAAAGGCAAAAAATGATTCTCCAGATATTGAAGGATCAGTGACTATAGTATATATATTTTTTTTTCTGAAGATGATATGTCAAAGAAGGGATTAAATACAAAAATTTGGCTCTGCTATAATTGGTCAGAAGCACTCCTAGCGGCCAATAACATCATTTTGGAAAATTTACACTGTTGTAGAAAATAAATTTGCTAAAGTTGACATCAACTGGGTTTCAATCAATATTCTTCTCAACTAAGAAGATTGAAACATTTATACAAGCAATCAGGAACACACCTTGTTCAATTATCAGATTGGAGTACTGGACAAGCTGTACATACCGGCCTTTACACACGGTGAGGCTCTTAGGCTCTTCTTGCTGCAGGGTCTCTTTCAAGAACACGAAGACCGGTGCAATTTTCCTAATAGAACCTCTTTCAAGAACACAACAATAGTTAGGGTTTGCAAAAAAGCTGGGGGATGTGTGAAAGAGGCGTATGGAGAGGATTTGCCACAGGAAGAGAAAGCGAGCAGAGGATTGTTCTTACCGGCAATATGGATCTGATGGGCTTGTGGTGGCGGCGACCTTCAAGAACTCCAATGTTAGGGTTTGAGAGAAGAAAGGGTGGATAAGTAGAGAGTGTGAGAGATAAAGAGACCAGTCCTCACCGGTGAGGTGTCTTGGTGTGGAGGCGACGAAGCTGCTTCCCGGCAGCCGACAGCGAAGCTGTTTCACGGTGGCCGGCGGCGAAGCTGCTCCGGGCAGGCGTCGTTGTGGGTTGCGAGGCTTCTGTCCTCGCGTGGGGGAGGGGAGGAGGCGTGCAGAGAAGTTGCGGAAGCTGGGGTCCCGAGATCCTGGCGGTGGCGAGTCCTGGCGGCGGCGGCGGGGTCGCGAGGGACGCGTCGCGTGGGGAAGAGGGTGTCACGTGGGGAAGAGTTATTGATGCCGCTCGGGGAAGGGATCCACTACCTGGACTTGAGCAGGGGCAATCGGATTGTATGGGTTGGCACCCGTTGCGCTGCAATCGTTTACGGGCTGCTCGAACCAAACAGATTGGAATGGGACCGAATTGCGCCGTAAACAGATACCGGCCCAAAATAGACGAACCAAACAGCACCTGAATCCTCTTGGTCATATCCATGAGGTGCCATCAGTTGAACCTACACACGTTTGGAGAATTGAAACAGATAAAGCACAGAAAATGGAAGTATAAATACTAAGTCCACAAAGCAAATATCTTAGTAGGGGCATGACACCTCAGTGGTCAAGGAGGAAAAAGGTCTTTGAAAGGAAAGAAAATTAACTAAAACAAAAATAACATAATAATGAAGCTGACTGCCAACAATATATGACCAAAGATATACGAAATAAGATGATCGGCTAGTTCAGGCTAGGTCACCAATGGAGCAGTAAAAAAGGCAGAAATCACCAGTGAGACTATGTATGCAGTCATAAATCTCTTCAAAATCTAAGAAAGTTCATCGTGTATTAGTCTCCAGAAGCATCAAGTATGTCTGAAAGAAGAAGTGTCTCTTTAAATGGTAGCTAGATGATAGAAGTTTTTTTTGGAGAGGAAAATTAATGCAGAATCCATTTGAGCCAGGAATACTGTAAAACTAATTTCAGGACCATGTACTTTGGGAGAATGAACTAAGTTGTTTTGGAAGGAAGGCACCTGCTGATGGGTCTCGAAATGAAATTTGTAACTGATGAACAACTTACCTGTTGACATTAATCGACAAATTGAGTACTGCTTGAACAAAATGCTATGATAATCAGCACGTGCAGTTTGTCGAAATGGCATTTAACAGATTTCCCTAAGGCCATCTCCAATAGTTTAGAAAAATGACTTGCTATCCTTGTTTTATTAGGAAAAAGAAGAAAAAACGTTCTCCAACAGATTGATACGTGAGTTGCTAAGGGCGTGTTTGGTTGGTGACCGTAACTTGCCACGCCTGATCTTTGGCAAACTGTGGCTGCCACAGAAAGTGTGGCGAGCAAAATCGAAGCCACACTTGTGGCAAAGTTTGGCACGAAAATGAGTCTATGACATGTGGGGCATGGTGCTAAGAAAGTGTGGCGTGCCATAGCTGTGGCAGTGAACCAAACGACTGCCAGAAAAACTGTGGCACGACGAATCTGTGGCGTGGCAAGGTCTGGTCACCAACCAAACAGACCCTAAATTTTTCCAAGTTGGAATCGGAGACAGAGATAATTGCTATTATAGGACTCCAAACGTTGGGTTTCTCTAAAATAGGACTCCAAACATTGGTTTCTCCCAAATAGGACTCCAAACATAAACCATTGGCTATAATAACATTTTAAGTCTTTTAATCATGTTTTATATCCAAATACATGTGGAAATACATGTATTTTCTCTGTTCCCGACGAGAAACGTGCCTCGACCTCTGGAAGCGCGGGTGCGGGTGCCCCTGCCCTGACGAGGAGGATGCCGACGTCGGCGACCCGTTCTCGTCCGCCGCCCGCGGCGCTTTGCTCCTGATGCTGCCGGCGCCGGCGGCAGCAGCCTCTTCCAGGGCCTTGAGCCGCTGCTGGAGCTCCTTCACGTACTTGGCCGCGTCGGAGAGGATCGTCGCTTGTCCATCTGCCACACAGTACGGTATCGAGGATTTGATCGATGCATGCAGCAGACAGCAGATCGAGAGGGTTTAGCTCATTAGCCATTAGGATCGGATGGGAGAGGAGAGGACCTTCTTGAGGCCTGGGATGACGGTGGAGAGCTCGATCAGGCGCTTGTTGATCTTCTCCCGGCGCTTCCGCTCCGCGACGATATGGCCCGGCGTGCACGACGCCGACGATGACGGGGCTCCCGTGCTGCGTACTGGGTGGGCTCTTCTCGTCGGCGTCGGCGTTGGCGGTGACCGGCGGCGTTGAGCCAGCTCCGGCGTCAAGCTGCGTGCCGGGACGACGGCGGCTTCCTCCAGCGCGGCGTGCGAACGTCGGGAACAGAATTAGAATCGATGATTTAAGGGCAATATGGTCATTAAAAGAAAATACATGTATTTCCACATGTATTTGGGATATAAAACATGATTAAAAGACTCAAAATGTCATTATAGCCAATGGTTTATGTTTGGAGTCATATTTGGGAGAAACCAATGTTTGGAGTCCTATTTGGGAGAAGCCCAACGTTTGGAGTCCTATAATAGCAATTATCTCTCGGAGACAACCTACTTGGTATATTTACCAAGTTAGCTTCACTTGCTATCCGGCGTTTCTTTCCCTTTTGCCGCCGCCGCCACTTCTCCGTGCCTACTTTTCTATGTTATTTTTACCAAATTATTGAAGATACATGAAAAATTCACTTGCCAAAAGTTTTAGCAAGTTGCTAAATGACAACTTTTCCCAAGTCAATTTGTCCAAACAATTGGAGATGCTCTAACAAAATCAATTAATACCAGTTGTGGCTAAATAGGTAAAGAAATAGAAAACCAACATGTAAACAGAATATATGTGTCATATAAGGAAATGGAAATAGCTTATGTAGCATGAAAGGCTTCAGTTCCTGAACTCCAGAAACTATGCACAACATTCGAACAGATACTACCGGCTGCACATATTTGAACCTTCATTTACATTACAATATAAATGTAGGTCCTGTATGTATAAATGAAGAAAAAAAAAACATGTCAGCTTTTGAACATATGGAAGCCAAATCAGCTCCAAGGGCCAACATAAGTAAGATAGGTCATAATCATAGATTCCATGAAAGACCATTTAATTTCAGATACTAATATAAACAAAGCAATTTTACCTGAGATAACACATAGGCAGCTACTTTTTAGCTCATAAAACCTAGAAACAGTCTTCCGTCTTCGGGGTTTAAATTTGAAAGACTATTTATAAGGCATGAATACCATTTGGAGAAAAGCAAAGGAAGGTATCTGTTGGGTTTGTAAATATTTTCATATGAATCAAACGAATGCATGGTACAGAGGAACTATCTTTCACAGGTTGGGCACAAGAACATCAGGATCTCATTGATACAAATGGTTCCATCAGGCCTGTAAAACTGAAACACATGCCCATGAAGAAACCCTTATATAGGTACGTAGACAGTAATCTCAGGATTAAAAGCACGTGTATTCACACTTGACCTATATATCAACACAGACTCACCATCAAATGGAAATCACTGATTGATGGGACACAAAAATCAGTTGGTACTGATTAATGGAGACACGAAGGGGTCATGACACTTTATAATAGATTAGCAACAACGAATCAAAAATTCAATCCAAGGCTCGAGTGCATCCCCACACCAGGGTATTCCAAAGAGGGTGATGTAGTTCTCTTTGTGCAGTAAAGATCGCAGACCAAATACAGGAGGTGGACTAACCTGAAGAAACTGGAGGCGGTAAGAGCTTTACGCAGCGTGCAGAGCACTAGAGCAGGGGGTCCAGGTTTTCCAATGGTGTGAGGCTCGAGGTCGATTGAAGGGTCAGGTTGGCAGCGCCACCACCACCGCTGAGCCATGGAGGTATGCCGACGAGATGACGGATCCCGCATCTCGCGCCGCCGCCGCTATGTCGTTGAGAATTTTTTTTTATTAATAACCCAATTAAATAAAAAATTTCATAAATAACACTGTCTATTTTTTTTTTGCAAAACTAACCCTTTTGCCGCGCCGTCCCCAATGGCGCGGCAAAAGCGTTAGCCGCGCCATGCATGGCGGCGCGGCAAAAGTGCCACCGTGGCACCGCCCGGCCACGCAGTCTCGGGCGGGCCCGCCTGTCAGTTTGCCGCGCCAGGCGGGCTGGCGCGGCTAGTGCGTTTGCCGCGCCAGGCGGCCTGGCGCGGTCAACGGCTTTGCCGCGCCAGGCGGGGTGGCGCGGCAAAGCCGATCTAGATCTGGCCGCCGCGCCGAGCAGCAGGCTCCTCCTCATTCCTCTCTTCTCCCAAACCAATTCAATCCAATCCATTCCATTTCATTCCTCCTCTCTTCATCTCCCTCCCCCAATCAAACTTGTCTACAAGAGGTATTTTGATCCATATTATTGTTCTTTATCCATATTTGCAATGTAGGATTGAACCATATTTTTGTAAGTTAGGGTTTGTAGACAATATTTATTTTGATACTGTCGTGACGTTAGTTGTTAATTAATGATGGATTTGTTCATGTATTAGACTTTTTATATCTGTTTTGCTTAATATTTTGTTCATTTTGTGTACAATTTTTGTGTAATATTTGTTACGTCATTATGTAGATTTATAATTAATCATGAATGTATGTGTAGCGTTGACATATTTTTTATTGTTAGGATGCCGCGGCGTGGCAAAGCTAGTAAGGCAAGGTAAGATCGGTACATTGTTGATTTATTTGTCTGTTTTAATGAAGTAATTTTGTGTTATGTTCATTTGTTATTGCGTTGATGATTGTAGGCAGCCTCTCACGGGCAATGCCTATGCCCGTTTGCCATTGCCTAGCGGTGTTCCGGTGCCCATGTGCTACTGCGGCGATGATTGTAAGGTCGCAATATCTGATGAGGAGCACACATACGGTCAGAGGTATTGGATGTGTGAGAATTATGCCTTTGACCCTACACCTAAACAGATCCGTATTGGACTGATGGTGAGAAGCTGATGGCTTGTTCTATACATGAATGAAAAATCATTTATATTTTATTACCTAATTGATTTAGTCGTATTTTGCAGGAGCCTCCACCACTATGTGACTTCGAGCAGTGGATCGACACTGAGATGAAGCCGGAGGACAAGGAGCACGTAGAGAGGATGAAAAAGTGGGGCTGCGGAGGACAAGGAGCGTTTGGAGAAGAGACGCAAAGAAGAGGCAGCACAAAAGCAGCATGAGGAAGAGGCAAGAATGAGGGATGCAGCTAAGCGTAGGGGGGAGAGGGAGAAGAGGCTTGAGCGTGTGCGCCGTGCCAAGGCTGCCATGGAGCAGGATCCGGATGCTGTGAGGAAGGGAAAATGGCCTCGTTGCACTCAGTAGTGTGGTAGGTTCAGTAGTCATTATTGAGTAATGAACATGTTGTCATTTGGTGGACTTGTTAGTGTATTGTACTCTTGGTTTGTACTTCCGTGTACCGTTTATTTCGGATCCTCGATTATGTAGTCTTGAACTGCACTTTGTTCGGCTTTATTATATGTTGTTGTATTGTTTGCGGTAGTTCATGTGTCATGATTTTTGTGGGATAAAGTACGAGAAATAGAATAGAGCAAACCATTACACAAACAACAAACTAGTACATGGCATGTGAGGACCTTTTACCGTAACTTGGTTAAAAGGTCCTAGACTAATCCTAACATGCCTTAGGTAATTGATTGGCACAACACAACACGCACATAGTGATCTAAGTAGTCTAGAAGCCGTCCCACATAGCAAACTGAGTAGACCCTTCTCCGTAATAGCCTCCCATTGCGGGTGGTGTGGTGGTGGCGGTGGTGGTGGGGCGGCGGTGGAGGGCCCTTGTTCTTGTGATGCGGGCAGTTGCAATATGGATCAAGGCATATTGCTTCATCTGAACCGCCTGCATCGCTGTCGTCATCATCATAGTCCTTGAGCATGCTTTTAACTTCTCTTTCAAGATCGTCGATACGACGCTGCAGATAATAGATGTATTCCTGATGCGGCCATATTGGAGGAGGATCCACCCATCTGGTGAAGCCGCAGTTTTCTTCGGAAATAGAAGACTGTCATTCACAAAATGACTAAGTATTAGCAAACATGAGAGGCATAGCAACAACAATTAAATAAAGTTACCCATGCTCGCGGGCATTTGAAGAAACGTCGGCCTGCCTCCAGGTCGTCGTGGAGCATCTGCACCAAACAGTCCTCACCATGGCGGCATTTTGGCCAGTCCTCTAAACGGTTATCATATCCCCTAAGAGGACGGTCCCGGCTGAAATCCTTTTTGCTCTCAACGGGAAAGTCATATAGTGCCTCTAAGAAGAAATCAGGACCAAGAGATCCCTCCCACACAATGGGAGGTCCCTTCCTCCCACCCTTTCCTCTCCCGCCTTTGGACGAACCTCCAGACATCTCTACTACGAACCTCGCAAGCTCTGCTGAAGTTGTTGAATATGCAAGGCGCTGATGGGTTTATATAGGCGGAGCCCTGGTTTTGAACTTGTGAATTATCTCAGCTGCATTGTGAGTGTGTAGTTAATGCAACTGAAAAGGCTATTCGCTGAAAAATCTAATCACTGAAAAGCCTATATACTGAAAAGCCTATACACTGAAAAGCCTATACACTGAAAAGTCTATGGGAATCAAAACTGCAGAGCACTTATGAGGACAGGACACGACACTGAAAAGGCTGTGCAAGGGAATCAAAATGCAGAGCACTGAGACAGATGCCAGCTTTGCCGCGCCAACCCTGGGGGCGCGGCTGACGCTTTTGCCGCGCCAGGCGGGATGGCGCGGCTAATGCATTTGCCGCGCCACCCGCCTGGCGCGGCAAAAGCGTCAGCCGCGCCCCAGGGTTGGCGCGGCAAAAGCTGGCATGAAGTTCAGGCAAGGCCCCAAGGTTTCCCGCCGACTGGTCGAGTTCCTGATCGATCTTTGTCCTAATGTGTTGTCTCTGTTTGATCGAATGTGTTTTTCCGTTTTTCCTGTCTTTTTCCGCAAACGGAATAACAAGGAACCAAACATTGACACAATTTGAATAAACGGAAACATAATAGCGGTCATAAAAACCAGGCTTAGTGGCTCAGGCTCCACGAAGTACATAATAGGGTTCTCAAACAAGTTATCTAACATATACATCACCTATCCATATAGTCTAACACTAAGCCTAGCTAGGTGTGTACGGCTGACGAGGCCGCCTCCGACGCCTCGGCTGCGACAGATCCATGTTCGGCGTGAACGTGACGTCCGTGCGGTCTCGTGCGCGTGGCTGCCGGCGTGGTGACCCCTGCGTCTGACTAGGTCCCTGCAACATTCAAAATAAATGTTAGCAAACAACTTAAATATATCTGACGAACTTAAATGTATAGCGGTCAACTTATGTACCTGCACGTCCTCCTGAGTAGGTAGTGGAGCTCCACCTAGCTGTGAGTACCCCAGCTCCTGTGCTGCGCCCTGCTCTGGCCAAGGCTGCCAGCCAGGGCCGGTGTAGTAGCCACTAGGGTAGTCGTAAGCACCAGGTACCTGCCACGCCGTGTCGTCCAGGCCACCTCTGGAGGAGGACCCTCCAGCGTAGTGCGAGCTATGGCCGAGGGCCATGTAGCCTGCACTAGCCGTGTAGGGTGGTGTCGTGCGCTCGACGTACTGCTCCTCGTCCTCCTCCTCCTCCCCCTCCTCCTCGGGCTGCTCCTCTGCAGTGGGGCCCTTTCCGCGTGGATCCGCAGAAGTGCCTCCCGTCCGAGCGTCGGACGACGCTGCTGCTGCTGGGACAGTGTCTGACACCAAAGGGCTCGAAGGCTGAGGAAGGTGCGGTGGGGCCCACGCTGTGTCCATGCACCCAAGCTTCTGAGCAAGCTTCCTGCAGCCCTTCCTGATTTTCTGCAAATAAGAAAATAATAATAATAAATATTAGTACAGTTTATGACTTCTTAAAATTTACACGTGCAGTTCGAATGTGTTATGATACCTGCAGAAAAGCCTGTACCGGGGCGTGGTCCCCAGTAGAGCTGGTGTGGTGTATAAGCTGCGCTGCCTCGTCGGAGTACCGAGACAGCTGCGACGCCTGCCGACACAAGACCAGGGGGTAAGTGCACCAAGTACAGAAACACAAACAATAGTTGAAGGACATGATATATTACCACGTAGCTGTGTAGAGGGGCTCTGTCAGGCTGAGTCGATGCCCTAGTGGTAGCATCGTACGGGTCCTCGTCGTCGTCCGACTCGTCCTCAGCGGTGGCCTCGTAGTACGGTGGCTTAATGTGCAACCGGGTGCTCCGGTGCAGCCACTGTAGGTACTGGTCGAAGACGCCCTGGTCGTACGGCTCGCCGTCGTCAACGTCCTGCTGGTACCTGTTTGTCCAACTCAGGACATGATCGGCGTGCTCCGCGCGCCAATCAACGGGATTCTTCCGTCTGCTTTGGCGCTTCACCCTGCATTGCAAAGGAAACCCATCTGTTAGAGCATAAGATAGAATTTACTAGAGTAACTGAACAACACTGTGGAGGATACTTACTTGTGCAACCTCTGATCCGTGCTAATCAGAGGTGGAGGAAACTCCTGTCGTAGGCCGAACTGACGCATCACCCTGATGGGCAAGTGCATCTCGACCACGTAGAAGCAGATAAGAGGGACGGTGCAACGCCAATCTAACGGTCCAGCTCCGTGGCGGGGTCGAACACGTTGTCGTACAGGTCCCAGGGGTCCCAACTGACCTGTTTGTAATGAACAGACATAGTTAGTCATGTTCCTTTTTCAAATAAAAAATTGAACTCATTCCGGAATTACCTGGTGCTGTGTCAGGACGTCCAGCAAGTCCGTGTACAGGTGGTAGCGGCGCTGGGGGTTGCCTCTAACTGCCTCTGCCGTGGACCAGACAAACAGAGCAGTGGGTCGGGTGTCCGGGTGCCTCCACACCTGCATTCCAATTTGAATCAGTTAAATGACTGTAAATTTGTAAAAGCACACGCACGCAAGAGGTATGTACTTACCGCCTCCTCTCGTACGCTGGGACGACCCACAGGCAGCCGCTGCCAGGCCCAAACCTGGAGCAGGGGCAGACACCCTCCCAAGCTAGAGGAGGCCTGCCTCCGCCGGCACCCCTCGCACAGCTGTCTGTACAGCCATGCTAGAACAGCGCTCCCCCAGCTGTAGCCGGCGATGTTCTCCCACGGCTGTGCGAGGATGGGGACGAACATCCAGCTGATGGTGTTCCCCGATGAGTCGGGAAACAGGAAGGCCCCAATAAAGTGCCACAGCCACACTCTGGCATACCTCTCGACTACCTGTGGGTCAGCGTTGAGGGGGCAATACGAAAAGTGCTGGGTGATCCACGACGAAGGCACCCCAGTAGTCTTCCTGTTTGTTTACAAAAAGTAAAAGTTAGGAAAGGATAGTAGCACATCGTATGCAACTAAATTAGAAAAAAAATTAGCTTACTTGTTCCTCTTAGCGTCTGCGTCGTCGGGGGGCGTACGACCACAGAACTGGTGGACGGTGTCCATCCACGTGTCGGTGTCAAGAATCCCCGTCACGGGGAGGCCGCCCAGGCGTAGACCAAAAATCTTGGCCACGTCCTGTAACGTCACGGTCATCTCCCCACAGGCTAGGTGGAAGGTGTGCGTCTCGGGACGCCACCTGTCCGCCAGCGCGGTGAGGAGCGCGGGGTCGAGCTGCAACCCCACGTCGTTGGCAACGCGGGCTAGCACCAAGAAGCCCGCGCGCCGTAGGAAGGGTGCGTAGCGCTCGTCCCACCGGTGCCATAGGTGGGTGCGCGGCCTCAGCAAGGACAACCTCTCCGGAGGGGCGTAGTCGGTGAGCCTGTGCGCCCGGTGCTCGCCGTCGTAGAACGGCTCAAGGAGAGGGTACGCCGGAGGGTTCGCCATCCTGTTTAAACAAAACATGGTAACAGGTTAGTACAGCGTCAAAAATAATAAAGCATTAAAACAAATGAAAGACATATGTACAATAATAGCAAAAGCATTCAAATAATTAATATAAGTAAAGATAAAAAAATAAAGCATTAAAACAAATGAAGACATATGTACACCTGTTGTGTTTGTCTACGATGGAAGGCTGCATTATGCCCTGGCATGTGGCAAACAGAGCATAGGTTCGTGCTCGGTGTCTGGTCAAAGTCCCCCCGCCATACCTATCCATATTGTCCATGTCACCCTTTAGTCTCTTCTTCCTCCTCCTACCCTTACCTAACTTCAGCAGCTCAGGATCAGGCATGAAGTCTCTACCCAAGTATGGAGGCCATTGAGTGGGATCAAGGTAAGGCTCGAAGCTGCTCTGCCATATTGCGACGGTGTTGCTCCGGCGATAGTACTCGGACATATATGGTACGGCCTTGTAGTTATATCCGCGCGCTCTACAGGACGCAATCATGTGAGAGCAAGGGGCATGCATTATCTGCGGCACGTTACAACTGCATTCCACTCTTTGAAGATCGATCCGATAGTTGCGACCACCGTAGCGTTCCCCGCCCATGGTAGTTCCACCCTTTGCTCGAACATTATAGATTTGTCTGGTTGGTCCATAAGCCTCACAAGTTAGCTGCGTTGCCCAGATCTCATTTTCCTGAATGTGCTCCTTTCCCGCCTTTCCAAATTCACCATCCGTTTGTAGGTTGTCTTGAGCAATGGACCACCTTTTCACAAAATACTCGTTGGTCTTGTGAAACGAGTACTCAACGATTCCAGAAACGGGCAAGGCTCTAACACCGGTGAATACCTTGTTGAAAGACTCCGATGAGTTGGTGGTCATTATGCCGAACCGGAAACCGCCCTCATCGTAAGCAAGCGCCCACTTCTCCTTGTGTTCCATCTGTCTCTCGATCCAGGCCCTGGCAGCACTGTTTAACATTTTGTCCAACTCTTCCATTGTTTCTTTGAATTTGTGCTCAGTTTTAACACAACATAGCTCTTTCACCTTGGCACAAACCTCCTTTTTTCTCTGCCGACGCCAGAAATTGGCGGCAAAGTGACGCATGCACCATCTGTGCACTAGAGGAGGACAACCCTCTATCTCCTCCTCTGCGGCACGAAGCAACCCAACATGACGGTCCGAAATCAAACATATTGTCCGAGAAGGCCCTAACACTTGTATCCGTAGCAGGGCCATGAACCAAGACCAAGACTCAACGTTCTCCCCCTCAGCCAAGGCGAAAGCAATTGGAACTATCTGGTCCTCGGGATCAACAGCCGCCGCCATCATCAACACACCCTTGTACGCTCCGGTCAAGAAAGTACCGTCCACAAGTATGACTGGACGACAGTACTGATACGCATGCTCTGTTTGTGCAAAAGACCAAAATACACGCTGAAGCACATGTGTAACCTTGCCGGTGTTGCGGTCTATATACTGCCCATTGGTGTGTGGAAACCATTTAAGGCCAGGGTTATAGTATGCCATTGCACACAAAATCCGAGGAATCCTGTTGTACGCTTCATCCCAACCACCCCAACGAATTGCAAGGGCGATCTGCTTCGCACGCCACGCCTTTCCATAAGTCACCTTATAGCCTGTGAATCCAAATATGGAGATAAGCAATTGTGAAACAGATACGTCGGCGTCATCATCAACAAATGCCAAAATGCGCCGTGCAAGGTATCTTGCCGTCAATTGAGGATGTTTTTCTTGTCCCTTATTTGTAAAACAGGTATGCGGTTGTACTACTTTACTGATCCTCCACTTGCCATCAGTTCTCTTGCGAGCATTCAGCCTCCACGGACAACCAAGACTCAAACACTTGACGTGGTACCTCAAACTAATATCAGAATGGCTGACCGTGTACGGTCGATGATGATGCACAGCATAGTTCTCAAGGAAAAGCTTCAGCTCAGTCATAGTGTTGAAAATCATACCCTTCTGAAGAATCCAATCTGTATGGTTATGCAGTGTTTGCTTGCACAGATTCAATCCAGTATCACAAACTGCCTGGTCCACCATACTGACATCCCTATAACTTGGAACGCCTCTAAACTGCATGTTAACCGACCTCAATTGCTGCAGCTCTGTCTCAGTCAAAGGATCGGGCGCAACATAATACCGTGCTTCGCTCAAACGCCCCCACGCATCAAAATGTGTATGATCCTCTGGTATATCAGTGACTAGTCTCCCTGGAGGATGCATATTCTGAGGAACCGGTTGTGGCATAGCACGAACCGGTTGTGGAATACCACGAACCGGCTCTGGCATAGCAGAAATATAACTGTCCTCTTCTTCGTCATAGTCTGAATCATCATCAGAATCATAGTTTTCATCAAATAGTTGTGCCTCATGCTCCTCCTGCTCCTCCCGCTCTATGTCGGCCACATCAAAATCATTGTTTATTTGACCGACGTCAGCGTGGGCATTTCAGTTGCATACACCGTCTCCTGCGTGGGGTGACCATCAACGTCCATAGTCATCGGAGCTGCATCGTCATCATCCCCTACCTCCTGTGCTTCACCATCGTTGCCATCATCGGACGCCTCTGCCTGCTTCCTCAAACCATCCCTACCACGATCTCACCCATTGTCGAATTGGATGCCATAACGATCGCCTGGTATTTTGCCCAGTCAGCCTGGTTGCGCAAGGGCAACAACGCATAGTTCGACCTAATCTTGCCACTGTCAAATCTCCCTTTCAACGAGAAATCACCATCAAACTTCTCCTTCAGACGCAACATAAGTCCGTAAAGGAAGGACGCTCATCAAATACTTCGAGTTCTTGTTCCATGTTATCATCAAACAACCCGTCTCGTTTACTAACTGTGCCTCCATAAAACAATGTGAATACAGTGTCCATCTACAAAGTCAATAGTGCAACTAAGGTCAAGTGATGGTCTTCTCTAAAGTACAGAATGACATAAATACTAAGTTGTCTTCACTAACCTAACTACCATATAACCTAAACCTAAACCAAACCCTAGACTAAGTAACTAACCTAACTAATTAACTAACTAACTAAAACCTAACCTAAACTAACCTACCTAACTAACTACTAACTAAAACTAACCTAACATAAACCTAACTAACTAGCTAGCTAACTAACTAACTAACACACTAACTAACTATATAACTAACTAACTAACTAACCACCTAAACTAACCTAACCTAACTAACTAATCTAACCTAACTAACTAACTAACTAACTAGATAACTAACTAAGCAAATAAATAAATAAATAACTAAATTACTAACCTATTTAACTAACTAATTACACGCAAACTACAAAAAAATAAAAAGAAAAAAACTCCTTCCGGTCGTGGACATGGTGGAGACGGTGGTGGAGGGGGGCGCCGGTGGCGGCCAGGGGCGGGCCGGTGGCGCCGGGGCCGCCCGGGGGCGGCCGGTGGCTTCCGGTGCCGGCCGGTGGCGCCGTGCGCACGGGGCGGCCGGCCCGGACGGGGACGAGGCTGGGGACGGGGACGGGGCAGGACGGGGACGGGCCGACGGCGGCGGCGGCACAGCGGCGGGGCACGACGGCGGCGGCGGCGGGACGGAGGCGACGGCGGCGAGAAGGAGGAGAAAGGAGGAAGAAGATCTAGATGCGCTTTGCCGCACCCACCGCCTGGCGCGGCAAAGCCGTTGACCGCGCCAGGCCGCCTGGCGCGGCAAGCCACCAGCCGCGCCAGCCCGCCTGGCGCGGCAAACGACAGGCTGGGCGGGCCCACGCGGGCCTGCGTGGCCGCCGGTGCCACGCTGGCACCGTTGCCGCGCCAGCCCGCATGGCGCGGCTAACGCTGTTGCGCGCCATGCGGCACGGCGCGGCAAAAGGGTTAGTTTTGAAAAAAAAATTAAACAGTGTTAATTTTAAAATATCTTATTTAATTGGGTTATTAATAAAAAAAATTTCGTCGTTGATCTCTTGGCGTCGTGGCAGAGGCCAGACATATCTTGTTATCCAATCGGCGGGAGTAGAGCGCAGGAGGAGGACGCCGTGGGAAAGCAGGGAAAGGAGCAATTATTGCAACGGAGAGGACTGCGAGGCGAGCCGGTAATTATCTGTTTTTCACCGCCGCACCGCGTAGCTGAACGCGAAGAAGGTCCAATGGACACGCGGAGGTACGAGAGAAGGGCGAATCGCTGCGCGCACATGCGGGACGGCCGGATTCAGCCCTGCCACGGCGTTAGTGACACGTGCCGGGCAGAGAAACGTATCGGATCACAGAGGCCGCGGATGGAGACGGATTCCATGCGCTCTAAGGATGTCGGAGAGGACTGCGAGGCGAGCTGGTAATTATCTGTTTTCCACCGCCGCACCGCGTAGCTGAACGCGAAGAAGGTCCGATGGACACGCGGAGGTACGAGAGAAGGGTGAATCGCCGCGCGCGTACATGCGGGACGACCAGATTCGACCCTGCCACGGCGTTAGTCACACGTGCCGGACAAAGAAACGTATCGGGTCACATAGGCCGCGGATGGAGGCGGATTCCATGCGCTGTAAGGATGTTAATAACGGTCGGATTCGACCGTGCCACGACGTTAGTGACACGTGGCGGGCAGAGAAACATATCGGGTCACAGAGGCCACGGATGGAGGCGGATTCCATGCGCTATAAGGATGTTAATATATGAGCACCGTTTTCCTCAGGAAGCTTGTATATTGGCTAAAGATTGGCATTAAAAAAAACTTGACCCATGGAGTTAAGACAACCCTAGGAGCAGGTATAATAATTGGCTTATAGCCAATCAAATGCTGATGTGGAGGAGAGAATGGAAGAGAGAGAAAAGAGCTTGGCTCTCATGCAAGCACCAAGCTGGGCACAGAAAACATAGGTAGTAGTGGGTCCCAATAGAGATGTATGTGAGGAGAAATAGAAAAAAGAAGTAGTTTATAACTAAATAGAAGACTAACTACTAGTATAGCTTGACTTATAGCCTAATACTTACTCTGTTATTGACCATGCCCTAAGCATATGTTAAGAAGGTCTTTTCACGTGGGTCAAGGAAAAAAAAACCTCTCAACCTATACTACAGCAACACTATTGGTCTCGACGCCGCGGCTCAGACTTGTAATGGATTTGGACCATGCGGACCTTAAAAAATCAGACACAGACTTTGGTCCAGCTCGGTCCGGCCTGCAACTCGCTGGGGTCCACCCAATTGAAGCGCAGCCGTCTGCTGGAGCCTGGAGATTGCAGTCTAGCCGAACAGCGAAAACCAATCATCAGACGACAGATCCCCACACGCCAATTGGCAATAGATCTCTTCCGCATCTCAGCGCACGCCAATGCCATCCGCCGACGCCGACGACGCGATGCCGGCGCCAGCGCCGACGCTGCAAACAAGGGCCGTCATCTCGCACGTCATCTTCGACATGGACGGCCTCCTCCTCGGTATCTTTTCTCCCTCCCCTTCTCCCCTCCACTGTTTTCTCCCTCGACATGCAGATGGGCTGTGGCTGAGGTTCTTCTCCCAATTTCACGATGGTTTCTCCATTGCCCGCGGGTGCAGATACGGAGGGGTTCTACACGACGGTGCAGGAGAAGATCCTTGCGAGGTACGGAAAGGTGTTCGACTGGTCCGTGAAAGCCAAGATGATGGGCCAGACCACAGCCGAGTCCACGCGCATCTTGTTTGAGGAGTTCGGCCTCGCCGGCCTGCTCACCCCGGAGCAGTTCCTCGAGGAGCGCGAGACCATGCTCAAGAAGCTCTTGCCCACCTGCGTTGCCATGCCAGGTTAGCAAGATGGCCTCTGCTTCTGCAACAACTATATTTAGGGCTTGTTTAGTTTCCCCAACTTCCCCTAAATATTTCTAGATTTTCCGTCACATCAATCTTTAGCTACATGCATAGAACATTAAATGTAGGTAAAAAAAATAATTGATTGTACTTTTAGTATCTACATGTCGAGACGAATCTTTTGAGCCTATTGTCAAATAACAACGAAAATGCTACAGTACATATTCCAATATTTCTCTCGGAACTAAACAAGCCCTTACCATTTTGACATGATTGGCTGACTGAGTACTCTGTCATGGTAATTTCTTTGGTCTGTACAATTGTTGTAGAGTTGCATTGCAGTAGAAGGATTTTTTTTTTTGAATTTATAGTGTGCAAAAGCCACACTTTATTAGTACTCTCCTAGCGCTAGAGCGGTAGAGCCACTTTTCTACTTTATTTACTACTGTTCCTACTCGTTGGTGTCATTTGGGGCACACTGGAATTTGGACATGGCGTGTTACACTATGTCCAGTCAAGTACAAACAAATTTGGTTTCACTACTGATTTTGTAGTTAAAAGTGCCTTCTGGGCTTCTGGCTGATGTTATTTCAAGGCGTGAGAATGTTCCTAGAGTTTAGCATGGACGCATGGTGAATTAGATATGTATATTCGTTGCTTACGCCGCCTGATAGATGAATTGTTTCTTGCAGGTGTGCAACGCTTGATCCATCTTCTCCATACAAATGGAGTGCCGATAGCTGTTGCAACAGGGTAATTTCTTGGCATGTTATGATCCATTTAGTATTAAATTTCAACAGTCCTTTCTTAAATGCTCCTACTGCTTTTTACCTTTTTACGAATTAGAATCCCATGAGTGATCTTGTTTGCGTGCCTTTACAGAACCCATAAGCATCACTTTGCACTGAAGACACAAAACCACCAGGACATATTTTCCCTGATGCATCATATTGTCACAGGGGATGATCCCGAAGTGAAGGCAGGCAAGCCATCTCCTGATATTTTCCTTGCTGCTTTGAGGAGATTTGAGGTATTGAAACGACCATATAGGAACAAAGCTACTTCCTGTTTGAATGCTGCACCCTGCCACCCTGCTTTCTCCCCTAATGCCATCGTACTATCTCAGGGTAATGTAGAACCCAGTAATTGCTTGGTATTTGAAGATGCTCCATTGGGTGTGGCAGCAGCTAAAACTTCAGGAATGTAAGCGATTTCTGTGTTGGCTTATTTTGGCACCATTTGATAGCAACTTTACATTTTTTACTTTTCGAGAAAACTTTACATTTTACCTTTTTTAGGCACGTGGTGATGGTCCCAGATTCAAGGCTAGATGTTTCACACTATAAAGGAGCTGACCAAGTTCCCACTTCACTATTGGAATTCAATCCTAGCGAATGGGGCCTGCCACCCTTTATGGATTAGATTATTTTTAGAGACATCAATTGTTTCACAGACACCCAGGTCCTACAACCACACACAGTAGGCGTCCTAAAATCATATTAGAGAAGTGTTTGTGTTGCATATAGTTAGAAATTTCAACAGAAAGAGAAGGAAAACACCTGGTTTTGCCTAGCAATATACTGTACTGGTGTAACTAGACATTTATGCTATACTGCAGTTTGGCAGTATTTTTAAGAACCATCCTTCATATATAGATTTTATTAACAGAAATTCAATTATGTTGTAACTAGTGGCAGCTTTTGAATTTTCTATCTGCTTGTCACAAAAAATATTATGACTCCCCATATGTAGAAATTTCCATTGCTGAAATTTACTATAGTACTTTGTGGTCATCATTCTAATATGGTTCTGTTTCTGTACTATGAAAAAAACTGCTATAGAGATTTTTGTATTTGTTTGGTGTTAAAGGAAATGTATAGTGCGTGTTTGTCGAGGCTTGAGTAACACTCCTTTCATCTCTTTTGATGATGATGGTGTTTGATTTGATGATGATGATGGGGTTAAAGGAAACATATAGTGCGTGTTTGATTTCTAATATGGTTCATCTATTGTTGTTTTGGGAATGAAAAGTGAAGATATAGATGAGCAAGCTTAGCCATTAAAAGAGTTTTCATCTAGTGTTTTAGGTAACACCTACCTTTCCCTTGAAACTGCGCCAAAATTAGTTCTGGTGCATCCAAACAGGATGAGTGTCATGGCTCCACACGACGTTGACCTCACCAGGCGTGGCTCAGTTGTGAGCTATAGGACACGTCGGACATAGAAAAGAGGTGCAAAAGGAAGAGGAGCTCACCGCGGGCTCGGTGAAGTGGATCTCGTCGGCGATGGTGGCACAGATAGAGAGATCGTGGGCGAGGGTGGAGGTTCGAACGACAGCAGTGGCAGCAGTGCTAGAGAGGGACACACTTGGGAGGGAGAGGAGGCACGGGGAGGGCTTGGCGGCCTGCGAACACAAGGTTGATATGTGCTATTGTGGTTCGTCCTTGTGCGGCAAACCCGCCATCCTGAGTTTTGAGGCCCAAACTCAGAAACCGGCCACCCCAGGTTTTGAGGCCCAAATCTGGAAACCATCGTCGGTGGTTTTTCGAGGCTCTACCACCAAACCTGCGCCGAAAATGGAGCGTGGTTCTCATGCCCTGTTGCCAACACCGATGTCGATGCATGTCCAGCCTCCGCCAAGCACGACACCTTCGCCTTCCTCCCTGACACGACCGACGACGCTTGCATCTCTCATGCAAGCCCATGTCTTGGCTCTGCTAGGTGCCATGATGTCATCGCCTTCCGTCTTGACTCGGTCGATATCGTCTTCATCCCATGTACTCTCGCTTGTTACTGCCAAGTGCCAGCTACCGCAATTGGTCCTCCGGAGCCTGGTCCCTCAGTCCAAGCCTCACATCCGCTCTTCGCCACTCCCGGTCCATTGGCACGACACGTCTCTACTTGACCTTCACCTTGACATCGACCATTGCCTCCGAGCTCCACACCTGCACATCAACACAACCAAGAGACAAGTCGCCCACTCACGCTAACTCTTGAGCCTGTTGACCAATCACTCATCATAAGGACGAACCACAAGGGAACATATCAACCTTTGTTCGCAATTGAAAGGATCAAGATGCCCAAGAGGGGGGGGGTGAATTGGGCTTTTCTAAAACTTCTTGCAATAATAAAACCTATCAAGCCTCAATTAACCCCCTAGTGCCTAGAAGTGTGATTCTATTTAATCTACCGCACAAAAGACCAAGTCTAAGCCACTCCTACTCTAGCAAAGCATTCAATATGGATGAACAATAAGAGTAATGCGGAATTGAATTGCTTGAAAGTAAGTGCGTAAGTAAAAGAGTAGAGATGACTCGATGATCTTTTTGCCGAGGTTCAATGTGTCGGCACACCCCCTAGTCCTCGTTGGAGCACCCGCGCAAGGGTATCGCTCCCCCTTGATCCGCGCAAGGATCAAGTGCTCACTACGAGCTGATTCTTCGCCACTCTGGCCTGGTGAATCGCTCACTACCGGTCACAACTTGGCTTGGGTCATCCACAATGCCTCCGGATGATCACCAAGCTCTCCGATCGCCACCAAGCCGTCTAGGTGATGCCGATCACCAAGTGTAACAAGCTAGAACTCTCACTTGACCAAGACAAGGGCAAAGAGATGGATGGATGCACACTTGCTACTCAATTCTCACTAGGAGGTGTCTAATTCTCACAATTAGCAAATCACTCAACCTCACTAGGGCTCTTGCACTCACTCACACTCACAAGGTGTTCTCAGCTGATGGAAGTGGCAAAACACTCAAATGGATGGAGGGAAGGAAATATATATACTCCCCCAACGGCCATCCAAAAACAGGACAAAACTGGGTTTCTGCGGGGGCATCGGACGCTCCGATGCCTAGCATCAGACGCGCCGATGACCTCGACCAACGGTTGACTGTACCAGTTTGTCAGACATGTTTATGGAGCATCGGACGCTGGGGAGCTTCCGATGCCCTTGCATCGGACGCGTCCGATGCCAAAAGGACCTCTCTGGAACCTCTCTGCATGGCCATCGGACGCTGGCCCTCAGCGTCCGATGCCCCCAACAGTCACTCCCAAGTGAACAGTGACACCGGACGATCCGATGTGGCACCATCGGAGCCTCCGATGCCACGCACCAGACCAACCCTAGGTCGGTGTGGGCATCGGAGCCTCCGATGCCCACTGATCCAACATCCGATGCCCATACCAAGGGCAAGATCAACTCGGATCGCGACGCGGTCTTAACGACTTTTGTTCCTCTTGACAAAGGCATCTCTCTGAGCTACCTAGGGCTATGAAATAACAAGTGTGCACCACACCTACCTCAATAGACTCATCTAGGTCAAGCTATTGATTCACACCCCTCTTTATAGTACGGCCAAAGGAAAAAACAAAGACCTAAGACTACCTGAGTGTCCTCCAACACCATGTGACACTTAGCCTAGCCTACCACCGTCTTCGTCGTCCGTCCTTTGAAAACCGAAACGATTTCCATCGCCAGGGGACATGAACTCCATATGCCCGTATCATCACCATTACCGTGACCTAACTTATACCTGTTTCTGCAAAACACACGTTAGTCACAGTAATCTTGTGTTTCATCCAATCACCGAAACCCACTAGGGGCCAAGATGCGTTCAATCTCCCCCTTTTTGGTGATTGATGACAACACGAGATCGAGTATAGAGAGAAGAGGTTTTCAAATCATGACATGTATGAACTTGCAATGAATAAGGGAAAAAGATTAGGGGCAAGCTCATACATATCATGCCAACATCTTGCACTCAACAAGTTAGAGTGAATAGCAAGTGCAAGAGTAAAGAGCTCGAATACATAACAAATGAGAATTGAGCACAAGTAGTCGAGTAAAGCGAAATGACATGTCATATATAATATCATAGTGAGCACAAACATGTCATGAGATCCATAGCATAAGTATATAACATAAATATGCACAAAAGATGCGATAAGTAAAGAGCGTATGTGAGCGAAACACAACATAAGATATCAAACCCTCTCACATCACTCCCCCTATCGCTATCTACTCGCTCCACTCTCCCTCTCTTTGGCATCAAGCGCCAAACAAGCGTCAGAGGGCGGAGGTGGTGCAGACGAGTCAGGTGGCCGTCTCCGGAGTCCTCTGAGTGAACTCGAACTGCTGAAGGAGGGCCTCGGAGTCGGAGGACGAGTCGCCGGTAGCCTGCTGACCCTCTGTAGCTGGAAGCTGCGGAGAAGCGGTCGGGGTCGGCTCGGACTGCTGTGCTGCTCTGAAGCTGTCACAGTCTCTGTAGCAGTGTCAAGCTGAGTAGGGAGTGCGGAAGCTCATGAATCGGAGGTAACTCAGCCTGCACGGTCGTCGTGGTCTCAGACTGGATGGGCTCTGTCTGCTCTGAGGACGCAACAGAACTCGGAAGAGTCTCGGTAGTGGAAGTGACTGGAGCTGTAGACGTTCAGACTGGGTCCTGTAGATCTGGCGTGGGGAACCCAGTGAGCTCACTGAAGCTAGCCGATAAGTCCCGTGTAACTGAGGTAGTCGTCGTGTAAAGGGACTCAATCGGCCTGAGAGTGAAGCCTGTCTGCAGTGGACTGAAGAGCGGGGCCCCGCCTGGAGGAGTGGTGAAGCTGGTGAACTGAGAAGAGCTGGGGCCCGAGAGTGGCTGCTGGTGCTGCTGACCAAACTGTGGTGGCGGGCCGAACGGCTGTGGAGGGACTGGTGGCTGCCACTGGAGCTGCTGCGGAGGAGGAGGCTGCTGCCACTGCCACGAGGAGGACCGCTGGCTAGTCGCTCCATAAAGCTCAAGGTCTGCTGCTGTAAGGCCATCATCTGACGCTGCAGGGCGTCTTCTGAGCTCTCCTGAGCCTGTCTGCTGTGCAAGTCCTTCTGCTCTCTCACCACGCCTGCTGTGGTCTGCCTGCAAGCCTCTGGACGTCCTGAGTGACAGTCCTCTGCTCCTCCTCCATCCGTGCTAGAATAGCAAGGAGCGCTGGATCGGAGGAGCGTACCGCTGGACCCTGCCTGGTGGTCGTGTGCACGCGGCTGGTAGCGAGCGGGAGCTGGTAGTCCTCATCTGAACTGTCCGTTGGATCCGAGACTACGTGTGGGTCACCACCCTCGAGATCGGCAAGCTCCTGCTCTGCGAGGGCCTGAACGGCCCTCGTCTGCTGCTGAGCTGACTCTGGCACCTCAGTCTCGTGGCGTGAACTAGTCGGTGCCTGCTGCTCTGGCTGCCGCGGTCCCGACCGTATCCCAATAACTGACTCATGTTATACTCCCGGGAATACGGTCGCAGAACCAGTGAGTGACTGACTGAGGCGGGTACCAGTGGTGGCAGCGACCTTCCACAGAATGTATGAAATCCAATGAGCATATGGAAGCTGGCCGGGTGCCTTGATGCCCTCTGCTACAGTGTCCTCAATCTCACAAAGGATCACGTCCCAAACGTCAAACTCCTGCTGCCTGATCATATACGCAAGTAACCAAAGCTGCAGCCTGGAAGACCCTCTCCGAAGCCCACCCTGGAAGCAAGGCCCGCCTGAGGATCGCGTTGAGGATCCGAGCCGTAGGGGTAAGGTCCCTAGGAGTGCGACTCAACCCATCGCCGAACGGCTCTGTGAAGCACGGGCGAACCAATCTGTCGAGGCTGTGCACCACCGGAGGGCGGCGGGGTGGCTCCGTCCGGTCATAACACAAGTCGTGGATTCGGGTCTGTGATCGTGTCAATCCAAACCCTCCTGGTCTCGGACGAGAACAGTCTGTAGTGTCCCCCTCAAGTGCGAACTCAATAGTATCTCGGTCTGGGTGTCCCACAAACGAAGCATAAAACTGAAAGACACCGTCCTCGATATATGAGCCAGACCGCCCCAGTAGATCTGCCAGACCAGGTAAATAGGTGAGTGAGGGACGGATCTGCTCGCCAGCTGCTGCAACTATCGCCTCAAGAGAACAAACACGCTGAGGGTCGCAAAGAAATCCCGGCGTTCCTGTAGCCCTGGTAGAAATCCTCCTGCAGCACAGTATAGAACACGGACCACCTGCTCCTGCCTGCCGCTCCCTGGGAAACCACTGCTCCACTGGTACGAGTCGGAGTGTCTGGATCTGTGAGCAAGTGGCACCCCTGAGGTCCAGTCGCGGTATCGGCGGAGGCGCACGCCGCGACGGAGATCGGCCACCCTGCAGCGGGACGTCGGGCCTGGGTCACCTTCAATCCTTCGGAAGTTCGCACGGCGTGGCTTTTTTCCCCAACCTCAGGTCCCTCCTCCTCTCCTCTGCCTCTCTGCCCGTTCCTTCTGCTCCTGCGTCTTGCCATCTCCTCACTATGCGGGCCTCCTGCCCTGGCCCCCTTCTGCGTCTGTGAGTCTCGGGCTCAACTCTGGGCGAGGTGGAACGTCGTCCGATGACCGGCAGCCATGAGCGTGCCAGTCGGCGAACCGTGTCGACGCTCGACCTCCTCGATCGCTCTGTGCTGCCTTCGGGGGACAACTGTTCCCGCAATCCGAAGTCCGCCGTACTCCCACCGGGGGGGCACTGGGGGTGGTCGTCTCCCACGCTCTTCCGCGTCTGCCACTGACCCGCTGGTCTGTTTCGCCTTCTCGCCTCTCGTCCGGTTGACCCTTGCGCTTTCTCGGCGCTTCCTGCTTCTCGCGTATAAGCTTCGCCTTCCCGGGTCGCTGACCGGAAGGCGGGGGACACGGAGGAGAGTCGTCGGGGCCCACCACAACGTTCTTGCAGCGCATAGCTGACAAGAAGAGAAGAACAGTCACTGAGAAGTGCTGAACTGCCCCTGAACAACAACCACTGACTCGGAAACCCTTGTCAAGCGCAGCTGACAAGAAGACCACTGGCAACTCCCCCGACATGATCGGCTGCAACTGTCACTCGTGAGGCTTGGCCTCAATCCTTACCCCCGCGGCTTGGCCCCGGGTTAACTGACGCTGCCAACGGACCAAGCTGCCAACCCACAGACCCTGACTCGCTGCGGGAATAGATAGGATATATATAACATATATAGTCTAGAGATAAGCGAGACCTATGGAAGCAAAGCAATTGGATAAGAGAGTGAATTGACTTCGCTACCTGACAAACCGACGAAGCGAACCCAAGAAAAGGTAAGTCACTGACGATCAAAGGTCCACACAACACACCGAGGAGGCTGCAAAGGAGATGGGTGAAAATGGGGGTCAAAAAACTGAGGAACGACCGTTGAAGCATTTCATCAAACACATGGTGTGCAGGGTTAAAGAGGTAGGGTGCGGTTGCTCACTGTGGGGATGCGGCCGACCAAGAAGGACGCCGGAGTGGGGATGGAGAGCGAAGATGCGGTCTCCGGCGAAGAGGACTTGGAACAGCGGCGGGCTCCGTCCGCGATGGGGCGGTTTACCGGCGTGTGGGGGAGAAGCGTCGGCTGTATTCTGACGAGGGCGCGGCGGCTGGGCGAGGTGGAGGTGCACGGGCGCGGGGGAGCCCAAGTGGCCGGCGGCGAGGGGCAACGCGGCCGGCGGTGAGGGCAGGCGAGTGCGCTCGGCGGAGTTAGGGCACGGGGCTGCTCTGGTCGTGTTGAGCGAAGGAGGAAGAATTCGAAGTATGACGTGTGGGGCCCTTCTGTCATAGAAGACCAACTCGCGTCGCTTAAAGGAGCATCGGACGCTCCGATGAAAACCATCGGACGCGCTGATGCCTGTCCAGAGAGCTCCAGAAAGGCTGAAAATGCATCGGATGCGTCGTGGGCCATGGCATCGGACACTGGGGAGCGTCCGATGGGGCATCGGTGGCTCCGTGTGAGACACATCGATGCAGGCAAAACACTGTTCCAGCCGCCGGGGCAGTCTACAGTGCAGACATCGGACGCTGGGCCAGCTTCCGATGCGCATCCGATGCTGCTTCCGATGCAGCATATTAGGGCAGATCTGAAGGTCTCCGTTGCGGCTCCCTCTCCCCAACTAAGTTCCACTCAAATAAGAGGCAAATAAACACCAGTTGGAACCTAGTATGAGCATCCTCACATCACCCCTCAATTTTACAAATATTTTGCCATAGGCTACATATCACTTTTAGGTAAGATAGGCGATAAAAACCCAAGGAGACAACATGTGGCCACCAAGACAAGGTCTCAACCATAAGAGCCTCAAATGCTCCCCCTAACGGTGGAACGACACCGGTTGCTCAAAAACATAACAAAAAGAAACGACAAAGCAACAACATGCATATGCATGCAATACGAAAAATTGAATCTAAGTTGCTTGTCAAGTTTGCTCATGGGTAAGCTTCTTCACACACGCTTTTAAGGGCGGTTAATCTTACCACGTCTGACAAGCCTATATGCATAGCGGAATTTAAACATGGCATATGATACAATGCAATTCAAAGACAACCCCCTTTCACCTTTTGACAAAGTTACTTAGATCAAGCACATTAAGCTCACTTCGCAATCTACAAAGGGTGTTCTCATCTAGGGGTTTTGTGAAGATATCCGCCAATTGATCTTCGGTTCTAACTCCCTCATAAGGATATATCTTTCTTTGAAACATGATCTCTAAGAAAGTGATGGCGAATATCTATGTGCTTTGTGCGAGAGTGTTTAAACCGGGTTTGTTTAGCAAGCTTAACCGCGCTCTCATTGTTACACAACAAAGGTACCCTTTCTAGGACTACACCATAGTCTAAAAGGGTTTTGCTTCATGTAAAGGATTTGTGCACAACAAGCACCCGCGGCTATGTATTCTGCCTCGGCGGTTGACAAGGCCACACTATTTTGCTTCTTTGAACTCCATGACACTAGTGATCTCTCAAGCAAATGGCACCCTCCGGATGTGCTTTTTCTATCTACTTTGCAACTCGCGTAATCCGAATCGGAATACCCAACGAGTTGGAAATTAGCTCCTTTGGGATATGAAAGGCCAAAGCTTGGGGTGTGCTTTAGGTACCTAAGGATTCTTTTCATCGCTACAAGATGTGATTCCCTAGGGTCGGCTTGAACCGAGCACACATGCACACACTAACTTGATGTCGGGCCTAGATGCGGTCAAATATAAAAAACTACCAATCATAGAGCGGTAGAGAGTTTGGTCAACCGGGTTACCTCCCACATCTAGGTCGAGATGTCCATTGTTTGGCATTGGAGTCTTGATAGGCTTGCAATCATCCATGTTGAAGCGCTTGAGGAGGTCTTTTGTATACTTCTCTTGAGATATGAAAGTCCCTCCTTCAATTGCTTGACTTGGAAGCCTAGGAAGAATGTGAGCTCTCCAATCATGGACATTTCGAACTCCTTCGACATCAAGTCACCAAATTCCCTTGCATAGGCTTCATTTGTTGACCCGAAGATGATATCATCAACGTAGACTTGACAAATGAAGATCTCTCCATCAAGCTTCTTGGTGAAATAGTGTGGTGTCGACCTTCCCAATGGTGAAGCCCTTCTCAATGAGGAATCCCGGAGGCGCTCGTACCACGCTCTAGGGGCTTGCTTGAGCCCATAAAGCGCCTTTGACAACCTATAAACATGATTAGGATATCTAAGGTCTTCAAACCCGGGAGGTTGATCAACATAGACTAGTTCATTTATGAAGCCATTTAAAAATGCACTTTTCACATCCATTTGATATAATTTAATGTCATGATGTGATGCATATGCAAGGAGGATACGAATGGCTTCGAGTCTTGCAACCGGTGCAAAGGTCTCTCCAAAATCCAAACCTTCAACTTGGAGAAACCCTTTGCCACTAGCCTTGCCTGTTTCTAACAAACCTTGCCTTGATCATCTTGCTTGTTCCTAACAACCCATTTTGTTCCAATGACTCTTGCGCCTTTTGGTCGCTCTTCAAGTGTCCAAACTTGGTTGCGGGTGAAGTTGTTAGTTCTTCATGCATGGCATTCACCCAATCCGGATCATCTAGAGCTTCATCTACAATGGTAGGCTCAACAAGAGAAACAAAAGGAGTGATGTTCCATAAATAAAGCAAGTTTTTGAGAGCGAGTCATTACACCCCCCTTGTCGACTCCCTATGATGAGATCTTGAGGATGAGCTTGTAGTAGAGGAGTAGTCCTTCGATCAACCACTTGAGGGGCCGCTTGTGGAGCATCAACATCTTGAGCTTGTACCACCATTTGTCATGGGAGACATGAGTATCTTCATTTGGATCCTTCCCATCTTTGTCATCATCAAGTGGTACATTGGATGAGGATGACTTGTCAATGACTTCACATCATCATCATCATCTTTAGGCTTGATGGCTCCAACCGGCATGTTCTTCCTTGCCTCCTTCAATGGTTCATCACCTACAAGATCATCAAGATTTTCATGCTCTCCTTGAGAGCCATTAGATTCATCGAATTCCACATCATATGTTTCTTCTACCATCCCGGTAGCATGGTTGAATACTGATATGCTTTGGACTTCAATGAGTAACCAACAAGAAAACCAATATCACATCTCGGCGTTGAAACTTCCCTAGGTGTTGGCGCTTCTTGTAGATGTAGCATTTGCACCAAACACTCTAAAGAAGGATACATCGGCTTCTTGTTTGTTGGAGTAGCTCATAGGGGGTCTTGGCCAGTAGACGATGGGGGAACAATCGTTTGATGCATACAAGCGGTCCTCGATACAGTGATGTGCTGACAATGCAATCTCATCTTGATCTTTTCAATTCACTAATCTTGGATCAAATTTTAAAAAGAAGTTCATAATAATCAATCCAAGGAAGTGAATGAATCAGATCAAGAGACATAGCAACCTAGCATACAACAGATAGCTCAAGTGATCTCAAGACATCCTACCCATGCTAGTTGCCAATCTCAATGGTGAACAAATTACAAGTTTCATAGTTGATTAGTCAAGTTCACCACCACCACCAACAACAACAAAGCCTCTTAGTCCCAAGTAAGTTGTGGGTAGGCTAGAGTTGAAACCCAACAAGAGACCCTAGTCACGGTTCAGGCATGTCAATGACTGCTTTCCATGCATTCCTTGTGGTGGAACCGTCCAAATTATAAGAGCTCAAGTACAGTCGCAGCTATTTTAACTGTCGCTGACTCACACTTGAACCCATATAACTCTGATAGTCTGGAAATCTCGAAGGATTTCAAACAACTTTACAACAAACCAGGATCACATCGTTCAAGTACAGACATTCATAAGGATACAACAGTTCATCATTCAAATAAAATCAGAGTGCGAAGCTCAAAGTTATTACAACATTGAGTTCAAATTGCAGAAGCTGAAATAAGTCTGATAATAAGACCACAACACACGTGGTCCAAATAAAACATTGTTTTCATAACTCACTCCTCTTTGAAAAGATACGGTGCCATTGATAGTCTTGATTCCACAAAAGCAAGAGGAAAGCTTTCAAAAGACCCTGCCCGAGGCCTACTCCTCATCACCCTCCACGGGGGTAGAGACAGTGCTTACAATAGTCGTAATAGACTTGGCCATCTGCAACAATGGGATAAACCCTGAGTACGGGAATGTACTCAGCTAGACTTACCCGTCTAACTGAAAATAAAGACACCAAGGGTATGCAAGGCTATTTGGGTAGAGCTGGCTATCTTATTTACAGAAAGAGCTTAGGTTAAGATAAGCTTAACTCTTATTAAATGAGATAAGCAGTCATATTTTAACCTATCCTTTATTTATAGGTTTGCACCCGAACTAGAGTGAAAGGATCAAGATGCCCAAGAGGGGAGGGGGGGTGAATTGGGCTTTTCTAAAACTTTTTGCAATAATTAAATCCTAACAAGCCCAATTAACCCCTTTGTGCTTTCAAGTGTGTTTCTCTAAACTCTACCACATAAAAGACTATTCCTATTCCATTTCTACTATAGCATGGCAAATCAATTATGAAAGAACAACAAGTAAACTGTGGAATTGAATTGCTCAAAAGTAATGCGCATGTAAAGAGAGTAGAAATGACTCGAAGATCTTTTTCCTGAGGTATCGAGGTGTCGGCACACCCCCTAGTCCTTGTTGGAGCACCCGCACAAGGGTATTGCTCCACCTTGATCCGCGCAAGGATCAAGTGCTCACTCTGAGCTGATTCTTCGCCACTCCGGCATGGTGAATCACTCACTACCGGTCACAACTCGACTTGGGTCATTCACAAAGCCTCCAGATGATCACCAAGCTCTTCGATCACCACCAAGCCGTCTAGGTGATGCCAATCACCAATAGTAACAAGCCCAAACTCTCACTTGACCAAGCCAAGGCCAAAGAGATGAATGGATGCACACTTGATACTCACTTTCACTAATGAGGTCACTAATTCTCACAATTAGGAAATTTTTCAACCTCACTAGGGCTCTTGCTCTTCCTTGCTCTCTCAAGGTGTTTCTCAGCAGATGAAATGGGCAAGAACACTCTAATGGAGGTGGAGGAGGAGTATAAATACTCCCCCAACCGGCCATCCAAAAGAGCTTCGAAACAATACAGTTTCGGGGCATCGGACGCTCCGATGCCCGACATCGGACGCGTCGATGCCCCGACCAACGATCGACTGTACGAACTCTGCCAGCGTCCGATGCCTCTGCCTCGGACGTGTCTGATGCAGAAAACACCTTCCTGGAACATCTCTGCATGGACATCGGACGCTGGCTCCCAGCGTCCGATGTGCCCCTCAGGGCACTCTCTCATGAACAGTGGCATCATAGCGTCTGATGTGACAACATCGGAGCGTCCGATGCCACGCACCAGATTCTTCCAAGTCTAGATGACAATGGACGTGCATCCGATGCCACTAAGGCTAGCATCTGATGCCCATTTCAGGGCCGAAACGACTTCGAATCGTGACGCTGCCTTAACGACTTTTCATCCTCACGACATAAGGGCTCTCTCTGAGCTACCTAGGGCTATGAAATAACAAATGTGCACCACACCTACCTCAATAGTCTTATCTAGGTCAAGCTACTGATTCACGCTCCCCTTTATAGTACGGCCAAAGGAAAAACAAAGACCTAAGACTACCTAAGTGTCCTCCAACACCATGTGACACTTAGCACTAGCCTATCACCATCTTCGTCGTCCGTCCTTTGAAAACCGAAACGATTTCCATCGCCAAGGGACATGAACTCTGTATGCCCGTATCGTTGCCATTACCATGACCTAACTCATCCATGTTTCTGCAAAACACACATTAGTCACAGTAATCTTGTGTTTCATCCCATCACCGAAATCCACTAGGGGCCTAGATGCTTTCAATCTCCCCTTTTTTGGTGATTGATGACAACACGACCTCGAGTATAGAGAGAAGAGGTTTTCAAATCATGACGTGTATGAACTTGCGATAAATAAGAGAAAATGGTTAGGGGCAAGCTCATACACATCATGCCAATATCCTGCACTCAAGAAGTTAGAGTGAACAGCAAGTGCAAGAGTAAAATAGCTCGAATACATCAGGAGTAAGAATTAAGCACAAGTAAACGAGCGGAACGAAATGGCATGGCATATAGGATATCATAGTGAGCATAAACATGTCAAACAAGGTCCAAATCACACACCTAATAAACGTAAGTGCAAAAGATATGATATGCAGAGCGTATGTGAATCATAACACACAAAAGATCAAATCCCTCTCACATCGCTCCCCTTAGCACTATACTCGACCACTCTCCCCCTTTGGCGTCAAACACCATGTAAGGAGAATGGACCTTGACCCATTTGAGTTTGGATTTTAGTGTTTGATGATCAACACAACCATATTGGACTAATGTATTTGCAAGTGTTGTTTTTGTAGTTCAATAGGGTGTGACTTGGACAAATGCTACGTGGTGATCCGATGATCAACACCTCAAGCAAGACATTGGAAGCTCAGTAGAAGACTCACAAAGATCAAGCAAAAGTCCAAGGCACAACATTGGAACCAAAACGACGCAAGAAATCGTGAAGAAATGAAGAAAAAGGGACATTAGACGCTGCATCGGACGCTGGCTTCGCAAGCGTCGGACGCACCGATGGCAAACCCTAGCTCGGGTCAGCGCCAATAGAAGCATCGGACGCGCCGATGCTGCCACATCGGACACAACGGTAACACTGTGCATCGTGCACAGTATTACATCAGACGCGCTGGTGAACATCGGACGCTACAGGACCCTGCGTTTGATGGCTATCCAGAAAGGTTCTAGAGAATCTGATGCTACACAGAAAAATCCATCTTTGGTGTCCAACAGCTCTATATATACCCCTATGGCCGGCCAAAAACATAAGTTTGGAGCTCAAGGAAGTGCACCAAGTGCATAGACACATATTTAGTTGCTCTAGCCACCAAAGTGCTTAAGTGATATACTAGGTGATTAGTGTAGGTGCTTCGCGGAGTGCTTAGGCTAGTTAGACCACCGCTTTGCGCTTGCTCTAGGTGTTAAGGCCTAGTTTTTTAGTGAGGTTTGCACACCTTTTATCTACCGATGCGCACACCGTTGTTGTACATCGGAGGGGCTTGTAGTCTTGCGAGACAACACCAACTGCGTTTGTGGTGTGGCCGCCACCGTGTACCGAAGGGAACAAGGCCCGCGGCGGTACGACCGGAAGCTTGATAGTGAAGACGGCGGGGAGCATCCAGGAGAGGCCGTGCCTCGAGCGGCTAAACCGGAGACCCACTTGCGCGTGAGGAAGGCCCGGGGATATCCACGGAGTTACCCGATCGGGAGCTTGGCCCTTGCGAGGGATTCCTTACGAGGGATTCCTTGCGAGGGGCTCCAACGAGGACTAGGGAGAAGCTTGCACGCTTCTCGATACATCGATAAAAATACCGAAGTCGTCGACGGGAGTTTGCATCTCTACCTCTCTCTTTAGCTTCTGCATTTACATTGCTCCTTGGTTGTGTGCTTTACCTTTCCTAGCTTAGTTGATAGGCTAGTTGATAGGTTTGGAACCTAGATTGCATAACTGTTTTACGTTAGAGATAGCAACACACCTAGCAAAACCTTAGTTGCACTCTAGATAGTTTACTTTGTTGCATAGGTTTTGATTAGGTAGAAATTAGAGGCCATAGTTTAGAATAGAAGTTTTTAAGTTGCCTAATTCACCCCTAAAAATAAAAGTTGCTCAAAATAATTATCTAACATCTGCATCAATATCTCCATCCTTCTGTAACATCTATCCTAGATACCAGAAGACATCTTTCTTAGGCACCACCTGGCCTTCCAAGCTCACCTACCCCTCTTCCTGTGCAGCGTTGCCAAAGTCACATCTCATGTATTCAGTCTTAGGCCTGCTTACTCTAAACCCTTTGGACTCAAGGTTCTGCCGCCACAACGCCAGTTTCCTATTTACTCCTGTCTGACTTTCATCAACTAACACTACATCGTCTGCAAAGCATACACCAAGGGATATCTTCTTGTATGTACTTCGTAACCTCATCCATAACCAAGGCAAAGAGATATGGGCTCAAGGTTGACCTTTGATGAAGTCCTATTTTAATCGGAGAGTAATCTGTGTTACCATCATTTGTTTGCACACTAGTCTTGACATTGTTGTACATGTCTTTGATGAGGTTAACATACTTTGTTGGGACTTTATGTTTGTCTAAATCCCACCACATAACATTCATTGGTATCTTGTTGTAAGCCTTCTCCAAGTAATGGAAACCATGTGTAGGTCTTTCTTTTGCTCCCTGAACCGCTCCATAACTTGTCTTACTAAGAAGATTGCTTCTATGGTTGACCTTCCAGACATGAAACCGAATTGGTTCATGGATATCTGCGTCGTTCCTCGCAATCTATGCTCAAAGCTTCATCGTGTGGATCATCAACTTAATTCTCTGATAATTAGTGTAACTTTGGATGTCTCCCTTGTACTTGTATATTGGTACCAATATGTTTCTTCTCCACTCCTGAGGTATCTTATTTGATCGATAGATATTCTTAACACTTTGTGTAGTGACGAAGTCCACGCTTGATTCGAAATGTGAATCGTGTCCACGCCGGAACCTGGACGTCGCCGCCGTTGACCTAGAAGACAACGCAACATCTTCACTAACCCCAAGGTCGCCTGTGCAGCATCTGGTTCGGAGTAACCGCCTTGATACAATTTCGTAGTATTTTTTTTATCTTCCTGTGCTCCCTCCGTCCATAAAAGAATGTCACCGTGGGATGCGTGCCACAGGTTTGACTCAATTTATAGAAAATACGTGCAACATTTAAATCTTCAAAAATTTGTTAAAAACTAGATTCAAAGATCTTTCTAATGATACTAATTATGTACCATAAATACTAATATTTTGTAAATATATAATTAGTCAAAATCGTTTCTCGAGAAGCGAAGCGACACTCTTTTAGAGACGGAGGGAGTAGACCTTTAGAATATTTTTTTGGAGTAAAATGCACTAGCGGTCTTTAAAGTTATCAGGAAGTGTCATGTAGGTCTCAAACTTTTAAAAACGCATTTCTAGGTCCCTAAAGTTATCACCAGGTGTCGTTTACATCCCAAAGTTTTAAAAACGCATTTCTAGGTCCCTGAAATTAGTTCGGGTGTCATCTAGGTCCCAATAGGCGCTTAACCGATCCATTAGCTGACATGGCAGACTAACTCAGTGCTTATATAGACCTGACAGGTGGGACCTACACATCAGCGGTACACTTAGTTATTTTTTAAAAAATCATATCTTTTGCATATGATCTTGGATGAAGATGAATTATATATGAAAATTGTAGCCCTCGATGAGATCTACAACTTTTTAGTTTTAATATTTTTCATTTGAGATTGTTAAGATGGTTAAAAGAGTAATATAAAGTTTTACCAATATATTATTCACGTACTAGAGTTTGTCATATAAAAAAACCATATCTCTCGTGTATGACAACAGATAAAATACTTTATATGAAAAATGTAGGTTTCAATAAGATATATAAATTCATAATTTTAAATTTTGTTATTTGACGCCATTAAAATTGTAAAAGAAATAAAACAAAATTTCAGCAGCATATTAATCGCGTACTAGATCTTGTCATCCTAAAGGAATCATGTTCTCAAATACAATGACAAATAAAAATAGTTTATATATGCAAATTATAGTCACTGATGGGACCTACAAATTTATTATTTTGACAAACTCGAATACGCGAATAATAAGCTATTAAAACTTTATATTATTATTTTTGCCATCTTAACAATCTTAAATGAGAAATATTAAAACTAAAAAGTTATAGATCTCATCGAGGGCTACCATTTTCGTATATAATTCGTCTCCATCCGAGATCATATGCAAACGATATGATCTTTTTAAAAATAATTATGTATACGACTGATGTGTGAGTTCACCTGTCAGGTCCATATAAACGTTGAGTCAGTCTGACACATCAACTAACGGGTCGGATAAATATCCGTTGGGACCTAGATGACACCCGGACTAAGTTCAGGGACCTAGAAATGCGTTTTTAGGACTTTAGGACGTATACAACACCTGCCGATAACTTTAGAGACCCAGAAATACGTTTTTAAAAGTTTGGGACCTATATGACACCTGCTGACAACTTTAAGGACCGCCAGTGCATTTTACTCTTTTTTTTTTGTTGTGCGAACCAAAAGGAACGGTGATATGCAACACATTTGTGAATCTTTTTATACTAACTTGACCCTAGTCAATGGAACACGAGGACTTCTCTTTTGGTTGAGATGAAAAATGTAGGCACTAGAACACTGAAGGACATCGCCGCCCCACTTTGCATTCCTAATGATGATCCAGTATTGCAGTCAGGGATACAAGTGGGTACCCAATGGTGTTTTTTGGGTTAGCCAACTAATTACGATTAGATGTCATTCTAGTTCATTTTTTCACTTTCCTCAAACTACAAAAATGTCATTTTTTCACTTTCCTCAAACTACAAAAATGTCACTCTAGTTCATTTGATCAATTTTTTTGGTTGACCCAATGACCCAAAACATTTTATACTTGCATCCCTAATTGCAGTTTAAATACTGAACGTACACAGCGATAGAAATAGAATAGGAAAGAGATTACACATTAATCGTCAACCTCTATTAACTCGATCTACTCCGTGCCTCCGTGGTGATGGATTTGTACACTTGCTGCATGGCCTCTCTGAAGCGGTCGATGTCCAGTGTGACGTTCTGGCCCTCGAGGAAGGTCTCCCAAAGTTTGCCGCTGCGCTCTATGGAGACTGGGTCGGTAAACACGGGATGGTCCCTCGGGTACCTGTACTTGAGCGTGGTCTCCTCCGCGCTCACCTCGTACTCAACGTAGCGCAGTCCCATGTCCGGCACCGGGTCGCCGAAGTCGAACCGGCACGGGTACTTGAGGTTTCCCCACGGGATGATCTGCACGACGGTGGCGTTGTGCGGCAGGAAGACCATGTTGGTCAGCCCGGCGCCGTGCACGCCCACCATCACGTCGCACGAGTTCACCACCGCCGCGAACTTGGCCATGTCGCGGACGTCCTCCGGCCCCGCGGCGACCACCTCGAAGCCGAGACCCGCGACGGCGGCGATGGCGTCGGCTTCGTTCGTCACCTCCCTCGAGTGGCGCCGCAGCACAAAGACGAGCCGAGGCTTGTTGTGTCCGGCGGCGCTGCTCCTGCTCACGGGTGTCGCCGCCCATGGCCGCGGGAGCGAGAAGACGTCACGCAGGAAGTCCCGGAATCCCGCCATCGTGTACCCGTTGCGGGAGAGGGCCGGGTTGATGCCAAGGATCCTGTGGCTCTCCAGCCCGACATGCGCCGACAGGAAGCAGCGCACGGCGGTGTCGGCGTCGAAGTCCGTGACCGGGTAGACGGACAGCGCGGCCAGGATCGGCCTGAATTTGGCCACCCACTCGGGCTGGTAGTCGGCGGCAAGCAGCCTGACGTGGCCGTTGTACTCGCGCGCCGTGATGTAGAGCGGGACGATGAGGTCCGTCATGGCGTGGAAGAAGTTGGTGCCGCAGCCGCCGGTAGAGAAGACCACCGCCGGCACGTCGTGCCTCGCAGTGCACCTGGGTGGGATCACGAAGCTGTACGGCTCCGGTGCGGTGGACCGTACGGTGACCTCCCGAATCCTCGACATGGTCTCTTGCTCCCACTTCCGCGTGTATGGCCGGATTGTGATGGTCGAATTGTCTGGGTTGAAGGTGGATGAGGAAAGGACGTAGACTGTGCCGGCTTTGCCATGGATCCGCAAGTCACCTTCCATCCTGCAGGTGTCTGAGTGACGATTGCTCCAGTTGCAGGCTAGCTTGCTCATTCTTGGTGGTGCTGCTACATCTGCATACCACCCATATAAACACGCCAAATCTAGGCCCTCACGTAAAGCTGAAACAGTAATCAAGCTAAACGGGGAATGTCGTTGATTGTACCTGAATTTATCAGAGAGGTATCTTTTGCCACGTTCCTGTCAAGAATATGATTTTGTTGGTTGTACTCTGCAGGAAATAAAAATGGATTAGCACGTACATAATGAATGATATATGGGTGCCACTCCAACGTAGTAATGCAAACACAGGACTCTGTATATATGTTAAACACAATATAACTTTTTTTTTGTTTTACTTAATAAATGTTCTATGCACCGCGTGTGCTTGAAGTGCAACTTGGGCACTGAGCGAGATAGCTAGGAATGAAACATACTACTGCTCAATTTGTTCTGCAGATTAATGCCCGTGAGTTGATGGTGGGGATTCGAAAACACTGCTATGCCACAGTATCATAATCTTTACAGCTTCTTACTGTGTCCATTGTCCAATACAAATTCAATGAACTTCTCGAAGGTTTGGCTGGTGATGCTATATAATCCACCATAGTAGAGTCTATATACACTTCAGTCCTTGCTAGAAAAAAAGAAGTAAATAAAGTTCGGTACTCTATTTCTTTGCACGGACCATCACACTTACTATGTAAACTAGTCCCATTATTGATGCGCTGATTTTGTGATTATTGTGATTCTACTAGACATTAGTAAAGTAGCAGCAGCACGCGTGAAGGTACTGCACACTAGTGACTTCATTCTGTAGAAGGTGGGCCCAAAAATCGAGTCTGAATCGAAGGATTGGCCACATGGTAAGGTATAGGTAGTCGTTAAAAACAAAATCCTGGAAGAGAACTGATGCTTCTCTGTATGATGGTTAATAAAACAGTCATTTTTCCTCAAATCGTTGCCAATACATACCTTTTGCAGAATCTGCGTCAAGTGATTGATGTTGTCGTCTTGCACTGTCCAAACCTTGAATATATAGGCAACATTAGGTGTCAAGCATTTTGAAACCAAGATGTAGATGAAAGCAGAGAACTCAGTATATATACAATCTTATATAGCTTACCTAAAGATGAAACTCTCTGAACCATTTCATTTGCTAATTTGTCAAATCCTGTCTCCTTAACTGCAGAGAACCAATGTGCAAAGTTTTGTAAGTGCTAGCTATAACCTGAGCTGTTCTTAGGAACAGATTATTTTTTAATCATTATTCCTCCGCTCAACTCGCTAGATGGGGTACGACTACTTCCATTCAAATTTATTCCTATCCCGTGATATCTGCTTCATTAGGCTTCGTCATTCGTTCTTGATCATCGCCACTCGTCCGGTCGTCGTCCTCTTGCCCGTGCTGTAGTGACTGGGCAATGCCGCACGGCCTACGTCAAGGAGGCATGTCGATGCCGGCGGCCTACGGCTACACGGATGTCGGCCGCCAACTGGACTGCCCGCACTGGCGGATGCAGAACAGGATCTAAGGAAGGATATAATGAAAGCTGATCTCTTCTTTTTTTTTTCTTTTCTTCGCCTATTTTTCTTTTTTTATCCTCTCTATTTTTCATTAATATACCTGTAGGGGGCTGGAGCCCCCACCCCGGCTCCTTTAGATCCGCTCTTGTCTAGATCGAGACATCTATGACACCCTTCTAGCTCTGTGGACTTGTCTATCTTCCTTCTCGTGTGGTAGAGTGTCCCCGTTGTCTTTAATCACTGCCTAGACTAGATCGGAATAGAGATCCAGCTGTACCAGTGGTGATCCTTTTCTTTTGTTGGTATGTCTCCTTCAACTGATTTCTTGTTTTGTGTAATGCAGATTCTTGAGTCCTCAAATCCGAAGCTTTTATGTGGTGAATATGTATGATGGATTTAAATTCTATGAGGATTTTTTTCTCGATCACGCAAAAGGTTTGCGTGTCTTTGCATTAAGATAGGGAAAAGTTAAATACAATACGCCTTAGTGACGCCCTAGGTGGTCATAAGAGAAGTACATGAACATTCAGACTCTTCCTAGTTTACTGATACCTATGTCATTACATTAGATCCTCATCAACCTGACTTGCGACACTAGCTAGGAGGCCTATGTCCGTGCAGCCGAGCGGTAGCAGCCGCTTGCACGATTTTTAAGCACTACTTTTTTCCACCGCCAGTTTTTGATCGGATCAGAGATTAATGGCGCTTCATCGAAAGTAGTAAGGTACTAGAACACTAGTAATTTGGTGATTCTGATCCACATGTTTTCACACTGCTTTTATTTGCCCACCATTTGGTTGATACATGACGTGCTATGGGCAAGGTGATGTGGCTTCCGAACTTATCTCGACCAGTTTCGTTAGAATTTAACAGCATGAATCTGGAATCATCCAAACATATATCTCACTATCGGAAAATCTAACTTTGCCGAGTATCGAGCTCTTTACGGAGTGTTTTTTTAGGCACATGACAAAGCTCTAGTTTCTTTGTTTGATTTGGAGCACCACCACTTAAACCAATCTATTACTACCAATCCTGCATAGTATTCCTGCTAGCGTAGTTTGGACAGACGGATCGATTCCTCGCAAATTCGTCGGATGACGCGGCTCCAACCCATGAGTCATCATGGACGAACTGGTTCTGGATGCAGTGGTTCTGCAATCCAGAACAGACTAGTGTGCATGGCCAAGCCCTTCTTTCATGGAATGGAGCCATGGTCGCCGAAAGGTTCATGTGTGATGAAATGAAGCTGCAGACTTCAGCTTTCATCTGGGCACACCTTTCTTGAAAATTATATGAATAGATTTGTTTTGAAAAATATTTTCATAAAAATATACATATATCAATTTTCTGTAAATATTTTTATAAAAACAAAAGATCAAAGTTGTGTTTTGAAGACCGTGTCGCTCTCTTCAACGACAACTAATATATATATATATATGAAGGGAGTACACTCCTTAATTCAGCTAACATATATACTCCTTACAAGTTAGTATATGTATGTACCCATACTCTTAATCTAGGACTCAGATATTTGGAAAATAATCTGAGTATTCAGATTAGTTTAGGTTAGATTAGATAATTATCTAATCTTATCTTAATTCAGCTTATGCAACTTCACTCCTTAATTATTATCTAATCTAATCTATGTGCACTACAAAAGTATAAATTGATCTCCCGTATAGTAATAATTTTTTTTACAGTAGATTGACACCAAATTATCGTAACTCAGATATTATTTATCGTCTCAAGTAATTGTTGTGACTCGGATTCCCAACTTCCTGTAATTACGTGCCTGATGAAATCACAGTAAACATCTAGAAATTACGTGCCTGAAATCAAGCTATGAACTAATCAACTCAAGTAATTACGTGCATTATTTTATCATATTTCCGGCCGGTCGTCTAGATTGTCAGGAGACCGCTCGCCTCAAAGTAGCTCCCGATAATTACGCTGCGGTCATGCGACTGGGATCAGGTCCAGCAAACTGCCGATCGACGCGGATCGGCCCTTCCTGGCGCGGGTTAGTGCAGATTGCTGAGAAGATTTTGGAGGTTCAGCACAATTAAGCTGAGGGCTCTTTGTCAAGTAAAATCATAGCATAAAAGGCCAAACAAAAAAGGAAAAAAAAATCAAAACCGTTTTTTAAACAAACATAAAAGGCCTAAATGCCACACTGCATTCTTGAAAGATAGGAGGAGAGCAGCAAAATCACAACTAATCGTAATCAGGAGAGGTGGAACAGAGATGAACTGATATGAATTGAATGGAAAGTAGGATGACTTACAGCGGGCAACCTGCGGCAGTAAATTAGTCTTCAGCACAACCAGAACTAGAAGAGGGGGCAGAAGGAGCCACAGTAGTGCCGCCCTTCTTCCGCCGCTCCCATGCTGCTGCTGCTGCTTCGTTCTCATGTGCTTCGGCATCGTCTCGCATAAGCCCTTGCACGACGCCTCTGAAATGCCCTGCACTAGCACAGGTACGAGCTAACTCACAGCTTCTTGAGAAGCATGCCATTCTTTTATCGCATATCGATCCGTGCTTTGAATTTGGAGCTCAATAATCTAGGTGCTGACTTGCCTCTGCACAGCATTTAATCCCATGCACATGTATGCACGCTAGCGTCCTGTTTAGTTTCCCCAATTTCCCCAAATTTTCTAGATTCCCCGTCACATTAACCTTTAGCTGTATGCATGAAGCATTAAATATGGGTAAAAAAAAATTTAGTATCTACATATCGAGAAGAATTTTTTGAGCCTAGTTAGTCCATGTTTGGATAAAATTTGTCAAATAACAACGAAAATGCTACAGTGTGTTTCCCAAATATTTCTCGGAACTAAACACATGTTAATACTAGCATAGACGTAGTACTTGTTAGAATCTGATACCCCTAGTTTTGCGCAGCAGCCCTCGGATCTTTGAAAAGATGTTGCGAATATAACACAAGCTAGCACCGTATCAAGAACAATGTAGTCGAATCGCGTAGAAAACACTAGATGATGATGAAGCAACCACGACAAAAGATTAGGATTTGGCGAAGCCGACCGCAATTTCTATTAGCACAACTCCAAAAGAGTAGAAGAGATTGTCGCTCTCTCATAACCCTACTTGACCCTCCAGGACCCACCGATTCTTGCCCTATACAAGAATCTAGTGCAATAGAACTGTCTAGTCTAATCCGCTTGAGCGCTTCTAATTGCTCTGTGCAAATCTTGGATGAGACCCCTTGTGTTGGCTTGGTTATCTTCCTTATGATCTTGTTGTGATCCTAAGGCCTCTACCCCTTGATTTATATAGTCCCCTCCAAGGCCTCATACATACAAATAGAAGTTCTACTTCTAGTAGGGTTTTACACTCAAGACCTAGTAGAACTGGAAGTCATAATAGCACACCTTTCTTGAGTCCTATTCTAAGTAGGATTTGAGTCACCATACAACAATCTCCACCTTGACTCTAATCCTTTGAAGTCATTGTGCTCCTCCAAGAATTTGCTCCAAATCGGCTTCTTTTTTATTTATACTCCCACCTCGAGAGTGTCTCCACCACAGAGGCTCATGCACATCACCACAATGTTTGCCAGTTCCAGGCTGGATTGCCGAAACCTTCCATCTGAGAGCTCCATCGTTGTGTAGTTTGGTTAACCACATCACCTTCTCCTTTGGCCCTCCATGCCATAGGTTTGTACCGCCTTCGAGCTCCACCTACTCATTGGTACTGCGTGGTTGGTCCGACCACGTCTTCCTTCCTCCAACAACTCATAGCTTCGCCTCTAAGATTGTTTGATTTTACAACCGTCTTTGTAGCCTTGCACTAGACCACAATTGAGATTTGAGCACCTGCCGTTGACGAGACGACTTCCTTCTCCTGATTAGGATTTTTACCAAATCTCCCCATGGTTGCACCACCCATAAGATTTCCTATCACTCGGTATCCTTCATTAATCCAGATACTTTTCATAATTACCTGCCCTTTGCAAGTAACTCGCACCACCTTCGAGTTCTAGCGACCTCACAGATATTAGATTATTTTTCAATTCCGGGATATATCGAACTCTGGGCAGTGTGCAAAGTGTTCCATTATGCATCTCTAATGTAATTGTTCCCACCTCAGTAACTGCATACTCCTGGCAATCCACTAAGTGAACAATTCCATTCGCTGAGTGTAGAGATCCTTCATCAAACATCTCCCTCACCGAACATATATAGAAACAACTTCCTGAATCTACTATCCAATCATGAATAGTACCTGGTTGACTGACGATAAGTACGTCACTTTCATCCTCACTTGCCACTGAGCATGTTCCTCTCATAGTCTTCAAACTTGGACAGTCCTTTATCATGTGACCCTCCTTGTCACATAGATAGCATGTGCGTTGTTCCTTGCTCTTGTCTTTCTTCTTCACATGATTCTTTACTTTTCCTGCTCCATTTGAAACAGTCAAAGCTTGATCACCTGAGAATGAAGAATCCTGCGGCTTCTTCAAGGACTCTGCCTCCAGTAGATATGCAACTGTCTCGTTGAAGTTGAGAGTAGTCTTCCCGACGAGAATATTCATCACTAGTTGCTCCCACGATGGTGGTAAGGATGAAGCCAATATGACGACTTTATCGTTCTCCTCAATTTTCTCATCCACACTAATCAGCTGTGTGACAAGCTTGTTGAAGACATTTAGATGGTCGACGAATCGTGTACCTTCCTCCATGCATAACCTAAATAGTTGATGCTTCAGTACCCACCGATTTGTCAGCGACTTTGCCATATATAATTCTTCTAGGTTCTTCCATAATTTCGTCGGTGAATTCTCCTTAATTACCAAGTACTTTACCTCGTCGGAGAGACATAGTCGAATTGTACTAACAACCTTTCGCTCCATCACCTTCCATTCTTCATCAGTTATCTTATCCGGCTTGGTGCCCTCGAGAGCATCAATCAATCCTTGTTGGACAAGCACATCTTGTACCACGTATTGCCACACGCTGAAATTCCTTTTTCCATCAAATTTCTCTACTTGATTGCACATCCCTGACATCGTCTTAATTTTGTGCTTCCTAGCCCTGTCAACCTTCTCACAAAATCAAATCAATCCGACCTTGGCTCCGATACCACTTGTTAGAATCTGATACCCCTAGTTTTGCGCAGCAGCCCTCGGATCTTTGAAAGGATGTTGCGAATATAACACAAGCTAGCACTGTATCAAGAACAATGTAGTCGAATCGCGTAGAAAACCCTAGATGATGATGAAGCAACCACGACAAGAGATTAGGATATGGCGAAGCCGACCGCAATTTCTATTAGCACAACTCCAAAAGAGTACAAGAGATTGTCACTCTCTCACAACCCTACTTGACCCTCCAGGACCCACCGATTCTTGCCCTATATAAGAATCTAGTGCAATAGAAAGGACCCACCGATTCTTGCCCTATACAAGAATCTAGTGCAATAGAACTGTCTAGTCTAATCCTCTTGAGTGCTCCTAATTGCTCCGTACAAGCCTTGGATGAGACCCCTTGTGTTGGCTTAGTTATCTTCCTTATGATCTTGTTGTGATCCTATGGCCTCTACCCCTTGATTTATATAGTCCCCTCCAAGGCCTCATACATACAAATAGAAGTCCTACTCCTAGTAGGATTCTACACTCAAGACCTAGTAGAACTAGAAGTCCTAATAGCACACCCTTCTTGAGTCCTATTCTAAGTAGGATTTGAGTCACCATACAACAGTACTCCGTAGTATAGAAGAGGTTCCAATTATTTATAGGATTACTACAGTGTGACCTATTTTTATGAGGCCAGCCTCCGTGGAGACTTTTTTTATGTTGTATCCAAGATTGTCATATCATTTGAAATGAAATGAAACTTTTATGAAACATCTACTATCAATAGAGAATTTCATTCTATAGTTTTATAGACATTTAATTTCATGACTCAAGGAGTTGATAATCATGCCAAAATAATTTCTCATTTTTCTCTCACTTCTTAAATACATTGTCATGTTAAAAAAAATATCTATGTGGCAACTGATTTACTGCGAATAAAAATCACATGAAACTCCCACTAAAACTAGCCTTATATTGCTAGTTTCAGTGTCTTTGAACAGTACCACCGTTAATTTAGCAGCAACTGGAGCTACTCGGTTTGGATCGTGGGACTACTTTTAGCGAGTGTTTGGATATAGGGGCTACAGTTTAGTCCGTGTCACATCGGATGTCGTGGCATCAATTTAGTTTATTAAAAATAAATTAATTATAAAACTAATTATGCTATCATACAGTTATTAACAAGACAAATCTATTAAGTCAAATTAATTCATCATTAGCAAATGTTTACTATAGCACCATATTATCAAATCATATGTTTTAAATAGCGGCCTAGCGGCATGTCTCTAAAACAGCGCATAGCGAAGCTATAGCGGGAAATAACGACTAAATTGTATATGAATACAAATAGCGGCACCATGTCCTAAAAGGCTATAGCGGGCTATAGCGGTAGCTTTAGCGGGAGATTTAAAACTGTGAATCATAGAGTAATTAGGTTTAATAGATTCGTCTCGCTAGTAATCCTCTGGTTAATAAATTAGTTTTGTAATTAGTTTATTTTTAATAGACTAAATTAGAGTTGCAACATGCAATGTGATAGAGACTTAAAAAACAGTTTGACGAACCAAACATGGCCTTACTCTTTTAGCCCAATTTAAAACAACTAGCTAGTTGACTAATTTCTAGTCTCTTTGGATCCAAATAGTTGAGCAGATAGGTGGACTAATTTTTAGTCATGGTTCTAACTACTCCCAAGGACTACTTTTGCTCTTTTAGCCTAATTCAAATTTTATGAGACTAACAACTAGTTGACTAATTCCTAGCCCCTTTTGATCCAAATAGTTGAGCTTGTTGGTAGTTCTTAACTTCACTAAAGATAAAGCTAGGCAACTATCCCCGGTAACGGCCCAGAAATGCTTGTTGACACTTGCTAACGTCGTTACTAGGAGTAGACTATGGAATCTATCCCTGACAACGACGCCAGAAATGCTTGTAGCAAGTCCAGTCACTATACCTAAAGGAGCGAAGCTAAAGCAGCTATCTACTAATGTCAAATGGGGTTGTCAATCCCGACACTAGTAGGAGCTAGCTAGAGAGATTGCAATCTACCTGAAAGCCCAAGTTTGGTTTTGGATAATTGATGAAACCCATTGGACTAACCTTTGTCATTAAGTGTTTGATTAGCAAAAGGTGGTCCATGGCTCAAGTGAAGCATGATGATGGACATGTGATGCAATGATCAAGTGATTGGTCGTAAGATGGTCCATATCTTCACTAGAAGAAAAGAAGAAAGAGGAAAATAAAAGAGCTCAAGGCAAAGGTATAACCAATAGGCTCTTTTGTTTTTGGCACTCAAGACACCATAGAGGGTGTGAGTGTATTTAGGATAGATAGCCGTACTATCAAGAGGAGAAATTCATAGTATACGATTATCAAGTTGCCTCTAGTTGCATTTGCATATGACATGACTAAAATGAGGCGATAAATCCTTTGAAAAATGTTTTGAAAATGCTAACACACTTGCACAAGGTGGTGTACACTTGGTGGTGTTAGCACTTTTGCAAAGGAGAAGTTGTTGGAGTAGTTTTGGATCAACACAGGGAAGAAAATGAAGTTTTCTGTGTATGGTCGGTGGTACCGACCAGGATGGTCGGTGGTACCGCCCATAGGTGCTGCGTGCAGCCTTCTCTGTGTTGGGGCGTTTTTGGCCTGGCGGTGGTACCGCTATAAGCTCGGTACTACCGCCGGCGGTGGTACCGACCGGGGGTCGGTGGTACCGTGGCCATGAGGCGTTTTGCAGAGCTCTCTGTGTGTTTTTGAAAAGGCCTACCGGTAGTACCGCCATAACCTCGGTAGTACCGCGCCCGGTGCTACCGACCCAAGGCCGGTGGTTGGCAAGTTTGCGGAGCTCTCTGTGTTGGATGGAAAATGACCTGGCGGTGGTACCGCCATAGGGCCGGTACCACCGGGCTCGGAAGTACCGACCAGGGGTCGGTAGTTCCAAGGTCTGGAGGATGTTTTTGAATCCGTTCTGTGTAGATCCAAAAGTAGCCTGCCGGTAGTACCGCCATAGGGCCGGTACTACCGACCTCGGAGGTACCGACCAAGAGTCGGTGCTTCGCCTTAATCAGCGGGATGTGAGTAAACGGCTAGTTTGACTAAGCCGGTAGTACCGCCCAGGAGGGGTCGGTACTACCGACCAAGCGCAGAAAGGTGGGGGTCGGGCTGCCGTCCTCTCCTCTCTATATATAGGCCGTGGCCACGTTTGGGGAGATGCCTCTTGACTTTCTAACCTCTTGAACATCCTCTTGAGCAAGATCTAATCCCTCCCTCCGATCTCTTTGATTGTTAGTGCGAATCCAAGTGAGATCGAGTGAAACCAAGAGCTTGCATTGTGATCTTGCATTCTAGAGGCATCTTGGTGATTGTTGCTGCGGATTTCTTTTTACTCTTGGCACTTGCCGGTGCCTAGACGGCTTGGTGGCAGCGGAGGAGGATCGGCACGAGTTGGTGATTGTTCGTGGCCATCCCAACGACTTTGTGAGGGGCTTGTACCTCCCCGGCGAAGAGCCAAAGGTAACTCCTAGTAAATTGCGCGTGTCATTGAGTTACCATTGCTTGGGGTAGGTTCTTGTGGCGCTCTTGTGGAGAGCTCGGTGTGTGATACCGATTAGCCACCGAACCACGAAGCCTTGGTCGACACAACGAGGACGTAGCGTGCCGGCAAGCACGTGAACCTCGGGGATAAATCTCGTGTTCATATTGTGTCCCTTGGTGATTGGCATTCCATTGTGATATCAATTATCTTCACTTGCCCGGTTCGGTAAAATCACACTACCACTCTCTTGTATTCCTTTGTTCATACTTGTTATAGAGTAACTTGTTTCCCTTGTTAATAATAGTAGTAGCTTTGCTAGTGTAGCTAGTTTAGTTTTGCTAGCTCTCTTGTGTAGCTCACTAGTTTAGTAAAGTAGTGACTTAGTCCTTGTGTGCCTTAGAGATCATAATTAACTAGACTTGCAAATAGGTGGCTTGCATTTGACATAGAGCTAGAGCAACCGCATTTATCGCTTTGTTATTGTCTAACAAATTGCTCTAGTGCTTTGTAGAATTTTAAATTAGGCTATTCACCCCCCCTCTAGCCAATTAGGACCTTTCACTACCTAGAGGAGATTCTGCAAGCACACAGAACTATAGTAGTAGCACTTCGCTTGGGAGTACCAGGTGTCGATTTATTTGATCCCAAAGGAAGGCTAGAGTGGTGTATGAGTCAAGTCCAGGAGGGGATGAGAGTCGAAGAATAAGAAAGGGAAAAGGAGAGAAGAGAAGAGAAGATGAAAGGCTAGAAAGAATTTATGAGTGGATAGGTAAGGATAAAATGAATGGTTAAGGTAAGGTGGATGGATAGGTAGATAGGGGAAAAGATAACTAAGGATAACTAATATAACTAACTAATAACTAATAACTACTCCTAGATAACTACGAAGCAAGATAGGCAAATGCCAAATAAGCAACCAAGTTAAGTATAGTTTTATTCCTATCTTGTCAAGTACCGAGGCGTACTAGCCTTTACCACTAACTTAGGTTGAACGCTAGCACAACGAGCCTTACTGTTAAACTAGACCAACTACGTGGTGGAATTCAAGGCGCACAGGGCTGTCACCACCTGCTTGCTACCACAGCTATCCGGGGGTCTAGCCGTATCTGAAGGTAAGTCTATAACTAAGCACCACGCCTAATTATATTCTAACTATCTCTATCCTGGCCTAGAATAGAGACACCCTTGCGGACGTCAGAGCAAATACTTGACTTAATAAGATAAACACTAAACTAACTAAGCAACCTATTGGCAAAGATCAAACACTAAGCACACTAGAGATTAACTACTATGGCTAAGTGAATTGAAATGTAGGATAGCTAGGTACTCAAGCAATCAATCAAGTATACTACTCAATACTGGTAAGTAGAATAAAGTAATACTTGAAATGATGAACTAGAATATAGTAAAGTGCTTGAGTAACAAGAGCAAAACCTGAACTGGAGATGAAGGAAGACTCTTCCCAACTCCAGGACCGATCACTCGCACGCTTCTACTCTTGAGCTAAGCCTTGAGCAGCGCTTCCGCGAGGGCAATGAGGCAAGGATGCCTTGCTCTACTAGCTACCTACTTGCCTAAGCTTGGCTAAATCCTAAGCTATTAGCCTTGCTTTCTTCCTTCCTTGCTTTCCTTGCTTTCCTTGCTTGAAATGAAGTGACGCCTCCAGGGGGGTATTTATAGCCCAAGTGAGTGAGGGGGGTACTTATAGGGGGCAGCCAACCGACCTAGGGCAAACCCTAGTGGCGGGCGCCAGCCCTAGGTGGCGGCCGCCACCCCCCTGGCCCTTGGATGCACCGTCATTGATCCTACAGTCTCCAGGGACTCCTCCAAGGCGGTTTCAAGGTCGGTTGCATGTCCAGATAACCGTCATTGGGTCATGATCCACGCCACTACCCTCCTAAGCCCTCTGATGCCACTGACCTAGTGACCAAGGGCTAAGATTTTGCCCTGGGGTGGTCACACGGATCAGTGACGTGACAGGGGGGAAGTTTGGGCCTCTCCCTGGTGGCGGGCGCCACCTAGGGGTGGCGGGCGCCACCCCACTAGGGCCCAAATGGGTCCTGATGAGTGGGCTCGGCCCCTGGTGGGTCCATTCTCCAAATTTGGTCCAAATCCTGCATTCAAATAAAAATCTATGGACATGTGGAATTTGGTTAGTTTGAAACCTATTTGACTACTTTTTCATGTTTTTTTGGTGAATTTTTGGGTAAAATATTGATGGTAAAACAAGTGTTTAAGGACCATCAACAAGCTCCCTCAAGCTAACCTGTTGCTCGTCCTCGAGCAACAATGCGGTTTAAGCATAGAGCATGAAATAGATAGCACTTAAGATGTATACAAGTGCATATTGTATAGTGAGAAATAACTTAGTGTATATCATTAATCATAGCAATGTGGGCTTATAGCTTTTCACTTCAAACATGCAAGAGTGAAATAAAGCAGTAGATAGGAAACTTTTATCTTGCTTAGGTTTGACTAGGATTCTATCTGGAGGTTTTTTTAAGGTTTTCAAAAGATAAAAACTTGCTTAAGTCCTCCAAGATTCACTCAATCACTCAATGATGTTTAAATCCTCACTTGGGCCAAAATGTAGCCTCTCCTATTTCTAAATAATGATATGTGGAGTTGTAGGTAGGCTAAGAATCATGAGCAAATTGCATAATGTTTATTGCTAAGCTAGACACTCAGATCATAAGAAGCAGCAAATCATAAAAATTGATCAAGATGTGCATGTGTGGTTATGTGGAAGTGTATAGAGAGATATTTCATAATCCTTCCTAGTTAATTTCTGGGGTCTAGAGCTAATGATAACTCTCTCTCTCTCTCTCTTTTTACTCGATACATAGTGAGTAGACAAAAATGTGTCCTCACATTTTCTAAGGACATAGTCCTCTCTTGAGCTACTTTGCTCACTTTTTTTTTCATATCTCTCTTTTTTTAGCTCTAGATTTCCCCAGATTGTCTATAGGAAAGGATTTTAGAAATGAAAAGGGGGAAGAGAGAGAAATGCTTATTCCCAGTGTAGGAATAGCATAAGGCTAGCAATGGAACGTTTGGCAAGGTATTGCATATCTCCAGTGTAGAGAATGAGCAATTTATTTGGTGGTTGCAAACTTCCAAAGTGGAGAGTAAGCAATTTATGGTGGGTGTGTGTATCTTGATCAAAAGATATGATAAGCTTCTCTACTAACATCTATGAGGTCTAACAAAGCTCAACACAAACAAAGCTCTTTGTGGTTTTGACTAACAAATATTTGGCTAGTGGTGGGATGGGATAAAATCCAGGAGGAACTTTTAGCAAGGTTTTCATGATTTTTAAAAGAAATTCTCCAGATTAGGTCCTAATTTCACCTTAGCAAGTTTAAAGAATTACTCCATTTCTAACTTTATTCACTTAAGCATGATTTTAGTTAAAACATGTGCAACCCACAAAAGCTACAACTTAGATAAAACTAGTTATTCTAACTATAACAATAGCATTTGCATGGCATATTTTATTTCTTATTCAGGTTCCAACATTTTTAAGCAGATTTTATCATTTTTACTCATGGGATAATTACTTAGGCAAGTATATAACATTCAAAATTTTTCAAAAGATATAGAATTTAAGAACCGAACATAAAGAGTAAGGTTGAAACATACCTTATTGGCGCGAGGATCTCCCCCAAGCTGGCTTCTTGCTTGGTGAAGGGTCTTCATCTTTCTCGGTCGGAGCTCTTGTTCTTATTTTATTAAAAAGGAAACTATCTAATGTTGTGAAAAAGGGAAACTATCCTATTATGATATTTTATTATTCTAGCTAAGTTAACATATACTTATGCATATAACTAATGATAACTGATTTTTTTTTAGTTTCATGCATGATGTATGTTATTTATTTGAAAAAAGATAAATTTGAAGGGAAATTTAAAAGTAAATCCATACCTTAGATCCATGGAATTTCATCCTTATCGGGTGGATCTTCTTCCTTGGGTGCTTCTTCTTTAAGTACTTCATCGAGTTCTTCTTCTTTTGGCACCTCTCCTTTGTTATGTGAATTACACAACTCAGGAGAAGGTGGTTATTTCTTTCTGTTCCACCTTGTTCCTGGGCGCCTCTTCTTGGTACGAACGGGTTTTGCTTCCTGCATGTTAGCGGCATATGCGGGACCACGGGAAAAAGAGAATATTTCCTTCCTCCCTCCTAATGTCATTTGCATTTTACCACTCCCCACATATATGCAAGCATCAACAGTGTTCAAGAAAGGTCTACCTAAGATTAGAGGCACATCTTTCCTATTTCCCATATCTAGTATTATGAAATCAGCAGGAACATATGAACCTCTAATATGAACAGGTAAATTAGTGACTATTCCTTCTACATAGCATGTTGATTGATCAGCTAGCACAACATCGGCAGATGTGGATGACATGGGTGGAAAGAACGAGTTTTCATAGAAATCCTTAGATAAAATGTTCACACTCGATCCTAAATCACACATGTCATTTTTAAAGACTTCACCAAAGATTGAGCATCTAATTATGGGACTACCAGGATCACCCTTTTTAACAGTCATGGTTTGATCTTCATAATAGTTAAAATATTTTATTTTAACCATATTTGCAGTTTCCATGTTAGGTTTAGCCGGAATTTTGCCAGTTTCAAAAGATGGTATGATCATAGCAAGTTGAGCTAATTGGGTTTCTAACATCTTATTAAAGCTAAGTTGATTTTTCAGAGCAGATGAGAATTCTTCCAATTTAGCATTTATGTTCTCAAGCATTTTATCATTTGACATTAATTTCTTATTCAAAAATCCAGAAGTTCTACCTTGAGAGTAGACTAGATTCTTTAAGAACGAGAAATTACCAGTACTTTGGAAATTAGAGCGAGGGAATGAATTATTACCTTGAGAGTTGGAGTGCTGATTCCATCCTTGATTTTGTTGACGAAAACCGTTGTTATTGTTGTTGTTGATGAAGTTGCGGATACATGGGTGTATGCCGAGTCTCTGTGTGATGAGTGATTGTCAATGGAGATGATGCGCATGTTCTTTGGCTTGTGTTGTGCAGGTGTCGAGCACGGAGACAGTGATCGATGGCGGGTGAAGGTCAAGTTGCGACGTGCCGTGCCGACGGACCGGGCGCGATGAAGGATGGGCGTGCCGTGCGGCGGACGTGCCATGCCGATGTATCGGACGGTGAAGGGCGGACGTGGACTTGGACTGATGGACTGGAGGCCGGAGGATCAGCTGTGGTGGCTGGCAGCCTGCGACAGCGACAGGCGGAGAAGTGCGATCATGTCGGTGGAAGGGGTGCACAGGCGGTGCATCCCCTCTACGACGCCGGTTTGTTGGTAGAGCCCGGGAAAAACCAACGGTGGACGGTTTCCAGGTTTGGGCCTCAAAACCTGGGTGCTGGGTTTCCAGGTTGAGCCACAAAACCTGGGCGCGACGGTTTCCAGGTTGAGCCTCAAAACCTGGGCGTGGGCCGGTTTCCGAGTTTGGGCCTCAAAACTCGGGCGCGGACGGTTTCCGAGTTTGGCCACAAAACTCGGGCTGGAGGCTGGTTTCCCGGTTTGGGCCTCAAAACCGGGGGCTGATGGAAAAGGCTGGTTTCCCGGTTTGGGCCGCAAAACCGGGGGTGCAGAGTGGTGGTGGCACGTGGCGGCGATCTAAAGGTTGCGTGGAGGCGACGCGGAAGACCGTGCGGGCGTGGCCGTCGGATCTACCTACCACCAGCGGGTGGACTAGAATAGCCTTAGGGTTAGGCTGGTCCGCTCTGTAAATTAGAGTAGAGAGGGGTAGAGTAGGAAATAGACTTAGGCTAGGTTAGTATAAGTAGTCTAGGGGAGACACCCTCCTCCCTATCTCAATCTCAGTTAGAGCTTTCATTTCCTAGGGTTTCCACTCTCCCACACCCCTGCTTTAGCTAGTTGAGATCCGCAGAGAGACTCCACTCTGTGTACTGTTGATTCGAGGAAGTGAGGCCGTATCCTCACCTTGGATCCCATCTCTTGGTGTCAATTCGCGTTTTGATTTCATGTTCATCATGTTCTTCGCGGATTGCTTTGTGCCTTGAGTTTTCCCGTCGCTTGATCTTTGTGCTCGGTCCATCTTTCACGATTCCGTTTGAACTGAGTTGCTCTAGATCGTGAGGCACTTCTTTCCACCGAAAGAAATCATCTCTAACCTCACGGTCTAGGAGATCGATCAAGTTTTAGTTTCGGGTCTCTTTTTTTCTTCTTTCCCCCGAATTCCTTCGATTCACCGATTTGGAGTTAGGTTCGAGCCATGATCTCTTAGAGATAGCTCACTAACCTCCTTGTGACTCCTCAGATCGAATCCCAAGCCTAGAGCACTTGATTCGGAGGAGATCGGGTTGAATCGCCGGAGTTTCAGTGCAGTCGCGGGGTGACCGGACGCTCTGTCGGGCTGACCGGACGCACGCTTTCAGAGTCCGGTCGTTGAGCACGGCGCCAAGCTTTTCTGCGTACTGACCGGACGCTCTCGACCGGACGCTCTGTTTGCATTTCGACCGGACGCTACGCTTGCACTGTTCCCGTGTCATTGTCTCATCTGACCGGACGCTCAGTGAACGACCGGACGCTTGAGCTCCGTGCGTCCGGTCGCGAACAGAGAGCTCCCAGAGCTGTTTTCTGACGACCGGACGCGTCCGGTCCCTGCTGACCGGACGCAGGCCAGAGTCCGGTCGCTGCAGTTTCGCGCGTCTTCGTTCGCGGTTCGTTCGTTCTTGATCGGATTTGAGTTCCGTCTTTTGGGTTGGCTTTCTAGGGTTGTCTAGTGTCCCGCTGTGCTTCTAGGAAGCATCCACCCTACATCTAGGGTCGTGGACATTAGCAAGCTCTAGGTTTCGATTTTGGGGTTGATCTTGGGACAGTGGCATCTAGTTTCCGAAAGGAAATTTTTGAAGCTCCCATTCACCCCCCCTCTGGTCGCTTTCGGGTAGCTTCTCGGTCCTTCAATTGGTATCGGAGCGGGTTAAGGATCTTCCACCTTAGCCGGTTCCAGATCCACCGAAGGCGACATGGATCGCGGCGTGGGCAAACCGCCGTTTTTCGATGGGACGAACTATGCGTATTGGAAGATACGTATGTCGGCCTATTTGCAGAGCTTGGGCGCTTCGATCTGGGATATTTGCAACTCCCCTGATTACGTGGTCTTGGCTGCTCGTGTGACTCAACAGCAGGTCGATGAGCACGATGCCAATAGCCGAGCCCGTAATGCTCTTTTCTCTTGTTTGAGCATGGGTGAGTTTGATCGTGTTTCTCACCTCGCTACGGCTCGGGAGATCTGGGACACTCTCATGCGTTTTCATGAGGGCACCTCTCAAGTCAAAACCCGACTCTACGAGTCGTTCAAGCGAGAGTATGAGAACTTTAGACATCAACCTGGCGAGAGCATAGAAAGTTTATTCGCTCGCTTTCAGGTGATTGTCAACAGGATGAGGGCTAACAGAGAGCAGTTGCCATTTGACGATCATGAGCGTGCTTTGAAGCTTTTGCACACTCTTGACCGTTCGATGTGGGACTCCAAGGTTCAGGCAATCATCGAATCGCCGAACTATGAGACTCTCACCTGCGACGAGCTCTTCAGTAAGCTCAAGTCCAGTGAGATTGATGCTATGGCGAGGGCTTCTTTTGAAAATCCTTCTCGCCCGTCCATGGCTTTGGTTTCCGGCTCTTCCTCTAACCCCTCAGCTGGCTTTGCGCTTTCTTCTCTCTTTTCTGTGACAGAGGACCAGCTGGAGTCTTTGGGAGACGACGAGTTGGCTTTGCTTGCCAACCGGTTCTCGCGGTTCCACAACAACCGCATGAACCGTCGTCGCGGAGGAGGACGCACCGGATGCTACGAGTGCGGCGACCCCGACCACTTCATCGCCGACTGCCCCAAGAAGAAGAACAAGCATCTTGGGAAGGGCGATCACGGCCACAGGCGCGACTCCAAGTACAAGGAGAAGCACGTTCCCCCAAGGCACAAGAAGCGGGGCGGCTTCAACAAAGAGTACATCAAGAAGAAGTACTTGGAGAAGCAGCAGGCTGAGCAGCGAGCGTTCTTCGCCACGCTCAGCGATGTCGACGGCTCGGATGACGACTCCGCTCGATCGAGTGATGACGAGTCCGAGAAGAAGAAGCTGGAGGACACGTTCAACGGCTTGTGCTTCTTCGCCGGCGACGAAGGCCTGTGTACCATGGCGCTCGGAGATGAGGTCGACGGCGAGCCGGAGCGTACCCCTCGGAACGACGACGACGACGACACCTCCCAGGTATCTCTCACCTACGACGAGCTTTCCTCCGAGGTTGAGAAGTTGACTGCTGCCCTCCTTAGTCAAGACAAGTTGCTTAGGCGTGCCGCTAGAGAGCGCAAGGAGTTTAGGCAGAAGTGGGAGGACACGGTGAAGGAGCTTGAGTTCGCTCGGTCCACCGTGGTTGTGTCGGAGGAGTTGGAGTGCGAGAGTTGCGCCGCGCACATGACGGATCTTCTCACTCTGAGGAGTAAGTATGCTGCGCTGGTAGATGAGGTGGATGAGCTCCGAGCTAGACCGCAGCTGTTGGGTGCGTGCAAGACTTGTCCTGTCTTGCAATCCGAGTTGGCAGAGAAGAATGCCAAGTTTGAGTCTTTTGAGAAGGCCGGCTCGGATAGCACTTGTGTCAAGAGGTGTGCTTTGTGTGAGGGCCTGGAGCAGGAGATGGCCAATGTGAGGCATGACAAGGTGCGTACCGAGGAGGAAAACACATACCTTCGGACCGTCTTGTCATGGGTGTCTTGTGGTGAGCCTCAGCTCGGGATGATGATCTCCCAATTCAAGCGAGCTGCTGGGGCTCCTGGTATAGGTCTTGGCCAGAGTGTTGATCTTTCAGCTTTTGGTAAGATTGGAGAGTCTAGTGGTCTGAACCCCTGTGAGAAGCCCAACTCCACCACTACTCCCAAACTAACCAAGCTTCCACCCAAAGAGCCTGCCAAGCCTGTCACCAAGGATGGAGTTGTAGTTGAACCCCCCAAGGCTCCACCCAAGAATCCACAATGGCAACCCAAGCCCAATCACCTAAAGAACAAGCTTGACACAATGCCACCCATCCGAGAGGAGTTGCCACAGAAGGGCAAGGGCAAGGTGAACCATACCCACATCCCTGCAAACCAACAACCCCCTTTGCGTTCGGTGAGGTTTCAGTGTGACTTTTGTGGGCGGGATGGTCACCTGAGTGAGTTCTGCTTTAGGCGCAGGAGAGAGGCGCGCCGAGCTAGGGAGATGCAGAACCCGGACATGTTTCACCCAGCTCGTGGTGGACATGCTCCGAAGCCTCAGGGGAGAGCTGCTAGGTCTGGAGGGAAGCATACCCAGCCTAGGCAGCAGGAGAGAGCCCCTAGGAGGGAGACTAGGCCTAGAGGTAGAGCACCTCAGTTTGTGAGGCCTAGGCAGGAGAGAGCTCCGAGGAGAGACGCTAGAGTTGAGCAGCAGGCTCCTAGGCGTAGACCTCGTAGAGAGCGTGCCCGACGAGGTCCTGTTTTTGCAGGTAACGGACCCCGTGGCGGAGGCTTTGTTGAGCGCCTTGTCCCACCGCAGGTAGAGTTTCGCGGTAAGCGCTTCTTCCCCAGCGGACCACGTTTTCCTGTGCGTGGTGATCGCTATCCCCCTAGACAGGATGGTTTTTACACTGACCGTTCTTTTGAGCAGCCGGCCCAACACTGGTTTCCTTCTTATCTTACTAACCCCAGTGTTGGACCGTATGTTCACCCTATGTCTTTTTATTGATGTAGGAGGAGCGGTTGGAGGACATTTGGCTTGTGGATTCCGGTTGCTCGAGGCACATGACCGGAAATGCCAAATGGTTCTCCAGCCATAGTCCGGTCGCCGGAAAAGAGTACATAACCTTCGGCGACAAAGGTAAGGGCAAGGTATTGTCCGTTGGTGCAGTGCGGGTTAATGAGCACTTTGTGTTGCGCGAGGTTGCTCTTGTTTCTAACCTGCATTTCAACTTGCTTTCTGTTTCGCAACTTTTTCGTGAAGGCTATGAGATTCGTTTCAAACCGAACCTTAGCCGGATCTTAGATCCTCAGGGTGATCTTGTATGTCTGATTTCACCCTTTGGGAATGTCTTTCGCGCGAATTTCTCAAAGTCGTTTGGATCTTCTCGCTGTCTTTTGGCTAGTCCTTCTTCTTCTGATCTTTGGAAGTGGCATAGGAGGCTCGGTCACCTGAGTTTTGACTTGCTTGCAAGACTTAGCTCACTTGGCTTAATCCGAGGATTGCCCAAGCTTTCGTTGGAGAAGGATCTAGTTTGCCATGCTTGCCGGCATGGAAAGATGGTTGCTGCTCCCCACCATCCTTTGACCAAGGTTATGACCTCGCACCCCGGAGAGCTTTTGCATATGGACCTTGTTGGTCCGGCTCGGGTGAGCTCGGTTGGTGGGAAGTGGTATGTGCTTGTTATTGTTGACGACTTTTCGAGGTATTCGTGGGTCTTCTTTTTAGTTGAGAAGTCCGAGACATTCTCCTTCGCTCGCGATCTGATTTTGCGTCTTCAGAACGAGTTCCCTTTGAACTCGATGCGAGCGATTAGAAGTGATAATGGTTCCGAGTTTAAAAATTCGGATTTTGAGAAGTTTTGTAAATGCCTTGGTTTGGAGCATCAGTTTTCTTCTCCCTATACACCACCCCAAAATGGTGTTGTAGAGAGGAAGAATCGGACCCTTGTTGAGATGGCCAGGACGATGCTTGATGAGCATAGGACTCCTAGGCGCTATTGGGCCGAAGCTATGAACACTGCATGCTATATTTCGAATCGCATTTTTCTGAGAGTGTTTTTGAAGAAGACCTCTTATGAGTTGCGTTTTGGTCGCCAGCCCAAGGTGAGTTATTTTAGAGTCTTTGGTTGCCACTGTTTTATATTGAAAAAAGGCAACCTAGACAAGTTTGAGTCTCGTTCTTCTGACGGTGTGTTTTTGGGTTATGGCACTCACACTCGAGCTTATCGTGTACTTAACCTTGACACTAACCGAGTCATGGAGACATCAGATGTCACCTTCGACGAGACTCTTGTTTCTCCTTCTTCTCGTTTTGAGCGTGCAGGTGATCACGAGGTTGGAGAGCCTCTTTTCGATGACGAGGAAGAGGGTGCTGAAGGTATAGATGATCCAGCACCCCCTCCGCCTGCCGCGCCGCCGGGAGCGGCTTCGACGACGACCCGTGGCCCCGAGACGTCTTCTTCCTGGGGGCCGTGGAATCCACCTCGCGCGGTACCTTTTGTACCCGGGGTGGAACCAGCTACTGTTGAGGGGGAGGTTACTTCTTCCCGGGAGGCGCCACGACACATCCAGCGCCAGCACCCCCCTGAACAGATGATCGGAGACATCGACGAGCGAGTTACTCGCTCCAGGTCACAGCACATCTCGCACTTTGCTCATTCTGCTTTTGTTGCGTCTTTTGAGCCCCGAGATGTTGGACACGCATTGACGGATCCGGATTGGGTCAATGCCATGCATGAGGAGCTAGAGAACTTTGAGCGAAATCGGGTTTGGGTTCTAGTGCCACCACCTCCTGACTGTAAACCTATTGGGACAAAATGGGTTTTTAAAAACAAGCAAGGAGAGGAGGGCCACATTGTGAGAAACAAGGCCCGGCTTGTAGCGAAGGGTTATAGTCAGAAGGAGGGAATAGATTATGAGGAGACCTTCGCTCCTGTAGCTCGTTTGGAGGCTATTAGGATACTCTTGGCTTATGCTGCATCCATGGGTTTCAAACTTTTTCAAATGGATGTCAAGAGTGCCTTCTTAAACGGCTATATTGAGGAGGAGGTCTATGTCCAGCAACCCCCCGGTTTTGAAAATCCCAAGTTTCCAAACCATGTCTTTAAACTCCACAAAGCTTTGTATGGTTTGAAACAAGCCCCTAGAGCCTGGTATGAGAGATTAAAAACCTTTTTGCTAGCTAAGGGTTTTAAAATGGGATGTGTAGATAAAACGCTCTTTCTCCTCAAGCAAGGCAAAGATACTCTCTTGGTCCAAATTTACGTGGATGATATCATTTTCGGTGGTTCTTCTCACGCTTTGGTTGCCAAGTTTGCAGATACTATGAGCAGGGAGTTCGAGATGAGCATGATGGGCGAGCTGACTTTCTTTCTCGGGTTGCAAATTAAGCAATCCCGAGAGGGGACGTTTGTGCACCAGGGCAAGTACACAAGGGACTTGCTGAAGCGGTTCGACATGGGTGAGGCTAAGCCTCTTCCGACGCCCATGTCGACGACGACTGCCCTGGATGCCGACACGGATGGAGAAGCAGTGGACCAGAAGGAGTACCGCAGCATGATTGGATCGCTGCTCTACCTGACGGCGACACGGCCGGACATTCAGTTCGCCGTGTGCTTGTGCGCGCGCTTTCAGGCTTCGCCACGCATTTCTCACCGTCAGGCGGTGAAGCGCATCTTCAGGTACCTTCGTTTCACGCCCGAGCTCGGGATTTGGTATTCTGCTTCCTCCACCCTCTCGCTTTGTGGTTTTTCTGATGCTGATTTTGCTGGTTGTCGCATTGAGCGCAAGTCCACTTCTGGGACTTGCCAGTTTATTGGATCTTCTCTGGTGTCGTGGTCTTCTCGCAAGCAGTCTAGTGTCGCTCAGTCTACCACGGAGGCTGAATATGTTGCTGCGGCTAGCTGCTGTTCCCAGTTACTCTGGATGATGGCCACTTTGCGTGATTTTGGTTTAAGCTTTACTCGAGTTCCTTTGCTTTGTGACAGCACGAGTGCCATTAGCGTTGCTAAGAACCCTGTGCTTCACTCGAAAACCAAACACATTGATGTGCGCTTTCATTTCTTGCGAGACCACCAGGAGAAGGGTGATATCGACCTTCGCCATGTCGATACTCATCACCAATTGGCTGATATTTTCACCAAGCCTTTAGACGAATCAACCTTTAATAGGTTGAGGGGTGAGCTTGGTGTGTGTTTCCCCTTTTAGATGGGGGAAGCATTTTGAGATGTACAGACTGACTCTTTTATTGTGAGGCTCTTTTCTTTTGAGTTTCTTGAGTCTCTCCTTTTGGTATCTTCTTTCCTTCAGTTTTGTGTCGGGCATACGCATTTACATTCTGAGCTTCATGTCTATATTCACTAGAATGTAATTATGCTCTTGTTAGTATTGCTCCGATACTTATGATGATGCTTGTAGCTGATGCTCTTTCTGATCACTGTTACATGTTATGAGCGAGCTATTTTTTGGAATGGTGAATTATGCCTAATGTATATAAATCTGAAAATGTTCACCATTGAGATATGCAACTAGCATGTGTAGGGTGTGTTGAGTCCATTCCTGCTTTTCATATATGCTAGGTTGCTATGTCTCTAGTTCTGAGTCATTCACTTGCTTGGTTGTTCATAACTTGCTTAAAATCTGAACCAAGTATTGTTGAATTGAAAAGATCGAGATGGGATTGCTTGTCAACACCTCATGGTATTGAGACTGTTTCTCATTGCACTTTGAGTTAAACTTGAGCCATGTAGTGTATGACCGAAACCGTTGCTTTAAGCTTCTGATTGCTTCGGCATAGGCTTCGCACGGTTGAAAAGTTAGGCGATGACAAGCTTTCAACCTCTCGCAATCACATGCTAAAAATGAACTTGTGAATTCTTTTACCGCTGCAACTCCGATATGAATTTGAAATCACAAGTATATGCTTCATTCCTATGCATGATGATTGAACTTTGCTAGGGGTAGTTCACCTTGTATATATGCTTAGCACTTGTTTGGATTCCTTCTATACATGTCTAGTGCTATGTTGATGGTGACTATCCTTTTGGCTTAAAACTGCTCACATGCTCATATGCTTCATATTTCGTATAAGTGATCAGTTTGAGCCTTTGCTATTTGAGTGCTTAATTGAGATGTTGGAGCTATACTGATTAGAGCATCTTTGCACTCTTTTGACTATATACTTGAAGCTCCTAACTTGCATTTTGACTTCATATGCATTGTGGAAGGAGATCTTGTGTTCAGAGGGAGTTTATGCGAAGAGAGTTGCTTCTCCGATACCTTTTGGCCTTGATAAGTGCATTTTCAACTAGGGGGAGAAATTTACGCAAATCATATGCCCTGAAAATCTTTTGTCCTAGTTGCTTGCATTTGTCGAGGGGGAGTTTGCTAGTTGTGTTGAGCCGTTGCCTCTGTCTTGAGGGACTAGCAAACGTTCCTAGCTTCTCATGAGCTTTCATAAGTTTTTTCATTTGGCTTTCAATTGGTATCGTCTGGTGTGCTTTCCCATTTGGTTTGGGTTGATTTTCAATTGGTTCGGAGTGATTTTCTTGCTAGTTGTGTTGAGCCTCTGTGCCTCTATCTTGAGGGACTAGCATTTTGCTTCTGTTGTCCTCCGATCTTCAATTGCTATCTGCTAGCGGTGTTGAGCCTGTTCTACCTCTTCTTGAGGGCTAGCTTTGCTTTGCTTGGTTGCGTCAAGCCGTTGCCCATGTCTTTGGGGACCAAGTTTTTGCTTCATCCACTTGACCTTCTTCGGCTTTTGTTAAGGCTTCTGGGTCATTTGGTTGGGTTTTCTCTTCCCACTCCTTCCTACCTCCTTCTTCTTATTCATGATTTGTTGTGGAGTTGACAATGCACTCATCAAGGGGGAGATTGCGGATACATGGGTGTATGCCGAGTCTCTGTGTGATGAGTGATTGTCAATGGAGATGATGCGCATGTTCTTTGGCTTGTGTTGTGCAGGTGTCGAGCACGGAGACAGTGATCGATGGCGGGTGAAGGTCAAGTTGCGACGTGCCGTGCCGACGGACCGGGCGCGATGAAGGATGGGCGTGCCGTGCGGCGGACGTGCCATGCCGATGTATCGGACGGTGAAGGGCGGACGTGGACTTGGACTGATGGACTGGAGGCCGGAGGATCAGCTGTGGTGGCTGGCAGCCTGCGACAGCGACAGGCGGAGAAGTGCGATCATGTCGGTGGAAGGGGTGCACAGGCGGTGCATCCCCTCTACGACGCCGGTTTGTTGGTAGAGCCCGGGAAAAACCAACGGTGGACGGTTTCCAGGTTTGGGCCTCAAAACCTGGGTGCTGGGTTTCCAGGTTGAGCCACAAAACCTGGGCGCGACGGTTTCCAGGTTGAGCCTCAAAACCTGGGCGTGGGCCGGTTTCCGAGTTTGGGCCTCAAAACTCGGGCGCGGACGGTTTCCGAGTTTGGCCACAAAACTCGGGCTGGAGGCTGGTTTCCCGGTTTGGGCCTCAAAACCGGGGGCTGATGGAAAAGGCTGGTTTCCCGGTTTGGGCCGCAAAACCGGGGGTGCAGAGTGGTGGCGGCACGTGGCGGCGATCTAAAGGTTGCGTGGAGGCGACGCGGAAGACCGTGCGGGCGTGGCCGTCGGATCTACCTACCACCAGCGGGTGGACTAGAATAGCCTTAGGGTTAGGCTGGTCCGCTCTGTAAATTAGAGTAGAGAGGGGTAGAGTAGGAAATAGACTTAGGCTAGGTTAGTATAAGTAGTCTAGGGGAGACACCCTCCTCCCTATCTCAATCTCAGTTAGAGCTTTCATTTCCTAGGGTTTCCACTCTCCCACACCCCTGCTTTAGCTAGTTGAGATCCGCAGAGAGACTCCACTCTGTGTACTGTTGATTCGAGGAAGTGAGGCCGTATCCTCACCTTGGATCCCATCTCTTGGTGTCAATTCGCGTTTTGATTTCATGTTCATCATGTTCTTCGCGGATTGCTTTGTGCCTTGAGTTTTCCCGTCGCTTGATCTTTGTGCTCGGTCCATCTTTCACGATTCCGTTTGAACTGAGTTGCTCTAGATCGTGAGGCACTTCTTTCCACCGAAAGAAATCATCTCTAACCTCACGGTCTAGGAGATCGATCAAGTTTTAGTTTCGGGTCTCTTTTTTCTTCTTTCCCCCGAATTCCTTCGATTCACCGATTTGGAGTTAGGTTCGAGCCATGATCTCTTAGAGATAGCTCACTAACCTCCTTGTGACTCCTCAGATCGAATCCCAAGCCTAGAGCACTTGATTCGGAGGAGATCGGGTTGAATCGCCGGAGTTTCAGTGCAGTCGCGGGGTGACCGGACGCTCTGTCGGGCTGACCGGACGCACGCTTTCAGAGTCCGGTCGTTGAGCACGGCGCCAAGCTTTTCTGCGTACTGACCGGACGCTCTCGACCGGACGCTCTGTTTGCATTTCGACCGGACGCTACGCTTGCACTGTTCCCGTGTCATTGTCTCATCTGACCGGACGCTCAGTGAACGACCGGACGCTTGAGCTCCGTGCGTCCGGTCGCGAACAGAGAGCTCCCAGAGCTGTTTTCTGACGACCGGACGCGTCCGGTCCCTGCTGACCGGACGCAGGCCAGAGTCCGGTCGCTGCAGTTTCGCGCGTCTTCGTTCGCGGTTCGTTCGTTCTTGATCGGATTTGAGTTCCGTCTTTTGGGTTGGCTTTCTAGGGTTGTCTAGTGTCCCGCTGTGCTTCTAGGAAGCATCCACCCTACATCTAGGGTCGTGGACATTAGCAAGCTCTAGGTTTCGATTTTGGGGTTGATCTTGGGACAGTGGCATCTAGTTTCCGAAAGGAAATTTTTGAAGCTCCCATTCACCCCCCCTCTGGTCGCTTTCGGGTAGCTTCTCGGTCCTTCAGAAGTTCAAATCTTCATGTAACTCGGGGTAGTGGTTCCTAGAATGTCCGGTTTCTCCACAGACTTCACAAGTCATGTAGGATTCCAGAGATTGGACACTCTCTTGTTGGTTCATCTTCTCACAGCTGTCCAGCTTCTTTGCTAGCAGGTCCATCTTGGCCACGATCATGTCGGCCTCCTTAAGGGAATCCATACCTCGCTTACGGGGCTGCAGTCTCTCGTCATTCCATCCTTGGTTCGACACCATCTTCTCTATGAGAGCCTTAGCATATGCAACATTCAGAGAAAAGAATGCACCACCGGCGGCGGCATCCAAATGGCTTCTAGAGAGTGGGGTTAGGCCATGGTAGAAGTTCTGGATCAACAGCCAGTCCTCCATACCATGGTGTGGACAAGCAGTGACATACTCTTGCATTCTCTCCCAAGCCTCGGGAATAGATTCCTCGGCTTGTTGCGTAAAGCTGGAGATTTTGTTGCGAAGAGCGTTCGTCTTGCCCATCGGAAAGAATTTGGCGAGAAAAGCATTGGAACACTTGTCCCATGTGTCTATAGTGTTGCGATTGGTATAGAACCATTGCTTCGCTTTTCCTAGGAGAGAAAAGGGAAAGAGACGAAGACGGATGGCTTCTTGGGTTATTCCCTTAATGGTGAAGGTGCCGCAAATCTCCAAAAATTGTTGGAGGTGAGCATTGGCATCCTCATGAGCTTTGCCACAGAACGTGCTAGCTTGGACCATCGTGATGAGAGCCGGTTTCAACTCAAAATTGAGGTTGGCATCGATCACGGATAGTCCTGTCGCTACATTGGCGGCAGAAGGAGCAGAAAACTCACAAATGGTCTTGTTGGCCATCGTGAAAGTAGAACGAGATAAGAAAGAAAGAAGTTGAAGAAGATGAAGGAAAAAGATAAGAAGGACTAAGGAAAGAAAGAATGGGGAAAGATGGGATTCGCTAAGCAGAAGCTGAAGCGAAGATAAATTCGACAAGGACTCGAAGGATACACCGATTGCCTTCCCCGGCAACGGCGCCAGAAATGCTTGTTGGTAGTTCTTAACTTCACTAAAGATAGAGCTAGGCAACTATCCCCGGTAACGGCCCAGAAATGCTTGTTGACACTTGCTAACGTCGTTACTAGGAGTAGACTATGGAATCTATCCCTGGCAACGGCGCCAGAAATGCTTGTAGCAAGTCCAGTCACTATACCTAAAGGAGTGAAGCTAAAGCAGCTATCTACTAATGTCAAATGGGGTTGTCAATCCCGACACTAGTAGGAGCTAGCTAGAGAGATTGCAATCTACCTAGAGGTGATTCTGCAAGCGCATAGAACTATCGTAGTAGCACTTCGCTTGGGAGTACCAGGTGTCAATTTATTTGATCCCAAAGGAAGGCTAGGGTGGTGTATGAGTCGAGTCAAGGAGGGGATGAGAGTCGAAGAATAAGAAAGGGAAAAGGAGAGAAGAGAAGAGAAGATGAAAGGCTAGAAAGAATTTATGAGTGGATAGGTAAGGATGAAATGAATGGTTAAGGTAAGGTGGATGGATAGGTAGATAGGGGGAAAAGATAACTAAGGATAACTAATATAACTAACTAATAACTAATAACTACTCCTAGATAACTACGAAGCAAGATAGGCAAATGCCAAATAAGCAACCAAGTTAAGTATAGTTTTATTCCTATCTTGTCAAGTACCGAGGCGTACTAGCCTTTACCACTGACTTAGGTTGAACGCTAGCACAACGAGCCTTACTGTTCAACTAGACCAACTACATGGTGGAATTCAAGGCGCACAGGGCTATCACCACCTGCTTGCTACCACAGCTATCCGGGGGTCTAGCCGTATCTGAAGGTAAGTCTATAACTAAGCACCACGCCTAATTATATTCTAACTATCTCTATCCTGGCCTAGAATAGAGACACCCTTGCGGACGTCAGAGCAAATACTTGACTTAATAAGATAAACACTAAACTAACTAAGCAACCTATTGGCAAAGATCAAACACTAAGCACACTAGAGATTAACTACTATGGCTAAGTGAATTGAAATGTAGGATAGCTAGGTACTCAAGCAATCAATCAAGTATACTACTCAATACTGGTAAGTAGAATAAAGTAATACTTGAAATGATGAACTAGAATATAGTAAAGTGCTTGAGTAACAAGAGCAAAACCTGAACTGGAGATGAAGGAAGACTCTTCCCAACTCCAGGACCGATCACTCGCACGCTTCTACTCTTGAGCTAAGCCTTGAGCAGCGCTTCCACGACGGCAATGAGGCAAGGATACCTTGCTCTACTAGCTACCTACTTGCCTAAGCTTGGCTAAATCCTAAGCTATTAGCCTTACTTTCTTCCTTCCTTGCTTTCCTTGCTTGAAATGAAGTGACGCCTCCAGGGGGTATTTATAGCCCAAGTGAGTGAGGGGGTACTTATAGGGGGCAGCCAACCGACCTAGGGCAAACCCTAGTGGCGGGCGCCAGCCCTAGGTGGCCGCCGCCACCCCCTGGCCTTGGATGCACCGTCATTGATCCTACGGTCTCCAGGGACTCCTCCAAGGCGGTTTCAAGGTCGGTTGCATGTCCAGATAACCGTCATTGGGTCATGATCCACGCCACTCCCCTCCTAAGCCCTCCGATGCCACTGACTGAGAACATATATGATGAATGATTGACATTGATGAGGAAGGTTTGAGGCTTTTCCCGGTTGAGTCATTATCTCGCTGTGTGCTTAATGTTTATGACTAACCGGTGGCGTTGAGTTGTGGTGTTTCTGTGTTGGTGTGCATGTGCAACATGTGTCTCTTGGCTGTGTTGATGTGCAGGTGTTGAGCTCAGATACAGTGGTCGATGGCGAGGTAATGGTCAAGTAGAGACGTGTCGTGTCGACGGACCGGGAGCGGTGAAGGATGGGCGTGCCGTGCGGCGGACGTGCCATGCCGAAGTACCCAGAGCGGTGAAGGGCGGACATGAGGCTTGGACTGACGGACCAGAGGGCCGGAGGACCAACTGTGGAAGCTGGCACGTGACATCGGCGAGCGAGAGCACATGGGGATGTGTGGTGCATCGGCCGAGTCGGGACAAAGACGATGGCGTCGTGGCACTTGGCGGGAGGTCGGACACGGGCTTGCGTGCCGCGCAAGTGCCGTCGGCCGAGTCAAAAAGGAAGGCGAAGGCGTTGTGCCCGGCGTGGAGGCTGGACATGCATCGACATCGGTGCCGGTGGTCGGGGTGTGCGAACCACATCCCGTCTACGGCGCGGGTTCGGTAGCTGAGCCCCAAAAAGCTACCCTCGACGGTTTCCGAGTTTGGGCCTCAAAACTCGGAGTGGCCGGTTTCCGAGTTTGGGCCTCAAAACTCGGGATGGATGGTTTCCAGGTTTGGGCCTCAAAACCTGGGCTCGCGGGATTCCGAGTTTGGGCCTCAAAACTCGGGGTGGATGGTTTACAGGTTTGGGCCTCAAAACCTGGGCTGGCAGGTTTCCCGGTTTGGGCCTCAAAACCGGGGGAAGGTCCAAAAGGACGGTCGACGCGTGGCGCCACCGAGAGGCTTGCGTTGCGGCGAAGCTATCGGTGAGAAGGCGCGGCGGTCGACGGTGACGGCACGTGGCGGCATCCTGGAGCTTGCGTCGAGGCGAAGCGAAGGATGAGAGGGCGCGTGGCCGTCGGATGAAAACTTCTAGGGTTGGACAGTTTTACCCCTGGGGGTATTTGGGTTGAGTACTTCATGAGAGGGCGTTTTGGTCTTCGGACGTGCGCCTATATATATGAAGGGGGCTGGTTAGGTCAGCCCATCCTTGGGGGAAGTGTCACTCATTTTGTTCATTTGAGAGGAGGCTAGGGTTAGAGGAGGAGCGGCTCTTGTTCTTGAGCTTTTCGCCATCCACGCTTTGTGTTGCGAGGAGTGGCTTGTAACCCGACATAGTGTGCTACACAATTCATCATCCCGTAGCAATCCAAGGATCAATTTCTTACTCCTCTTGTGTTGGCTGAAATTTGGATCGATTCGCGCTTTTGTTCTTCGCGTTCTTCGTTTCCTCCCTTCGATTCTTTCACGAGATTTTCCGTTTGAAGGGATGGATTGAAAATCCGTTTGAACCATCTTGTGTAGCATCGTGAGAGACATCTTTCCACCGAAAGGAATTTATCTAATTCCTCACGAGCACATAGATCGGGCGGATTTCGTTTTCGGTTCTAAACTTTTCCCTTTTGCATGAGATCTGCAATTCACGAATTTCTAGTTGGGTTCGAGCCATGATCTCTTAGAGATAGCTCACTAACATAGTTGTGATCATCTGTGCAAAATTTGGTGAAGTTTGGAGTTGATTTGACTGAGTTTCGGGTCGATTTGGTGTTTGAACATCGCTGTTTTTGGGCTAACCGGACGCTGCTACAGTACGACCGGACGCTACAGTAATTTGCTACAGTGCATCCGGTGCTACAGTAACTGATACAGTGATCTGCTACAGTAATGGCAGGACCCAGCGTTGTTTTTTGACCGGACTCATCGCTGTTACTGTTCATGCGTCTGGTGCTACAGTAACCTGCTACAGTACAGTGACCGAACGCTACAGTACTGCTACAGTCGTCCGGTGCTACAGTGACCGGACGCTACAGTGCAACGACCGCACGCTACAGCGCTACAGTACCAGCGTCTGGTCAGTGCTGTTTTCGCGCTGTTTCGTCCGTAGTTTTTGCGTTTGAGCTCCGATTTGAGTTCCGTTTGTTGCGTTAGTTTCCTAACTTTGTAAGGAACATTCTAAAGTACTTTTGTCACCAGTTGGCTTAAGTATTTTAGGTTGGGCACTTTCTTTTTCTCCATAGGAGTGCAGTGCTTCTTTTCGGAGCTCCGATTTCGGTGGTGTGCTTGGTTGATCGCGTGTGTGTTGTCCTGCTGTGTTCTTAGGGAACATCCACCCAATATTTTGGGTCGTGGACATCATGGTTTATGATCTTTTCTCTTGGGGTTGTGGAATTGGGACAACGGTCTAATATTTGTGAAAAGAAATTTGAGGCTCCCATTCACCCCCCTCTGGTCGCCAATTCGGTCCTTCAATTGGTATCGGAGCCAGTTAAGGATCTCTCTACCTTAACCGGTTCCGGATCCGCGAAGGCAACCTTTTAGAGTGTTTTTGCTTCCGACGGTGTTTGTCGAGGTGTTGAGCTTTTTGTTTTGCTAACACTAACAGTGCTTTTAGAAATGGCACCAAGTTCTTCTTCTAGTGTGTCTTTGTCTTCTGGTTTGAGTCTTGGACATGTGATTGAGGACGACATTTTGGCGAGAAGGAGGAGTGCGGCTCTTGAGGCGGAATGTGAGATGGATGCTTTGCTGGACTTCCTGGGAGATGATGAGCATTCGACGGAGGATCGTATACGTGAACTTGGCAAGGCCAAGAAAGGTACACTTGTTGCTAGTCTTGGGATTTTGTCCCAACGATTTGAAGCGTGTTATGATGATAACATTAGATATGATGAGCTTTGTGATACCTTGCATAGGAAGATCAAGAAGTTGAAATGCTCTATTTCTAGGTTAAAATGTGGCCTTTTTCATTGGAAGTCTAGTGCATCTTTACCTTGCACCTCTTGTTGTGACATGGTTAGGAAGAATGATGAGCTATGCTTTTCTCTTGCTAGCTTAAAATCTGAAAATGAAATGTTGAAATCAAATGCTTCCATGTCTTGTATGCTTTGACTTGCGCAAGGATCTTGTTTATGCTAAATCTGAAATAGCCTTGCTTAGGTCAAAAGCTTCTTTACCATGTGTTTCTTGTGAGTCTTTACATGCTGAAATAAAAAAACAAAAATGGACTCACACCACATGTGTAGATGAACTTGAGCATGCTAGGCCTTGTAGCTTGTGCTCTTTGAATAAAAATGCATGCTTTACTTCTTGTACTATTCATGATTCTTTGCTTGATGTGAATGGTGATGTTTCTTCCACCGATTTCATGTGCACATCATGCATTGATTTGGAAAAAGAAGTGTTGGCTTTGAAAGTTTTGCGCGATGATATGAGCGCCAAGTTGGTTGAGCACAATGATATGAGTGCCAACCTTGAAAAACAAAATGAACTCTTGTGTACCACATATGCCGAGTGCATTATAGAGGAGATGGAAAATCTGAAAAACACTCCTTGTGGTACTTGTGATCGCCTCATGTTTGAGAATGAGGTTTTAGCTAAAAGATGCAAGAGTCTTTGTGCTAAGTCGTTTGATTCACGCATTTCTTGCAACTCCGATGTTGATATTTCCAAGTATGCATCTTTGCAACTGGAGTTGAGTTCTTGTGTTGCGCGTGAGTCTTTTGACGATAGCATTAGTGTCAAGGTTTCGAATAGCTCTTTCATAGCTACTCCTAACCTTGTTGTATCTTCGAGTGATGTCCAAGGGACTTCTCATGACAAGGGTGCTTCTCATATTTTTGGAAATCGTGCTCCCAATCCGATATTTCATTGCACCTTTTGCTAGAAGGATGGACATTCATTCGATTTTTGTTTCCGCCATGTCAAACACGAGCGACGTATTCGAGCTAAGGCTTTTAGGAGGTCGTGTAGCCTTTCCCATGGCACGTGTGCTCCTAGTGTTGGCACCAAGTTGAATGTTGATGCCTCTTGTTCTAAGCCCCATGGGACTTCTCACTTGTCGGAGAATGGTGTGCCTTCCGAAAGGCCTTTGTACCATTGCTCTTTTTGTGAGAAAGATGGGCATCAAGAAAGCTTTTGCTATCGGCGTGCCAAACGCTTGCGCCAAGCTGGCTCTTCTAGGAACATGGTGGTTCATAGCCCTTCTCATGGCATGAACGCTTGTGCTCCTAGTAAGAAGCCCCTCTTTGTTGATGGGTTTTATGACTCCTTTTCTAGTGGGTTAGGTCATGATCGTGGACATGCCTCTAGTGCTTCTTCTCTTGGTCCACGTCATGCTTCTCATGGTGCTTCTATTGGTTCTTCTACAAAAACCTTGGAAGATGTTTGCCTCTTTTCCTGTGGTACGACTCGTTCTTCTCCTCGAGTTGTCCTTTTGAGGAATTCTTCCAAGGATGTTTCAAAATCGAATTTGAACCATCATTTGCATCATGCTAACCCACATGATAAGTTGAGTGCTCCTTTGAGAGTTGTGACCAAGTCTTGGGTTCCCAAGTATATGCTTGCTAACCCTTCGAGATCCAAGACTCGAGTTATTTTGTCCTCTTGTGTGTAGATATGAGGAAGCGGGGTGGAGAACATGCGCCTGATGGGACTTGGTCTTTTAGATGTGACCAAGATTTGATGGTTCTCTACACCCCGCTTAGAATTGCCTCCAAAGAGGCTTTTATAGCTTGGTGAGCTTTCTTTTACACTCATACCCTGTACATCCATGATTTATGTCTTGTGGTATGAGATGGTCTTTTATGTACTCACTTGTATAGTTCTTGCATGTACATTTTCTCTTGTATCATGTTTTGTTTTAGTCTAGCATGTGCTATCTTGTATATCATGGCATGCTAGCCTTCTGTATAGTTTTGGTGGCTATTCTACTTTTCATTCTAGTCTGTGATCCTCATGAACATTATGCCATGCTTTACCTTATTTCTCCATGAGCTTTACATGTAGAGGTATGATGTTCATTAGGTATCACTTTTCAGGTGCTAGTTTTGGTTAGCTACTTGTACCCTGTTGATATGATTAGTTTGAGCACTAGCCTTTCCACAATTTTATCATGTTACATGCTTTTGGATCTATTGCTATCATTATCTTGCATTGTAGCATGTGTTGAGGTTTAGGCTGTGTTTGGGTTGATCATGTCTTTAGGCTGCATTTTGCTATATAGTGCTTTATCCTGTTGCATGGTAGTTTTGACTAGTTTGAGTTCAGATCTCCTTGCGGTATCATTCATAGGTAGATCTCTTTTTGTTGAGAGTTCACCTTATGCTTATTATGTGACTAACCGTTTTCGTGGAGACCTTGAGGTCACACTAGACGAGACGATGCCTTGTGTTCTCTTCTACTTTTGAGTTTGCAGGAGAACAGGAGCCTGGAGAGGGCATTTCGTCTCACGGACCCGATCCCACTTCTTCCACGACTTGGGGTTCCATTCGAGAAGCATCTCCTACGAGCACTAGCTGCACCTGTGGGAGCGACAGCATCAGACGAGGGGGAGACGACTTCGGCGAGGCAGGCACCCCGGAGTTCAGCAGATTCAGGCGTCCCCTCGGGTATCACACCAGCAGGCGGTCATGCGCTTCATGAGGTACCTCCGACACACTTCTGAGTTCGGGTTTTGGTACTCTTGTTCCTTGACCTCTTTTCCCTGTGTGGTCTTTTCGATGTGGATTTTGTTGGCTGTCGCTTGAGCGTTTCCTGGCTCTTCGCTTGTGAGTTTGATGTGTGTTTCCCTTTTATTTGGGGAAGCATTTTTCCTGTTGTATCTTAGTTTGATTTCTCCGATACCCTTTTGTTTTGGGTTTTCCTTTTTAGGCCAGTTTTGCTTGGTCCTTGATAGACTAGCTTTTGCATGCATTTCATCATGTATTCTAGTGCATTTTAGAGCTTCATGTTAGAGCAATGAGAATGAGACTATGCTCTTTTTGGTATGCCCTGCTTATTCATGATGGTGCTTGTAGCTTAGGCTCTTTTTGATCACTTGATACATGTTATGAGCTAAGCTATTTTTGCAAATGGTGAACTTGATTAATCAACTATGAAACCTTTAATTTGTTCACCATTGAGATTGGCAACTAGCGTGGGTAGGATGTGTTGAGATCACTTGTGCTATCTTTTGTATGCTAGGTTGCTATGTCTCTTGCACTGAGTCATTCACTTGCTTGGATTGTTCATATTTACCTTGTGCTTAAAATTTGATCCAAGTCTAAGTGAAATGAAAAGATCGAGATGGGATTGCATGTGTCAGCACCTCACGGTATCGAGACTGTTTCTCATTGCACATTTGAGTTAAACTTGAGCCGTGTAGTGTAAGACCGAAACCGGTGCTTTAAGCTTCCGATTGCTTTTCTTGCATAGGCTTAGCCCGGTTGAAAAGTTAGGCAATGACCATGCTTTCAACCTCTCGCAATCACATGCTTTTAATTTGAACTTGTGTTAATACCGCTGCAAATTTTGATAAAATTTGATAATGACACAAGTCTATGCCTCATTCTATGGCATGATGATTGAACTTTGCTAGGGGTAGTTCACCTCTTATACTTGAGTTAGCACTTGTTTGATTTCCTGTCTATTCATGCTAAGTGCTATTTTATTGGAGAACTCCTTTTTCAAATGGCTCAAAACTGCTCATATGCTTAATTGTTCATATTTCGTATTCACTTGATCAGTTTGAGCCTTTGCTAGCATTTGTATTGGCTGCTACACTTTCAGGGCAGCACCCTTTTGAGCATCTTTTCATTCTAATTGCTATACACTAGAAGCTGTTGCATTGCACATATCATGCATTTTTAGATTAGTGTACATGCCCCCAGCTCCGATACACTTTGTGGTCACTTTCAATGCTTTTCATAGCCCCCATATGCTTTTGGTTGATGACTTGTCTTGTGTTTGTGTCAACTTTGTAAAAAAAATGTTCAAAACCCCTCAGCATGTTCCCTTTTGTCAAGGGGGAGAAGCTGTTTGCAAGGGGGAGCTTGTGTGTTGGCACAAAGGGGAGAGTCATGCATTTTGGGGAGAGCTTTGAGCTAGGGGGAGTTTAGCTCTTTTATGTCTTTCTTCAATTGGTATAGCTCTTTTATGTGCTTCAATTGGTATCCTTCATAATGAGCTTTGTTGCATAGCATTTGTGTATAGGCTTGCTTTCAGGGGGAGTTGTTTTGTTTTGCAACTTCTCCGCGTGCTCTGAATGTTTGTGCTCCATTTGGTTTTGACCTTCTCCTTGTGTCTTCTCAGTCGGTATCGAGCCTGCTAGTAGTGTTGAGCTGTTTTGCCTCTATCTTGAGGGACTAGCAGTTTTTGCTTGGTATTTTCGATTGGTATGGAGCCTTCAGCTAGTTGCGTCGAGCCTATGTGCCTCTGTCTTGAGAAACTAGCTGTTTTCACCAATTTCTGGTTGATTGTGATTGGTATCGATTTTTCTGCTAGTTATGTTGAGCCTCTGTGCCTCTATCTTGAGGGACTAGCAGTTTTGCATTCTTATGCGTTGATTCAGCCTCAATTGGTGTCGAGCCTTGAGCTAGTGGTGTTGAGCCATTTTCTGCCTTTTCTTGAGGGCTAGCTCATTTTTGACTTGGTTGTGTCGAGCCGTTGCCCATGTCTTTGGGAACCAAGTCTTTCGCTTTGTGTGATCGAGTTTTGCTCTTTTATGAGTTGTTGCTCCGATCCCTTGCTTGGTTGCGTTGAGCCGTTGCCCATATCTTTGGGGACCAACTTTTCTGTTTTGGTATCTCAAACCATCTCTTGTGCCTAGTTTTTGTCAATTCAATCATCAAGGGGGAGAAATTTCGACCCAAGTGAACCCAAGTGGATAAGTACCTTGGTTTCTTTTGTGATGATTGTTTGACAATTTATTTGAGATTGGTTTTCGAGTACCTTTTGGGATTTCATGAAACTCTTGTTTTATCTTGACTCTTTGGTTGTGTGGAGGCTTTGCCCGCTTTTCCCGTTTCTTTCGGGACCGAGAGCTTTTATTTGGAGTTTTCATGACCCTTCCTCATCTCAAGTTGCCTTGTGTTTGCTTTTGCTTGGCTTTTGGGCACTTGGATGAGGCTTGCCTTCAAACCCTTCCTTTGTTGTTTTATTGTTAGTCAATGCATTCATCAAGGGGAGATTGAGAACATATATGATGAATGATTGACATTGATGAGGAAGGTTTGAGGCTTTTCCCGGTCGAGTCATTATCTCGCTATGTGCTTAATGTTTATGACTAACCGGTGGCGTTGAGTTGTGGTGTTTCTGTGTTGGTGTGCGTGTGCAACATGTGTCTCTTGGCTGTGTTGATGTGCAGGTGTTGAGCTCGGATACAGTGGTCGATGGCGAGGTGAAGGTCAAGTAGAGACGTGTCATCCCGACGGACCAGGAGCGGTGAAGGATGGGCGTGCCGTGCGGTGGACGTGGCATGCCGAAGTACCCAGAGCGGTGAAGGGCAGACGTGAGGCTTGGACTGACGGACCAGAGGGCCGGAGGACCAGCTGTGGTAGCTGGCACGTGACATCGGCGAGCGAGAGCACATGGGGATGTGCGGTGCATCGGCCGAGTCGGGACGAAGACGATGGCGTCATGGCACTTGGCGGGAGGTCGGACACGGGCTTGCGTGCGGCGCAAGTGCCGTCGGCCGAGTCAAAAAGGAAGGCGAAGGCGTTGTGCCTGGCGTGGAGGCTGGACATGCATCGGCATCGGTGCCGGTGGTCGGGGTGTGCGAACCACATCCCGTCTATGGCGCGGGTTCGGTAGCTGAGCCTCAAAAAGCTACCCTCGACGGTTTCCGAGTTTGGGCCTCAAAACTCGGAGTGGCCGGTTTCCGAGTTTGGGCCTCAAAACTCGGGATGGATGGTTTCCAGGTTTGGGCCTCAAAACCTGGGCTCGCGGGTTTCCGAGTTTGGGCCTCAAAACTCGGGGTCGATGGTTTCTGAAGGACCGAGAAAGCACTAGCAAGGCGACCAGAGGGGGGGGGGGGGGGGGTGAATGGGAGCTCAAAAATTTCTCTCGAAACTTTGGCCAAATGTCCCAAAATCAACCCCGAGAAACTGCGACCGAAACCTTGATGCCCACGACCGTTGGAAGAGGGTGGATGATCCCTAAGATCACAACGAGGCACCACAAGAAGATAGCAAACCAAATGCCAAAAGCTCCGGCTCGAGCACAACCCCAAAAACCAAGTCCCGAACGTAGATAGACGGCTACGTCGAGAAACTCCTAAATACCTATGCTAACAAGTAGCAAAGATACCTAGAGAGGTTCCTTGATCAACTCTAGGGCCCAACGAGAAGTCCGGAAACCAAGCGAACAAGCCGGGAGAGCAAACGCACTAAACCGGAGCAAATAGCCGAATCCCGGACTGTCCGCCGGTACGGTCCCGGACTGCCCGCGGTAGTGCCGGATTGTCCGCGGGCGAGTGGCGGACTGTCCGCCGGCAAAACTCGCCAAACAGCAAGGTTGCTGCAAAGTACCTGGACGTTCCCGGACTGTCCGCGGATTTCAACTGCGGACTGTCCGCCGTTCAAACAAAAGCCAAATCAGCCGAAGAACAGTGCCACTGGTCTGGCTCATCCCCGACTCGCGGACTGTCCGCGCCCTGAGTGGCGGACTGTCCGCGGTTACTCAGGGAGGGCGATTTTGATCGCCCTTCTCCCAAATCTTCTCCAAATCGATTCAAATCAAAAACCCACGTTCCCAAACTTGGAGAGGATGATCACGGAGTAGTTAGGAGACTATCCCCAAGAAATCATCCGCTCAAATTGAGTCAATCACTGGAAAATCAAAAGGGGAGGAGGATGAACCGAAAAGCGCCACGAAAATGAAATCAACCCGATCTACTTGCTCGTAAGGAGATAGATGAATTCCTTCGATGGAAATGATCTCCTTTCAAATACGAACAAGTTGATTCAAACGGATTTCGCAAAGACGCACGGGAGAGAGAGATCGAGTGACGGTAAAAACGCGGAGAAATGAAGAACGCGAAGAACACGAATCAACACATCGATCTGCAACCGTGTGGCTACCACACGCTACAACAGTGAGGTTACAGCCTCACTTCCTCAAAATCTCCAGTACACAGAGGTATGGTTCTCTGCGGATCTCAGCTAGCTACAGCAGGGTATTGGGAGAGCAGGAAACCCTAGAAGCCAAGAGCAAATGACAGGATGACTAACTGAGATACGAAGGGAGGAGGGTGTCTCCCTCTACTTATACTAATTCTATTTCCTACTCTATTCCTATTCTACCCCTCTCAAATTACAGAGCGAACCAGCTAAACCCTAAGGTTATTCTGGACCAACTCGGTGGTAGGTGGATCCGACGGCCACGCCCGCACAACTCGTAGCGTTGCCTCGACGCAACCTCCCGATTGCCGCCACGTGCCGCCACTCGCTCTGCACCCCCGGTTTTGTGGCCCAAACCGGGAAACCAGCCTTTTCCAGCCAACCCCCGGTTTTGAGGCCCAAACCGGGAAACCAGCCCACCAGCTTCTGAGTTTTGAGGCCAAACTCAGCAAACCCTCAGCGCCCAGGTTTTGAGGCCCAAACCTGGAAACCGTCCTCAGCCCGAGTTTTGTGGCCAAACTCGGAAACCATCCGCACCCAGGTTTTGAGGCCCAAACCTGGAAACCGTCCACCCGATGGTTTTTCCCTGGCTCTACCACCAAACCGACGTCGTAGATGGGATGCACCTCGCGTGCACCCCGTCCACCGACACGTGTCCCCAAGTTCATGACTCAGGCAACACATGACCGCAAGTCTTCACTTGTAGCTGCCACAGGCTGCCAGCCACCACAGCTGATCCTCGGGCCTCTGGTCCCTCAGTCCAAGCCTCACGTCCGCCCTTCGCCACTCTCGGTCCATCGGCACGACACGTCTCTACTTGACCTTCACCTCGCCTTCGATCACTGCATCCGTGCTCGACACCTGCACAACACAAGCCAAAGAACATGCGCATCATCCCAGTTGACAATCACTCATCACTAAGAGAGCCGGCATACACCCATGTATCCGCAGTCTCCCCCTTGATGAGTGCATTGTCAACTACCAACACAAATCATAATAGAAAGAGAAGAAGGAGGAAGGAGAAGAGAGAACTCGACCAAATGACCCAAAAGCATAGCAAAGCCGAAGAAGGTCAAGTGGAAAGAGCGAAAGAACTTGGTCCCCAAAGACATGGGCAACGACTCGACGCAACCAAGCAAAGCAAAGCTAGCCCTCAAGAAGAGGTAGAACAGGCTCAACACCGCTAGCAAATCCCAACCGAAAATATCGAAGCAAAATGCTAGTCCCTCAAGATAGAGGCACAGAGGCTCAACACAACTAGCAAAGAAAGCTCGATACCGATTGTTACCAAAAAGAGTTCGACCCCAATTGAAAATCTGAAAAGCAAATGCTAGTCCCTCAAGAAAGAAGCTAAGGCTCAACGCAACTAGCAAACCGCTCCAAACCAATTGAAAATGTCAAAGACTCAACCGGATCAACCGGAAACAAACTCCCCCTCGAACAGTGCAAACAACCAGGAAGACTCCCCCTTAGCTGAAACGGAGGGTAATGATTTGCAATTTCTCCCCCTTAGTTGAAAATGCACTCGTCAAGAGTCAAGGCTCCCCCTCAGAAAATGCAACACAAAGTGCTAACACGCAGATTTCTCCTCTTTCAAAATGCAAATGCAAGTTAGGAGCTTCAGGAGTATACTCAAAAGAGTGCAAGGATGCTCTATAGAGTTCAAATTCGATGACTCAGAAAAATGCACAGAATGCTAGCAAAGGCTCTAGCTGATCACTAAGAATGAAATATGAACATGTGAGCAGTTTTAAGCCAAAAAAGGTATTCACCATCAAAATAGCACAAGACATGTATGGACAGGAAGTCAAATGTGCTAAGCATGTATACAAGTGAACTACCCCTTGCACAGTTCAATCATCATGCTGATACCAATTGAAGGCATTTACTTGTGATTTCAAATTTTAATCGGAGTTGCAGCGGTGAAATTACACAAGTTCAGAAAACAGCATGTGACTGCGAGAGGTTGAATGCTTGTTATTGCCTAACTTTTCAACTGTGCGAAGCCTATGCAAAAGCAATCAGAAGCTTAAAGCAACAGTTTCGGTCATACACTACACAGCTCAAGTTTAACTCAAAGTGCAATGAGAAACAGTCTCAAAACTGTGAGGTGCTAACAAGCAAACCCATCTCGATCTTTCTAATTCACTTAACTTGGTTCAAATTTTAAACATAATATGACATACCAAGCAAGTGAATGACTCAACACTAGAGACATAGCAACCTAGCATATATGAAAAGCATATGTGACTTCGACACATCCTACACATGCTAGTTGCATATCTCAATGGTGAATATTTTCAAGTTTTAAGTTCATTATCAAATTCACCATTCAAAAAATAGCTCAGCTCATAGTATGTACTAGTGATCAGAAAGAGCATAAGGTACAGCATCAACATAAAGCATCGGAGCAAAAACTACACAGAGCATAGTTACATTCTTCAGATTATACACATGAAGCTCAGAATGTAAAAGCGTATGCTGAAATGCAAAAGATGCACGAAGAAATCAAAAAGAAGCAAAAACAACTGAAAACAAAAAGTCAGTGTATCATACAAAATCTAAAGTGTTCCCCCATCTAAAAGGGGAAACACACACCAAGCTCACCTCTCAACCGACTAAAGGTTGATTGGTCCAAAGGCTTGGTAAAAATATCAGCAAGCTGATGATGAGTATCGACATGGCGAAGGTTGATATCACCCTTCTCATAGTGGTCTCGCAGAAAATGAAAGTGCACATCAATGTGTTTGGTCTTCGAGTGAAGCACGGGGTTCTTAGCAACGCTAATCGCACTCGTGCTGTCACAAAGCAATGGAACACGAGAAAAGCTCAGACCAAAATCACGCAAAGTGGCCATCATCCAGAGTAACTGGGAACAGCAGCTAGCCGCAGCAACATACTCAACCTCCGTGGTAGACTGGGCGACGCTAGACTGCTTGCGAGAGGACCACGAAACAAAAGAACCAATAAACTGGTAAGTCCCAGAAGTGGACTTGCGATCAATACGGCAACCAGCAAAATCGGCATCGGAATAACCGCAAAGGGAAAGGGTGGAGGAAGCAGAATACCAAATCCCGAATTCTGGAGAGAAGGATAAGTACCTCATAATGCGCTTGACCGCCTGACGGTGAGAGGTGCGCGGCGACGCCTGAAAGCGCGCAGAGGCACACCGCGAACTGGATGTCCGGGCGTGTCGCCGTCAGGTACAGCAGCGACCCGATCATACTCCGGTACTCCTTCTGGTCCACTGCTTCTCCCTCCTTGTCCGCATCCAGGGCCGTCGTGGTCGCCATGGGTGTTGGAAGAGGCTTGGCCTCACCCATGTCGAACTTCTTCAAAATGTCACGGGTGTACTTGCCCTGGTGCACAAATGTTCCTTCCCGGGTTTGCTTGATTTGCAACCCGAGGAAAAACATCAACTCGCCCATCATGCTCATCTCGAACTCCCTGCTCATAGTATCTGCGAACTTGGCAACCAAAGCGTGAGAAGAACCACTGAAAATGATATCATCCACGTAAATTTGGACCAAGAGAGTATCAGTGCCTTGCTTGAGGAGAAAGAGCGTTTTATCTACACATCCCATTTTAAAACCCTTAGCAAGCAAAAAGGTTTTCAACCTATCATACCAGGCTCTAGGGGCTTGTTTCAAACCATACAAAGCTTTGTGAAGTTTAAAGACATGGTTTGGAAACTTGGGATTTTCGAAACCGGGGGGTTGTCTAACATACACCTCCTCTTCTATGTAGCCGTTTAAGAAGGCACTCTTGACATCCATTTGAAAGAGTTTGAAACCTTTGGATGCAGCAAAAGCCAAGAGTATCCTAATAGCCTCCAAACATGCTACAGGAGCAAACGTCTCCTCATAGTCTATCCCCTCCTTCTGACTATATCCCTGGGCTACGAGTCTGGCCTTGTTTCTCACAACATGGCCATCTTCTCCCTGTTTGTTTTTGAAAACCCATTTTGTCCCAATTGGATGACACTCAGAAGGTGGAGACACTAGAACCCAAACCCGATTTCTCTCAAAGTTCTCAAGCTCCTCATGCATGGCATTGACCCAATCAGGATCCGTCAAAGCGTGTCCAACATCCCGGGGTTCAAAATCAGCAACAAATGCAGAATGAGCAAAGTGAGAGATTTGCCTTGACCGGGTGACGCGTTCGTCGATGCTGCCGATCATCTGCTGAGGCGGGTGCTGGCGCTGAATGTGTCGTGGCGCCTCCCTTGCCGAAGTGGCCTCCCCCTCAACAGCAGCTGGTGCCTCCCCGGGTACAAAGGGTACCGCTCGGGGTGGCGGATCCCACGACCCCTAGGAAGAAGAGGTGTCGGGGCCGTGAGTCATCGTAGAAGCCGCTCTTTGCGGCACAACAGGTGGAGGAGGTGCTGGGTCATCTATCCCTTCAGCACCTTCTTCTTCATCATCGAAAAGAGGTTCGCCAACCTCATGATCACCTGCACGCTCAAAACGAGAAGAAGGACAAACCATGGTCTCATCGAAGGTGACATCGGATGTCTCCATGACTCGGTTAGTGTCAAGGTTAAGTACACGATAAGCTCGAGTGTGAGTGCCATAACCCAGAAACACACCGTCAGAAGAACGAGACTCAAACTTGTCCAAGTTGCCCTTTTTGAGTATAAAACAATGGCAACCAAAAACTCGAAAATAGCTCACCTTGGGTAGTTTTCCAAAACGCAACTCATAAGAGGTCTTTTTCAAGAAGGCTCGAAGAAAAATGCTATTGGAAATATAGCATGCAGTGTTCATAGCTTCGGCCCAATATCGCCTAGGAGTCCTATGCTCATCGAGCATCGTCCTGGCCATCTCTACAAGGGTCCGATTCTTCCTCTCTACAACACCATTCTGAGGCGGTGTGTAGGGGGAAGAAAACTGATGCTCTAACCCAAGAGAGTCACAAAACTTCTCAAAATCCGAATTCTTGAATTCGGAACCATTATCACTCCGAATTGCTCGCATAGAGTTCAAAGGGAACTCATTCTGAAGACGCAAAATCAGATTGCGAGCAAAGGAGAAAGTCTCGGTTTTCTCAGCTAAAAAGAAAACCCACGAATATCTCGAAAAATCGTCGACAACAACTAGCACATACCACTTCCCCCCAACCGAGCTCACCTGAGCCGGACCAACAAGATCCATGTGCAAAAGCTCTCCAGGGCGCTTGGTCATGACCTGAGTCACTGGATGGTGGGGAGCGGCAACCATCTTCCCGTGTCTACAAGAATGGCAAACAAGATCCTTCTCCATGGATAACTTGGGCAATCCTCGGATTAAGTCAAGTGAACTAAGCCTTGCAAGCAAGTCGAAGCTCATGTGACCTAGTCTCCTATGCCACTTCCAAAGATCAGAGGAGGAAGGTCCAGCCAAAAGACAACGAGAAATTCCGAACGACTCCGAGAAATCCGCACGAAAGACTTTTCCAAAGGGCGAAATCACACATACAAGATTGCCCTGAGGATCCAAAATACGACTGAGATTCGGTTTAAAACGAATCTCATAGTCATCATCAAAAAGTTGCGAAACGGAAAGAAGGTTAAAATGCAAGTTAGAAACAAGAGCAACATTGCGCAACACAAAGTGCTCATTAACTCGCACAGACCCACGAGACAGCACCTTACCTTTGCTGTTGTCGCCGAAGGTGATATACTCCTTTTCGGCGACCGGACTAAGACTGGAGAACCACTTGGCGTTTCCGGTCATGTGCCTCGAACACCCGGAATCCACCAACCAAACGTTCTCCAATTGTTTTACCTACATCAATAAAAAGACATAGGGTGAGCATACGGTCCAACACTGGGGTCAGTGAAGTAGGAAGAATACCAGTGTTGGGCCGGCTGCTCAAAAGAACGGTCAGTGAAAAAACCATTCCTAGCACACCTACGAAGGAAGCGATCACCACGTTTAGAAGAACGTGGTCCGCTGGGGAAGGAACGCTCACCGCGATACTCAAAACACGGTGGGGGAAAGCGCTCAACTACAAAGCCACCACCACGGGGTCCATGGCCTACAATAGCAGGCTCCCGCCGGGCACGCTCTCTACGAGGCCTACGCCTAGGAACTTGAGGCTCAACACCTCTAGGCCTAGCGTCTCTCCTCGGAGCTCTCTGCTGCCTAGGCCTGGGAACTTGAGGTTCTTGACCTCTGGGCCTAGCAGCACATCTTGGTGCTCTCCTCTGAACATTCGGCGCATGTACATCATGGAAAGGATGGTACATGTCCGGGTTGTTCATCTCCCTAGCACGGCGCGCCTCTCTCTTGCGCCTAAAGCATAACTCACTCAGGTGTCCATCTCTCCCACAGTGCTCACAGTGGTACCTCACCGCTCTCAAAGGGGGTTGTTGGTACTCACGGTTGTGGGTATGGATCACCTTGCCCTTCTGTGGCAACTCCTCCTGGATAGGTGGCATAGCATCAAGCTTGTTCTTTAGGTGGTTGGGTTTGGGAGCCCATTGTTGGTTCTTGGGTGGAGCTCTCGGAGGCTCAACAAAGACCCCATCCTTGGTGTTAGGCTTGAGAGGATCTTTGGATGGAAGCTTGGTAAGTTTGGGAGTAGTGGTGGAGTTGGGTTTCTCACTTGGGTTCAGACCACTCGACTCTCCAATCTTCCCAAAAGCAGAAAGATCAACACCCTGAGCAAAGCCTACACCGGGACCTCCAGCAGCTCGCTTGAATTGGGAAATCATCATCCCGAGCTGTGGCTCACCACAAGATACCCATGACAAGATGGTCCGAAGGTATGTGTTTTCCTCCTCGGTTTGCATCTTGTCATGCTTCACGTTAGCAATCTCCATCTCCAAACCCTCGCACAAAGCTCACCTAGTCACACAAGTGCTACCCAAGCTGGCCTCCTCAAGAGACACAATCTTGGCATTCTTCTCTGCCAACTCGGATTGCAAGACAGGACAAGTCTTGCAAGCACCCAACAGCATGGGTCTAGCCCAGAGCTCATCCACCTCTCCTACCAACGCAACATACTTACTTCTCAAAGTGAGAAGATTAGTCATGTGCGTGGTGCACGCCTCACACTCCTCCTCATCTGTGACAACTATGGTGGACTTGACAGAATCAAGTTCCTTCACCGTATCCTCCCACTTCTGCCTAAACTCCTTGCGCTCTCTAGCGGCTCGCCTAAGCAACTTATCTTGACTAAGGAGCACGGCAGTAAGTTTCTCGACCTCAGCGGAAAGCTCATCGTGGGTGAGAGATACCTGGGAGGTGTCGTCGTCGTCGTCCCGAGGGGAGTTCACCAGCTCGCCGTCGACCTCCTTGCCGAGGGCCATGGTGCAGAGGCCGTCGTCGTCGGCGAAGAAGCAGAGACCGTTCAGCTTGTCCTCGATCCTCTTCTTCTTCTCGGACTCGTCGTCGCTTGAGCAAGCGGAATCGTCATCCGAGCCGTCGACGTCGCTGAGCGTGGCGAAGAACGCACGCTGCTCAGCCTGGGCCTTCTCCAAGTACTTCTTCTTGATGTACTCCTTGTCGAAGCCGCCCCTCCTCTTGTGCCTCACGGGGACGTACTTCTCCTTGCGCTTGCTGGAGTCGTACTTGTGCCCATGATCGCCCTTCCCAGATGAATGCTTCTTCTTGGGACAGTTGGCGATGAAGTGATCGGGGTCACCGCACTCATAGCATCCTGAGCGTCCTCCTCCGTGGCGACGGTTCATACGGTTGTTGTGAAACCGTGAGAACCGGTTGGCGAGCATTGCCAACTCGTCATCCCCCAAAGACTCCAGCTGGTCCTCTGTAACAGAAAAGAGAGACGAAAGAGCAAAGCTTCCAGAGGGGTTAGAAGAGCCAGAAACCAAAGCCATAGTCGGGCCAGAAGGATTCTCATAAGAAGCCCTTGCCATGACATCAATCTCACTGGACTTGAGCTTACTGAAGAGCTCGTCGCACGTGAGGGTCTCATAGTTAGGTGATTCGATGATCGCCTGAACTTTGGAATCCCACACCGACCGATCAAGGGTATGCAAAAGCTTCAAATCCCTCTCATGATCGTCGAAAGGCAACAACTCCTTGTTAGCCCTCATCCTATTGACAATCACCTGAAAGCGAGCGAATAAACTTTCTATGCTCTCGCCAGGCATATGTCTAAAGTTCTCATACTCTCGCTTGAACGACTCGTAGAGACGGGTTTTGACTTGTGAGGTTCCCTCATGAAAGCGCATGAGGGTAGCCCAAATCTCCCGGGCCGTAGCGAGGTGAGAAACACGATCAAACTCACTCATGCTCAAGCATGAGAAAAGAGCATTACGGGCTCGGCTATTGGCATCGTGCTCATCGATCTGAAGCTGAGTCACACGAGCAGCCAAGACAACGTAATCGGCAGAGTTGCAAATATCCCAGATGGAAGCACCCAAACTCTATAGATAGGCCGACATGCGTATCTTCCAATACGCATAGTTGGTCCCATCGAAAAACGGCGGTTTGCCCACGCCGCGATCCATGTCGCCTTCTGTGGATCTGGAACCGGCGAAGGTGGAAGATCCTTAACCCGCTATGATACCAATTGAAGGACCGAGAAAGCACTAGCAAGGCGACCAGAGGGGGAGGGGGGTGAATGGGAGCTCAAAAATTTCTCTCGAAACTTTGGCCAAATGTCCCAAAATCAACCCCAAGAAACTGCGACCGAAACCTTGATGCCCACGACCCTTGGAAGAGGGTGGATGATCCCTAGGATCACAGCGAGGCACCACAAGAAGATAGCAAACCAAATGCCAAAAGCTCCGGCTCGACCACAACCCCAAAAACCAAGTCCCGAACGTAGATAGACGGCTACATCGAGAAACTCCTAAATACCTATGCTAACAAGTAGCAAAGATACCTAGAGAGGTTCCTTGATCAACTCTAGGGCCAAACGAGAAGTCCGGAAACCAAGCGAACAAGCCAGGAGAGCAAACGCACTAAACCAGAGCAAACAGCCGAATCCTGGACTGTCCGCCGGTACGGTCCCGGACTGTCCACGGTAGTGCCGGACTGTCCGTGGGCGAGTGGCGGACTGTCCGCCGGCAAAACTCACCAAACAGCAAGGTTGCTACAAAGTACCTGGACGTTCCCAGACTGTCCACGGATTTCAACTGCGGACTGTCCGCCGTTCAAACAAAAGCCAACTCAGCCGAAGAACAGTGCCACTGGTCTGGCTCGTCCCCGACTCGCGGACTGTCCGCGCCCTGAGTGGTGGACTGTCCGCGGTTACTCAGGGAGGGCGATTTTGATCGCCCTTCTCCCAAATCTTCTCCAAATCGATTCAAATCAAAAACCCACGTTCCCAAACTTGGAGAGGATGGTCACGGAGTAGTTAGGAGACTATCCCCAAGAAATCATCCGCTCAAATCGAGTCAATCACCGGGAAATCAAAAGGGGAGGAGGATGAACCGAAAAGCGCCACGAAAACGAAATCAACCTGATCTACTTGCTCGTAGAGAGATAGATGAATTCCTTCGGTGGAAATGATCTCCTTTCAAATACGAACAAGTTGATTCAAACGGATTTCACAAAGACGCACGGGAGAGAGAGATCGAGTGACGGTAAAAACGCGGAGATATGAAGAACGCGAAGAACACGAATCAAAACGTGAATCAACACATCGATCTGCAACCGTGTGGCTACCACACGCTACAACAGTGAGGTTACGGCCTCACTTCCTCAAAATCTCCAGTACACAGAGGTATGGTTCTCTGCGGATCTCAGCTAGCTACAGCAGGGTATTGGGAGAGCAGGAAACCCTAGAAGCCAAGAGCAAATGACAGGATGACTAACTGAGATACGAAGGGAGGAGGGTGTCTCCCTCTACTTATACTAATTCTATTTCCTACTCTATTCCTATTCTACCCCTCTCAAATTACAGAGCGAACCAGCTAAACCCTAAGGTTATTCTGGACCAACTCGGTGGTAGGTGGATCCGACGGCCACGCCCGCACAACTCGTAGCGTTGCCTCGACGCAACCTCCCGATTGCCGCCACGTGCCGCCACTCGCTCTGCACCCCCGGTTTTGTGGCCCAAACCGGGAAACCAGCTTTTTCCAGCCAACCCCCGGTTTTGAGGCCCAAACCGGGAAACCAGCCCACCAGCTTCTGAGTTTTGAGGCCAAACTCAGCAAACCCTCAGCGCCCAGGTTTTGAGGCCCAAACCTGGAAACCGTCCTCAGCCCGAGTTTTGTGGCCAAACTCGGAAACCATCCGCACCCAGGTTTTGAGGCCCAAACCTGGAAACCGTCCACCCGATGGTTTTTCCCTGGCTCTACCACCAAACCGACGTCGTAGATGGGATGCACCCCGTCCACCGACACGTGTCCCCAAGTTCATGACTCAGGCAACACATGACCGCAAGTCTTCACTTATAGCTGCCACAGGCTGCCAGCCACCACAGCTGATCCTCGGGCCTCTGGTCCCTCAGTCCAAGCCTCACGTCCGCCCTTTGCCACTCTCGGTCCATCGGCACGACACGTCTCTACTTGACCTTCACCTCGCCTTCGATCACTGCATCCGTGCTCGACACCTGCACAACACAAGCCAAAGAACATGCGCATCATCCCAGTTGACAATCACTCATCATTCAGAGACCCGGCATACACCCATGTATCCGCAGTTTCCAGGTTTGTGCCTCAAAACCTGGGCTGGCAGGTTTCCCGGTTTGGGCCTCAAAACCGGGGGAAGGTCCAAAAGGACGGTCGACGCGTGGCGCCACCGAGAGGCTTGCATTGCGGCGAAGCTATCGGTGAGAAGGCGCGGCGGTCGACGGTGACGGCACGTGGCGACATCCTGGAGCTTGCGTCGAGGCGAAGCGAAGGATGAGAAGGCGCGTGGCCGTCGGATGAAAACTGCTAGGGTTGGACAGTTTTACCCCTGGGGGGTATTTGGGTTGAGTACTTCATGAGAGGGCGTTTTGGTCTTCGGACGTGCGCCTATATATATGAAGGGGGCTGGTTAGGGCAGCCCATCCTTGGGGGAGGTGTCACTCTCATTTTGTTCATTTGAGAGGAGGCTAGGGTTAGAGGAGGAGCGGCTCTTGTTCTTGAGCTTTTCGCCATCCACGCTTTGTGTTGCGAGGAGTGGCTTGTAACCTGACATAGTGTGCTACACAATTCATCATCCCGTAGCAATCCAATGATCAATTTCTTACTCCTCTTGTGTTGGCTGAAATTTGGATCGATTCGCGCTTTTGTTCTTCGCGTTCTTCGTTTCCTCCCTTCGATTCTTTCACGAGATTTTCCGTTTGAAGGGATGGATTGTAACACCTCAGGTGTTTATATGAATAAAATGTTGCCATGTCATCATAAGCATTTCATAGCATCATATGCCAGCTCACTTTGATATGCATTCACTAAAATAAGTTTAATTCCTAATATGTGAGCATCTTTGTTTATATGCTTGTGATGCAGCTCAAAAACCTAATTTAGAATGTCATTATGAAGTAACTTTTGTTCATTCCCATTTGACTAAAGTCATGTAAAGGCATGAATCCAAGTTCAACAATTCAAAAGAATATAAAAGTTATTTAGCTTAAAAATGGGAAATTCATTAAATTCTATATAAGTTAATTAGCCCTTTTTAGTTAACTTAAAATTTATGCATAATTAGGGGTTGACCCTGAAAGCTTTTTGGTAGATATTGAGAAGAGGTACAACTTTGGTATTCAAGGTTTTCAAAGTTTCTGTATAAAATTTAAAGTAATTTTGAATTTACTCAAACCCTGGAAATGGTCACCTTTTTACTTTAAACTTGCATTTCAAAAATTATTTGGAATCTGAGTTGGAGGTCTACATCAAAGTTGTAGATAATTTCAAAATGAACCTTTCATACATTGACCATTTTTCAAGTGTCAATGCAAAATCAAAAGTAATTTTGCTTCTACTGCAAAACCCTAGTTCTGTCCCCTTTTCAAATTTTCAATTTGAAGTTGATTTGAACTGTTTTGATCAAATTAACCTATTCCCATTTGAAATCAGCCAAAGAGTGTTAAAGCAAAGTTGTACAACTTTTCAAACTCTACATTTCATATTTTGACAAAACTTGAAGTATAGTTCAAGTTTCAAAAGTAATTTCAAATTTCAAAAAGGGGGAGAGGAGCAAGGAACAGTGCCGGCGAGGGGAACCGTTTGGAGCGCGCCAGCGAGCTGCTTCGCCCGCGCCGCGCTCGCGCTGGGGCGCATGCGCCGCGCCAGCGAGCTGCCTGCTAGCTTCGCGCGCGCGTGCAACACGCCGCCGCCCTCTTCGTCTTCTCTTTTATCCTCCAGAAGCGCCGTGTTTCTTCCTTCTCCTCTGCTTGCTTGCCGCCACCGCCGTTCCTCTGCTTAGCTACGCCGGCCGCGTGAGCGCTCGTCCGTCCCGTTTAACCACGTCACCATGTTCGCCTCGTCGTTGCAGAGCTGTGGAGCTAGGTCGCAGCCTCGCTCGCCCCCGCAATCGCCCGGCGTGGCCGTCTTCCTCGTCTCCGGTCTCGGACACCGCCATCAACGCCGCCGCCGTGGTCAGCGAGCTCGGAGCCCTATCATCCTCACCTGAGCCTCGTTCTCTCTTTCTTATCTGTTCCTGATGCTCTAACCCCATGTCCTTGACCTTGTCTCTCTCTGTCGCAGCCGGAGCAGACCGTCGCCGTCGAGCCGCACCGCCGGATCTCGCCATCGTCGTCGTCCTCGCCGTTCGGAGCCGCGTCAGTCTCGGAGACCTAGCCCGCTAGAGTCGTGGTGAGCCTCTGGTGCTGATGCGCACGTTCGCGGGGTCAGTAGAGTTACCAGTTAGCCGGCGTGCCACCGCCGTGCCACCGCCGCGCCGCCGAGTCCGCTCGTGCCGTCGTCGGAGTGGAGAGAGAGGTCGAGGGAGGGAGTTTGAGGGAGCAGCAGAGTCGTGAGGTGAAGGAGAAGGCACTGAGCCGGTTGGTTTGGCCGGAGAAGGTCCCGTTGCTCCGGCGTGCACGAGCCGAAGCTCACCGCCGTCGGCCATGGAGTCGGGGACGTGTCGACGGGAAATCGACTAAACCCGAGGGCCTAGATGCAAAGGCCATGACTCAGTTGAATAGTACCCAACAGTGGCGAGGGCTTAGTTGTAGTTTGGTGAAAGCCGGAGGGCTTTTCTGCAAATCGGCTGTGCGAGCGCGGGTAGGCCCGAGTTGGGCCGATTTGCGCGCGTGATGGGCCGAGCTGGGCAGTTTCGGCCTATTGGGGTTTTTATTTATTTAAATGCTTTAATCTATTTTCTGTTATGTGCATTCTAATGCTGATTTTGTTATTTATGTATGAATTAATCTGTTGATCCAAAAATCATGGAAAAATTTATACATATTCTCTGAAATGTTTAGTTTTTATGAAAAATATAATATGTGCATATTTCTGTAATTTGATCTACAGTAAAAATTAAGCCTTTTAATTCTTGATTAATTGCTCAATGATTTTTATAAAATCAAGTTTAACTCCAAAAATGCTGAAATTTATTTTAGGCACTGTTTGGGACATAACCAATCAGTGTAAGGAGTTTGAACTAATTTAAGCATAGTTTACTTCACAACTTAATTTCATGCTAATTAAATTGCTTTCTTTATGCAAAAGTAATGTTGTAAAACATGAAAACCCAAGTTTCTTTATGGTAGAATTGAAGGTTAAGATAAGTGAATTATCTTGATCTGCTGCTTGATGCAAGCAAGTGTCACTCATGTAAACCATGTATGTTTATGCAAGTTGGTTTTGTTGGCTTGCAACTTTACCGTGAGGGAAAGTTGTTGCAAGTCAAGTGTTTATACTTAGTAATTTTCCATCTTTACCATGATCATGACATGAGCATCTCATCAGGCATGCACTCTTTTATCGTGTAGTTTCCGAAGAGATCGATTGTCCGGTCGAGGTTGGTCCAGGGAGTTCGGAGTGTCCTGTTGATCCGGAATATCAGGGGTTTCCGACTTTTCGGTCAACGAAGGCAAGCCCCAGTTCATTTAACCATTTCCTTGGATTTATAATTACACTTGCTTTCGATAACCTGATGCATTAAATGTTTATCAAATAAATGCTTTAAACCTGTTGATGCATGATCAACCTTGTTATCGATATATCATTCCTTGATACCTGCTTTATGCAAATGATAGAAATTCTTAGCCTTGCTTTAAGAAGCTTTTGATAAATATTTTCAATACTTATCGTTTTGGAATGATAATGAGAAAGAATGATGGTTAAGACCAGACGGGCACATGCATCGAACCTTGGGCCGGTGTAGGGTGACCCGGATGTGTCGGATTAGGGTTAACCGTTGTTGGCCTGCTAGATTGAGAAACTGTGAAGTACCGATCATATGCTATGGTAAGTCCTGCCTTGGTGGTTCTTAAATGAGAACGGCTACTCGCGCACTGGGAGTGGAGAGATGGCGGGAGTACTAGCTACCCTCGTGGGTTAAAGTCCCGGATTGGAGGTGTACAAAGTACTCTCGGGTGGCGCGGACCCGGTCTTGTTTGGAGGATCCGAGGTTGGGGTTGATATATGTGTGATCAAGGGTCTACATATGTCGTATGATCGTGGAAAACTCCCAGATCTGGTTGAATCGGTTCGAATCGTCGTGCTCCTCGGTTAAGGAGACTCAATCTTTCGACCCACATTGTAGAATAAAAGGGAACTTGTTGAAGAAAGAAGGGTAATGATATTTCATTAATATTCACTTTCAGTTCTTACCAAGTACTTAAATGATTAAGGAAAAATTTGGATCTAGAACTACTTTAGTAAGCTCTTATGCAAATGAAAAATACTGTTGAGCCTACCCAAGCTAGCATACCTGTTTCTTCTCTTCTCTTGTCGGGTAAGCCTTGTTGAGTACCTTTGTACTCAGGGTTTGTTAAACCCCTGTTGCAGGTGACGCTCACGAGCAGCCTTGCGTTGAGGCTTGTTGCGTGACAGTCATTGAGGAGGACGTGTCCGGGGAGGAGTAATGCAATCCTTAGGCGGGGTTGTTTGTGTGCAATACAGTTATATTAATGTTGCTTCCACGACTTAGGGTGAAGTCTGAAACTATGGTTTGTAATAACGACGTGAGTTTGAACAACTGGTTTGTAAAACTTATGGTGTAATACTTCCGCACTCTTATCTCTGATGTATATTATTTGTGAAATGTTGTAATATTGCATGACTCTTGCAATGATCCTGGGAATATAAGGAAACGTGGATGAGTCAGGTTACCCGATAACACGTGATGGGTCTTTTGGGTTATGGGGCACAGGGTATGACTGTCTGAGGTCTGTAGCACAAGGACAGGTACTCGTGGGCCTTATTAATTCAGGAGGTTCCGTCACATGGATTGAAAATCTGTTTGAACCATCTTGTGTAGCATCATGAGAGACATCTTTCCACTGAAGGAATTTATCTAATTCCTCACGAGCACATAGATCGGGCGGATTTCGTTTTCGGTTATAAACTTTTCCCTTTTGCACGAGATCTGCAATTCACAAATTTCTAGTTGGGTTCGAGCCATGATCTCTTAGAGATAGCTCACTAACATAGTTGTGATCATCTGTGCAAAATTTGGTAAAGTTTGGAGTTGATTTGACTGAGTTTCGGGTCGATTTGGTGTTTGAACAGCGTTGTTTTCGGGCTGACCGGACGCTGCTACAGTGCTGTTTTCGCACTGTTTCGTCCGTAGTTTTTGTGTTTGAGCTCCGATTTGAGTTCCGTTTGTTGCGTTAGTTTCCTAACTTTGTAAGGAACATTCTAAAGTACTTTTGTCACCAGTTGGCTTAAGTATTTTAGGTTGGGCACTTGCTTTTTATCCATAGGAGTGCAGTGCTTCTTTTCGGAGCTCCGATTTCGGTGGTGTGCTTGGTTGATCGCATGTGTGTTGTCCCGCTCTGTTCTTAGGGAACATGCACCCAATATTTTGGGTCGTGGACATCACAGTTTGTGATCTTTTCTCTTGGGGTTGTGGAATTGGGACAACGGTCTAATATTTGTGAAAAGAAATTTGAGGCTCCCATTCACCCCCCCCCTCTGGTCGCCAATTCGGTCCTTCACTGCCCTAGTGACCAAGGGCTAAGATTTGGCCCTGGGGTGGTCACACGGATCAGTGACGTGGCAGGGGGGAAGTTTGGGCCTCTCCCTGGTGGCGGGCGCCACCTAGGGGTGGCGGGCGCCACCCCACTAGGGCCCAAATGGGTCCTGATGAGTGGGCTCGGCCCCTGGTGGGTCCACTCTCCAAATTTGGTCCAAATCCTACATTCAAATAAAAATCTATGAACATGTAGAATTTGGTTAGTTTGAAACCTATTTGACTACTTTTCATGCCTTTTTGGTGAATTTTTGGGTAAAATGTTGATGGTAAAACAAGTGTTTAAGGACCATCAACAGAGCTCATAGATGGACTAATTTTTAGTCAATCTTCTAACTACTCCCTCTATTCTATTTTACCATGCACCAACACTAGTATTCCGTGGCTGTGAATTGGAAAGGCGGTTTTGTCTCGGCGCCTAGGTCTCCCTAGGCGACTCGAGGGTGTCTGGCGGCGACCGGATCGATCCACTTCGCTCTTCCCGTCCTTCTCGTCCGAGATCATTTCTTGTTCTCTGGATCTTCCCTGTTTAGGTTTCCCACCTCCTGATTCACACCCTGTGGATTTTGGAGTTCTTTTCAGTTTGCCCTAAGCGTCCACAATAACCCTAAAAAACCCTAGTCTGCTGCTAGCCTTGCCACAAGTGTCCACCTGTTCCGGTCGCTGCGATCTTTGGGTGTTTTTTGGTGGCGCTGATCATGGAAGGTGTGGAGGGGATGTTGAAGGGTTTGAAGCTATCATCGGAGGAGAAGAGATCCATCAAGATCATGGCAGATGGGCAGAGCAGTGGTTCAGAACGACCATTGCAGGCGGTGGCCAAGCTTTACTCGGAGAGGAGTATCCGGTCTGATGTCATCGAACAATCGGTAGGATGGATCTGGTGCCCGGCGAAGGGGGTCTCGTGCAGGGATCTTGGAGACAATGTGTTCCTGATCTCGTTTCATCAGAATTCGGGATTGCGAAAGGCATTGGACGATGGTCCATGCATGATTTCCAAGGAGTTGCTAGTGGTGACGGAGTTGGATGAAGCAAAATCCCTGGATGAACTTCTTTTCTACTCCATCCCAATTTGGATCAGAATAGAACGTCTGTCCATGGGTCTGATGAACGGTGGTGCAACAAAGGCCATCGGGATGATGTCGGTGAATTCATGGAGGCGGATGTGGATGGATCCGATTCGGCAGCAGGAAGGGTCTTGCGTCTAAAAATCCGTTTGGATATGCGCAAACCTCTCCGGCGTGGGATTATGGCAGATTTAGGTGGCGGGAGAGGTGGTGCCCTATTTCTTATGAGCATCTCCCCGAGTTCTGCTTTGTGTGTGGGCTGATAGGGCACATTGATCGTGCTTGCTCAAAGAAGCTGGCGAAAGGGGAAGTGATGCCCTATGGCAGGGAGCTGCGTTTTGTGCCACCACACAGGCCGGTTAGGAGCGGGGGCTCAGGATCTTGGAGATCAGGAAGATCAGATAGCTGGGGGAGGGGAGGCAAATCGTGTGTTGATGGTTTGTCTTGGAGGAAAGATCACAGTAGCGAAGAGAAGGGGCTGGAGAAGAAGGCAGGAAAGAGTTCGACGGTAGAGAAGGAAGTGACGTCCCCCTTGAAAGCGTCAGAAAAGTACGTGGCTAGTCTAGGTGCAACGAATAAGGCTCTATTTTTGACAAGCACAGCTGAAGCAGGAGGTTTGGCGGTAGCAGAACAGAATGAGAAGCGGGAGAATAGTAGCATGAACGTGAAAAGGGTCGAGCAGGTGGGGAGGGATATGATGATGACATAGGAGAAAACGGGGGAGAAGTCAGGGGAGAAGGCGACCTCTCTACGTAAATTTAAGAGGGTTCGGAGAGAGAAAGAGAAGGAGTCAGCAGTAACCCTTCCATGCCTTTTGAAGCAGAAGAAGAGGAGCAGTGAAGATCTCATGGACGTGGAGGTGGAGGGGACACCAAAGAGGTCCAGGACAGGGCCGTCGGAGGGGGAGAAGGAGGTAGATGAAACTGAATTCCTTGACGCGGGGCTACAGGGACAGCCCTGCGAGAACCAATGAAGCTAATTGCTTGGAATTGCCGCGGGTTGGGGAACGACGCGGCAATTCAGGGCCTTCTGAACCTTCAGAAGGAGGAGGACCCCGACATTCTATTCTTGTTCGAGACGAAGATGGATGAGAGTAGATTAAAAGGCTTGCGGTGGAAAATGGGGCTGACAAACATGATCGTCAAAGATTGCTCAGGGCGAAGTGGTGGTTTAGCGATCTTTTGGCGAAAGGAGATCAATTTGCATGTCCGAGGAATTTCTCGCATGTACATTGACGCGGAGGTGCTAGAGGCGGATGACTTTCTGTGGCGACTCACCGGATTCTATGGTGAATCGGCCACGAAGAAAAAGGCTCTATCGTGGAGGGCAATGCATGCCCTTAATGCAGCGCGGAGGAGACCGTGGTTGGTGTTTGGGGATTTCAATGAGATTCTGGCGGGCTGGGAGAAGGAGGGGGGAGCCCCTCGTGCTCAAGGTTGTATGGACAGATTCCGGGAGGCGCTGGAGGAGTGTGAACTGTCGGATTTGGGATATGAGGGTGATATCTTTACCTGGCGTAATAATAGCCATACTAGTGATCTGTACATCTGAGAGAGATTGGACCGGGCAGTTGTAACATCCTGATTTAATTTTTCCCCAATTTAATAAAAGGAATTAGAAATTAAATAGGTTGGCTCGTTTATTAGAGGAGGAAAATAAAATTTATTTATCATTTTCATGTTGCATTCATGCCATTGCATATTTTTATTGAGTGGGAAATAAATTTATTAAACCCGGATAGGGCGAATCGCTTTTATTCTATTTACAAAATAAATAAAAGATTTATGAAAATTTTATAAAAGAAAACTCAAAGTTTTATTTTCAAAATCTAGGGAAAACTTTTTTTTTCTTTTGAAAGTTGCAAACTTGGTTTGGTTTTAAACTGATTTGAAATGAGTTTTCAAAAGGATTTGTAAAGCTAAAATAAAAAGGAAAAGTGAAACAGGGCAACTGGACCTCACCTCTCCCCTCAACCCACCGTTTCGGCCCAAGCCAGCCGGCCCTCCCCCTCTTTCCCTCACTCTTGCATCCGCCCGCGCCGTCCGGCCCGCTCCCCATTTTCCCGCCTCCCTCCGCTCCGCTCGGCCCATCCGCACGCAACCGCACCGGGCCGCGCCTCGCCTCCCATTCCACTCCGCGCGGTCGCCCCCTCCCGGCCCACCTCCCCTTTTCTCTCTCGCACGCGCACGCGACCGCAGCCGGCCCGCGCTCGCTGCTCCCTCCCGTTCACTCACTGCCAGCCGGACCCATGGCCAAAGTCGCCGACAGGTGGGTCCCACCTGTCGGACTTATCTCCTCCACTCGGACGCAGCCGCCACGCAACATCCTTACCGCTCGCCCGCAGCTCTCGCAACCTCCCCCCCCGAACCCTCCGGGCGCGATGCGCATCTAGCTGAGACCGCGCCGCCACCCCTCTCGCTTGTCTTACAAAAGCTTTTCCCGTGGCTCACACCTTTCTTCCGTCCATCCGCACACCACACCGCCATTAGCGACCCTCCTCGAGCTCGGTACCGCACAAGGGATGCCACTGGTAGCCTCGTTCCCTTCTCCTTCGGCATTGCCACCGCACACCGCACCTAAGGAGCCTTTCAGCAAGGTTCATCGACGCCCAGGGACGTCTTTCACCGGAGCAGGGCGCCGTCGTCGGCCTCCCGTCGTTGAACTCCCCTGTCCGAGCAGTTTCCGGTGACAAGGACCTCGCCATCGACCCCGTTGTAAGCCCCGTTTCCGATTCCCATCTCTCCCATAGTCTCTACTGGCCTTAGGACTCGCCCCGAGAAGCTCCGGTGACCCCTTTTAATGGCGTCGCCGTCTCTGCTTTCCCCGCCGCCGTGCCAAGCCCTGCCGGTGCCGCCTCCCTTTCCCCGATCTCATCTGCACTGTCCGATCTGTTTTCAGCGGGCCAGATTAGAACTCGTGGCCGAAGCGGTATAGACCGCGTCCGCGACGCCGTGAACCCGGTGCACCGCGCCAGCCCAGCCCGTCCACGGCCACCGTGGCACACCGAGCCAATCGATGAGCACCACGTGACGCCACGTTAGCGCCACGCCAGCATCAACACAGCGCCCTGGTAACTTTGCAAAAGAGCCCCTGCCTTATTTGATAATCAACCCACCGTCCCACTGCACCTGTTCACTAAGTCTTGCGAAAATAGTGTCCTAGCCCTTGATCTTTCGGGAAAATGAGGCCCGGTCCAGCTGCAACACTTTTTCAGTTTTAATTTATTTAAAATATGAAAATGAGTTTGAATTATTTACAGATTTGCCACCCAACTTCAAAAGCCCATAACTTGCTCATTTTAACTCCGTTTTGACCCATTCAACTTGCGTTAGATTCATAATTTTGTTCTCTACGCAGTAGATCTATTAGTTTACTATTTTCATACTGTTTGTTGTACTGTTATTCATTTCACTTTGTATGTGCCATGTATGTTGATTGGGCCAGAGAGTGCGGAGTTCGAGGACGCTCCAGATTTTCCTTGTGATCCAGTTGATTCGACCCAGCCCGCAGGCAAGTGTTCTTGAACATCTTGCACCTATGATTTATTTTACTTTTGGTACTAGAGTAGTTAGATCTTGTAGATGCATGCTTGTCATTAATTTGAATCCCATGTTAGGGTTTACTAGAATTTATTTATATTATCCTTGTCGCCTGTTTTGGGATGTTCGGGTAGGTGTCTTGCTTAGCCCTGCAGTCATGGTTGGGATGGGAGTTAAAATGTTTACAATCTTGATTAATGAACTATGAAACGAATGTGGACATGGTAATTTTGTAGTAACATGGTTATTAGGTAAATCCGGCAGGATGGACCCGTACTGGTGGTTTTGTGCCGTGGGACTCGGCAGCTGCTTTTGGTTTTTGGTTCGGGGCTCGTGCTAGACATATCCTGCCTGGATCCCTAGGACTCGGTTCTCGAAGCCTGTAACCCGGCTTAACAGCGCAGCCATGAGATCTGGATGGGCTGGACCTGGCTAATTAATTAGTTACCTCTAAGTTGAGGGTCCACACGGGGTTTGTTTTAGTGGCTCACGAGGGGGCCCTGGGGGTCGTAGACCTTTGTACGGGGTGAAACCTTAGAGGTATGTGTGGAACGGACTTGGAGGGGGCTTTGTAAAGGCCTTGCAGTGCAACCCGCTATGCACCTCGGCAGTGTTTAGCGTGACGGGATCTGCACGACTCATGGGTAACGATGTGCAACCTCTGCAGAGTGTAAAACTGATATATCAGCCGTGCTCACGGTCACGAGCGGCTTGGACTTCTTTGAGATTAGTTGGTTACTGGTTGGTTTTGGGTTCGGGTCATCTGATGGACTTCAGGTGCGGGTGCCTGATGGACTTCAGGTGTTGGTTGCTCGGTGTGACTCCGAGTGTGGTTGCTCGGTGCGACTCCGAGTGTTGTTACTTTTATACAGTGTCTGTCTATAACCTAGTAAATAGGTGCATAGGATTAATAGGATTAATAGGGTGTGTCGCTTTAGGCGCTTGAGTCAAACAAAGTCAGCCTACCTTTGTTATAAGCCTCATAAGCATATATTTCCTACACTTGCGGAGTACATTTCGATGTACTCACCCTTCCTCTTTGTCCCCCTGCTACCCCACCCAGACGCTGGAGACTACACGTACGAGGAGCAGGAGTATCTAGAAAACGGAGGCTACGACCCTGACGACTTGTACTAGGATGGCGCTACCCCCGGTCGACCTTCCTGTGGAGATGGAGTCCAGATTTCCGCATCTACATCAGAGTCTTCATTAGAGTTCGTTATCATGAGAGTCTGTACTTTTTATTTCAGACCCGAGGGTCATTTATGTAACAAAGTTCGATATTATTAATAAAGCATTGTTTTGATATTTACTATGATGTGGATATATGTATGAAAATTGATCCTGGGATACATATATTGTGCTCCAATTTTGTTCTTAAAATTGGGGTGTCACAGAGTGGTATCAAAGCCGTGTTGACCGTAGGACGCTACCCTAGTTAGTCGTCGAGTTTACAAAACTATTTTTAAAAGCCTAACCCTTTTTCCCACTTCTGTAGCTTGTCCCTGCTGAAAATTCAAACTCTGTTTTAAAGTAGGTCCTCCAAACTCGTAAGAAGCCCACCATAATTATGTGATCTCGTAGGCCGTTGTATGACATGTACTTGTGCATATGTAATGTTTTGGTTCTTTGTAATGATTGTTGGTGTGTTGCGACCGTCAGGTTGCGGCGACATCATTTGTTTAAAATATTTTACTAATCGAATTAACTAACCAAATCAGGGTTGTTATATATCTACTTATCACATCTCACTCTTACTCCTGGAAAATGTAACAGATGGTTGACACCAGGAGCAGCGCGGGTAACGCCGGTAACGCTGGCGGGAGCGGGGCAGGTGGCAACCAGCCGCCTCATCCTCATCCACCTCCACCTCCGCCCCCGTACGACCCGCTCCAGATGGCCCAGGTGCAGAATGAGATGATGCAGAACATGGCCCAGATCATGCAGTACATGCAGCAGATGGCCCAGGGTGCCCAGGCTGCTCAGGGTGCTCAGGGTGCAGGAGCTGCACAGCCACCCCGACCGGATGACACTCTCAGGAGCTTCATGACGACGCGCCCTCCAGTGTTCCACCACGCCATAGAGCCAATGGATGCAGATGATTGGCTCGAGACGATTACAGGCAAGTTGCAGCTTGCCCATGTCAGGGACCTTGATAAGGCCCTCTACGCCGTGCACCAGCTTCAGGGCCCGGCGAAGAACTGGTGGACTGCCTACACCGCAGCTCATGCGGACGCCAACTCGATCACTTGGGAGGATTTTCGTAAGGCATTCCGCGACCAGTACGTCCCTTTCGGCGAGATCAGGGTGAAGCGCCGGGAGTTTCAGGACCTCAAGCAGGGCGCGATGACAGTGCGTGAGTATCTCACGCAGTTCAGCCAGCTGTCCCGTTACGCCCCAGATGACGTGGACACGGACGACAAGAAGCAGGAGTGCTTCAGGCATGGGCTTAACCCAGGACTCCGCTATGCCCTAGCTTCAAATGAGTATTCCTCATTTCAGAAGCTGGTTGACCGTGCCTTCGCGGTGGAGAAGGAACGGAAGGACCTCGATGCAGATCGCAAGAGGAAGATGACGTTCCAGGGACAGTCCTCCGGCAGCTCTACCCGTCCCCGCTACGCTCCACCTGCTCCAGCTTCCAGGCAGATTCCCCAGCAGCAGCAGTACCGCCTGCCCCAGTCCCGGCAGCCCGCTCCTCAGTACAGGCACCCAGCTCCCCAGTACCAGGCTCCACCTCAGCAGCAGCAGCCGCCTCGCCAAGCTCAGGCACCTCGCCAGGGTCTTCCAGCTCCGCAGCAGCCCCGTTCAGCACAGGGGGCAGGGCAGGTTGGCCCGTGCTACAAGTGCAACCAGATGGGACACTTCGCCAACAAGTGTCCGTTGAGGCAGCCAGCTCCACCGTCGTCCCGTCCCGCAGGACAGCCCCAGGCGTTCGCACGTGGCCGTGTGAACCATGTCGCAGCAGAGTCAGCTCAGACGGCTCCAGATGTGGTATTGGGTATGTTCACTGTTAATTCCCATCCAGCTACAGTACTCTTTGATTCTGGTGCATCACACTCTTTCATAACCGCAAGGTTCGCATCAACATGTAGTCTGTCAGTTTCGCCTATGCTTAGAGGCTTGATAGTTACATCTCCTGGAGGAGAGATGGTTTCCAGACAGATGTGTCGGGAGCTGAGTATAAACATAAGGGGGGTAGAGTTTCCTTCTGATCTTATCGTTCTGGATTCCGAGGGGATAGATGTCATTCTGGGAATGAACTGGCTGAGCAAGTATCGAGGGGTTATTGATTGGGCTCAGAGGATCATCACAGTGAAGCATCCAGATGGCACGGAGATTGTGTATCAGGCACCGACGAAGATGATAGAAGAAGTCAGAGCATATGAGGCTGTTGTGGTACCGGATATCCGAGTTGTCAAAGAGTTCTCTGATGTCTTCCAGAAAGTGCCAGGTATGCCACCTGATCGTGAGATTGAGTTCTCTATTGATTTAGTTCCTGGCACTGCACCTATATACAGGCGACCATATAGAATGGATGCCGAAAAACTAGCCGAGCTGAAGACGTAGATCCAAGAGCAGTTAGAGAAGGGGCATATTCGTCCTAGTACATCCCCGTGGGGAGCCCCTGTGATCTTTGTTCCGAAGAAGGATAGAGGCCTGCGGATGTGCGTTGATTACCGCGCATTGAATGAAGCTACCATCAAGAACAAGTACCCGATTCCTCGCATTGATGATCTGTTTGATCAGTTGAAGGGTGCTCATGTGTTCTCGAAGATTGACCTGCAAACAGGTTATAATCAGCTGAAGATTCGTGAAGCTGATATCCCGAAGACGGCATTCGTAACTCGATATGGGCTATATGAGTACACAGTGATGTCCTTCGGCTTGACTAATGCCCCAGCTTTCTTCATGTATCTGATGAACAAGGTCTTCATGGAGTTTTTAGATCTGTTCGTCGTGGTGTTCCTTGATGATATCCTGATATTCTCGAAGGATGAAGAAGAACATGAGAAGCATCTGAGGTTAGTGTTGCAGAAGCTCAGAGAGCATCAGTTGTATGCGAAACTGAGCAAATGCGAGTTCTGGTTGAAGAAGGTTGCTTACTTGGGGCATATCATCTCAGAAGGTGGAGTATCTGTTGATCCAGGTAAGGTCCAGGATATATTGGACTGGAAGGTACCTGAGAGCGTCACTGAGATTCGGAGTTTCCTCGGTATGGCTGGATACTATCGCAGATTCATTGAGGGATTCTCCAAGATTGTGAAGCCGATGACGAGACTGACTGAGAAGGGTGCCAAGTTTGTATGGTCCCCTGAATGCCAGACTGGTTTTGAGGAGCTGAAAGCGAGATTGACCTCTGCTCCTATTCTTGTCATGCCAGATGTCCAGAAGAACTTCACGGTGTATTGTGATGCTTCGCGACAGGGTCTGGGATGTGTGCTTATGCAGGAAGGTCAGGTGATTGCTTATGCCTCGAGACAGCTCAGGAAGCATGAGCTGAATTACCCTACACATGATCTAGAGTTGGCAGCTGTTGTTCATGCTCTGAAGATCTGGAGGCACTATCTGATGGGCAAGAAGACAGAGATATACACTGATCATAAGAGCTTGAAGTACATTTTCACCCAGCCAGATCTGAATCTTCGCCAACGGAGATGGCTCGAGTTGATCAAAGACTATGATCTGAGTATCAACTATCATCCAGGCAAGGTGAATGTTGTTGCAGATGCCTTGAGCAGGAAGGTCTACTGTAATGTGCTTGAGATCAAGGAGCAGCAGCCCGAGTTGCATGAGGAGTTTGTGAAGCTCAACTTGGGTATTCTTGGCCACACTGATGCGGTAGCCTTAGAGGTTGATTCGACACTTGAACGTGATATCCGGGTAGGGCAGCTCACTGATGAGTATCTTCTGGAGATCAGACAGTCGATCAAGGAGGACAAAGCCCTAGGCTTCGCAGAGGATGATCAGGGTGTCTTATGGTTCAGAGGCAGGATCTGTGTTCCAGATGTGAAGGCTATCAAGGAGTTGATCTTGAGAGAAGCTCATGATTCAGCCTACTCTCTTCACCCAGGCAGTACCAAGATGTACCAGGATCTGAAGCAGTATTACTGGTGGTATGGGATGAAGAGGGAAGTAGCAGAGTATGTGGCTTTGTGTGACACATGTCAGAGGGTTAAGGCCCAACATCAGAGACCTGCTGGTTTGTTACAGCCCCTGCAGATTCCCGAGTGGAAATGGGAAGAGATCAGCATGGATTTCACCACTGGTTTGCCCAGGACCCAGTCGGGATATGATTCTATCTGGGTCATAGTTGATCGTTTGACCAAGGTGGCTCACTTCATTCCTGTCAAGGAAACATATAAGGGAGATAGACTTGCAGAGTTGTACATGTCCCGCATTGTGTGTCTTCATGGAGTGCCTAAGATCATAGTATCTGACAGAGGTACCCAGTTCACATCCAGATTCTGGAAGCGGTTGCATGAGTCTATGGACACTCGCCTCAGTTTCAGTTCGGCTTATCATCCTCAGACTGATGGACAGACAGAGAGGGTGAATCAGATTCTGGAGGATATGTTGAGAGCCAGTGCGCTTCAGAACAGCCAGAGTTGGGATGTGAGTCTACCATATGCAGAGTTCTCATATAACAACAGCTATCAGGCCAGTCTGAAGATGTCACCTTTCGAGGCACTGTATGGCAGGAAGTGCAGAACTCCCCTGTTCTGGAATCAAGTTGGAGAAAGGAAAGTCTTTGGCCCTGAATCTTTAGAAGAAGCTGAGGAACAGGTTAGGCAGATCAGAAGCAACCTGAAGACAGCTCAGTCTAGATAGAAGAGTTATGCAGATGTCAGACGATGTGAGCTGGAGTTTCAGATTGGGGACTATGTCTATCTGAAGGTGTCACCCTTCAGAGGTCTTCGGAGGTTTAATGTCAAAGGGAAGCTATCTCCGAGATTCATTGGCCCTTTCAAGGTGATTGACAAGAAAGGTGCAGTTGCTTATCAGCTGGAGTTGTCTGCACGGCTGACAGGTATTCATGATGTGTTCCATGTATCCCAGCTGAAGAGATGCCTCCGAGTTCCAGAGGAGCAATTGCCACTTGAGGATCTTGATCTCAGGGATGATTTGACTTTCTCTGAGCCGATCAAGATTCTGGACACGATGGAACGAGGTACTCGCAACAAGAGGATTAAAATCTGCAAGGTGCAATGGAAGCATTACTCCGAAGAAGAAGCCACATGGGAGAAGGAAGATGATCTTCGGACAGATTTTCCTCATCTTTTCGCCGACTCTTCCTAATCTCGAGGACGAGATTCTTCCAAGGGGGTAGGTTTGTAACACCCTGATTTAATTTTTCCCCAATTTAATAAAAGGAATTAGAAATTAAATAGGTTGGCTCGTTTATTAGAGGAGGAAAATAAAATTTATTTATCATTTTCATGTTGCATTCATGCCATTGCATATTTTTATTGAGTGGAAAATAAATTTATTAAACCCGGATAGGGCGAATTGCTTTTATTCTATTTACAAAATAAATAAAAGATTTATGAAAATTTTATAAAAGAAAACTCAAAGTTTTATTTTCAAAATCTAGGGAAAACTTTTTTTTTCTTTTGAAAGTTGCAAACTTGGTTTGGTTTTAAACTGATTTGAAATGAGTTTTCAAAAGGATTTGTAAAGCTAAAATAAAAAGGAAAAGTGAAACAGGGCAACTGGACCTCACCTCTCCCCTCAGCCCACCGTTTCGGCCCAAGCCCGCCGGCCCTCCCCCTCTTTCCCTCACTCTTGCATCCGCCCGCGCCGTCCGGCCCGCTCCCCATTTTCCCGCCTCCCTCTGCTCCGCTCGGCCCATCCGCACGCAACCGCACCGGGCCGCGCCTCGCCTCCCATTCCACTCCGCGCGGTCGCCCCCTCCCGGCCCACCTCCCCTTTTCTCTCTCGCGCGCGCACGCGACCGCAGCCGGCCCGCGCTCGCTGCTCCCTCCCGTTCACTCACTGCCAGCCGGACCCATGGCCAAAGTCGCCGACAGGTGGGTCCCACCTGTCAGACTTATCTCCTCCACTCAGACGCAGCTGCCACGCAACATCCTCACCGCTCGCCCGCAGCTCTCGCAACCTCCCCCCCCCCCCCCCCCGAACCCTCCGGGCGCGATGCGCATCTAGCTGAGACCGCGCCGCCACCCCTCTCGCTTGTCTTACAAAAGCTTTTCCCGTGGCTCACACCTTTCTTCCGTCCATCCGCACACCACACCGCCATTAGCTACCCTCCTCGAGCTCGGTACCGCACAAGGGATGCCACTGGTAGCCTCGTTCCCTTCTCCTTCGGCATTGCCACCGCACACCGCACCTAAGGAGCCTTTCAGCAAGGTTCATCGACGCCCAGGGACGTCTTTCACCGGAGCAGGGCGCCGCCGTCGGCCTCCCGTCGTTGAACTCCCCTGTCCGAGCAGTTTCCGGTGACAAGGACCTCGCCATCGACCCCGTTGTAAGCCCCGTTTCCGATTCCCATCTCTCCCATAGTCTCTACTGGCCTTAGGACTCGCCCCGAGAAGCTCCGGTGACCCCTTTTAATGGCGTCGCCGTCTCTGCTTTCCCCGCCGCCGTGCCAAGCCCTGCCGGTGCCGCCTCCCTTTCCCCGATCTCATCTGCACCGTCCGATCTGTTTTCAGCGGGCCAGATTAGAACTCGTGGCCGAAGCGGTATAGACCGCGTCCGCGACGCCGTGAACCCGGTGCACCGCGCCAGCCCAGCCCGTCCACGGCCACCGTGGCACACCGAGCCAATCGATGAGCACCACGTGACGCCACGTTAGCGCCACGCCAGCATCAACACAGCGCCCTGGTAACTTTGCAAAAGAGCCCCTGCCTTATTTGATAATCAACCCACCGTCCCACTGCACCTGTTCACTAAGTCTTGCGAAAATAGTGTCCTAGCCCTTGATCTTTCGGGAAAATGAGGCCCGGTCCAGCTGCAACACTTTTTCAGTTTTAATTTATTTAAAATATGAAAATGAGTTTGAATTATTTACAGATTTGCCACCCAACTTCAAAAGCCCATAACTTGCTCATTTTAACTCCGTTTTGACCCATTCAACTTGCGTTAGATTCATAATTTTGTTCTCTACGCAGTAGATCTATTAGTTTACTATTTTCATACTGTTTGTTGTACTGTTATTCATTTCACTTTGTATGTGCCATGTATGTTGATTGGGCCAGAGAGTGCGGAGTTCGAGGACGCTCCAGATTTTCCTTGTGATCCAGTTGATTCGACCCAGCCCGCAGGCAAGTGTTCTTGAACATCTTGCACCTATGATTTATTTTACTTTTGGTACTAGAGTAGTTAGATCTTGTAGATGCATGCTTGTCATTAATTTGAATCCCATGTTAGGGTTTACTAGAATTTATTTATATTATCCTTGTCGCCTGTTTTGGGATGTTCGGGTAGGTGTCTTGCTTAGCCCTGCAGTCATGGTTGGGATGGGAGTTAAAATGTTTACAATCTTGATTAATGAACTATGAAACGAATGTGGACATGGTAATTTTGTAGTAACATGGTTATTAGGTAAATCCGGCAGGATGGACCCGTACTGGTGGTTTTGTGCCGTGGGACTCGGCAGCTGCTTTTGGTTTTTGGTTCGGGGCTCGTGCTAGACATATCCTGCCTGGATCCCTAGGACTCGGTTCTCGAAGCCTGTAACCCGGCTTAACAGCGCAGCCATGAGATCTGGATGGGCTGGACCTGGCTAATTAATTAGTTACCTCTAAGTTGAGGGTCCACACGGGGTTTGTTTTAGTGGCTCACGAGGGGGCCCTGGGGGTCGTAGACCTTTGTACGGGGTGAAACCTTAGAGGTATGTGTGGAACGGACTTGGAGGGGGCTTTGTAAAGGCCTTGCAGTGCAACCCGCTATGCACCTCGGCAGTGTTTAGCGTGACGGGATCTGCACGACTCATGGGTAACGATGTGCAACCTCTGCAGAGTGTAAAACTGATATATCAGCCGTGCTCACGGTCACGAGCGGCTTGGACTTCTTTGAGATTAGTTGGTTACTGGTTGGTTTTGGGTTCGGGTCATCTGATGGACTTCAGGTGCGGGTGCCTGATGGACTTCAGGTGTTGGTTGCTCGGTGTGACTCCGAGTGTGGTTGCTCGGTGCGACTCCGAGTGTTGTTACTTTTATACAGTGTCTGTCTATAACCTAGTAAATAGGTGCATAGGATTAATAGGATTAATAGGGTGTGTCGCTTTAGGCGCTTGAGTCAAACAAAGTCAGCCTACCTTTGTTATAAGCCTCATAAGCATATATTTCCTACACTTGCGGAGTACATTTCGATGTACTCACCCTTCCTCTTTGTCCCCCTGCTACCCCACCCAGACGCTGGAGACTACACGTACGAGGAGCAGGAGTATCTAGAAGACGGAGGCTACGACCCTGATGACTTGTACTAGGATGGCGCTACCCCCGGTCGACCTTCCTGTGGAGATGGAGTCCAGATTTCCGCATCTACATCAGAGTCTTCATTAGAGTTCGTTATCATGAGAGTCTGTACTTTTTATTTCAGACCCGAGGGTCATTTATGTAACAAAGTTCGATATTATTAATAAAGCATTGTTTTGATATTTACTATGATGTGGATATATGTATGAAAATTGATCCTGGCATACATATATTGTGCTCCAATTTTGTTCTTAAAATTGGGGTGTCACAGCAGTCACTAATGAGGATTGGATGTTGCGGTTCCCCTCCCACCGTGTGATTAATGGGGAACCACGACATTCGGATCACCGTCCATTCATTGTCTTGACTGATCCTCCTAGAGATGATGAGGGGAGAAGAAGACCACACCAATTTCGTTTTGAGGCACACTGGTTGGATGAGGAGCAATGTGCTGTTTTAGAAGAAAATGCATGGAAAACTGCAACGGTGGTGATGGGGCATGATGCATGCAGTGCAATAAAAAGTGTGGCTCGGGACTTGGATGATTGGGGGAGAAATGTGCTAGGGGATTTGGAGAAGCGGATTAAACAAACAAGAAAGTCACTCGAGGTTTGTCGAAGAAGATCGATATGTCAGGAATCGATGAGGAAGAAAGCAGTTCTCAAACATAAATTGGAGGTTTTAGAAGAAAAGAAGAATTTGTATTGGTGTCGGTGGTACAAAAAAGGGTACCCCCAATCAACGCAAACACCCGAACGTTCTATCTCCGTCTCACCCGAGCCCTCCCAGCCAGGCCTCGGGCGAACGTTCTATCTCCGTCTCGCCCGAGCCCTCCCAGCCAGGCCTCGGGCGAACGCTCTTTCTCCGTCTCGCCCGAGCCCTCCCAGTCAGGCCTCGGGCGAACGCCCTATCTCCGTCTCGCCCGAGCCCTCCCAGCCAGGCCTCGGGCGAACGCTCTTTCTCCGTCTCGCCCGAGCCCTCCCAGCCAGGCCTCGGGCGAACGCTTTTTCCCCGCCTCGCCCGAGCCCTCCGAGCAAGGCCTCGGGCGAACGCTCTTTCTCCGCCTCGAGCCTTTACGCACGGACCTCGAGCTGCACAGACAGCCGTACCAGCCCATACCATGCATTTAATGCCTTCACCTACTCCGGTCATGTCCACTAGTGCACAGCGTGTACCACAGTAACTCGGTGTAAAGGTCAAGTCTCGTTTTCACCACAAGCATGGGCAAAAGGGCACCAGTACAGCGCTGTTCGGCCAAGCCAGGCACTACAACTCCTCGAGGCCGGCTACGCGCCCCTCGAGCCCTACACTGTAACTCCTCGAAGCCGGCTACGCACCCCTCGAGCCCTGCACTGTAACCCCTCGAGGCCGGCTACGCGCCCCTCGAGCCCTGCACTGTAACCCCTCGAGGCCGACTACGCGCCCCTCGAGCCCTGCACTGTAACACCTCGAGGCTGGCTCCACGCCCCTCGAGCCCCCGTGGCACCACCTCGAAGCCGGCTCCGCGCCCTTCGAGCCCTAACTACTTTCGTGCTATTGGAGGACAGGTACCCCAAGACCCAGAGGGACCCCGCCGCGTACTGTACATTCCGGGATGGGTGCTGTACGGCTCCCGCCTTGTCGCGCCACCACGTCCGCGCCCAGGATGGAAGCCACGACCCAAGGACGCCTCAACAGCGACGATCACATTGGCTCCAGTGGCCCCGACAAGACAGGGTTCCTACCCTTCTCCGTATGGGGCACCATACGCCCCGACACCTGTAATACTTTTATGTAACCCTGGCCTCCCCTTGCTCTATAAAAGGGGACACTAGGGCCCTCATTCAAGGGGACGGACACAACACACGAGTCCACACACAGACACGAGTCTGGACTCCGGTCCACGCTCACTGAGCTTGTATTCTCCCCTGTACAAGCACTTAGGTGCAAGTAATACAAGAACATCTCCCCCCGCTAGACGTAGGGCCTTCTTTGCCCGAACCAGGATAAATCCTTGTGTCCCCTTGCATCACCATCCAGGAAGAGAAGCACGCGATCATATTACTCGTTGGTGTGATACCCCCGGGTACGAAACACCGACAGTTGGCGCGCAAGGTAGGGGACTTCGCGTGCCCTAGCCGATTTCTCGTTGATTCCTGGATGGCTTCATCCCCTCTTCCGTTCTCGGCTGGTGCCGTCGTCTGGTTCGGGAGCCTCGAGTTCCTGGCCACAGGCAACGGCAACGAGCTGACTCTGCTCTCCACGAAGGGCCTGAGCGGAGTGCGTGTCACGCCACCCCGCGCAGGGGGCGTGACGCGTCGCCCGCACCACCACACGTCGCCACATCGCGAGCGGCGCCGTAGTCACCGTCGTCGCCGGGCGCAGGCGGTGCCCGCGGCAAACACCTACGCCCCCATAGCCGGTGCAGGGTCCCCAAGAGGAAACCAGCCCGGCGCGCGGCCGGAGACCTCCAGGGCGCACCCGCGCCCGCCTAGCGACTTCGCATTCATCATGCGTACGGACCAGGAACCAGGCCAGAGGCCTCCGAGCCGTGCGCCGTCGACGCCGCTCAGCCTCCTTCCGCATGGGTCGCGCCGCGCTCGACGCCAGCGGTTCCCGGACGGCCTCGACAACTCTGCGGCTGTATACGTCCACCGCCTCGACGAGCACCATCAGGACCAGACGGTGGCGGACCGGGAGCAGCGTTCGGGCGCGCTGCTGCAGGCCATGGCCAGCCTGGAAATCGTCCACCCCGCGTGCGTCGACCGCGACTTCTTGCGACCCTTCGAGCCACCTCGGCGAGCCACCGTCGGAGAATGGTACCGCGAGCTGCGGTCCCAGCATCGGCCAAGGCGGCGTGCCGTCAACAGCTCCGACTCCGACGAATACGACTACCACGACCCCGACCTCTGGGATCCCACCAGGGAGTGCTTCCAACTCGAGGGAGTCATATGCGATACCGAGGACGAAGGCGACGACGACAGGCCGGCCCTCGACCTAGAGGGACCTAGCGACGTGGCCGCGGCAGGCGAATCACGCGTTCAGGGAAGGGACGAACCTCCAGCACCGGCTGTACCGCCTAAGCACGACGATGGCCGGGCGGCGCAACTCGCACAAGTGCAAGAGGCAATCACCAAAGCCGAGGAGGAACGGCGACACCTGCTGCAGCTCCGGCAAACCCTGATGCAGGAACCCACCCCAGCCCCGAGGAGCCGGAGCTCGAGGCCGGGCTCGAGAGGTCCACCGGCGGATCCTCGAGGACGGGGCACCAGCACGCCCCGAGGTATGTTTCCGCGAGCTGGGCAGAACGTGGTGGCCGCGGCTATGATGCTCCGTGACCTGCCCGCCGTCTCCAACCCCGATGCCAGGCGCATGCTCGGAGAAATGAAAAACCTCCTCGAGACAGCCGCGGTACAGCAGGCCGAGAGCTCGGCGTCACGCCGCCGCGGAGCAGCCTCGGGGAAACCGGCGGACACGCCCCACGACGCTCACGAGGCATCCGTCCACCAGCCGGACGCCTCTCGAGCTAGGCCAGTCCGCGAACGGATCGTCGACAACCGGCCACCTCGAGACCCCAACGACGCCCGCAACGACATCAACCGACGGCGCAAAGGACAAGGGGGCCCAAGAGCGTGGCTATAGCGCCCATCGAGGGGGGCGCTACGACAGCGACGAGGACCGGCAGGTCCTCGAGCCCCCGGGCCCCCGAGTCTTCAGCCGGGCCATCCGCAGCTCGACCCTCCCCGACCGCTTCCGACCGCCGACCAACATCGTGAAGTATGACGGGGAGGTCGAGCCCAGGCTCTGGCTCTCGGACTTCCGCCTTGGCTGCCAACTGGGCGGAGCGAAGAACGACGACCGCGTGATCATACGTCAACTCCCACTTTACCTCTCGGACACCGCCCGCCGGTGGCTCGAGGGGCTCCCGCCGGATCGGATCCATGACTGGGCCGACCTAGTCAGGTCTTCGACGGGAATTTCAAGGGGACCTGCGTGCTTCCAGGCAACCCCTGGGACCTACGGCGTTGCAGGCAGCGGCGGACGAGCCCCTCCGCGACTTCGCTCGACGGTTCTCGAAGCAGCGTCTCGAGCTCCCCCACGTGCCTGACGAGGACGTCATCTCAGCGTTCCTCGCGGGCACGACATGCCAAGAGCTTGTTCATGAGCTAGGACGCTACCGTCCCGAGACGGTCGAAGGACCTGTTTAGTCGCTTCACCACCGATCTTTGTCTTCGTGCGAACGAAGCAATGGGGCCTTCTCTTTGGCCTACCACGGACAATGCAAGGCGGTGATCGCCCGGGGTCTCAACAGGTCAACAGCCAGACGACCAACAATGTATGGCAAAAAAGGAAAAAACAAACGCAAGGGCCAGAAGGCGAAGCGTGGCGCCGATGACGACGACGACAAAGAGGTGCTCGCGGGCGCCCTCGAGCCTAAGAAGCCCCGAGGCCCCCCGATGGGGCTGTTTTCGACCAGATGCTCGAGGATCCCTGTACCTACCACAGGGGCCCCGTAAACCACAAGTTGAAAGACTGCCGACTGTTGAAGGGCTACTACTCCAAGCTCGGCGATAAGAGGGAAGACGCGCCTAAGGGAAAGGATACCGATCGACGCGGCGGCAGAAACGCAGATGGCGACTTCCCCCCGGTGCGCGACTGCTACATGATCTACGGGGGGCCGACCGTCGGGCTCTCAGCTCGAGAAAGAAAGAAGGAGCGCCGGGAAATCTTTTCGCTTGGCCACGACGCCCCCCGGTATCTTGACTGGTCCGATGCGCCAATCACGTTCGACCGTGACGACCATCCGGACCGTGTCATAAACCCGGGGGCTTACCCCCTCGTCGTCGACCCCATCATAATCGACGTTCGGTTCTCCAAGGTGTTGATGGATGGGGGCTCGAGCCTCAACATCATATACCTCGAGACCCTCGACCTCCTGGGGATTTCAGAGGGACAGCTCCGACCCAGCGTCGGGGGTTCCACGGAGTAGTACCAGGAAAGAAAGCCCACCCCTTGGGCGCATCGACCTGCCGGTCTGCTTCGGCACGCCGGCAAACTTCCGTCAGGAAACGCTCACCTTCGAGGTGGTCGGCTTCCAAGGGACCTACCACGCCATCATCGGCCGGCCAGGCTACGCCAAGTTCATGGCGATTCCTAACTACACGTACTTGAAGCTCAAGATGCCGGGGCCAAAAGGGGTCATCACCGTTGACACCTCCTACGAGCACGCATACCACTGCGACGTGGAGTGCGTCGAGCGGGGGAGGCCAACGTCCACCTCGACTCGCTCGAGGCCTTGGCAGCTCTGGCCACCGAGGGGGCCCCAGAAGCAAAGCGTCACGCCGGCACCTTCGAGCCGGCTGAGCACACCAAGCAAATACCCGTCGACCCGACCTCGGCCAATGGCAAGACGCTGACCATCAGTACCAGCCTCGAGCCCAAATAGGAAGCAGTGCTCGTCGACTTTCTCCGCGCGAACATCGACATGTTTGCGTGGAACCCCTCGGACATGCCGGGCATACCGAGGGAAGTCGCCGAGCACGCCTTGGAGATCCAGGCCGGGTCCAGACCGGTGAAGCAACGCCTGCGCCGCTTCGACGAGGAAAAGCGCAGGATCATCGGCGAGGAGGTGCACAAGCTTTTGGCGGCCGGATTCATCAAGGAGGTATTTTACCCAGAGTGGCTAGCTAACCCTGTACTAGTTAGGAAAAAGAATGGAAAAATGCGGATGTGTGTAGATTACACTGGTCTGAATAAAGCATGTCCAAAAGTTCCATTTCCTTTACCTAGAATTGACCAGATCGTCGATTCCACTGCTGGGTGCGAAGTGCTTTCGTTCCTTGATGCGTATTCCGGCTACCACCAAATTAGGATGAGAAAATCCGATGAGCTCGCGACCTCTTTTATCACGCCATTTGGTATGTATTGCTATGTTACGATGCCCTTCGGCCTTCGAAACGCCGGGGCAACGTACCAACGATGTATGCAGCACATCTTTGGCGAGCACATAGGCAAGACCGTCGAGGCCTACGTCGATGACATCGTGGTTAAAACTAAAAAGTAGGGAACCTCATCAGCAACCTCGAGACCACGTTCGAGTGCCTCCGGGCCAAGAATGTGAAGCTCAACCCCGAGAAGTGTGTCTTTGGTGTGCCTCGAGGCATGCTACTTGGCTACATCGTCTCACAACGGGGATCGAGGCAAACCCTGAAAAAATCTCAGCAGTCACGAGGATGGGCCCGATTCGTGACCTCAAGGGTGTGCAGAAAGTAACAGGCTGCCTAGCCGCTCTCAGCAGATTCATCTCGAGGCTGGGGGAAAAAGCACTACCCCTCTACCGCCTACTAAAAAAGACGGAACACTTTGCGTGGACCGCCGAAGCCGAGGAGGCCTTAACCAAGTTGAAGGGGCTGCTGACTTCTGCACCAATTCTCGTGCCCCCGCGACCAGCCGAAGGTGACGATTCCCCCGAGCCCCTCCTCCTCTATGTGGCCGCAACCACTCAGGTGGTTAGCGCGGTCATAGCCGTCGAGAGGCACGAGGAGGGTCATACATTGCCGGTCCAGCGACCGGTATACTTCACCAGTGAGGTACTCTCCGAGGCCAAGGTCCGGTACCCGCACATCCAAAGCTGCTCTACGGCATCATCGTCACAAGGCGCAAGCTCCAGCACTACTTCCTCGCTCATCCCGTGACGGTGGTGTCGTCCTTCCCCCTCGGAGAGATCGTCAACAATCGGGAGGCCACGGGGCGCATCGCCAAGTGGTCCGCCGAACTAATGGGGGAGACCATCACCTATGCCCCGCGAAAGGCCATCAAGTCGCAAGCGTTGGCGGACTTCGTTGCTGAATGGACCGACACTCAGCTCCCGCCGGCACAGATTCAAGCCGAGCTCTGGACCATGTACTTCGATGGATCCCTCACGAAGACGGGGGCAGGAGCAGGCCTGCTCTTCATCTCACCCCTCGGAGTACACATGCGCTACCTGCTACGCTTGCACTTCCCCGCCTCCAACAACGTCGCCGAGTACGAGGCCCTCGTCAATGGGCTGCGCATCGCCCTCGAGCTCGGGGTCCGACGCCTCGACGCCCGAGGAGACTCGCAGCTCGTCGTCAACCAGGTTATGAAGGCTTCAAGCTGCATCGATCCCAAGATGGAGGCATACTGCGGGGAGGTGCGCAAGCTGGAAGACAAGTTTTACGGCCTCGAGCTCAACCACATAGCTCGGAAGTACAACGAGGCCGCAGACGAGCTGGCAAAGTTGGCGTCCACGCGCGGCACGGTACCGCCAGACGTCTTCTCGAGGGACGTCTTCGAGCCATCCGTCGAAATCGACCCGGGGGCTGGCCCCTCGACGCCACCCCTCGAGCAACACGGGGGCTCGACTCTCAACGCCACCCCTCGAGAAGGACCCCTCGACGTCCGCGGAGGCGATGCAGGTCGACGCACACGCCTCTTCGTCATCACGGCCCCTCGACTGGCGGACGCCCTACCTCGACTACCTGACGCGAGGCGAGCTACCAGAAGACAAGACGGAGGCCCGACGCATCGCTCGAGGGCCAAGACCTACGTCATCTACGGCGACGAACGGGAGCTATACCGACGAAGTCCGACTGGGATCCTTCAACGCTGCATCCCACTCGAGGAAGGGCGCAAGCTCCTCGACGATATGCACTCGGGGGCTTGCGGCCACCACGCAGCGCCGAGGGCCCTGGTTGGGAACGCCTTCCGTCAAGGCTTCTATTGGCCGACCGCCATTGGGGACGCCAAGCGTTTGGTCCAAGCGTGCCATGGGTGTCAATTCTACGCCAAGCAAACGCACCAGCCCGCACACGCCCTGCAGATGATCCCAATCACTTGGCCATTTGCCGTTTGGGGGCTCGACCTCGTGGGTCCCCTCAAAAGGACAAGTGGAGGGTACACACACATGCTCGTGGCCGTCGACAAGTTCACCAAGTGGATCGAGGCTAAGCCGATAGGAGACCCCACCTCCGAGAGGGCTGTCGAGTTCATCGCCAACATCATGTACCGGTTCGGGGTGCCTAATGTCATCATCACCGACAATGGCACCCAATTCACGGGCAAAAAGTTCACCAACTTCTGCGATGACAACAACATTCGCGTAACCTGGGCCTCGGTCGCATACCCCCAATGCAACGGGCAGGTCGAGCGCGCCAACGGCATGATACTCCATGGGCTAAGCCGAGGCTGTTCAAGACCCTCAAGAATTTCGGAAAGGGGTGGGCTACAGAACTCCCCTCGGTGCTGTGGGGCCTCAGGACTACGCCGAGTCGAGCCACCGGGTTCACTCCGTTTTTCCTAACCTACGGCGCCGAGGCCGTCTTACCTACGGACCTCGAGTACGGCTCACCTCGACTTCGAGCCTACAACGAGCAAACCAGCGACGAAAGGCTCGCCAACGCCAAGGACCAGCTCGAGGAGGCCCGAGACGTGGCGCTCATCAACTCTGCACGCTACCAGCAAACACTTCGATGCTACCACGACAAGCACGTGCGCAAAAGGGACCTGGCGGTGGGGGACCTCGTGCTTCGACGGCTGCAAGATAATCGAGGGCGCCATAAGCTCACCCCTCCGTGGGAAGGCCCATACACCGTGGCCGAAGTGCTCAAGCCAGGCACATACAAGCTCTACGACGACCAAGGCAGGATCCTGGCGAACGCGTGGAACATATCTCAGCTACGTCGCTTCTACCCTTAAAGGCCTCGAGGCCTTGTTCATTTTATCACTTTGTACAAACATGTCAAAATGAATGAACAAACTCGTGCATTGTCGTTCATGTTGCTTCGCATCTTAAGGTAGCCTCGACCCTGCTTTGCTCAGGGTCAAGCCTCCCTCGGGGCTGACGGGGGGCCCCCCCCCCCAGACTCCGGAAAAAATACGCGTTTTCTTTTCAAAATTTTGACCCTCGTCTCGACTCGTGCCTCGAGTGAACTAGCGACGTCTAAATCCTAAAGTACCTCGAGCCTCCAAGGTCGGGGGGCGTCGACGTAGACGGCCACCTACGCCCCCGGGCTACGGTGCCCTACCTACGCCTCCCCTCGAGGGGCTCGCGACGTATCGAAGGAACACAGACTAAGTTAGCAGAAACTCGAGCTTGCGACAAAGAGAAGTGGTCAAACGCATTTGAAAGGAAAACAACCCCTTTTAAATAACAAGTCATATATACATTCGGGTCTCGACGTACCCTCATTCACGTCATAAATTCTTACAAGGGCCCCGACGCCCAAATTTGGCGCGCAGCCCTAGTCTTCGTCGGTGCGGTACTCCTCCCCGAGGTCTCCGCGGCGGCTCAACCTCGACGCCCGAGCTCGAAGGAGGAGGGCTCCCGACACCGCTGCTGGCGTCAGGAGGCAGCACGTCCTCCTCGAAGATCTTCGCGAGCGACGTCCCCGGCCTCTCCATCTTCTCCAAATTTTGTCGACACGGCGGTTGTTCCACTCCTCATCCTTCCCCTCGATCTCGATGAAGCCATTCGCGACAACGTGGACCGGGAAGCGGAAACCGGAGCGAACGACCGCGAGTGTCTGCTTGACGCCGTGATGGAGAGCTTGCCGGACACGGTCCCGCGCGGCTGCGTCGAAGAAGCACAAGGCGTCGACCAAGGCATCGCCCCGAGCCACTGCACCTTCTGCCGCGGTCACAGGAGGAGCACCCCACATGGGGCCGAGCCGGTCGAGAGAAGAGCGAGCCCGCTCCGCCACCATCGTCTCGTCTTGGAGCTGGTCCAAGAGAGCCTGGTTCGTCCCGCGGAGCTCCTCGACCGTCTTCTCGACCCCTGCGCAACAAACAAGGAAGAGTGAGACTGCGGCGTAACAAAGAACTTCGAGACCCAAACAAGAACAAGGTGTAAGCCTCACCGTCGCAGTGTTGCCCCAGTGCGGCGAGGTCGCTGGTCAGGCCCTCAGCACGCTGCTCCAGCCTGCGCTTCTCGGCCAGCGTGAGGAGCTTCTCGGACCTAAGGTCCTCGATCAGCCGGCCCGCCTCTACCAGGGCCAGATCCTTGCGGATCACCTCCTGCCGCGCCGCCCCCTCGGCAGCTCGGGCGGTGGCGGCACCACTCTTGGCGTCTTCGGCCTCTTTTCTCGCCGCCTCCGCTGCGGTTCGGGCAGCGGCGGCCTCGCCACGGGCGTCAGCAGCCTCCTGCTTCGCCGCCTCGGCTTCAGCCCGGGCAGAGGTGGCCTCGCTTCGGGCGTCCGCGGCCTCCTTCCTCGACGCTTCGAGAACGGCGGCGGCCTCCTCCTTGGATCGAGCGACCTCGCCTCGAGCCACCCGGACCTCCGCCTCCGCCTCGTTAAGCCGGCTCGCCATCTGGGCGTTCCGGCTCAGCTCCGCGCGGAGATCTCGAAGCTCCGCCTCAGCCCGCGCGAGGGCGGCTGACACCTGTGCGGACCGGCCCGCCTCCTCGGAGCAGGACCGCTCCGCCTCCGCCATAAGCACGGCCACCTCCCGGAAGATGGACCGCACCTCGCGCGGGGCCCCCGCTGGGCCGGCTGCTCGATGGGAACCACGGCAAGGGGCGGGCTCAGTGGGACGGGAAACGGCCATATCGGTCGGTCGAGCTCGATGTCGGGCAGATCCTCCTCCGCCTCGAGCTGCCCCGACAGCGACCCCCGCCCGACGACGCACGAGCCCCGACTCCCTCCGTCCCTCCGCCGGCACTTCCTGTTGCGGATCGATCGAGGGAAGGCTCGACCCCGGCCCTCTTCCCTGGCCGGGCCCTCCGGCGCCTTGTCGGCGCTAGCCGGCACCTCGGGCGCCTCCACCGTCATCGAGCCCGCGGCGAGGAGCGGCCCCTGCTCCAGCTCGTTCAGGAGGTCCTCCACCGTCGGCTCCTTCTCCGCCGACGCCTCTCCCCCCCTTCCCTCCTCCGCAGCCCGGCCCGTGCTGGTCGGAGCCACAAGGGGCGCAGTCTCCTCAGCCCCAGACGCCGGCGGGGCCGTGCTCGCCCCAGGCGCTTCCCCGGAACAGCCGTCGTGGTGAGGGGAAGGATGGCGCTCCCAGTTGGCACCATCGCGGGAGGAGGAGGAGGGGAGGAGGCAGCGCTTCGGCGGATACGGTGGTGGCAGGCTCGATGCCATGAGCTGAGGCCCCTGCAATACGAGATGACGGAGATGTCAGAACCAGGAAGAGTACCTCGACCCCTGTGGTCGATGGCGACGGCCTCACCAAAATTCGCGACGATCATCCGGCCCCCTCGAGCCATGGCAGCTCGGGCCTTCTCCAGCCAAGCGGCTTCTCTAGCGGAGGAAGGTGCCATACCTCGAGGTGCCTGTGCCTCGACGGGGCTCGAGGTCTTGGCCCGCTTGGACGAAGCGAGGTCCACCTCCTGGTAGGAGCGCTTCCCCCTGAGAAGATGGAGATGGCACGCGTCATCAAAGCAAAGAGGTGAAGCCTCACTACCGACGAGACCCAAGAAAACTACTCACCCGAAGCGGCGGCTGGGCTTCTTCCCGAATCGCCGGACCCACTCGGGGGCTTCGAGCCCACCCCACGGCTCGAGCCCTGCGCCTGGGCCGTCTCCACAGGGCTGGGATGGGGGGAGGGCTCCCGACGCCTCCCATGGCTCGACCTCGAGGGAGAGCCCTCCTTCCGCCCCACATCGCGGGAGGGCGACCGTACCACCCTCGTGCTGACGTCGTGGCGCTCGCCCCGGCGCGGGCTCCGGGACCTGCTCCGGCGCCCGCGCTGGTGGTCGCGCCCTCCCGCGTCCGCTTCCGTGTCCCGGCGGCGGTACGGCGATGGACTCCGGGGACGCTCGCGCCCCTGGTCACGAGACGCTCGGGGCTCCCTCCCCGACGCTCGTGATGGCGCGGCTCGACGCCTCTTCTGGCGCCCGCCCTCCGCGGGCTCGACGGCGCCCTTGACGGCTCGCGGGGGTCGGGCCCGAAACCCTTCTCGACCTGTCGACCGCCTCTCGAGGCCCGACCCCTCTCGAGACCCCCCGTCTGGGCTGACGCGGGGGCGGCCTCCGTTGGCGCTGTGGCGGAGGCGCTCCGGGTCCGGGGCTTCCTTACGACCAGGGGCACATCCGGCGCGGAGCTCGACGGACCTCGGGCCCCCGACGAGGCAGGGATCGGCGCCGCCTTCCGCGGCTGCGTCCCGCGCGACCCTTTTGTCGGTGGGACCTCCAGTGTACCCTCCTGCACAGAGGAGCGGTCAGCCCTGTCATCGACGAGCCCCGCGCGCATCAAGCGCGCATCCATCCCCTCGTCGTCGCCCTCCTCCTCATCACCACTCTCCTCCTCGAGCTCGAGGAGCTCAGCTCGGGGGACCCGTCCCCAGGCTGACGGTTACGACGAGCCTTCGCCAGTCTCTGCTCCCGAGCTAAGCGACGCAAGTTTTATTTTTTCTCTTTCTTCTTTTTGGCATCCTTGCTCTCCTTGTCCTTCTGAGCAGAGAGGCGCCTCACCTGAGAATCCGCGGCGTCCTCCCTCACCGGGGCCTCGACGCGCGACAAGTAAATGCCCCCTGAAGAAGAAGAAGCGTGATGAGACAAACCACAAGACGGATGCAAACGGATCGAAGGAGGAAGAAGGGGGAGGAGGCTCGAGATAGCTCGACTCGAGGAGGCTTACCAGGTCGAGACACCCCTCGTCGGGTGCCATCGCAACCAGGTTGGAGAGTTCAGGGACGAACGGCCCCTGGATCGTGATCGACACCCGGGAGACGCCCTCGTTTCTGGGACAGCCTCTCTTCGGCCATCCTCGAGCGATTGAGCGCCTTCATCATCTCCATCATCGGGGCCAGGTGGCGTTTGCCTGTCCGCCGCAACGCCCAGGTCCACTTCTCCGGCGTTGAGTGAGACCCTGCCGGTGTACTGCGGAAGGAGGCCACCTTCGTTCCGCAGATAGAACCAATGGTCGTCCCACCCGGCCTGGTTGGTGGAAAGCTTGTATCGCAGGTACTCGCGGGGGACTTGGCCGACGAGGTCCCCGCCCTCGCGGTATGGCAAGGGAGCCCATGCGCACGGGCCGCCTCCCGCTGGGCTTCAGGGACTTGATGAAGAGCTCGCCCCGGAAGAGATGGACGAACATCTCCCAGTGCGGCTCCATCTTCAGGTACCCCTCGCACACCGCGGCGAATATGGCGGCGTGCGAGATGGAGTTGGGGGAGAAGTGTTGCAGCTCCACCTCGAAATGGTGGGCCAGCCCTCGCAGAAGCGGCTCGGCGGGACGCCGAGCCCCATACGGTGGTAGCGCGTGAAGCTCACCACGTACCCCTCCGGCGGGTGCGGCTCCCGGGTGCTCCGCCGACGGGATAACCCACCATGCGGGTCCCTCCTCCGGGTTGGGGCGCAGAAGCCCCTGGGCCACCAGCGAGTCCCATTTCGCTCTGCGTCACCTTCGACGGCTCCAGTCCTCGGCCGGCAGCATCTGTGTCTGGGCGGCCATGACGGTGGCGCGGCGCGGATCCGAGCAGCGGACGGCGGCCGAAATCCCCAATCGACTAGCTCGAAGGAGAGGGCGCTTAAAGGCTACGGCGGCGGCGAAGGCAAAGGCAAAGTAAAGGGTTCTTTTTCCCCTCTTTCGATATTATAGGGGGAAATCCAGACGGGCGGGATCTCCCACGACGTAAAAAGGTAAACGAATGCATTCAATGCGCCCACCTAACCGCGTCTCGAGCCGGATGCAGGTAACACGCGTTACTCTCCATTCGCTCCACTACCCGGGCCCGCCACGACCGTCGCTCCGGCTTCGCGCCCTCCCCTCTCCCCGACGGTTTCCGCCTAAAAGGCGTGCCCAACGGGGCCAGAAGGACTCCCAGACGACGGAGGCTTCTTCATAAAGGTAAAAACGGGCCCCGCCCTAAGTCTCGAAGCAGCTGAAGGCTGGCCCTCGAAAAAGGGTTCGACACCTACTTTCGAGCAGAGGGTTTGACAGCCTACTTCGAGCACCCGAGTCGGGACACCAGGGGCGCCACTCGCGGCATTACTCGAGGGCCGAGCCCTCGAGGCCCCTCACGTGTATCCAAGGCGGGGAGCTCGACGTGCAGTGAGATCCCCTCGGAGGGAGGCATCGAGCCACCGGGTCCTATCGAATGGACCCGACACTCCTGCAGACTGAGCACCCATGCTTTATGAGACCGCCTCCGGGCCACAGTCGACCCCTAACGAACGGGGCACGAGCTCTCACTTGGATTCCCCGTTACCAGCTCACCGGGAACCTCGATACTCGCCCACTCGGGGAGTACGAGGCATCCCCCTCGCATCCGATCGAAAGGACTCGCGGGATGACAAGCCAGGGCAATCGGCATGCCGGACAGCTCGAGGAGCCGGCCAGTCGGTTCAGCCTGGCACCCCTCGACGAAAGAGGGTCTAAAAACTCGGACAGTTGCGACTAATCTCTTTTCTTTGTGTGAGCATGAGATTTTCAGGCCTCGGGTGAAAGCTCGACCCCCATCTCGCCTGAGCCCTCGAGACCAGGCCCAGGACAAACGCTCGTTCTCCATCTCGTCCGAGCCCTCCGAGCCAAGCCTCGGACGAAGTCTCCCACGGCAAAGGAAAGGTTACCGCGAATATTTAATATTACTACCGACTACCGAACCACATTTCGAGCCTGTTGACAGGTACGCACGGCGCCGCGATCTCCGCTCCCTGACGATTCCCGCCTAAAAAGGCGCGCCCACTGGGCAGAAGGTTCCCAAACGACGGAGGGTTCTTCGGGAAGCCCACGAGGGAGCTCTAACCACTCCCCCATGGCCTCGGGGGCTACACCCCACGAATCAAATCGACAAAACCCTCGAGACCAGTTAGGTATCCATCTGCGGATACATGGGTGTATGCCGAGTCTCTGTGTGATGAGTGATTGTCAACGGAGATGATGCGCATGTTCTTTGGCTTGTGTTGTGCAGGTGTCGAGCACGGAGACAGTGATCGATGGCGGGTGAAGGTCAAGTTGCGACGTGCCGTGCCGACGGACCGGGCGCGATGAAGGATGGGTGTGCCGTGCGGCGGACGTGCCATGCCGATGTATCGGACGGTGAAGGGCGGACGTGGACTTAGACTGATGGACTGGAGGCCGGAGGATCAGCTGTGGTTGCTGGCAGCCTGCGATAGCGACAAGCGGAGAAGTGCGATCATGTCGGTGGAAGGGTGCACAGGCAGTGCATCCCCTCTACGACGCCGGTTTGTTGGTAGAGCCCGGGAAAAACCAACGGTGGACGGTTTCCAGGTTTGGGCCTCAAAACCTGGGTGCTGGGTTTCCAGGTTGAGCCACAAAACCTGGGCGTGACGGTTTCCAGGTTGAGCCTCAAACCTGGGCGTGGGCCGGTTTCCGAGTTTGGGCCTCAAAACTCGGGCGCTGCGGGTTTCCGAGTTTGGGCCACAAAACTCGGGCTGGAGGCTGGTTTCCCCCGTTTGGGCCTCAAAACCGGGGGCTGATGGAAAAGGCTGGTTTCCCGGTTTGGGCCACAAAACCGGGGGTGCAGAGTGGTGGCGGCACGTGGCGGCGATCCAGAGGTTGCGTCGAGGCAACGCTTCGGTTCGAGCGGGCGTGGCCGTCGGATCTACCTACCACTGCGGGTTGGACCAGAATAGCCTTAGGGTTTAGCTGGTTCGCTCTGTAATTAGTTTAGAGAGGGGTAGAGTAGGAAATAGGCTTAGGCTAGGTTAGTATAAGTAGTCTAGGGGAGACACCCTCCTCCCCATCTCAGTTTTAGCTATCTCAGTTAGCGCAGTCATTTGCTTCCTAGCACCTAGGGTTTCCACTCTCCCATCCCCTGCTTTAGCTAGTTGAGATCCGCAGAGAGACTCCACTCTGTGTACTGTTGATTCGAGGAAGTGAGGCCGTATCCTCACCTTGGATCCCATCTCTTGGTGTCAATTCGCGTTTTGATTTCATGTTCATCATGTTCTTCGTTCTTCGCGGATTGCTTTGTGCCTTGAGTTTTCCCGTCGCTTGATCCTTGTGCTCGGTTCATCTTTTGCGATTCCGTTTGAACTGAGTTGTTCTAGATCGTGAGGCACTTCTTTCCACCGAAAGAAATCATCTCTAACCTCACGGTCTAGGAGATCGATCAAGTTTTAGTTTCGGGTCTCTTTTTCTTCCTTCCCTCGAATTCCTTTGATTCACCGATTTGGAGTTAGGTTCGAGCCATGATCTCTTAGAGATAGCTCACTAACCTCCTTGTGACTCCTCAGATCGAATCCCAAGCCTAGAGCACTTGATTCGGAGGAGATCGGGTTGAATCGCCGCCGGAGTTTCAGTGCAGTTTCGGGGTGACCGGACGCCGGTCACGACTTGACCGGACGCGACCGGTCATTGAAGGTTGAAGCGTGTTCTGGTTTTTGCTCTGACCGGACGCTGGAGTTTAGTGGTGACCGGACTCGCCCATAGTCCTGTTCACTACTCGAACGTGCTTGTGACCGGACGCACGGGGATCGACCGGACGCTCGCAGTCACTGCGTCTGGTCAGTTCCAGAGAGGTC